>JAUPFN010000023.1:2460000-3705000 GCA_036924255.1 Apodemia mormo
CTATTTTAATGCGATTAAGCACAACTACGAACAATAGTTAGTGTAAAAACTACGAACAATAGTTAGTGTAAAAACATACGAGATTTAAGTAACTTGTTTTTGTGTTAAATTGATTCGCACAAAAAGTATAAGCGATCACTAATATAAATTCAATAAATCCTTCACAAATAAATGAAGACAAGTGTACTTGGCAAAAAGCTTAATGTATATTTCGTGCCGCTTTTTATTAAAGTATATTTCAGTGTTGTTCGTCCAACATTTATTGATATAGAGTGGATACCGTTATTCACTTAACATATTAAAATATGGGTAAGCCTCTATCCTTAATTAAAATACTTTCCAAGTTTCCTTACTTATGTACATAACTATTAGTTGCTCCCGAATGTTAATCAAATTTGTTTTTAACCGCTAAAGGAAGTTAATGATTTTACCCCGATTTTCTAAAATTAAATTTCATCAAATCTCCACGTTTGGAGATCCTAGAAAACTTTACGGACAATTTTAATGTTATATCTATATTTTTTTGATAGCAAGATCGCATTATTAAGATCTTTGGAGTCTATAGGCGATTTCTGTCTCTTTTCATTAGGAGAGCCATTTGCTTGTTTGCTACCTTATGGCGTAAAAAAATTTAGTGTGGGCGCCTATGAAGAGTATACTATCTGCCAATCTGCCGGCCAGTTCAATAAATATTTCATCATTTAATATTTTATATAAAATTTTTCGGAGAACTGATCAGCGTCATCTATCGATTGCTTCAGAAACATATATTTTTTGGGTCTATATTTAGTAGCATAACAATTTTTGTACTATTTTAGTAGGCATCACGTTTTTACAACTAATGATAATTTACCATAACAACTAAACGCATAACTGTTTTCGCATAATTTTTACTAGCATAACCCTATGTAGCATAAAGATAACATAGCATAATGTTTAAAGGCACACATTGAGGAAAGCATAACAATACATAAACATAATGATCAACGGCATACACTTAAATGTCCTAATTAAAATGCAAGAAATAGGTGGATAGCAGACTGTAGCAGCATTGCATAAATAGCATGACCAAATAGCAGACTGTATTGTAGCAGCATACTATTCCCGTAACAAGTGGGGTTGGACCAAGTGGACCAAATTCCGGGTCGGGCATATAAAAAAAATCAGTTTTTTGATAAAAACAACGTAGCTTAGGATTGGATAAGTGCCCGGTTTGCAAAAGGTTTGCCACCAATCGCATCCTATTTCTGGGTGTGGGATCTAAAGAGAACCTAACTAACCTACTTCAACTGTAGCATTGGATAGCTTTGTTTCTTTGTGGCGGGGGGCTTATGCCATGTGTTTTTATGGTAAGATAACATTAGGAAAAATAAAAAAAATGTCTAAAGACTATTATGCGTATCATCAATAGTCGAATTAAATGTAGTACAATAGATTGTTATGCTTAAAACACATTTCACAAAAAAAAGGTTATGCTTAAATTATATAATGACACTACATATTATGCTATATTCATTATGACAAAGTAAATTAGGAAAAAAAAAATTATGCGTTTTAAACGTATCCCATATTTTTCTTCTTCGAAATCAAGGTACTTTTTTCACATCTCTGTTATCATATCTATTAGCTGCCAAAGTAAACATTGTCCAAATTCCATAATTCCTGACCGTTCTTATTTGGGTTGGAGACTATGCGCTAAGAAAAATTTAGGTGACGATTTTATTATTAAAATGACGATGATCTGGCTAACGTGGGCTCATATTCTATCAAGAAAATTATATAGATAAATAATTGTAATTTACCTGCTATCTTACTGTAATTGTGATTGTACTTATTTGCTATCTTAAGAAATAAAAAAAATATTAGTCGAAATATCTACTTTTTGTGATATTTCGATAGATAGACATAAAAACTTCATGTCAATAAGTTGCCTCCGTGGTCTGGTGGTCCAGTATCGATGTTGGTCACATGACGTCCGGCTAAATTCCGGGTCGGGCATAAAAATCTGTTTTTAAAAATAGCCGAAGATACTTGGTCCCACAATGTGATAGGTGGCAAGCCTATCCGCCAACCGGGCACTTTCCTATCCCGGGCAACTTTATGTTTCTCAGAAAACTGAATAAAACACTTTTTTTTAAATGTGCCCGACCCGGGAATCGAACCCGGGACCTCATGTGGTCAATGCCAACGCTGGACCACTAGACCACAGAGGCGGTTTGCAAAAGGTTTGCCACCAATCGCATTGTGCGACTAAGTGTCTTCGACTAATCGTTGGTGCACGGATTGTAACTCTGCCTACGTATTCGGGGATATGGGCGTGAAGATTCATTTTTTAGATATAAAAAATTATATAAAATTTTACAAAAATGATTTCGTATTATTCAGTTAATGCAATATATTGATACATTACATTAGAATTTATTTATAGCACAACACGAAGTGCTCCGAGATATCTCAAAGATAAAAGTACCGCAGATAAAACACACAAATCCCTAAAGCTCCCATATGAGTGCATCAGAATGAGGAACGGTAATGCATCGATTGCAACGCTTACTGAATACCAGATGGAATCCCGCGGGATAGTCCGCAAGCTCAATACGAAAACACGATTGAGTCTTTGACTATGTTGAACTAATATCGAATATTATTTAATAAAGATTTTGAAACTTTTTATAACAACATATAAAAACACTTATTTTTATATTTATGTACATATAAACTTATAATTTATAATTATATACTATAACGTCGTAATGTTTCTTAATTACATTTATCTAGATATGATTTTTACGTATATTTATCTGTATTTATTAATTATTATCTTATGCTATTGAATCTGACAGGCTTAGGAAAATATTATGCCGCTTTCAACACGTACAGTAAAAAAAAGTAAAATAAAGAATATGTTTGAACAACTTAGTGATTGTTTATGAAGTTTATTTTAGAAAATGTAAATCCGTTAATTGGCTCTTGGTTTATGTAGTAAGTATAGTAAGTTTATAAATATTTAGCTGTGGATTTTATTAAAATAAATAAATAAACTTGCAATAGTCACTTTAGTTGTGAATGTGGTTTAGATTAGGGTTCTTCGGATCATATTATCTTTTTTAAAGGCAACGTAATTATGATTAGAAAACTGAAATGTATGTGTGTTTGTGTGTGCTGATTGTTTGTGAAAGAGTGTATTAAAAAATTAACAATCTTTATGAACATGATATATAGGAACTATAATATTAATAGGTGAAAGGAAAATTTTGCACCAACTTTTAAAACAATTGCGTGAATTGAAATCTAGCACAGTTAAAATTTTATATTACGGAAGACTGCAGAAACCCAACATTTATAAATAAAATGCATCAGAAATACGCTAAATTATTAAAAATAAACATTACACACACTACATTTATCTAATATACATGATAAGTGCCCATACCAGTGGTAAATTGAAAGACCTATAGAATCCGGTTGTCTATAGTCCAATTCAAGTTGTTACATCTATAATATCTGAAATACATAACCAATGATCTTGAAATTTTCTCGAAACAACTTTAAAAGTACTTTTAAACAGGAAAGAAATGAATAAAATCGAAACACATAATAAAATGCTTCTACATATTGACTTTCATCCCCTCTCCCAAGGGATAGCTCAAATCGCGATAAGTTTTGTTTGAATCTATCAAGAAGATTCGACGTTATGCGTGGCTTTAATTAAAACAAACAGACAGGCAGACAAAATGAATAAAAAACATTTTTCGCTTTAATATGTATCCATTAAAGAGTGACTTCTAAATTAATAATATACAGAATTCAACCTGTTACAGTTTTATTATGTGTTTAGATATAAAGGTATATAAATAATGCAAATAGGTAAAATTCATTGACTTTTCTCAATTGGTAGATACAGTTTTTACCTAAAATTATATGTTAAAAAAAATAAAATATTTTATATTGCAACCAAAATATTTATTTCATTACCAAAAATCAAAGGTGATACATAATATGTTTTTTTTTTTAATTTATATAAGGCTTTAAATGACAGTATTTTAGTACATTTATTTAATTCACCCCAAATATTTCCTAAGCTCTGACATTATACAATGTTCGAGGCATTATAATCATGACGTCCATAAAACCTGAATTTCTTGTAATACTATCTTCATTATCTTCTAAAGTAGGCTCAGCAAACTGTTCGGTATAACTTGGTGCACTACTTATGTGTTCACTCAAACAGACGATGACCAGAAAAACCACGATCAGTTCTGGAATCATTAAATTGTATTTTAATTGCTTATAAGTAAAAAAAAAAATCATTTGTATTTTTGTACCAGTTGGATCGACCAATCTTGTATTTTCGTCTATTACGCTTTTACATCTAAATCGCCCAACTAATTTTATTGACATTTGGCATGACGATAGTTGAAGAATTTGAGAAAATAACTTTTTTCAAAATTATTCCTTAAGAGGATGAAATACGGAATTTAAAATAAATATAAATTAGAAAAAATACATTGACTCTTTACCCTTCGGCCCAAAATTTATTTTTCAGATATATTCTCAGCTTTTTTATGTGTCATAAGACAGCAAGCAAATGTCTCTCCTGTTGGAAAGAGATAACCATCGTCTATAGATACAAAGAGTGCGTTACTATCCTTGTGGCAGAGTCTTTCTGCTACAATCATAAGATTACCGGTTAACTTTCCCCTTTAAACAACACGACAGTGATAATCGATGATGCTATTGTGACATTAATAAATAAGATGTTGGTACGAGACCTGGGAGCAACAATGTAGAACCACCTAGTAGCCGCGATGGTAATGATTCGCATAGCCAATTTTAGCTTCTTACGTATTGTCTGGTAAAATGATCTATTTTCAAATACAGCCCGGATCAACCAGGTAAAAGCTATATGTTTAAAATATCTAATTTAGCATGAATTTTCAAGGATGGTCTGCAGGGTTTCCCCGTGTTGGTTCCGGGCTCCTTTGAAAAATAGACCAACTGCCATTCTACCAGGCAGGTCGTAAAAGGCGACCGATTGACTATTAGAGTCACTACCATCGTGGCTACTAGGTGGTAGAGTTCTGCATTGTCTCGCCCCCGGGCCTAGTAACACCGCCTATATATATATATATATATATATATATATATATATATATATATATATATATATATATATATATATATATATATATATATATATATATATATATATATATATATATAATAGCGTCAGTGCTTGTCGCTGTCGTGTTCCGGTGTGGAGGGTAGCCGTTAAACTTATGCATGTGGCATTAGACTTTGCCCCAAGATAGCAACGCACCATTAACATCTTTGATGTCTATAGGCGATGGTTGACTTTTCCATCAGGAGACTCATCTGCTTGTTTGCTATCTTATGATATAACAAAAGGGTCAACCGAATTACAATTTTTTTGTGCTGTTCTTGACATCTATCTCCCAAGATGTAATGCTCTAAGCAATCGCCTGCTTTACCTTTTAAATCGGAATACGATAGTGAGAAGCTCAGTCGCTGTTACATAATAAATAAGGCGGAGTCAAACTTCTTCAAGTCGTTGCACAACTCTACTTATTTTGTTAGTAGTCGGGGTGGCATCCCGTCCCTCGGTAGTGGGAACATGGATAGAAGATAAACAGAAGATAGACAGTGCAAATGTGAAAAGATAAAAGGGGGGGGGGAGTGTGAGAGTGGCAAGTTGCACCCCCTACCCCTAACAGGTGTTTAGGGGTGGGGGTTGTTTTTGACATGGTTGGATAGAGTTTCAAAAAATATTGAACACGTGTTTATTTGTTTGAAACTCTCCACACACAACCTGGACGGGTGGTCTGGAACGCTCTTAAGTTTAAGTGGTTCTTGGTTCAAGTGAACAAAATATTGCTAATCTGTCTTACCTTCGACACCATTTTGAACAATTGCCTGTTGGAATCTTTGATGATGTTCAATGTATACGGTTTTTTATCGACTTCCACCTATAAACTCTAGCAACTGGTTATCAGGAATACATTTTATGCGCCCCCATTAATTTAATGTTATCTTTTTAATTTTATAGTATTTAAAAATTGGGCATAAAATCTTTATCACATCATTTACATGCTTTTAACTATTACACGTATAATGCTCGTGACTTACAGGTTCTCATTCCAGCTTGCGGATTATTTTAGCTACATAACAATATAGTAATAACTTAATTAATACTGAGGAACCTTAAAAGTAGGTGTTCTATTTGTACAGCGTTTCGCCTTGACAGAAAAAGCACTAAAATACGTCTTTTAAAGAAGAAGTGAAAGAGGTTAGGCTTGAAAGAAACTGTTGGTGTAAAGATGAGAAAGGATGTGCTTCGTTGGCTCGGACATGTAGAAAGAACGGTAGATGAATGGTGAACAAAACAGATATACAATGCGAATGTAGAAGGATGTAGGAATCGGGGAAGACCAAGACTGACGAACCATGATCAGATTGATTGAGTACTGTCCGAAGGTGGTGTCAAAAATCTTCGCAACCGGCGTGTTTGTATGAAGAGAGTGATGAACTTGGAGGAAGCGAGACAAGCCTGCAAGGATGGTGATGTATGGCACCAGGTTCCCTCTGCCTACTCCGTAAGGGATCTGGCGTGAAGATATATATGTATGTATGTTTCGCCCGGGTTCGATATTTATTCCTGCTGCTAAAATGTCAGTGCTTGTCAATGTCGTGTTCCGATTTGAACGACAAGGTAAAATTTTCCGCCGTGTTGGTCCCGGGCTCTTTTGAAGAATAGGCCACTTGCCGTTCTGCCAGGCAGGTCCAAAAAGGCCAATTGGTTATGTAAGTCACTATCATCGTGGTTTCTAGGTGGTAGAGTTCTGCATTATCTTTGCAGAAAGTGACAAGTGTACAGAAGGAGAGTGTTGGTACTCAAATGCATTAGAAAGATTTAAATCAGGTGATGCTACCAATATTTTGGTAATTAACTTACCCCTCTAGTCGACCATCCTCGTTCTCCTCTACTCAAAACGCAAAGTTATGATCTAAATGTCCCTCTTATTGGTCCGCGCTTCTTTGAAGAATATATGAATTGCCGTTCTGCCAGGTGCAACCGATGCAAGTCACTAGCATCGTGAGTACTAGGTGGCAGAGTTCTGCATTGTCTGACCCGGGTCTGGCACAACCGCCTTATATATTTTTGTCACTTACTTCACTTGTCATTGTCATGTTCCAGTTTGGAGGGTAAGGTAGCCGGTAAACTTATGCATGTGGCATTAGACCTCGTTACCAGATAACAACGCACTATTAACATCTTTGGTGTCTATAGGCGATGGTTGACTCTTTCCATCAGGATACCCATCAGCTTATTGCTATCTTATGTTATAAAAAAAGTTATTCGTATTGAAAAAAAAGGGACTAGTGAATATTTTATTAATTTGTCTTTAAAACTGAAATGTGTGCAAATTATAGTTTTAATTCTTTGAAACCTATATTAGATTGTAAATGTTAAATTTGCGCCCATATTTTCTGAACGTATATATTAACCACTAAAAATCAAATTTAAAATTTTATGTTAATATTAACAACAATTGAATCTTACTTAACAAACAGAATACCAAAAAAAAGACGTGTGGCACTCAGAGACTGCCGCGGTAAAGCTATTGCATAGCATTTTTTATCAACTTATGCAATTACAATTATATATTTATTTTATTTATGCAGTATTTTTTTTTTCTTTGTTTATTCATATTTAAAACACTTTGTACACAAATTATACGAATACAGATATTCACTGTTGTACGTAGATGATAAATACCTATACACCTATATACTTTCTCACAAACAGCTGATTACGGTAGTTTTCCAATACAACCAATGCCACCTAAAGGCGGGTTGCTGAACTAATGAGACAAGCGTGATATTTCAAAAAGTCATTAAAAGTTCTGGTATTTATCGATAGATGGAAAAACTAAAAAGTATCACCGCTATGCCGGTCAGAGTGGGGGGTGTTAGGTTTTTTCGTTACGGAATTTCTGGATTCGGTCTCCACGCTCAGGGCCCGCGATAGAAGCTATGCAATAGCTTAAAAAATTAAATTACGGGTTACGGTTTGATGTTGTAATGGCCGATGCGTAGCAGAATTGAAGCTATTATATTTCCCATTTTGATTTGAACAGCTCTTCATGACAGCAAACGAGCCGATGATTTTCGTGACAGAAAGAGACAACTATCACCTTTAGACTTAAGTTAGTAAAATTAATATGAATCCTACATAAATCGTTAGTAAAAATCTAGGTGTTAGTAAACTTTTACTTAAAATGTTAGTAGTAGCTTATACATGCTAACTGAACGGCATATATGGAGCAGGGCACATCGAGACATGTGTGGATAATTCAGTCTGCCAGCTATCATTGTCAAGATGCTGGTATTCCACGCACCTGCCGTACAAATGGCTCAGAAACAAGGTACATGTGAGCTGCTTCTAGCTGCCAGATGCACATTTGCAGGTAAAATATTTGTACCTAATGGTAGTCCACTTTATTTATTTTCAATTTTTTCTAAACGAGCCCAAGATAAGTATAAATATTTTTACTATTCATGTTACCATATTTTTATTAGGAAAATTCTATTAGTTATTATATTCGAGTTAGTAAGACAATTTCGATTTGGTAGATGAAAAAATATGCTCAATTCAGGATTCAAACCTGGGAGCATACGATCTACAGCCAAACAGACTAATCAATTTGTTTGTTAATGAAGCGATATTGACTTTTTACGCTATTTTTAAAGAGTGATATTCTTTAAAAATAGCGTAAAAAGTCAATATCGCTTCATTCTTCATTGAAAAGATAACATTAAATGTCTATAAAATTAATGTAGGTACGTAAAACGTATTCCTGATAATCAGTTGGTAGAGTTTATGAGTCTAAGTTGATACGAAGCCGTATATAAGAAACGTCCTTAAAGATTCAGACAGGCAACTATTCAAGATGGTGTCGAAGGTAAAAACATATAAGATATCAATTTTTTTTTTCACTTAAACCAAAATTGTGTTTAATTTTCTTTTATATTGACCGCCCCGTTGGTCGAGTGGTTAGCGACCCTGATTACGCGATCAACGGGGCTCGGGTTCGATCCCCGACGGGGACAAGCATTTGTGTGATGAGCATAAATGTTTGTATTTCCGAGTTTGGGTGTTTATTAAATATATTCTTGTATTTATATATGTATTGCTATGTATTGGTGTCGTTGACTAACACCCATAACACAAGCAAAATAATTTGCTTACTTTGGGGTTAGATCAGTCAGTGTAATTTGTCCCGTGAGTATATATATATATATATATATATATATATATATATATATATATTAGGCTGTATCAAAAAAATCGACTATTTTTTTTTTTGAAAAATATAATGAAAATCTTGTTCAGAATACCGAAAAAATACGCCAGTATAACGGACAGCTCTTAATTTTAATATTAAGAGGTCCCGCTTCACGATTTTCCATTTCCCGTTTAAATAACATGGGAAAATCTGATTCTTCAAGTTTGGGATTTTGTAGCTCTGCAACGAATTATCAAATTGGTTAAACCATGACATATTCTTATAGGAAATTTAATGCTCTATAAAAAAGGTCTCTTACAAAATTTTGATTAATGTACTCCTTCAAAAGTTATTCAAGGTCAAAGTTGAAACCATTGTAAATTGTAAGAAATTTTCACTTTTTTGGAGCATTTATCATACTTATTACAATATTTTGTCATAAATAAGCTTTTTTAAAACTTTTTGGAGTTCCACAATTTTTTTCTGACTATTGATTTATATTAATTATCAAAATTGCTATCAAAATCAGGATTCTAAAGAATTTTTTTTTTGTTATTTTGTTATTTTATTATTATACTCAATAATTTTAATATCAAGGATAATTAATATAAATCAATAGTCAGAAAAAAATTGTGGAACTCCAAAAAGTTTTAAAAAAGCTTATTTATGACAAAATATTGTAATAAGTATGATAAATGCTCCAAAAAAGTGAAAATTTCTTACAATTTACAATGGTTTCAACTTTGACCTTGAATAACTTTTGAAGGAGTACATTAATCAAAATTTTGTAAGAGACCTTTTTTATAGAGCATTAAATTTCCTATAAGAATATGTCATGGTTTAACCAATTTGATAATTCGTTGCAGAGCTACAAAATCCCAAACTTGAAGAATCAGATTTTCCCATGTTATTTAAACGGGAAATGGAAAATCGTGAAGCGGGACCTCTTAATATTAAAATTAAGAGCTGTCCGTTATACTTGCGTATTTTTTCGGTATTCTGAACAAGATTTTCATTATATTTTTCAAAAAAAAAATAGTCGATTTTTTTGATACAGCCTAATATATATATATATATATATATATATATATATATATATATATATATATATATATATATATATATATATTATCTAAGATAAAGATAGCAAACGAGCAGACGAGTCCCCTAATGGAAAGAGTCAACCATCGCCTATAGACACCAAAGATGTAGATGGTGCGTTGCTATCTTGTGGAGAGGTCTAATACCACATGCAAAAATTTTACCCTGCAAACCGGAATACGTCAGTGACAAGCACTGAAGTTTTTGCGGCAAGAATAGGTAAAGCGGTGGTACCAGACCCGGTCGAGCCAATGCAGAACTCTACCACCTAGTAAATAGATCAGACCTACATTAATAGTAGGGGAGGAGTATTTTCCCCGTGTTGGTCCCAGGCTCCTTTGAAGAATAGGCCAACTGCCGTTCTGCCAGGCAGGTCGTAGAAGGCGACTGATTGGCTATGTGAGTCACTACCATCGTGGCTACTAGGTGGTAGAGTTCTACATTGTCTCGCCCGGGTCGGGTACCACTGCCTTACCTATTCCTGCCGCAATAGCGTCAGTGTTTGTCATTGTTGTGTTCCGGTTTGCAGGGTAAGGTAGCCGGTAAACTTATGCATGTGGCATTAGACCTTGCCACAAGATTGCCATCAAGAGACCCATCTGCTTGTTTGCTATCTTATACTATATATATATATATATATATATATATATATATATATATATATATATATATATATATATATATATATATATATATATATATATATATATATATATATATATATATATATATATAGTAGGAGAGCTCAAGAGGAGATTTTGGGATTTACTCGAATGCGGCAGATTAGCATTGGGAGATACATCGCATAGGGTTGAGGCTCTTTATCCCGGGCATTTATAAGGCCTTTAGGCCGGGCATCTAGAGAAGTAGAGAAAAAATTCTAATAACTTCGGGTTGTGGAAAATGTTAGATTATATTCTTTGCGTTATTCTCACATCATTTCCTTCTGAATAAAAGAAAATTCAATTTGAGAATGTCTAGACTTTGAGAAATTTTGGAAGCGAAGTGTAAAGAGTCTATTACATTTTTTCTATCAAATGGATTAAATGGATACGCCATTGCAAGCAAGCTTCTTAGTTTGTCAGCGTAGCTTGCATTCACACACAGACATCTAGAGTTATACTACTTACCGATGAAATAAAATCATTCCAAGGATAATTTTTAAACCTTGCCATTTTATTAGTTACGATAAAATAGTACAACATGGTTTATTTCTATTTTGTCACATTATTATATATCTGCAAATGTTTTGCATTTTTGACAGTGATAGGAGCGTCTGCTCATATATATGTCTGCTCATAGATATGTTTTCTTCCCAATGCCGTGTCTATTAGTATTTATTTCTGTTTATTACAGACAGTTTTGACGCGTCGACATTTTTTTTTGAAAATTACTACCGGATTGGAACGCGGCCACACATTGAGAACACCCGGCGGATGAAACTCAGCGGGCTTGTCTTTAATGTTGTCAAATGCGTTACATTATTACATGAATTATTTCATATAAAAAAAATATAACAGACTGGTATGAGGAGTAATCAATCCCAGGCTTGTTCGTCTGCTACATAATCTGAGATTTTATAATGCCTTATTTTACACAGTTTTGTTTTAAGCCATTTTTTTAAATTTATTTATTGGTAGAATAGATCTCTTACAGCATCGGAAAATTTATTTTAAAAGCGTTTACATTGTTCAATAAAAGAGTTACTTATTCTGTGGTTTTCAAATATATATTTGAAAGTTTCTATAAGAATATTGATTTCTTTGAACTTTTGTCTTAGGAAACTCTCGGGCAAAGATTGTAAATTAATGTTATAGCTCCTAAACAGAGAAAGTTTGCCGGGCCAGATATCTTTACATAATAGAATATAACTATACATAATAAAATCGTAAGAAAGTCAAAAATGTACATTGAATATTTTTTTAAATAATATTTGAGGTGTGATCTACAATCGATATCGAAGGCAAAAATATAGTTTTTAGAATTTTTGTCTGTTTGTCTGTATGTATGTCCGGGGTAAACTCATAAAGTACTGCATGGATTTACTTTAAATTTTGCATGAATATTACTAACAGTCAACGTATAGGCTACATATTATCACGCTATCACTTACGGGGGAGAAGCTGTGCGGAGTAAACGAAGTCCGCGCGGACGAAGTCTCTGGCTAGCACAAAATAATTTCACAAATAATTTTGTATGATATAAAAAATTAAAATACAGACTAATGATTACAGAAACTGATCGTGGTCATTCTGGTCATCGTCTGTTTAAGTGAATACATAAGTAGTGCACCAGGATATACCGAACAGGATGCTGAACCTACATTACAAGAAAATGGAGATAGTATTATAAGAAATTCAGGTGATTTTGATTTGGACGGTACGATCATATTACCCCGAAAATTGTATATGTCAAAGTTAAGAAAACTTTTGGGGTGAACTAAACAGTACTAAAATACTGTAATTTAAAGCCTTATTGAACAAAAACGTATTATGTATCACCTTTGATTTTTGGTAATGAAATAAATAATTATATTGTTTGCAATATAAATCATGAATTTTATTTTTTAATATATAATTTTAGGCAAGAATTGTACTAACTGAACAAAGTCAAATTTTACTCAGGTGAATTTCTAAATCTATATGTACTTAATCTTTATATCTAAATATATAATAAAACTGTAACAGGTTGGGTTATGTACATTGCAAATATATTAAAATACTAGCAGCTGCAGCATGCAGTTCACTGCATTATAAAAGTTTTTGGTGAATCCCGCGGGATTAACTAATTATTCCGGGATAAAAAGTAGCCTAAATGCTATTCCAGGTCACCATCTATGTGTGTACCAAATTTCATTCTAATCTGTTGAGTAATTTTTGCGTGATTGAGTAACAAACATCCATACATCCATGCAAACGTACAAACTTTTGCATTTATAATATTACTAGCTGCCGCGTGCAGCCCAGTACATTATTGAAGTTTTTGGCAAATCCCGCGGGATTACCTAATTTTTCCGGGATAAAAAGTAGCCTATGTGCTATTCTAGGTTATCATCTACCTGTGTGCCAAATTTCATTCAAATCCGTTCTGTAGTTTTTGCGTGATTGAGTAAAAAACATCCATCCAAACATCTATCTAAACATCCATTTAAACATTCAAACTTTCGCATTTATAATATTATAATAATAATAATAATATAGACTAGCTGCAGCGTGCAGCCTGCTGCATTATAAAAGTATTTGGTGAATCCCGGGGATCATCTAATATTCCCGGGATAAAAGTAGCCTATGTGCTTTTCCAGGTCATCATCTACCTATGCGCTAAATTTCATTTAAATCCGTTTAGTAGTTTTTGCGTGATTGAGTCATCCATCCAACCATCCAAACTTTCGCATTTATAATATTAGTATAGATATTGATTAATTATTTAATATTAATATTAATTAATATATTAATATTAATTAATATCAATATTAATTAATTAATATTAATATTAATTAATTTATATAATATTAATATTAAGTAATGAATATTAATATTAATTAATATAGATTTTTGGAAGGCACTCTTTAGGAGGGAAAGACACTGAAGCGAAAACTGTTTTTAGGGTTCCGAAGTAAACTAGAACCCTTATAGTTTCGCTAATTGCTCGGTGATCCTCAGTACTAGAAAGCTGTAATTTGGCACGAATATTTTATGTTACCACTTTGTTAACATATTAGTCATGTTAACAAAGTGGTGACATAAAATCTTGAAAAATATATTTTTCAGGGTAGCTTCCATACATGTTAAGTGGGGATGTTATTTTTATTCTCACGTACCACATTGTGTGGGATATCGTTGGATATGTTTTTAAAAAATATTGTAGGTTTGTGAAAACATGTTTTCGATTAAGGGACTCGTTTGAAAAATATGAAGCTTTTAAGTGGTAATTTTTGTTAGAGTCAAGTATCCCGCCCTCTCTGCAAACTGAACGGTTGGTTTTGGGGGTGGGAAAAAAAATCATGGTAGTAGTAAATATAATGCAGTTTCCTGAAATCACCCTTTTTTATTTTTGTTTGCCTGTCTGTCTGTATCAAGGTTGCACATAGGTGAACTGCCGTTCTGTCAGGCAAGTCGTAAAAAGCGACCGATGCGAGTCGCTACCATCGTAATTACTAGGTGGTGGAATTTTGCATTATTTCGCACGGGTCTGGTACCACCGCCTTACCTATTCCTGCCGCAATAGCGTCAGTGCTTTTCGCTGACGTGTTCCGGTTTGGAGGGTAAGATAGCCGGTAAACTTATGCATATGGCATTCGACCTCGTCACTAGATAGCAACGTGCCATTGACATCTTTGGTGTCTATAGGCGATGGTTGACTCTTTCCATCAGTTGACCCATTTGCATGTTTGCTATCTTATGAAATAAAATAAAACCATTGCTTATAGATACCAAAGACGTTAATAGTGTGTTGTTATCCTCATGGCGGGGTTAGAATGTCACATGCGCAAGTTCACCGCTTACCTTACACTCCAAATTGGAACACGACAGTGACAAGCACAAACACTATTGTGAAAGGAATAGATAAGGCGGTGGTATCAAACTGAAAGACTATGCTGAACTCAGCGACCCAGTAATCATAATGAAAGTGACAATTTAATGAATCGTTTGTCTTTTAAAATTTGCCTGGCACAACGTCAGATATTTTTTATATCATCAGATAGGAAACAAGCAAATGGTTTTCCTGATGGAAACCAACCATCGCCTATAGACACCAAAGGTGTTAATGGTGCGTTGATATCTTGTGGCGATGTCTAATGTCACATGCATAAGATAGTATTTTTTTATAAAAGGAAAACATGGAGCGCGAATATATTTGACATTCGGTTCTCAATTCTCTCATTGACTGCGAGACAGTTTACGTGCATATCATAAAACATTTTTTGACTGTAGTCACTAGGTGGTTGACTTCTGCATTGTTTCGTCCGGGTTTGGTACCAATACCTTACCTATTCCTGCCGCAATAGTGCCAGTGCTTGTAACTGTCATGTTACGGTATGGAGGACAAGGTAGCCGGTCAACTTATGCATGTGGCATTAGACCTCGCCACAAGATAGCAACGCACCATTAACATCTTTGGTGTCTATAGGCGATGGTTGATTCTTTCGATCTGGAGAACCATCTGCTTGTTAGCTATCTTATGATATAAAAAAGAAACTCATATATCAACTTTTTCATTGTAACATTCTAAAACTATTTCACATAACCGAGTGTTAAAAACATCCATTAGGTGTTGCAATTTTCCGTATAAATAATTCAACAAAGTTGCGGTTACAATTAACAACATTGTAGAGCGTCCGTTTACATTGTTCGTGTCAACGAAGCGAAAAATTTTACACCATTTCCGTTGAAACTGTATTATAGTCGAGGAGACAGTGGAAGATCGTCCTTAACCGATCTGATAACCAGATGAGACGTATATTTTATCAAATATTATTTATAAACAAATATACCTATAATTACTTGCTTATCCAAAAGTGCTCATGGCTATTTTTAATTAAAATAACTTTAATCGATTTTTTTTCATCACTTTCATACCTTTGATAACCAAATGAAAATTATTTCACTGATAATTTTTAACACACAGAATATGCCTAGGTAGGCTTGCCTGCTCATTTCTGTGTATGGCTAACTGGCAAGCAGGTGTGAACAGGTAAGTCAATATAGGTGACTCCATCGATCTGCTAACTTATCGAAAGTTATATCAAATATTAGATTATTTTATTACAAAATCAGTCACATTTGCTACACTTGCCTGTAAAAAAATTGTACTCAAAGTACTGTTGCCAAGCTAAAAACTTGCCAAGTAATTATATGCATATTTGTTTATAAATAATATTTGATAAAATATACGTCTCATCTGGTTGTGAGATCGGTGAAGGACGATCTCCCACTGGCTCTTAGACCATTAGAGAACCACTAAAGTTCTAACATTTTACAAGTATAACGACTACTACATTTGTTAGACCTCTCTACTGATGCAAAGAGATAATCGCCGTCTACAGATACCAATGGTGGGCAACAGTCCGCGTGACATTATAATAACACCCGGATTATTTTGCGGCTAAAAAAGGTAAGGCTTTAAAATCGATGATAGTTACGTTTAAAACATTGTCTGATAAATGATATGATTTTTATCTCAAATCGGTTCGGGTTCGAACAGAAAACTTCCTGCGTGACAGTAGATTAGTAGCAGTTTTTTATATTATGTTAATATGTGTAAATGTTATAAGGATATTTCTATAATAACTATTGAATATCCGTGTATATATATTTTTCTTTCATGTAAGTAGTCAATTTATATTTAATTATTGTATAAAATGTATACATTATTTACACTAATGTTGTTATGAAGCTTACTTCCTTTGTTGTAGTATATCCTAAAAATAGGTTAGTTATGATAATTTAAAATCTAGTGTTAGTTAGTTTTTATCGTTTAGCTCGTAATTAATTTATTATGCACTACCCAAGCTTTTTCTCTCAGCATCACGGAAGGTAAACTGTGAGAAAATGTATAATAGTATTAAGTTAACCCTTTTGTACTGATTTGTGCAATAAAGTATTCAAATAAATAAATAGTCTGGCCGCTTGTAAGAGACAAGAAAATGCCCACATTAAAAAATTATATCTCCTACCGAAAAGGGAGGGACACTGGATGTTTTTCCTACTCCTACATACTTCTGATTAATTTCTTTGCAGAGACCAAGATTAAGGAAAAGCTAAGCTTTTCCTCGGAGCACCCTGAGCTTGCAATTCAATGATCGTCAGAAGATTGCCGCTATTGATATTGGTTCATAGAAGTTGCATTGCAGTAGTGGTCTCTAAATAAAATTCTTTTTTTATAACATATTCTCTCTCTTCTCTCTCAGAGATAGATCTCTTGCAGAGATAAGCTCGCTTTTGTAAATGTTTACAAATAAAATGTAATATGACTTTTAAGTGTACAATAAAGTATTAAATAAATAAATAAACAAATAACATAGAATATCAAATGTTTTCATTTATTAGATAACTTTGCTAATTGAAAGAAACTACCATTTACAAATTTATCATTAGTTGAAACTAATTCCTCCGTGTTGGTTCCGCCAGGCATGTCGTAAAAGGCGACTAATTGACTATGTAAGTCACTAACATCGTGGCTACTAGGTGGTAGAGTTCTGCATTGTCTCGCCCGGGTCCGCCGCCGCCTTACCTATTCCTGCCGCAATAGCGTCAGTGCTTGTCGCTGTCGTGTTCCTAAGGAAGGCCTACTCTGTGATTTAAGACGAGTCCATCTAAAACATCCAATAGTGGTCGCGCCACCGTAATATAAGATTTTTTACAAAGAAAGCGGTAAAAGCGCTTTCAAATATGTTTCCAATAAACTATTAAAAATGCTACAAGCGCTGTCAAATAATTATGCTCAGCATATTTCACACCATCTATAACAGCCTAGGACGAAGTATGAAATGGACTAGACATCTGAATAATAATACTAAGAAAACTATAAACTTAAACCACTTAAGGACAACAGAGGCAGAAATGTGTTCACAGTATTTTAAAATTTTCATAGTTTCGGTTATTGTCTGTTAAGACTGTTGGGCACAGTTACAAAATCTGCCAAACATTATTGACCTACGATTTCGTTGATTTTGGTGTTTGATTTGCTGTTTTGTGTATTTTCATTAATTTGTTTTATTATATTACCCGCCTAAATTTGAAAGTTGGTGATTATCCAATTTAAGTGGGTTATTAGGTGTAGACGTCTATTTTGTTTTATTTTGCCGTACTGTAATCGGTTTAGGAATATATTTTTCCCTTACGGGTGTACACGTTTGTCAAATCTATCATACTTTATCTGTGATAACAGGTATATTCATATCGTAGTTTATCCTACATCTGAGGTAAGTATTTGAATTTTTTTACGGTATACAGTTAGGCACTTACATCTTTCCCCTATATAAGTTGGTTCTCCTTACCTCAGTACTCCATGACGCTGACGTTTATTTATTGGCTTTTGTCCACTAAGAATTAATCGGATATTTTGTAGTTTTTAATGATTAATTACGATATGGAGATAAAAAAAACTAAAATATTTGTTATAAAAAATAAGATTAATAATATTTTTAGATATATATTAGACAAAAATAGACATTAGGTCATGTGACGGTAAACGCAAGTCTGGAAGTGTTACCGTGGTAAAACAAAACGACATCTTCATGTTGTGATTTTCATAGAACACAGAGTATGTAATGCAGACATTACCACTGCGTGATGCTATTAGGACTCCATGACAGTTCAGAGCGTTTGCGCGGTAAATTTTAATTTCAATTTTATAACGTTAAATCCACACTAATATTATAAATGTGAAAGTAACTCTGTCTATTTGTTTGTCTGTCTCTTCTTCACACCTAAACCTCTGAACCGATTTGGATGAAATTTAGTAGAAAGATAGTTTGAGACCCGAGAAAGGATGTAGGATAGATAGGAACGGGAACTATACGGGGGAACTAAAACGGGGGACAATCCCGGGACTTTAGTTTAAGAAATTATTCAACGCGGACGAAATCGCGGGAATAGCTAGTTATTAGTATAAGTGTACGTTATTTAACAAAAATAAATAGTTTTTTTTAGTTAATATACCTAATAAGTAAATTATTAGTTTTTCTAATTTAGTCAACTAGCCTATTAGACTTAGTTAAATATTTGGATGTGTATACTGTGGCTACATTCATGCTAATTAATCTACGGTGTGTCACAAAATCCTGTCTGATCCTCAAAGGCATTGTTTGGTAGACAATCATATACAGCGTTACGGTATACCGAGTGATTAAGAAAACATGCCAGGTTCAAGTTAGCCATGATAGCAATTCCTTTTCTTGTGGCAAAATTTGCGATTTATGATTTATTGTATTTTTTTTAATATCGATAGGAAAGCGCTTGACCACGATCTCGCCTGATGGTAAGCTAAGATGCGGCCTAAGATGGAACGCGCTTCCCTAGAAAGTACCTGTTCACTCTTCTCTTGAATATCCCCAGATTGTACTCGTCGGGAACACAGACTCAGGAATCATGTTCCAGTCCCTTGAGGTTTGAATGAAGTTTTTTTTATATTGTACTATTCTTTAAAGGAGCCCGGGAGCAACACGGGGAACGGAACGGGGAACACCCGGGACCAAGACGGGAAAAATGTCGAGTCAAATCGCTTTGTCCGGGTACGTGGAACGTCCACCATATCCCGATGCCTAGTATCTGTGCGCCTCGACGATCGATAGAAAAACGGGGATGGCGGAATTAAGTCGTGCAATTCCGCAGCGCACTCTCCACAGTGTATTCGATAAAAGACCGATATACTAGCCACTCTGCGGCGATGAGCGAGGCTCTGGAGTTTTTTGCATACCAGATCATCATCGTTTATGAGCCTCTTGGCACGCCTCTCTATCGCCTCAAGCGTCTCTCTCAATGTTTACGTCACGCAATGTAAAGCGTACATTGCCCGGGCTCATCGCACTCGCGGTACTCTCGTGGCGTTTATGTAGTACGGCATACATTGCTTATTTTGTATAATTCCTTTATTTTTACTATGGTTTTAGAAAAAAAAAACACCATGGAGTATTAGAATAGATCAAATTATATAAAGTTAAGTTACAAAAAATCATCAAGAAAAAATCCTACACAAATTTTCAACAGTTTCCGACTCAGAATCAAAGTTCAAATCTATGGTTTCAGTATTTGATAGACCGTTCCTTACAACGTTTATACGTGGACGATCTACCAAAAATAAAAACTATATATTTGAACCATAATTCTGAGACCGTTAAAAAAAATTGTAATAAATTTTCGATTTTTTCACGAATTTTTTACCTTAACTTTGTGTCTATTGATTTATTCTAATACTCTACAATGTTTCTTTCCAAAAACCATTAAAATTTAAGGAAATCCAACAAAAAAGAAATGTAATATGCATCTGTATGTATTGTACTAAAAAAAGGTATCTTCACGCCCATATCCCCGAAGAGCTTGGCAGAGGTACAACAAACGCACTCACGATTAACCGAAGATACTTGGTCCCACAATATGATAGATGGCAAGCCTATCGCCAACTGGCCATTTTCCGATCCCGGGCAACGTTGCTTTTATCAGAAAACTGAAAAAAAAACCATTTTTGAATTGCCCGACCCAGGAATCGAACCCGGTTCCTCATGTGGTCAACTTCGACACCGGACCACTAGACCACAGAGGCCAGGTGAGTATTACACTATTTTAATGCGATTAAGCACAACTACAAATAGTTAGTGTAAAAACATACGAGATTTAAGTAACTTGTTTTTGTGTTAAATTGATTCGCACAAAAAGTATAAGCGATCACTAATATAAATTCAATAAATCCTTCACAAATAAATGAAGACGAGTGTACTTGGCAAAAAGCTTAATGTATATTTCGTGCCGCTTTTTATTAAAGTATATTTCAGTGTTGTTCGTCCAACATTTATTGATATAGAGTGGATACCGTTATTCACTTAACATATTAAAATATGGGTAAGCCTCTATCCTTAATTAAAATACTTTCCAAGTTTTCATACTTATGTACATAACTATTAGTTGCTCTCGGATGTTAATCAAATTTGTTTTTAACCGCTAAAGGAAGTTAATGATTTTACCCCGATTTTCGAAAATTAAATTTCATAAAATCTCCACGTTTTGAGATCCTAGAAAACATTTCGGACTATTTTAATGTTATATCTGTATTTTTTTGATAGCAAGATCGCATCATTAAGATCATTGGTGTCTATAGGCGATTGCTGTCTTTTTTGTCTTTCCATTAGGAGAGCCATTTGCTTGTTTGCTACCTTATGAATTAAAAATTTAGTGTGGGCGCCTATGAAGATTATACTATTTGCCAATCAGCCGGCCAGTTCAATAAATATTTCATCATTAATATCTTATATAAAAATTTTCGGAGAACTGATCAGCGTTATCTATCGATTGCTTCAGAAACATATAGTTTTATTCTTCGAAATCAAGGTACTTTTTTCACACCTTTGTTATCTATTAGCTGCCAAAGTAACCATTGTCCAAATTCTATAATCCCTGAACGTTCTTATCTGAAAATTTTAGGTGACGATTTTATTATTAAAATGACGATGATCTGGCTAACGTGGGCTCATATTCTGTCAAGAAAATTATATAGATAGTAAATAATTGTAATTTAACTGTTATTTTACTGTAATTGTGATTGTACTTATCTGCTATCTTAAGAAATAAAAAAATATTAGTCGAAATATCTACTTTTTATGATATTTCGATATATAGACATAAAAACCTCGTGTCAAAACGTTGCCTCCGTGGTCTAGTGGTCCAGTATCGATGTTGGTCACATGAGGTCCGGCTAAATTCCGGGTCGGGCATATAAAAAAAATCTGTTTTTTGACAAAAACAACGTAGCCTAGGATTGGATAAGTGCCCGGTTTGCAAAAGGTTGGCCACTAATCGCATTGTGCGACTATTTAACTTCGGCTAATCTTGGGTGCATTGGTTGTAACTCTGCCAACGTATTCGGAGATATGAGCGTGAATTTACTTTTTTTACTTATAAAAATTGATATAAAATTTTACAAAAATGATTTCGTTTCATCCAGTTAATGCAATATATTGATACATTACATTAGACTTTATTTATAACACAACACGAAGTGTTCCGAGATATCTCAAAGATAAAAGTACCGCAGATAAAACACACAAATCCCTAAAGCTCCCATATGAGTGCATCAGAATGAGGAACGGTAATGCATCGATTGCAACGCTTACTGAATACCAGATGGAATCCCGCGGGATAGTCCACAAGCTCAATAAGAAAACATGATTGAGTCTTTGACTATGTTAAACTAATATTGAAGATTTTGAAACTTTTTATAACAACATATAAAAACACATATTTGTATATTTATGTACATATAAACTTGTAATTTATAATTATGTACTTTAACATCGTAATGTTTCTTAATTATATTTATCTAGATATGATTTTTACCTATATATTTATTATTATCCTATACTATTAATTCTGACAGGCTTAGGAACATACGTACAGTAAAAAAAGTAAAATAATAAATATGTTTGAACAACTGATTGTTTATGAAGTTTATTTTAGAAAATGTAAATCCGTTAATTGGCTCTTGGTGTATGTAGTAAGTATAGTAAGTTTATAAATATTTAGCTGCGGATTTTATGTAAATAAATAAATAAATAATCTTGCAATAGTCACTCTAGTTGTGAATGTGGTTTAGATTAGGGTTCTTCGGGTCATATTATCTTTTTTAAAGGCAACATGATTATGATTAGAAAACTGAAATGTATGTGTGTTTGTGTGTGCTGATTGTTTGTGAAAGAGTGTATTAAAAAATTAACAATCTTTATGAACATGATATATAGGAACTATAATACTAATAGGTGAAAGGAAAATTTTGTACCAACTTTTAAGACAATTGCGTGAATTGAAATCTAGCACAGTTAAAATTTTATATTACGGAAGACTGCAGAAACCCAACATTTATAAATAAAATGCATCAGAAATACGCTAAATTATTAAAAATAAACATTACACACACTACATTTATCTAATATACATGATAAGTGCCCATACCTGTGGTAAATTGAAAGACCTATAGAATCCGGTTGTCTATAGTCCAATTCAAGTTGTTACATCTATAATATCTGAAATACATAACCAATGATCTTGAAATTTTCTCGAAACAACTTTAAAAGTACTTTTAAACAGGAAAGAAATGAATAAAATCGAAACACGTAATAAAATGCTTCTACATATTGACTTTCATCCCCTCTCCCAAGGGAGAGCTCAAATCGCGATAAGTTTTGTTTGAATCTATCAAGAAGATTCGACGTTATGCGTGGCTTTAATTAAAACAAACAGACAGGCAGACAAAATGAATAAAAAACATTTTTCGCTTCAATATGTATCCATTAAAGAGTGACTTCTAAATTAATAATATACAGAATTCAACCTGTTACAGTTTTATTATGTGTTTAGATATAAAGGTATATAAATAATGCAAATTGGTAAAATTCATTGACTTTTCTCAATTGGTAGATACAGTTTTTACCTAAAATTATATGTTAAAAAAAATATTTATATTGCAACCAAAATATTTATTTCATTAACAAAAATCAAAGGTGATACATAATATGTTTTTTTTTTAAATTTATATAAGGCTTTAAATGACAGTATTTTAGTACATTTATTTAATTCACCCCAAATATTTCCTAAGCTCTGACATATACAATGTTCGAGGCATTATAATCATGATGTCCATAAAACCTGAATTTCTTGTAATACTATCTTCATTATCTTCTAAAGTAGGCTCAGCAAACTGTTCGGTATAACTTGGTGCACTACTTATGTATTCACTCAAACAGACGATGACCAGAAAAACCACGATCAGTTTCTGGAATCATTAAATTGTATTTTAATTGCTTATAAGTAAAAAAAATCATTTGTATTTTTGTACCAGTTGGATCGACCAATCTTGTATTTTCGTCTATTACGCTTTTACATCTAAATCGCCCAACTAATTTTATTGACATTTGGCATGACGATAGTTGAAGAATTTGAGAAAATAACTTTTTTCAAAATTATTCCTTAAGAGGATGAAATACGGAATTTAAAATAAATATAAATTAGAAAAAATACATTGACTCTTTATCCTTCGGCCCAAAATTTATTTTTCAGATATATTCTCAGCTTTTTTATGTGTCATAAGACAGCAAGCAAATGTCTCTCCTGTTGGAAAGAGATAACCATCGTCTATAGATACAAAGAGTGCGTTACTATCCTTGTGGCAGAGTCTTTCTGCTACAATCATAAGATTACCGGTTAACTTTCCCCTTTAAACCGGAACACGACAGTGATAATCGATGATGCTATTGTGACATTAATAAATAAGATGTTGGTACGAGACCTGGGAGCAACAATGTAGAACCACCTAGTAGCCGCGATGGTAATGATTCGCATAGCCAATTTTAGCTTCTTACGTATTGTCTGGTAAAATGATCTATTTTCAAATACAGCCCGGATCAACCAGGTAAAAGCTATATGTTTAAAATATCTAATTTAGCATGAATTTTCAAGGATGGTCTGCAGGGTTTCCCCGTGTTGGTTCCGGGCTCCTTTGAAAAATAGACCAACTGCCATTCTACCAGGCAGGTCGTAAAAGGCGACCGATTGACTATTAGAGTCACTACCATCGTGGCTACTAGGTGGTAGAGTTCTGCATTGTCTCGCCCCCGGGCCTAGTAACACCGCCTATATATATATATATATATATATATATATATATATATATATATATATATATATATATATATATATATATATATATATATATATATATATAATAGCGTCAGTGCTTGTCGCTGTCGTGTTCCGGTGTGGAGGGTAGCCGTTAAACTTATGCATGTGGCATTAGACTTTGCCCCAAGATAGCAACGCACCATTAACATCTTTGATGTCTATAGGCGATGGTTGACTTTTCCATCAGGAGACTCATCTGCTTGTTTGCTATCTTATGATATAACAAAAGGGTCAACCGAATTACAATTTTTTTGTGCTGTTCTTGACATCTATCTCCCAAGATGTAATGCTCTAAGCAATCGCCTGCTTTACCTTTTAAATCGGAATACGATAGTGAGAAGCTCAGTCGCTGTTACATAATAAATAAGGCGGAGTCAAACTTCTTCAAGTCGTTGCACAACTCTACTTATTTTGTTAGTAGTCGGGGTGGCATCCCGTCCCTCGGTAGTGGGAACATGGATAGAAGATAAACAGAAGATATACAGTGCAAATGTGAAAAGATAAAAGGGGGGGGGGGAGTGTGAGAGTGGCAAGTTGCACCCCCTACCCCTAACAGGTGTTTAGGGGTGGGGGTTGTTTTTGACATGGTTGGATAGAGTTTCAAAAAATATTGAACACGTGTTTATTTGTTTGAAACTCTCCACACACAACCTGGACGGGTGGTCTGGAACGCTCTTAAGTTTAAGTGGTTCTTGGTTCAAGTGAACAAAATATTGCTAATCTGTCTTACCTTCGACACCATTTTGAACAATTGCCTGTTGGAATCTTTGATGATGTTCAATGTATACGGTTTTTTATCGACTTCCACCTATAAACTCTAGCAACTGGTTATCAGGAATACATTTTATGCGCCCCCATTAATTTAATGTTATCTTTTTAATTTTATAGTATTTAAAAATTGGGCATAAAATCTTTATCACATCATTTACATGCTTTTAACTATTACACGTATAATGCTCGTGACTTACAGGTTCTCATTCCAGCTTGCGGATTATTTTAGCTACATAACAATATAGTAATAACTTAATTAATACTGAGGAACCTTAAAAGTAGGTGTTCTATTTGTACAGCGTTTCGCCTTGACAGAAAAAGCACTAAAATACGTCTTTTAAAGAAGAAGTGAAAGAGGTTAGGCTTGAAAGAAACTGTTGGTGTAAAGATGAGAAAGGATGTGCTTCGTTGGCTCGGACATGTAGAAAGAACGGTAGATGAATGGTGAACAAAACAGATATACAATGCGAATGTAGAAGGATGTAGGAATCGGGGAAGACCAAGACTGACGAACCATGATCAGATTGATTGAGTACTGTCCGAAGGTGGTGTCAAAAATCTTCGCAACCGGCGTGTTTGTATGAAGAGAGTGATGAACTTGGAGGAAGCGAGACAAGCCTGCAAGGATGGTGATGTATGGCACCAGGTTCCCTCTGCCTACTCCGTAAGGGATCTGGCGTGAAGATATATATGTATGTATGTTTCGCCCGGGTTCGATATTTATTCCTGCTGCTAAAATGTCAGTGCTTGTCAATGTCGTGTTCCGATTTGAACGACAAGGTAAAATTTTCCGCCGTGTTGGTCCCGGGCTCTTTTGAAGAATAGGCCACTTGCCGTTCTGCCAGGCAGGTCCAAAAAGGCCAATTGGTTATGTAAGTCACTATCATCGTGGTTTCTAGGTGGTAGAGTTCTGCATTATCTTTGCAGAAAGTGACAAGTGTACAGAAGGAGAGTGTTGGTACTCAAATGCATTAGAAAGATTTAAATCAGGTGATGCTACCAATATTTTGGTAATTAACTTACCCCTCTAGTCGACCATCCTCGTTCTCCTCTACTCAAAACGCAAAGTTATGATCTAAATGTCCCTCTTATTGGTCCGCGCTTCTTTGAAGAATATATGAATTGCCGTTCTGCCAGGTGCAACCGATGCAAGTCACTAGCATCGTGAGTACTAGGTGGCAGAGTTCTGCATTGTCTGACCCGGGTCTGGCACAACCGCCTTATATATTTTTGTCACTTACTTCACTTGTCATTGTCATGTTCCAGTTTGGAGGGTAAGGTAGCCGGTAAACTTATGCATGTGGCATTAGACTTCGTTACCAGATAACAACGCACTATTAACATCTTTGGTGTCTATAGGCGATGGTTGACTCTTTCCATCAGGATACCCATCAGCTTATTGCTATCTTATGTTATAAAAAAAGTTATTCGTATTGAAAAAAAAGGGACTAGTAAATATTTTATTAATTTGTCCTTAAAAATGAAATGTGTGCAAATTATAGTTTTAATTCTTTGAAACCTATATTAGATTGTAAATGTTAAATTTGCGCCCATATTTTCTGAACGTATATATTACCACTAAAAATCAAATTTAAAATTTTATGTTAATATTAACAACAATTGAATCTTACTTAACAAACAGAATACCAAAAAAAAAGACGTGTGGCTCTCGGAGACTGCCGCGGTAAAGCTATTGCATAGCATTTTTTATCAACTTATGCAATTACAATTATATATTTATTTTATTTATGCAGTATTTTTTTTTCTTTGTTTATTCATATTTAAAACACTTTGTACACAAATTATACGAGTACAGATATTCACTGTTGTACGTAGATGATAAATACCTATACACCTATATACTTTCTCACAAACAGCTGATTACGGTAGTTTTCCAATACAACCAATGCCACCTAAAGGCGGGTTGCTGAACTAATGAGACAAGCGTGATATTTCAAAAAGTCATTAAAAGTTCTGGTATTTATCGATAGATGGAAAAACTAAAAAGTATCACCGCTATGCCGGTCAGAGTGGGGGGTGTTAGGTTTTTTCGTTACGGAATTTCTGGATTCGGTCTCCACGCTCAGGGCCCGCGATAGAAGCTATGCAATAGCTTAAAAAATTAAATTACGGGTTACGGTTTGATGTTGTAATGGCCGATGCGTAGCAGAATTGAAGCTATTATATTTCCCATTTTGATTTGAACAGCTCTTCATGACAGCAAACGAGCCGATGATTTTCGTGACAGAAAGAGACAACTATCACCTTTAGACTTAAGTTAGTAAAATTAATATGAATCCTATATAAATCGTTAGTAAAAATCTAGGTGTTAGTAAACTTTTACTTAAAATGTTAGTAGTAGCTTATACATGCTAACTGAACGGCATATATGGAGCAGGGCACATCGAGACATGTGTGGATAATTCAGTCTGCCAGCTATCATTGTCAAGATGCTGGTATTCCACGCACCTGCCGTACAAATGGCTCAGAAACAAGGTACATGTGAGCTGCTTCTAGCTGCCAGATGCACATTTGCAGGTAAAATATTTGTACCTAATGGTAGTCCACTTTATTTATTTTCAATTTTTTCTAAACGAGCCCAAGATAAGTATAAATATTTTTACTATTCATGTTACCATATTTTTATTAGGAAAATTCTATTAGTTATTATATTCGAGTTAGTAAGACAATTTCGATTTGGTAGATGAAAAAATATGCTCAATTCAGGATTCAAACCTGGGAGCATACGATCTACAGCCAAACAGACTAATCAATTTGTTTGTTAATGAAGCGATATTGACTTTTTACGCTATTTTTAAAGAGTGATATTCTTTAAAAATAGCGTAAAAAGTCAATATCGCTTCATTCTTCATTGAAAAGATAACATTAAATGTCTATAAAATTAATGTAGGTACGTAAAACGTATTCCTGATAATCAGTTGGTAGAGTTTATGAGTCTAAGTTGATACGAAGCCGTATATAAGAAACGTCCTTAAAGATTCAGACAGGCAACTATTCAAGATGGTGTCGAAGGTAAAACATATAAGATATCAATTTTTTTTTTCACTTAAACCAAAATTGTGTTTAATTTTCTTTTATATTGACCGCCCCGTTGGTCGAGTGGTTAGCGACCCTGATTACGCGATCAACGGGGCTCGGGTTCGATCCCCGACGGGGACAAGCATTTGTGTGATGAGCATAAATGTTTGTATTTCCGAGTTTGGGTGTTTATTAAATATATTCTTGTATTTATATATGTATTGCTATGTATTGGTGTCGTTGACTAACACCCATAACACAAGCAAAATAATTTGCTTACTTTGGGGTTAGATCAGTCAGTGTAATTTGTCCCGTGAGTATATATATATATATATATATATATATATATATATATATATATATATATATATATATATATATATATATATATATATATATATATATATATTATCTAAGATAAAGATAGCAAACGAGCAGACGAGTCCCCTAATGGAAAGAGTCAACCATCGCCTATAGACACCAAAGATGTAGATGGTGCGTTGCTATCTTGTGGAGAGGTCTAATACCACATGCAAAAATTTTACCCTGCAAACCGGAATACGTCAGTGACAAGCACTGAAGTTTTTGCGGCAAGAATAGGTAAAGCGGTGGTACCAGACCCGGTCGAGCCAATGCAGAACTCTACCACCTAGTAAATAGATCAGACCTACATTAATAGTAGGGGAGGAGTATTTTCCCCGTGTTGGTCCCAGGCTCCTTTGAAGAATAGGCCAACTGCCGTTCTGCCAGGCAGGTCGTAGAAGGCGACTGATTGGCTATGTGAGTCACTACCATCGTGGCTACTAGGTGGTAGAGTTCTACATTGTCTCGCCCGGGTCGGGTACCACTGCCTTACCTATTCCTGCCGCAATAGCGTCAGTATTTGTCATTGTTGTGTTCCGGTTTGCAGGGTAAGGTAGCCGGTAAACTTATGCATGTGGCATTAGACCTTGCCACAAGATTGCCATCAAGAGACCCATCTGCTTGTTTGCTATCTTATACTATATTTATATATATATATATATATATATATATATATATATATATATATATATATATATATATATATATATATATATATATATATATATATATATATATATATATATATATATATATAATGTAGGTCTGATCTATTTACTAGGTGGTAGAGTTCTACATTGTCTCGCCCGGGTCGGGTACCACTGCCTTACCTATTCCTGCCGCAATAGCGTCAGTGTTTGTCATTGTTGTGTTCCGGTTTGCAGGGTAAGGTAGCCGGTAAACTTATGCATGTGGCATTAGACCTTGCCACAAGATTGCCATCAAGAGACTCATCTGCTTGTTTGCTATCTATACTATATCTATATCTATATATATATATATATATATATATATATATATATATATATATATATATATATATATATATATATATATATATATATATATAGTAGGAGAGCTCAAGAGGAGATTTTGGGATTTACTCGAATGCGGCAGATTAGCATTGGGAGATACATCGCATAGGGTTGAGGCTCTTTATCCCGGGCATTTATAAGGCCTTTAGGCCGGGCATCTAGAGAAGTAGAGAAAAAATTCTAATAACTTCGGGTTGTGGAAAATGTTAGATTATATTCTTTGCGTTATTCTCACATCATTTCCTTCTGAATAAAAGAAAATTCAATTTGAGAATGTCTAGACTTTGAGAAATTTTGGAAGCGAAGTGTAAAGAGTCTATTACATTTTTTCTATCAAATGGATTAAATGGATACGCCATTGCAAGCAAGCTTCTTAGTTTGTCAGCGTAGCTTGCATTCACACACAGACATCTAGATTTATACTACTTACCGATGAAATAAAATCATTCCAAGGATAATTTTTAAACCTTGCCATTTTATTAGTTACGATAAAATAGTACAACATGGTTTATTTCTATTTTGTCGCATTATTATATATTTGCAAATGTATAACATTTTTGACAGTGATAGGGGCGTCTGCTCATATATATGTCTGCTCATAGATATGTTTTCTTCCCAATGCCGTGTTTATTAGTATTTATTTCTGTTTATTACAGTTTTGACGCGTCGACATTTTTTTTGAAAATTACTACCGGATTGGAACGCGGCCACACACTGAGAACATCCGGCGGAAGAAACTCAGCGGGCTTGTCTTTAATGTTGTCAAATGCGTTACATTATTACATGAATTATTTCATATAAAAAAAATATAACAGACTGGTATGAGGAGTAATCAATCCCAGGCTTGTTCGTCTGCTACATAATCTGAGATTTTATAATGCCTTTTTTTACACAGTTTTGTTTTAAGCCATTTTTTTAAATTTATTTATTGGTAGAATAGATCTCTTACAGCATCGGAAAATTTATTTTAAAAGCGTCTACATTGTTCAATAAAAGAGTTACTTATTCTGTGGAGACGAGATGAGGTTTTCAAATATATATTTGAAAGTTTCTATAAGAATATTGATTTCTTTGAACTTTTGTCTTAGGGAAACTCTCGGGCAAAGATTGTAAATTAATGTTATAGCTCCTAAACAGAAAAAGTTTGCCGGGCCAGATATCTATACATAATAGAATATAACTATACATAATAAAATCGTAGGAAAGTCAAAAATGTACATTGAATATTTTTTTAAATAATACTTGGGGTGTGATCTACAATCGATATCGAAGGCAAAAATATAGTTTTTAGAATTTTTGTCTGTTTGTCTGTATGTATGTCCGGGGTAAACTCAAAAAGTACTGCATGGATTTATTTCAAATTTTGCATGAATATTACTAACAGTCAACGTACAGGCTACATATTATCACGCTATCACTTACGGGGGAGAAGCTGTGCGGAGTAAACGAAGTCCGCGCGGACGAAGTCTCTGGCTAGTACAAAATAATTTCACAAATGATTTTGTATGATATAAAGAATTAAAATACAGACTAATGATTACAGAAACTGATCGTGGTCATTCTGGTCATCGTCTGTTTAAGTGAATACATAAGTAGTGCACCAGGATATACCGAACAGGACGCTGAACCTACGTTACAAGAAAATGGAGATAGTATTATAAGAAATTCAGGTGATTTTGATTTGGACGGTACGATCATATTACCTCGAAAATTGTTTATGTCAGAATTAAGAAAAGTTTTGGGGTGAACTAAACAGTACTAAAATACTGTAATTTTAAGCCTTATTGAACAAAAACGTATTATGTATCACCTTTGATTTTTGGTAATGAAATAAATGATTATATTGTTTGCAATATAAACCATGAATTTTATTTTTTAATATATAATTTTAGGCAAGAATTGTCCTAACTGAACAAAGTCAAATTTTACTCAGGTGAATTTTTAAATCTATATGCCCTTATCTAAATATATAATAAAACTGTAACAGGTTGGGTTATGTACATTGCAAATATATTAAAATACTAGCAGCTGCAGCATGCAGTTCACTGCATTATAAAAGTTTTTGGTGAATCCCGCGGGATTAACTAATTATTCCGGGATAAAAAGTAGCCTAAATACTATTCCAGGTCACCATCTATCTGTGTACCACATTTCATTCTAATCTGTTGAGTAGTTTTTGCGTGATTGAGTAACAAACATCCATACATCCATGGAAACGTACAAACTTTTGCATTTATAATATTACTAGCTGCCGCGTGCAGCCCAGTACATTATAGAAGTTTTTGGCAAATCCCGCGGGATTACCTAATTTTTCCGGGATAAAAAGTAGCCTATGTGCTATTCTAGGTTATCATCTACCTGTGTGCCAAATTTCATTCAAATCCGTTCTGTAGTTTTTGCGTGATTGAGTAAAAAACATCCATCCAAACATCTATCTAAACATCCATTTAAACATTCAAACTTTCGCATTTATAATATTATAATAATAATAATAATATAGACTAGCTGCAGCGTGCAGCCTGCTGCATTATAAAAGTATTTGGTGAATCCCGGGGATCATCTAATATTCCCGGGATAAAAGTAGCCTATGTGCTTTTCCAGGTCATCATCTACCTATGCGCTAAATTTCATTTAAATCCGTTTAGTAGTTTTTGCGTGATTGAGTCATCCATCCAACCATCCAAACTTTCGTATTTATAATATTAGTATAGATATTGATTAATTATTTAATATTAATATTAATTAATATATTAATATTAATTAATATCAATATTAATTAATTAATATTAATATTAATTAATTTATATAATATTAATATTAAGTAATGAATATTAATATTAATTAATATAGATTTTTGGAAGGCACTCTTTAGGAGGGAAGGACACTGAAGCGAAAACTGTTTTTAGGGTTCCGAAGTAAACTAGAACCCTTATAGTTTCGCTATGTCCGTCCGTCCGTCCGTCCGCACGATTGCTCGGTGATCCTCAGTACTAGAAAGCTGTAATTTGGCACGAATATTTTATGTTACCACTTTGTTAACATATTAGTCATGTTAACAAAGTGGTGACATAAAATCTTGAAAAATATATTTTTCAGGGTAGCTTCCATACATGTTAAGTGGGGATGTTATTTTTATTCTCACGTACCACATTGTGTGGGATATCGTTGGATATGTTTTTAAAAAATATTGTAGGTTTGTGAAAACATGTTTTCGATTAAGGGACTCGTTTGAAAAATATGAAGCTTTTAAGTGGTAATTTTTGTTAGAGTCAAGTATCCCGCCCTCTCTGCAAACTGAACGGTTGGTTTTGGGGGTGGGAAAAAAAATCATGGTAGTAGTAAATATAATGCAGTTTCCTGAAATCACCCTGTTTTATTTTTGTTTGCCTGTCTGTCTGTATCAAGGTTGCACATAGGTGAACTGCCGTTCTGTCAGGCAAGTCGTAAAAAGCGACCGATGCGAGTCGCTACCATCGTAATTACTAGGTGGTGGAATTTTGCATTATTTCGCACGGGTCTGGTACCACCGCCTTACCTATTCCTGCCGCAATAGCGTCAGTGCTTTTCGCTGACGTGTTCCGGTTTGGAGGGTAAGATAGCCGGTAAACTTATGCATATGGCATTCGACCTCGTCACTAGATAGCAACGTGCCATTGACATCTTTGGTGTCTATAGGCGATGGTTGACTCTTTCCATCAGTTGACCCATTTGCATGTTTGCTATCTTATGAAATAAAATAAAACCATTGCTTATAGATACCAAAGACGTTAATAGTGTGTTGTTATCCTCATGGCGGGGTTAGAATGTCACATGCGCAAGTTCACCGCTTACCTTACACTCCAAATTGGAACACGACAGTGACAAGCACAAACACTATTGTGAAAGGAATAGATAAGGCGGTGGTATCAAACTGAAAGACTATGCTGAACTCAGCGACCCAGTAATCATAATGAAAGTGACAATTTAATGAATCGTTTGTCTTTTAAAATTTGCCTGGCACAACGTCAGATATTTTTTATATCATCAGATAGGAAACAAGCAAATGGTTTTCCTGATGGAAACCAACCATCGCCTATAGACACCAAAGGTGTTAATGGTGCGTTGATATCTTGTGGCGATGTCTAATGTCACATGCATAAGATAGTATTTTTTTATAAAAGGAAAACATGGAGCGCGAATATATTTGACATTCGGTTCTCAATTCTCTCATTGACTGCGAGACAGTTTACGTGCATATCATAAAACATTTTTTGACTGTAGTCACTAGGTGGTTGACTTCTGCATTGTTTCGTCCAGGTTTGGTACCAATACCTTACCTATTCCTGCCGCAATAGTGCCAGTGCTTGTAACTGTCATGTTACGGTATGGAGGACAAGGTAGCCGGTCAACTTATGCATGTGGCATTAGACCTCGCCACAAGATAGCAACGCACCATTAACATCTTTGGTGTCTATAGGCGATGGTTGATTCTTTCGATCTGGAGAACCATCTGCTTGTTAGCTATCTTATGATATAAAAAAGAAACTCATATATCAACTTTTTCATTGTAACATTCTAAAACTATTTCACATAACCGAGTGTTAAAAACATCCATTAGGTGTTGCAATTTTCCGTATAAATAATTCAACAAAGTTGCGGTTACAATTAACAACATTGTAGAGCGTCCGTTTACATTGTTCGTGTCAACGAAGCGAAAAATTTTACACCATTTCCGTTGAAACTGTATTATAGTCGAGGAGACAGTGGGAGATCGTCCTTCACCGATCTGATAACCAGATGAGAAGTATATTTTATCAAATATTATTTATAAACAAATATACCTATAATTACTTGCTTATCCAAAAGTGCTCATGGCTATTTTTAATTAAAATAACTTTAATCGATTTTTTTTCATCACTTTCATACCTTTGATAACCAAATGAAAATTATTTCACTGATAATTTTTAACACACAGAATATGCCTAGGTAGGCTTGCCTGCTCATTTCTGTGTATGGCTAACTGGCAAGCAGGTGTGAACAGGTAAGTCAATATAGGTGACTCCATCGATCTGCTAACTTATCGAAAGTTATATCAAATATTAGATTATTTTATTACAAAATCAGTCACATTTGCTACACTTGCCTGTAAAAAAATTGTACTCAAAGTACTGTTGCCAAGCTAAAAACTTGCCAAGTAATTATATGCATATTTGTTTATAAATAATATTTGATAAAATATACGTCTCATCTGGTTGTGAGATCGGTGAAGGACGATCTCCCACTGGCTCTTAGACCATTAGAGAACCACTAAAGTTCTAACATTTTACAAGTATAACGACTACTACATTTGTTAGACCTCTCTACTGATGCAAAGAGATAATCGCCGTCTACAGATACCAATGGTGGGCAACAGTCCGCGTGACATTATAATAACACCCGGATTATTTTGCGGCTAAAAAAGGTAAGGCTTTAAAATCGATGATAGTTACGTTTAAAACATTGTCTGATAAATGATATGATTTTTATCTCAAATCGGTTCGGGTTCGAACAGAAAACTTCCTGCGTGACAGTAGATTAGTAGCAGTTTTTTATATTATGTTAATATGTGTAAATGTTATAAGGATATTTCTATAATAACTATTGAATATCCGTGTATATATATTTTTCTTTCATGTAAGTAGTCAATTTATATTTAATTATTGTATAAAATGTATACATTATTTACACTAATGTTGTTATGAAGCTTACTTCCTTTGTTGTAGTATATCCTAAAAATAGGTTAGTTATGATAATTTAAAATCTAGTGTTAGTTAGTTTTTATCGTTTAGCTCGTAATTAATTTATTATGCACTACCCAAGCTTTTTCTCTCAGCATCACGGAAGGTAAACTGTGAGAAAATGTATAATAGTATTAAGTTAACCCTTTTGTACTGATTTGTGCAATAAAGTATTCAAATAAATAAATAGTCTGGCCGCTTGTAAGAGACAAGAAAATGCCCACATTAAAAAATTATATCTCCTACCGAAAAGGGAGGGACACTGGATGTTTTTCCTACTCCTACATACTTCTGATTAATTTCTTTGCAGAGACCAAGATTAAGGAAAAGCTAAGCTTTTCCTCGGAGCACCCTGAGCTTGCAATTCAATGATCGTCAGAAGATTGCCGCTATTGATATTGGTTCATAGAAGTTGCATTGCAGTAGTGGTCTCTAAATAAAATTCTTTTTTTATAACATATTCTCTCTCTTCTCTCTCAGAGATAGATCTCTTGCAGAGATAAGCTCGCTTTTGTAAATGTTTACAAATAAAATGTAATATGACTTTTAAGTGTACAATAAAGTATTAAATAAATAAATAAACAAATAACATAGAATATCAAATGTTTTCATTTATTAGATAACTTTGCTAATTGAAAGAAACTACCATTTACAAATTTATCATTAGTTGAAACTAATTCCTCCGTGTTGGTTCCGCCAGGCATGTCGTAAAAGGCGACTAATTGACTATGTAAGTCACTAACATCGTGGCTACTAGGTGGTAGAGTTCTGCATTGTCTCGCCCGGGTCCGCCGCCGCCTTACCTATTCCTGCCGCAATAGCGTCAGTGCTTGTCGCTGTCGTGTTCCTAAGGAAGGCCTACTCTGTGATTTAAGAAGAGTCCATCTAAAACATCCAATAGTGGTCGCGCCACCGTAATATAAGATTTTTTACAAAGAAAGCGGTAAAAGCGCTTTCAAATATGTTTCCAATAAACTATTAAAAATGCTACAAGCGCTGTCAAATAATTATGCTCAGCATATTTCACACCATCTATAACAGCCTAGGACGAAGTATGAAATGGACTAGACATTTGAATAATAATACTAAGAAAACTATAAACTTAAACCACTTAAGGACAACAGCGGCAGAAATGTGTTTAAAATTTTCATAGTTTCGGTTATTGTCTGTTAAGACTGTTGGGCACAGTTACAAAATCTGCCAAACATTATTGACCTACGATTTCGTTGATTTTGGTGTTTGATTTGCTGTTTTGTGTATTTTCATTAATTTGTTTTATTATATTACCCGCCTAAATTTGAAAGTTGGTGATTATCCAATTTAAGTGGGTTATTAGGTGTAGACGTCTATTTTGTTTTATTTTGCCGTACTGTAATCGGTTTAGGAATATATTTTTCCCTTACGGGTGTACACGTTTGTCAAATCTATCATACTTTATCTGTGATAACAGGTATATTCATATCGTAGTTTATCCTACATCTGAGGTAAGTATTTGAATTTTTTTACGGTATACAGTTAGGCACTTACATCTTTCCCCTATATAAGTTGGTTCTCCTTACCTCAGTACTCCATGACGCTGACGTTTATTTATTGGCTTTTGTCCACTAAGAATTAATCGGATATTTTGTAGTTTTTAATGATTAATTACGATATGGAGATAAAAAAAACTAAAATATTTGTTATAAAAAATAAGATTAATAATATTTTTAGATATATATTAGACAAAAATAGACATTAGGTCATGTGACGGTAAACGCAAGTCTGGAAGTGTTACCGTGGTAAAACAAAACGACATCTTCATGTTGTGATTTTCATAGAACACAGAGTATGTAATGCAGACATTACCACTGCGTGATGCTATTAGGACTCCATGACAGTTCAGAGCGTTTGCGCGGTAAATTTTAATTTCAATTTTATAACGTTAAATCCATACTAATATTATAAATGTGAAAGTAACTCTGTCTATTTGTTTGTCTGTCTCTTCTTCACACCTAAACCTCTGAACCGATTTGGATGAAATTTAGTAGAAAGATAGTTTGAGACCCGAGAAAGGATGTAGGATAGATAGGAACGGGAACTATACGGGGGAACTAAAACGGGGGACAATCCCGGGACTTTACTTTAAGAAATTATTCAACGCGGACGAAATCGCGGGAATAGCTAGTTATTAGTATAAGTGTACGTTATTTAACAAAAATAAATAGTTTTTTTTAGTTAATATACCTAATAAGTAAATTATTAGTTTTTCTAATTTAGTCAACTAGCCTATTAGACTTAGTTAAATATTTGGATGTGTATACTGTGGCTACATTCATGCTAATTAATCTACGGTGTGTCACAAAATCCTGTCTGATCCTCAAAGGCATTGTTTGGTAGACAATCATATACAGCGTTACGGTATACCGAGTGATTAAGAAAACATGCCAGGTTCAAGTTAGCCATGATAGCAATTCCTTTTCTTGTGGCAAAATTTGCGATTTATGATTTATTGTATTTTTTTTAATATCGATAGGAAAGCGCTTGACCACGATCTCGCCTGATGGTAAGCTAAGATGCGGCCTAAGATGGAACGCGCTTCCCTAGAAAGTACCTGTTCACTCTTCTCTTGAATATCCCCAGATTGTACTCGTCGGGAACACAGACTCAGGAATCATGTTCCAGTCCCTTGAGGTTTGAATGAAGTTTTTTTTATATTGTACTATTCTTTAAAGGAGCCCGGGAGCAACACGGGGAACGGAACGGGGAACACCCGGGACCAAGACGGGAAAAATGTCGAGTCAAATCGCTTTGTCCGGGTACGTGGAACGTCCACCATATCCCGATGCCTAGTATCTGTGCGCCTCGACGATCGATAGAAAAACGGGGATGGCGGAATTAAGTCGTGCAATTCCGCAGCGCACTCTCCACAGTGTATTCGATAAAAGACCGATATACTAGCCACTCTGCGGCGATGAGCGAGGCTCTGGAGTTTTTTGCATACCAGATCATCATCGTTTATGAGCCTCTTGGCACGCCTCTCTATCGCCTCAAGCGTCTCTCTCAATGTTTACGTCACGCAATGTAAAGCGTACATTGCCCGGGCTCATCGCACTCGCGGTACTCTCGTGGCGTTTATGTAGTACGGCATACATTGCTTATTTTGTATAATTCCTTTATTTTTACTATGGTTTTAGAAAAAAAAAACACCATGGAGTATTAGAATAGATCAAATTATATAAAGTTAAGTTACAAAAAATCATCAAGAAAAAATCCTACACAAATTTTCAACAGTTTCCGACTCAGAATCAAAGTTCAAATCTATGGTTTCAATATTTGATAGACCGTTCCTTACAATGTTTATACGTGGACGATCTACCAAAAATAAAAACTATATATTTGAACCATAATTCTGAGACCGTTAAAAAAAATTGTAATAAATTTTCGATTTTTTCACGAATTTTTTACCTTAACTTTGTGTCTATTGATTTATTCTAATACTCTACAATGTTTCTTTCCAAAAAACATTAAAATTTAAGGAAATCCAACAAAAAAGAAATGTAATATGCATCTGTATGTATTGTACTAAAAAAAGGTATCTTCACGCCCATATCCCCGAAGAGCTTGGCAGAGGTACAACAAACGCACTCACGATTAACCGAAGATACTTGGTCCCACAATATGATAGATGGCAAGCCTATCGCCAACTGGCCATTTTCCGATCCCGGGCAACGTTGCTTTTATCAGAAAACTGAAAAAAAAACCATTTTTGAATTGCCCGACCCAGGAATCGAACCCGGTTCCTCATGTGGTCAACTTCGACACCGGACCACTAGACCACAGAGGCCAGGTGAGTATTACACTATTTTAATGCGATTAAGCACAACTACAAATAGTTAGTGTAAAAACATACGAGATTTAAGTAACTTGTTTTTGTGTTAAATTGATTCGCACAAAAAGTATAAGCGATCACTAATATAAATTCAATAAATCCTTCACAAATAAATGAAGACGAGTGTACTTGGCAAAAAGCTTAATGTATATTTCGTGCCGCTTTTTATTAAAGTATATTTCAGTGTTGTTCGTCCAACATTTATTGATATAGAGTGGATACCGTTATTCACTTAACATATTAAAATATGGGTAAGCCTCTATCCTTAATTAAAATACTTTCCAAGTTTTCATACTTATGTACATAACTATTAGTTGCTCTCGGATGTTAATCAAATTTGTTTTTAACCGCTAAAGGAAGTTAATGATTTTACCCCGATTTTCGAAAATTAAATTTCATAAAATCTCCACGTTTTGAGATCCTAGAAAACATTTCGGACTATTTTAATGTTATATCTGTATTTTTTTGATAGCAAGATCGCATCATTAAGATCATTGGTGTCTATAGGCGATTGCTGTCTTTTTTGTCTTTCCATTAGGAGAGCCATTTGCTTGTTTGCTACCTTATGAATTAAAAATTTAGTGTGGGCGCCTATGAAGATTATACTATTTGCCAATCAGCCGGCCAGTTCAATAAATATTTCATCATTAATATCTTATATAAAAATTTTCGGAGAACTGATCAGCGTTATCTATCGATTGCTTCAGAAACATATAGTTTTATTCTTCGAAATCAAGGTACTTTTTTCACACCTTTGTTATCTATTAGCTGCCAAAGTAACCATTGTCCAAATTCTATAATCCCTGAACGTTCTTATCTGAAAATTTTAGGTGACGATTTTATTATTAAAATGACGATGATCTGGCTAACGTGGGCTCATATTCTGTCAAGAAAATTATATAGATAGTAAATAATTGTAATTTAACTGTTATTTTACTGTAATTGTGATTGTACTTATCTGCTATCTTAAGAAATAAAAAAATATTAGTCGAAATATCTACTTTTTATGATATTTCGATATATAGACATAAAAACCTCGTGTCAAAACGTTGCCTCCGTGGTCTAGTGGTCCAGTATCGATGTTGGTCACATGAGGTCCGGCTAAATTCCGGGTCGGGCATATAAAAAAAATCTGTTTTTTGACAAAAACAACGTAGCCTAGGATTGGATAAGTGCCCGGTTTGCAAAAGGTTGGCCACTAATCGCATTGTGCGACTATTTAACTTCGGCTAATCTTGGGTGCATTGGTTGTAACTCTGCCAACGTATTCGGAGATATGAGCGTGAATTTACTTTTTTTACTTATAAAAATTGATATAAAATTTTACAAAAATGATTTCGTTTCATCCAGTTAATGCAATATATTGATACATTACATTAGATTTTATTTATAACACAACACGAAGTGTTCCGAGATATCTCAAAGATAAAAGTACCGCAGATAAAACACACAAATCCCTAAAGCTCCCATATGAGTGCATCAGAATGAGGAACGGTAATGCATCGATTGCAACGCTTACTGAATACCAGATGGAATCCCGCGGGATAGTCCACAAGCTCAATAAGAAAACATGATTGAGTCTTTGACTATGTTAAACTAATATTGAAGATTTTGAAACTTTTTATAACAACATATAAAAACACATATTTGTATATTTATGTACATATAAACTTGTAATTTATAATTATGTACTTTAACATCGTAATGTTTCTTAATTATATTTATCTAGATATGATTTTTACCTATATATTTATTATTATCCTATACTATTAATTCTGACAGGCTTAGGAACATACGTACAGTAAAAAAAGTAAAATAATAAATATGTTTGAACAACTGATTGTTTATGAAGTTTATTTTAGAAAATGTAAATCCGTTAATTGGCTCTTGGTGTATGTAGTAAGTATAGTAAGTTTATAAATATTTAGCTGCGGATTTTATGTAAATAAATAAATAAATAATCTTGCAATAGTCACTCTAGTTGTGAATGTGGTTTAGATTAGGGTTCTTCGGGTCATATTATCTTTTTTAAAGGCAACATGATTATGATTAGAAAACTGAAATGTATGTGTGTTTGTGTGTGCTGATTGTTTGTGAAAGAGTGTATTAAAAAATTAACAATCTTTATGAACATGATATATAGGAACTATAATACTAATAGGTGAAAGGAAAATTTTGTACCAACTTTTAAGACAATTGCGTGAATTGAAATCTAGCACAGTTAAAATTTTATATTACGGAAGACTGCAGAAACCCAACATTTATAAATAAAATGCATCAGAAATACGCTAAATTATTAAAAATAAACATTACACACACTACATTTATCTAATATACATGATAAGTGCCCATACCTGTGGTAAATTGAAAGACCTATAGAATCCGGTTGTCTATAGTCCAATTCAAGTTGTTACATCTATAATATCTGAAATACATAACCAATGATCTTGAAATTTTCTCGAAACAACTTTAAAAGTACTTTTAAACAGGAAAGAAATGAATAAAATCGAAACACGTAATAAAATGCTTCTACATATTGACTTTCATCCCCTCTCCCAAGGGATAGCTCAAATCGCGATAAGTTTTGTTTGAATCTATCAAGAAGATTCGACGTTATGCGTGGCTTTAATTAAAACAAACAGACAGGCAGACAAAATGAATAAAAAACATTTTTCGCTTCAATATGTATCCATTAAAGAGTGACTTCTAAATTAATAATATACAGAATTCAACCTGTTACAGTTTTATTATGTGTTTAGATATAAAGGTATATAAATAATGCAAATTGGTAAAATTCATTGACTTTTCTCAATTGGTAGATACAGTTTTTACCTAAAATTATATGTTAAAAAAAATATTTATATTGCAACCAAAATATTTATTTCATTAACAAAAATCAAAGGTGATACATAATATGTTTTTTTTTTAATTTATATAAGGCTTTAAATGACAGTATTTTAGTACATTTATTTAATTCACCCCAAATATTTCCTAAGCTCTGACATATACAATGTTCGAGGCATTATAATCATGATGTCCATAAAACCTGAATTTCTTGTAATACTATCTTCATTATCTTCTAAAGTAGGCTCAGCAAACTGTTCGGTATAACTTGGTGCACTACTTATGTATTCACTCAAACAGACGATGACCAGAAAAACCACGATCAGTTTCTGGAATCATTAAATTGTATTTTAATTGCTTATAAGTAAAAAAAATCATTTGTATTTTTGTACCAGTTGGATCGACCAATCTTGTATTTTCGTCTATTACGCTTTTACATCTAAATCGCCCAACTAATTTTATTGACATTTGGCATGACGATAGTTGAAGAATTTGAGAAAATAACTTTTTTCAAAATTATTCCTTAAGAGGATGAAATACGGAATTTAAAATAAATATAAATTAGAAAAAATACATTGACTCTTTATCCTTCGGCCCAAAATTTATTTTTCAGATATATTCTCAGCTTTTTTATGTGTCATAAGACAGCAAGCAAATGTCTCTCCTGTTGGAAAGAGATAACCATCGTCTATAGATACAAAGAGTGCGTTACTATCCTTGTGGCAGAGTCTTTCTGCTACAATCATAAGATTACCGGTTAACTTTCCCCTTTAAACCGGAACACGACAGTGATAATCGATGATGCTATTGTGACATTAATAAATAAGATGTTGGTACGAGACCTGGGAGCAACAATGTAGAACCACCTAGTAGCCGCGATGGTAATGATTCGCATAGCCAATTTTAGCTTCTTACGTATTGTCTGGTAAAATGATCTATTTTCAAATACAGCCCGGATCAACCAGGTAAAAGCTATATGTTTAAAATATCTAATTTAGCATGAATTTTCAAGGATGGTCTGCAGGGTTTCCCCGTGTTGGTTCCGGGCTCCTTTGAAAAATAGACCAACTGCCATTCTACCAGGCAGGTCGTAAAAGGCGACCGATTGACTATTAGAGTCACTACCATCGTGGCTACTAGGTGGTAGAGTTCTGCATTGTCTCGCCCCCGGGCCTAGTAACACCGCCTATATATATATATATATATATATATATATATATATATATATATATATATATATATATATATATATATATATATATATATATATATATATATATATATATATATATATATATATATATATATATATATATATATATATATATATATATATATATATATATATATAATAGCGTCAGTGCTTGTCGCTGTCGTGTTCCGGTGTGGAGGGTAGCCGTTAAACTTATGCATGTGGCATTAGACTTTGCCCCAAGATAGCAACGCACCATTAACATCTTTGATGTCTATAGGCGATGGTTGACTTTTCCATCAGGAGACTCATCTGCTTGTTTGCTATCTTATGATATAACAAAAGGGTCAACCGAATTACAATTTTTTTGTGCTGTTCTTGACATCTATCTCCCAAGATGTAATGCTCTAAGCAATCGCCTGCTTTACCTTTTAAATCGGAATACGATAGTGAGAAGCTCAGTCGCTGTTACATAATAAATAAGGCGGAGTCAAACTTCTTCAAGTCGTTGCACAACTCTACTTATTTTGTTAGTAGTCGGGGTGGCATCCCGTCCCTCGGTAGTGGGAACATGGATAGAAGATAAACAGAAGATATACAGTGCAAATGTGAAAAGATAAAAGGGGGGGGGGGGAGTGTGAGAGTGGCAAGTTGCACCCCCTACCCCTAACAGGTGTTTAGGGGTGGGGGTTGTTTTTGACATGGTTGGATAGAGTTTCAAAAAATATTGAACACGTGTTTATTTGTTTGAAACTCTCCACACACAACCTGGACGGGTGGTCTGGAACGCTCTTAAGTTTAAGTGGTTCTTGGTTCAAGTGAACAAAATATTGCTAATCTGTCTTACCTTCGACACCATTTTGAACAATTGCCTGTTGGAATCTTTGATGATGTTCAATGTATACGGTTTTTTATCGACTTCCACCTATAAACTCTAGCAACTGGTTATCAGGAATACATTTTATGCGCCCCCATTAATTTAATGTTATCTTTTTAATTTTATAGTATTTAAAAATTGGGCATAAAATCTTTATCACATCATTTACATGCTTTTAACTATTACACGTATAATGCTCGTGACTTACAGGTTCTCATTCCAGCTTGCGGATTATTTTAGCTACATAACAATATAGTAATAACTTAATTAATACTGAGGAACCTTAAAAGTAGGTGTTCTATTTGTACAGCGTTTCGCCTTGACAGAAAAAGCACTAAAATACGTCTTTTAAAGAAGAAGTGAAAGAGGTTAGGCTTGAAAGAAACTGTTGGTGTAAAGATGAGAAAGGATGTGCTTCGTTGGCTCGGACATGTAGAAAGAACGGTAGATGAATGGTGAACAAAACAGATATACAATGCGAATGTAGAAGGATGTAGGAATCGGGGAAGACCAAGACTGACGAACCATGATCAGATTGATTGAGTACTGTCCGAAGGTGGTGTCAAAAATCTTCGCAACCGGCGTGTTTGTATGAAGAGAGTGATGAACTTGGAGGAAGCGAGACAAGCCTGCAAGGATGGTGATGTATGGCACCAGGTTCCCTCTGCCTACTCCGTAAGGGATCTGGCGTGAAGATATATATGTATGTATGTTTCGCCCGGGTTCGATATTTATTCCTGCTGCTAAAATGTCAGTGCTTGTCAATGTCGTGTTCCGATTTGAACGACAAGGTAAAATTTTCCGCCGTGTTGGTCCCGGGCTCTTTTGAAGAATAGGCCACTTGCCGTTCTGCCAGGCAGGTCCAAAAAGGCCAATTGGTTATGTAAGTCACTATCATCGTGGTTTCTAGGTGGTAGAGTTCTGCATTATCTTTGCAGAAAGTGACAAGTGTACAGAAGGAGAGTGTTGGTACTCAAATGCATTAGAAAGATTTAAATCAGGTGATGCTACCAATATTTTGGTAATTAACTTACCCCTCTAGTCGACCATCCTCGTTCTCCTCTACTCAAAACGCAAAGTTATGATCTAAATGTCCCTCTTATTGGTCCGCGCTTCTTTGAAGAATATATGAATTGCCGTTCTGCCAGGTGCAACCGATGCAAGTCACTAGCATCGTGAGTACTAGGTGGCAGAGTTCTGCATTGTCTGACCCGGGTCTGGCACAACCGCCTTATATATTTTTGTCACTTACTTCACTTGTCATTGTCATGTTCCAGTTTGGAGGGTAAGGTAGCCGGTAAACTTATGCATGTGGCATTAGACTTCGTTACCAGATAACAACGCACTATTAACATCTTTGGTGTCTATAGGCGATGGTTGACTCTTTCCATCAGGATACCCATCAGCTTATTGCTATCTTATGTTATAAAAAAAGTTATTCGTATTGAAAAAAAAGGGACTAGTAAATATTTTATTAATTTGTCCTTAAAAATGAAATGTGTGCAAATTATAGTTTTAATTCTTTGAAACCTATATTAGATTGTAAATGTTTCACTAAAAATCAAATTTAAAATTTTATGTTAATATTAACAACAATTGAATCTTACTTAACAAACAGAATACCAAAAAAAAGACGTGTGGCACTCGGAGACTACCGCGGTAAAGCTATTGCATAGCATTTTTTATCAACTTATGCAATTACAATTATATATTTATTTTATTTATACAGTATTTTTTTCTTTGTTTATTCATATTTAAAACACTTTGTACACAAATTACACGAATACAGATATTCACTGTTGTACGTAGATGATAAATACCTATACATCTATATACTTTCTCACAAACAGCTGATTACGGTAGTTTTCCAATACAACCAATGCCACCTAAAGGCGGGTTGCTGAACTAAAAAGACAAGCGTGATATTTCAAAAAGTCATGAAAAGTTCTGGTATTTATCGATAGATGGAGAAACTAAAAAGTATCACCGTTGTGCCGGTCGGAGTGGGGGGTGTTAGGTTTTTTCGTTACGGAATTTCTGGATTCGGTCTCCACGCTCAAGGCCCGCGATAGAAGCTATGCAATAGCTTAAAAAATTAAATTACGGGTTACGGTTTGATGTTGTAATGGCCGATGCGTAGCAGAATTGAAGCTATTATATTTCCCATTTTGATTTGAACTGCTCTTCATGACAGCAAACGAGCCGATGATTTTCGTGACAGAAAGAGACAACTATCACCTTTAGACTTAAAATAAGTTAGTAAAATTAATATGAATCCTATATAAATCGTTAGTAAAAATCTAAGTGTTAGTAAACTTTTACTTAAAATGTTAGTAGTAGCTTATACATGCTGACTGAACGGCATATATGGAGCAGGGCACATCGAGACATGTGTGGATAATTCAGTCTGCCAGCTGTCATTGTCAAGATGCTGGTATTCCACGTACCTGCCGTACAAATGGCTCAGAAACAAGGTACATGTGAGCTGCTTCTAGCTGCCAGATGCACATTTGCAGGTAAAATATTTGTACCCAATGGTAGTCCACTTTATTTATTTTCAATTTTTTCTAAACGAGCCCAAGATAAGTATAAATATTTTTACTATTCATGTTACCATATTTTTATTAGGAAAATTCTATTAGTTATTATATTCGAGTTAGTAAGCCAATTTCGATTTGGTAGATGAAAAAATATGCTCAATTCAGGATTCAAACCTGGGAGCATACGATCTACAGCCAAACAGACAAATCAATTTGTTTGTTAATGAAGCGATATTGACTTTTTACGCTATTTTTAAAGAGTGATATTCTTTAAAAATAGCGTAAAAAGTCAATATCGCTTCATTCTTCATTGAAAAGATAACATTAAATGTCTATAAAATTAATGTAGGTACGTAAAACGTATTCCTGATAATCAGTTGGTAGAGTTTATGAGTCTAAGTTGATACGAAGCCGTATATAAGAAACGTTCTTAAAGATTCAAACAGGCAACTATTCAAGATGGTGTCGAAGGTAAAACATATAAGATATCAATTATTTTTTTCACTTAAACCAAAATTGTGTTTAATTTTCTTTTATATTGACCGCCCTGTTGGTCGAGTGGTTAGCGACCCTGATTACGCGATCAACAGGGCTCGGGTTCGATCCCCGACGGGGACAAGCATTTGTGTGATGAGCATAAATGTTTGTATTTCCGGGTTTGGGTGTTTATTAAATATATTCTTGTATTTATATATGTATTGCTATGTATTGGTGTCGTTGACTAACACCCATAACACAAGCAAAATATTTTGCTTACTTTGGGGTTAGATCAGTCAGTGTAATTTGCCCCTTATATATATATATATATATATATATATATATATATATATATATATATATATATATATATATATATATATATATATATATATATATATATATATATATAGTCGACCAATAAAATTGAAAGAGTCAACCATCGCCTATAGACACCAAAAATTTACTGACTATGTTACCCTGCAAACCGGAACACGTCAGTGACAAGCACTGAAGTTTTTGCGGCAAGAATAGGTAAAGCGGTGGTACCAGACCCGGTCGAGCCAATGCAGAACTCTACCACCTAGTAAATAGATTAGACCTACATTAATAGTAGGGGAGGAGTATTTTTCCTGTGTTGGTCCCGGGCTCTTTTGAAGAATAGGCCAACTGCCGTTCTGCCAGGCAGGTCGTAAAAGGCGACCGATTGGCTATGTGAGTCACTAACATCGTGGCTACTAGGTGGTAGAGTTCTGCATTGCCTCGCCCGGGTCGGGTACCACTGCCTTACCTATTCCTGCCGCAATAGCGTCAGTGTTTGTCATTGTTGTGTTCCGGTTTGGAGGGTAAGGTAGCCGGTAAACTTATGCATGTGGCATTAGACCTTGCCACAAGATTGCCATCAAGAGACCCATCTGCTTGTTTGCTATCCTATATATATATATATATATATATATATATATATATATATATATATATATATATATATATATATATTGATTTACTCGAACGCGGCAGATTAGCATTGGGAGATACATCGCATAGGGTTGAGGCTCTTTATCCCGGGCATTTATAAGGCCTTTAGGCCGGGCATCTAGAGAAGTAGAGAAAAAATTCTAATAACTTCGGGTTGTGGAAAATGTTAGATTATATTCTTTGCGTTATTCTCACTTCATTTCCTTCAGAATAAAAGAAAATTCAATTTGAGAATGTCTAGACTTTGAGAAATTTTGGTAGCGAAGTGTAAAGAGTCTATTACATTTTTTTTATCAAATGGATTAAATGGATACGCCATTGCAAGCAAGCTTCTTAGTTTGTCAGCGTAGCTTGCATTCACACACAGACATATAGAGTTATACTACTTACCGATGAAATAAAATCATTCCAAGGATAATTTTTAAACCTTGCCATTTTATTAGTTACGATAAAATAGTACAACATGGTTTATTTCTATTTTGTCGCATTATTATATATCTGCAAATGTATAACATTTTTGACAGTGATAGGAGCGTCTGCTCATATATATGTCTGCTTATAGATATGTTTTCTTTTCAATGCCGTGTCTATTAGTATTTATTTCTGTTTATTACAGACAGTTTTGACGCGTCGACATTTTTTTTTGAAAATTACTACCGGATTGGAACGCGGCCACACACTGAGAACATCCGGCGGAAGAAACTCAGCGGGCTTGTCTTTAATGTTGTCAAATGCGTTACATTATTACATGAATTATTTCAAATAAAAAAATATAACAGACTGGTATGAGGAGTAATCAATCCCAGGCTTGTTCGTCTTCTACATAATCTGAGATTTTATAATGCCTTATTTTATACACAGTTTTGTTTTAAGCCATTTTTTTAAATTTATTTATTGGTAGAATAGATCTCTTACAGCATCGGAAAATTTATTTTAAAAGCGTCTACATTGTTCAATAAAAGAGTTACTTATTCTGTGGAGACGAGATGAGGTTTTCAAATATATATTTGAAAGTTTCTATAAGAATATTGATTTCTTTGAACTTTTGTCTTAGGGAAACTCTCGGGCAAAGATTGTAAATTAATGTTATAGCTCCTAAACAGAGAAAGTTTGCCGGGCCAGATATCTATACATAATACATGCGCTGTATTATGTATACATACGCATTTATACATACGCTGTACAAATCACATACAAATTCCTAGTAAACTCGAAACGCGCTCACGATCGAATGCGAAAAGAAAAACTCACACTTAGCACTCAGAACCCCGAAGCTTTGTTCGCGAGTAAAGTAATCTATACACATAATAAAATCGTAGGAAAGTCAAAAATGTACATTGAATATTTTTTTAAATAATACTTGGGGTGTGATCTACAATCGATATCGAAGGCAAAAATATAGTTTTTAGAATTTTTGTCTGTTTGTCTGTATGTATGTCCGGGGTAAACTCAAAAAGTACTGCATGGATTTACTTCAAATTTTGCATGAATATTACTAACAGTCAACGTATAGGCTACATATTATCACGCTATCACTTACGGGGGAGAAGCTGTGCGGAGTAAACGAAGTCCGCGCGGACGAAGTCTCTGGCTATTACAAAATAATTTCACAAATGATTTTGTATGATATAAAGAATTACAATACAGACTAATGATTACAGAAACTGATCGTGGTCATTCTGGTCATCGTCTGTTTAAGTGAATACATAAGTAGTGCACCAGGATATACCGAACAGGATGCTGAACCTACATTACAAGAAAATGGAGATAGTATTATAAGAAATTCAGGTGATTTTGATTTGGACGGTACGATCATATTACCTCGAAAATTGTATATGTCAGAGTTTAGAAAACTTTTGGGGTGAACTAAACAGTACTAAAATACTGTAATTTAAAGCCTTATTGAACAAAAACGTATTATGTATCACCTTTGATTTTTGGTAATGAAATAAATGATTATAATGTTTGCAATATAATTCATGAATTTTATTTTTTAATATATAATTTTAGGCAAGAATTGTACTAACTGAACAAAGTCCAATTTTACTCAGGTGAATTTCTAAATCTATATGTCCTTAATCTTTATATCTAAATATATAATAAAACTGTAACAGGTTGGGTTATGTACATTGCAAATATATTAAAATACTAGCAGCTGCAGCATGCAGTTCACTGCATTATAAAAGTTTTTGGTGAATCCCGCGGGATTAACTAATTATTCCGGGATAAAAAGTCTAAATGCTATTCCAGGTCACCATCTATCTGTGTACCAAATTTCATTCTAATCTGTTGAGTAGTTTTTGCGTGATTGAGTAACAAACATCCATACATCCATGCAAACGTACAAACTTTTGCATTTATAATATTACTAGCTGCCGCGTGCAGCCCAGTACATTATAGAAGTTTTTGGCAAATCCCGCGGGATTACCTAATTTTTTCGGGATGAAAAGTAGCCTATGTGCTATTCTAGGTTATCATCTACCTGTGTGCCAAATTTCATTCAAATCCGTTCTGTAGTTTTTGCGTGATTGAGTAAAAAACATCCATCCAAACATCTATCTAAACATCCATTTAAACATTCAAACTTTCGCATTTATAATATTATAATAATAATAATAATATAGACTAGCTGCAGCGTGCAGCCTGCTGCATTATAAAAGTATTTGGTGAATCCCGGGGATCATCTAATATTCCCGGGATAAAAGTAGCCTATGTGCTTTTCCAGGTCATCATCTACCTATGCGCCAAATTTCATTCAAATCCGTTTAGTAGTTTTTGCGTGATTGAGTCATCCATCCAACCATCCAAACTTTCGCATTTATAATATTAATATAGATATTGATTAATTATTTAATATTAATATTAATTAATATATTAATATTAATTAATTAATTAATATCAATATTAATTAATTAATATTAATATTAATTAATTTATATAATATTAATATTAAGTAATGAATATTAATATTAATTAATATAGATTTTTGGAAGGCACTCTTTAGGAGGGAAGGACACTGAAGCGAAAACTGTTTTTAGGGTTCCGAAGTAAACTAGAACCCTTATAGTTTCGCTATGTCCGTCCGTCCGTCCGTCCGCACGATTGCTCGGTGATCCTCAGTACTAGAAAGCTGTAATTTGGCACGAATATTTTATGTTACCACTTTGTTAACATATTAGTCATGTTAACAAAGTGGTGACATAAAATCTTGAAAAATATATTTTTCAGGGTAGCTTTCATACATGTTAAGTGGGGATGTTATTTTTATTCTCACGTACCTCATTGTGTGGGATATCGTTGGATATGTTTTCAAAAATATTGTAGGTTTGTGAAAACATGTTTTCGATTAAGGGACTCGTTTGAAAAATATGAAGCTTTTAAGTGGTAATTTTTGTTAGAGTCAAGTATCCCGCCCTCTCTGCAAACTGAACGGTTGGTTTTGGGGGTGGGAAAAAAATCATGGTAGTAGTAAATATAATGCAGTTTCCTGAAATCACCCTTTTTTTATTTTTGTTTGCCTGTCTGTCTGTATCATGGCCGCACATTGGTGAACTGCCGTTCTGTCAGGCAAGTCGTAAAAAGCGACCGATGCGAGTCGCTACCATCGTAATTACTAGGTGGTGGAATTTTGCATTGTTTCGCACGGGTCTGGTACCACCGCCTTACCTATTCCTGCCGCAATAGCGTCAGTGCTTGTCGCTGACGTGTTCCGGTTTGGAGGGTAAGATAGCCGGTAAACTTATGCATATGGCATTCGACCTCGTCACTAGATAGCAACGTGCCATTAACATCTTTGGTGTCTATAGGCGATGGTTGACTCTTTCCATCAGTTGACCCATTTGCATGTTTGCTATCTTATGAAATAAAATTAAACCATTGCTTATAGATACCAAAGACGTTAATAGTGTGTTGTTATCCTCATGGCGGGGTTAGAATGTCACATGCGCATGTTCACCGCTTACCTTACACTCCGAATTGGAACACGACAGTGACAAGCACAAACACTATTGTGAAAGGAATAGATAAGGCGGTGGTATCAAACTGAAAGACTATGCTGAACTCAGCGACCCAGTAATCATAATGAAAGTGACAATTTAATGAATCGTTCGTCTTTTAAAATTTCCCTGGCACAACGTCAGATATTTTTTATATCATCAGATAGGAAACAAGCAAATGGTTTTCCTGATGGAAACTGACTGCGAGACAGTTTACGTGCATATCATAAAACATTTTTTGACTCTAGTCACTAGGTGGTTGTCTTCTGCATTGTTTCGTCCGGCTTTGGTACCAATACCTTACCTATTCCTGCCGCAATAGTGCCAGTGCTTGTAACTGTCATGTTACGGTATGGAGGACAAGGTAGCCGGTCAACTTATGCATGTGGCATTAGACCTCGTCACAAGATAGCAACGCACAATTAACATCTTTGGTGTCTATAGGCGATGGTTGATTCTTTCGATCTGGAGACCCATCTGCTTGTTAGCTATCTTATGATATAAAAAAGAAACTCATATATCAACTTTTTCATTGTAACATTCTAAAACATTTCACATATCCGAGTGTTAAAAACATCCTTTAGGTGTTGCAATTTGCCATATAAATAATTCAACATAGTTGCGGTTACAATTAACAACATTGTAGAGCGTCCGTTTACATTGTTCGTGTCAACGAAGCGAAAAATTTTACACCATTTCCGTTGAAACTGTTTTATAGTCGAGGAGACAGTGGGAGATCGTCCTTCACCGATCTGATAACCAGATGAGAAGTATATTTTATCAAATATTATTTATAAACAAATATGCCTATAATTACTTACCTATCCAAAAGTACTCATGGCAAGTTTTTAGCTTGGCAACAGTACTTTGAGTACGATTTTTTACAGGCTGTATGTGACTGATTTTGTAATAAAATAATCTAAAATTTGATATAACTTTCGATAAATTAGCAGATCGATGGAGTCACCTATATTGACTAAGTAAGGAGAGTAAGGTAACCGGTAAACTTATGTATGTGGCATTCGACCTCACTAATAGATAGCAACGCACCATTAACATCTTTGGTGTCTATAGGCGATGGTTGACTCTTTCCATCAGGAGAACCATCTGCTTGTTTGATATCTTATGATAAAAAAAACCTTCCAAACTGGAACTGTATTGGTCTCGGTTATCATAAGAGGTAGTCGTTAACATGTCTGTAGAATGTGGCGATGAGGATCATCCAATTTGTCAATTGGTAAACAGTGAATTGTGGTAAGTAAGTGAGCAACAGTCATATTGATATTTTCATCACTTCCTCTAGCTAAAACAGTATTTTAGAACATCGCTAGACCAATCGTAAGCATACTACAAAGCAGATAGTAAAAAAAAACTCAGTTTTTTGGCTCTCTATTGTGTAGTATGTTTACGATTTTTCTTCGTGTTGGTCCAGGCTCCTTTGAAGAATAGACTAACTATCGTTCTACCGGGCAGGTCGTAAATGGTGACCGATTGGCTATACGTGTAACTACTATTTTGATTACAAGGTGGTAGAGATCTGCAATGTCTCACGCGGGTTTTTGGTACCACCGCCTTATTTATTCCTGCCACAAAAGCGTCAATGCTTGTCACTACCGTGTTCCGATTTGGAGAGTCAGGTAGCCGGTAGACTTATAGATGTGGCATTGCCATCCCGCCACACAGATAGCAACGCAACATTAAAATCTTTGGTGTTTATAGGCGATGGTTACTCTTTCAATTAGAAGAGCCATCTGTTTGTTTGCTATCTTATGAAATAAAAAAATCTGTAAACGGTTGACCCTGCAGACCATCCCTGAAATTCCCGCTAAATCAAGGTATTTTAAGCTCAAAAGAGTAAAAACTATAAGCATAGATTTTTTCAGTTCAAACATCTATTTTGTTAAAAATGGCAATACACTGATTTTTGAAAAACTCTATATTTTAGAGAGTGAGAGAGATTTAAGACATTGCTTTAGCTAAATAATAATCGATAGGTTGAAAAATTTCGAAACATTGTCAAAAATATTTTTTCAAAAATTTTCGTCATTGACAATTATTCCAAACATATTGACCAATTCGGCCCAATTTACGGTGTTTGATGCAGTTTTTCAAATGTTTACACGTGCATACAGACAGACATATTGAGGTCTTCGTGAAAATTGTCGAAAAAGTTACCTATACCTCAAAACGTGGAGATGTGGTGAAAACTCGATTTTCAAATAGAAAATCGGGGCAAATCAGCAACTTCCTTATCTACAAACGTAGCGGGAAGTTAAAAAGTCATCAACAGTCATGAGAACTTCCGATAATGTACAATCACTACTGTCAACGTTAGGTGTTACCATTCATGGCAGGATAAAATGAACTATGAGTACAATAACATTCTTTTTGACATGTTTATGATTAATTATAATGTTACTAGGATTTATATTGTACTAGCTGACCCGCGCAGCTTCACCCGCGAGTATATTAATAAGTCGTCCAAATAGCTTTTAATAAAAATTTCATCCTCTATTTCAGCCCTCCAGGGAAGGATTTTTGAAAAAAAATTAGCCTGTATTTGACCCCGGATCTTCAACTATATCCATGCCAAATTTCATGAAAATCGGTCCAGCGGTTTAGCCGTGAAAGCCTAACAGACAGACAGACAGACTTTCGCATTTATAATATTAGTATGGATTAAAAGCTTGATTGATCGCCTCTGTGGTCTAGTGGTCCAGCATTGGCGTTGACCACATGAGGTCCCGAATTCGATTCCCGAGTCCGGCACTTAAAAAAAAGTGTTTTTTCAGTTTTCTGATAAACACAAAGTTGCCCGGGATTGGAAATTGCCCGGTTGGCGATAGGCTTGCCACCTATCACATTTGTGGGACCAAGTATCTTCGGCTAATCGTGGGTGCACTTGTTGTACCTACCCCTTCGGGGATACGGGCGTGAAGATACTTTAAAAGCACTTGTACTGTTTTACTTCACTAAACAATGTTACTAGGCTAAAACATAGTGTTTACTATGATAGATAAGCTAGTCATAGTTTTTAACCAATACATCTATAGACGACGGAGTTTATTACTACTAAGTGCACCCAAAGTAAGGAGTAATCTACTGACAAAATCTCCTGTTACCCAGGCTATTACTATTATTATTAGGTAAATGAAAGAATTGATATATTTGCATACCATATACGAGTGATTTAGCAAAAAATCCATAGTAATATATAATATAATAAATGCGATACCTTCGCATTTATAATATTATATATTACTATGGATCTCTGTCTCTCTGTCTCTTCTTCACGCCTAAACCACGAAAGCGATTTGAATGAAATTTGGTATATTGATAGTTTGAGATCCGAGAAAGAACATAGGATAGTTTTTATTTCGGAAATCCAACGGGAACGAGAAATATACGGGTAAAGCCTCGGCACTGTCCATGTTTTTATTTTTGAAATGTTTCCACGCGGACGAAGTCGCGCACATAGCTGATATTTTATAAGTTATATTGAATAATTAATTTTTTTGTCATTCACATTGTATTCTTACTTATAAACACTTGCCTGTAAAGTTGGGTTGGTAATAAATAAATAAGTCTACTTGAGTTCTAGACGTTATTACTACTAAAAACCGAGCCAGTAAGATTTTACAGAATGTTTCAAATAGCCTTCAACCCGGATTAGCACTCACCTATTGACAGCTTTTTCTTTTAAATATTTTTCTTAGAAATCAGAAAAAGGCATTAAATGGGTACAACTGCCTTAAATATTCCTGTCATAGCGTCAGTGCTTGTCACTTCCAACTTAGAGGCTCCGTAGTATATATATATATATATATATATATGAAAATTCTTGCCAAGCGTATAGCAACGCATCGGATCTATATACACCGGACAACCTTTTAACATTCTTTGCAATTGTCACGAATTGGGTACGATTTGATTCGGCTTACGATGTCTTAAATGCTAATTTAAAACCAATAAACCTCCATTAAGGACTTTCTTTTCTTAATGGCAAAAAGAAAATGTATTTTACTCGTAATAGGGGTTGTAATCGTTAAACTTAATTCATTTAACTGACTGTGCATTACTGAAACAGCATTCTTTTCAGAAAGTAAGAACTGAGATCTATAAAGTGTAATTAAATTTTGTTTAGACTTGATTTCCCTTTTTTATGGCTCCGACTTAAACTAGGAGCCTTCATAGTTTCGTTATGTCTGTCCGTCCGCAGCCTAGCTTAGCCTTAGAATGAGAAAGCTGTAATTTGGCCTTAATATACATATTAGGTAAGTCGACAAAATAGTAGAATAAAAACTTGAAAAATATTTATTAGTGTAAACCTCCTCTAAACGTGAAGTTGTTTGATTAATTATGTGGGTGTTTACTTGGTTTGTTCTCACTAGTTCGACTCATAAGTTCAATGATCGAACTAATCAGAATATTTTTTCTCATTTGTTCGATCGACGAACTAGCGAGAATTACTTTTGAAATGTTGAAATATTCTCATTAGTTCGATTGCGAATTATTTTTTCGTTTGTTCCCAGCCAGGCAAGGTGTACTGCCTGGGGACCGAAGTCCATTTGAGAAACGTTGAAACTTGTATATAGTGTTACAAGTTAAATAATTGTAATATCGCGATTCAGGATTTTATTTTGAATTTCATTTTTTCCATTTGTTATTGATTTTTGTACATTTTTTATTATTTTTTCTTGTAGCGTTTGTGATTGTTTTGAGCCGCTACAATATCGTCGGAATTGTTTCTAATACCAAATAAAATCCACGAATCTTTCATTTTAAAAATCAAAAGATTATGTGTGCAGCCTTAACTTACCAATCAAAAATTTAGAAAGCCAAGAGGCGCCATGCGAAGCCAAATTATTAAGCCACCTAATAACACCGCCGTGCACTATTTATAAAAGTAAATGCAAACCGGCCTGGATCGAGCTACATCCAACAAACACATGGCTGGTGGTATGTTACGACTCATGCGTACTTCGTACAGTCTGCGGCGGCGACATAGCGTCTTACCACATCAACATATCCGCACTTGTCGCACTTAGACAAGGTTGTGTAATGCAGAATAGAGACATGAGTATATACACTCATAACTTATATCATAGCAACTCAAGAATTGACTTATAGCTGACAAAAATTCCTTTAGTCGAAAAATCGATAAATCACATTTTTAACTTTCAACGAATATCGCAACTTTTATTGCAAACTGAGGATAAAACCCGAGAAAACTTTGAAAACCGACTTAAAAAAACAAAAACAAAATGTGCTGCAACTACCTGCAACTCTTTACCAGCACGACATACACCAATACACGCTCTGCTACACCATATTATCAGTCGCCATCGTTGCCGACACAGTGTGGCTGATAAAGAAGCGGGGCTGGTTCACCTGCAGATAGCATACCGGGACCAAACCTTCAAAACAAAAAGGTTTGGACCTAGAGCTTGGCGACACGAGTAGCAAACATGGTAGTGTCACGCCTGATGAGCGTCCGGGCGAGAAGAAGCCAGAAGCGGCCGCGCCCACGACATCCCGTGGACGGCCACGACCACACCAGAGTCGACAGCAAGAGGATGTCGTTCATTTTAATTTTAGCATGAACATCGGCTGAGAAGAGTATGTCGATAGATCCACTAACGTTGTAGTCAGGGTCCCCGAGTTTCAGGTTGTGGCCAGTTTAACTTCGAAAAAGTACAGTTAGGTATGTTGTTTTAGCCTTTTTAGTATTAGAGATTGAGTGTAGAAAGTATAGTCACTATGTCAATACATAATGACGCGTGAGTTGGACGCGTCCCTTGCAGTCTCCAGAACCAGAACCTATTCCAGATACTGTGGCATTAAGTTTATATCAATGATAATTATCACTTCTAACACTGTTTTAAAATATGTACCTAATGCGAAAGTTTTAAACTAAAATAATATTAAACTGACATGAGAAAAACCGCGAAAGATCTTTAGTTTTCCTGTAAAACTAGTTGCTGTGACTCACTCTCACTAAGTTTTCTTATTTACGCCCACGGTCACGTAACATACAGTATTATTATTTGGTTCGCAAACTTCCACAGATAAGTTTAAAATTATGCAGTCTGCGTTACAAACTCGCTGGGACCAAAATATCGATTCTATAACAAAGAGAAACTTAGATGTTTTCTTGTTAAAAGGAAAAAAATATTCGAGTGAATAAATACTGGTTAGAGGAGATTTTTTCGAAGATAAATCATTTGTCTTAATGTTAGGCATCTTGTGAAAGGCGTGAAAAGGCTTTCACCCCGTGTTGGCCTGGACCCCCTTTGAAAATACTCTGCCATTTTGCTAGGCAGTTCGTAAAACGGTTGGCTATACTTATCACTATTACGCGTTACGTTACGCGACGTCTCTCTCGAGTATTCGGTACCACCACGTTACCTCCCATAATAGCGTCATTGTCGTTTTCCGGTTTGGAGGGTAAACTAGCTGGTAGTGCGAACGGCCGTGCCACATGCTGGTACGCATGTGGTACGGCCATCTCGCCACATGGATAGCAACGCACCATTAACATCTTTGGTGTCTATGGGCAATAGCTTCTGTTTCCATCAGGAGAGTCATCTGTATGTTTGCTGTATAATGATACAAAATATTTTACTAGCTGATTCGACACACGTTGTTTTGCCATATAAATGATTGAATTAAGAAATAGGGTTGGTGATAGAAGGGTAAAAATTTAGGGTTGTATGTATTTTTAATGCCACATTATAAAAAATAATAAAAAAACATCACAAAAAAAATTAAAAAAATGTTAAGGTGGACAACCCTTATCACTTAGGGGTATGAAAAATAGATAGTAGCCGATTCTCAGACTTACTGAATATGCATGTAAAATTTCATATAAATCAAGGTCAAGCCGTGCCGGAGAAGTACGGTAACTAACTTTGCGACACGATAATTTTATATATATGATTATTATTATTTATTCATGACATTACTCCCACAGTTTGCAGATACAGGTTTCGTTTTACAGGTGCGTCCAAATTTTCAGAGGCTGTTCAGAATCGATAGTTACAGAGTTCATTTACAAGACTTGGTGCATCTAATTCATGAATTTAGTGGGATATTTTAAACGAATATTTTTATATTATCTTGTTATTAATTTACAATAATAACTAAAACACATTTTCAATTCAATATTTAGTTCCTAATTTTAAAATTTCCCGGTCTTTTAAAAGTAACCTTGTCAATAAAATAATACTAAAGTAAACGCCATTTTGTTTTCATCATCTGTTACATAAAGTAAAAACAAATATTATAGAGCTGAACAATAGATATATTTCCAATATTCAAAACTAACTCGGAATAAAAATAAAGTCCCTTTGTAATATCGAAACACTATTCCATAGAATGCTCTCAATCCGCGTACCGATCTCGTTTTAGGAATTCTAGATTCAGGTAGTCCATCAAACGAGATTGGAGCTTTGCCAGTGTGCCAATTTATTTATGTTTCGATGTAATTGCATATCATGATGATTATTAGGGCTTGTGATATCTATATTAATCATTATGATCGCTCTTTTGATGCAGTCGTTAACGACTACGCAATTACTTGTTGGTAGAGTAGCGGCTCGAGAATTGAGAGAGATCAAGTTTGATTTCCGAAAAAAGTAAAAAAAATTGCCTGATTGTTTGTATTTCTGGGTTTTATTTATTTAAATTTATGCACAACCAAAAAGTACATAGCTTTTTCTTAATGCTAAGGGTATTACTTGCTAGCCAACCTCATATATTAAAAAAATAATTAAGAGAGGTGGTGCATTTTAGCTTTATTCGAATAATTTAAACTTGCTATGAAAATAGAAAAAATAATACAGAACAATAAATAACTTTCAATATAAATACATATATAACATCCTTCTGAAATAGGTGATCATATCTTAACACAGCGTTCAGTATGTCTAACCACAGATATCCAGCTAGAAACGAACGTGATTCAAAACATTAAAACTTTTCGATTTTTACGAATAAAATAATCCACTTTTAACTTTTATATTTTAAACTAAACTCAAAATTACATTTATTACACATATTATATACATGTATTATTAAATTATACAATACTTAATTACGTGCATTTTCACACATATACATACTCGTATATATATATACACACATATACAATACATGTTATACATAGTAAACACATACAAATATTAAAGTCATATCTATGAGTACGGAGTAATCTAAAAACGGTAACTGAATTGACCGGTTTGGGTAATTCAAAAAACGTGTTGTTTTCTGTTTTCTGATAAAGAACAATGTTTCTCGGGTTTGGGTCAGTGCCCGGTCGGTGATAGGCTTGCCACCTATCACATTGTATAGTCCTATAATGTGATAGGTGGCGTATCTTCGGCTAATCGTAGGTGCACTGGTCGTATCTCCTACCTCTTCGGGAATACGAGTGTGAAGATACTTTAATTTTTAAATTCATGTACTCGTATCCTGCTAAAAATGCCTTCATTTTGTGAAGAAATGTAAAAAATGTTTACATGTTAAATAAATAAACATACGAATGTATTCAAAGTCACACAGCCGCAGCGGTTACCAAAGACCTCTCGTGTTTGGCCGCGCTCGCCAGCCATGACCGCATTAGTAAAATTACGGGAACTTTATTTACCCTTTTTCAGTCCATATACATTCCTATATTATAAATGCAAAAGCCAGGCTTGCTCTGTCCAGTGAACTACATTTTTTATATCATAAGATAGCTTACAAGCAGATGACTCTCCTGATGGAAAGAGAAATCATCGCCTATAGACACCAAAGATGTTAATGGCGCGTTGCTATCCGTATGGTGGGATGGCAATGCCACATACATATCTCTATAAGCTAAATTACCTTCCAAACCGGAACACGACGATGACAAGCTTGGTACCAAATATCCGGGCGAGATATTGCCATCTCTCTCTACTCTACCATCTAGTAGTCATGTCGATCATAAAGCTATTGAAAATTTCGAACTACCGATATGTAGCCCTGTGTTGGTCCAGCAGTAAGTCTGTTTTTCAAAGGGGACCCTTTGAAGAATAGACTTACTACCGTTCTGTCAGGTATATCGTAAGATGCGACCGAATAGCGAAACATGGCACTACCATCATGACTACTAGAGGGTCTATATTTAGTAGCATAACAATTTTTGTACTATTTTAAGTAGGCATCACGTTTTTACAACTAATGATAATTTACCATAACAACTAAACGCATAACTGTTTTCGCATAATTTTTACTAGCATAACCCTATGTAGCATAAATATAACAGCATAATGTTTAAAGGCACACATTGAGGAAAACATAACAATACATAAACATAATGATCAACGGCATACACTTAAAAGTCCTAATTAAAATGCAAGAAATAGGTGGATAGCAGGCTGTAGCAGCATTGCATAAATAGCAAGACCAAATAGCAGACTGTATTGTAGCAGCATACTATTCCCGTAACAAGTGGGGATGGGCTCCTACTTCTGGGTGTGGGATCTAAAGAGAACCTAACTAACCTTCTTCAACTGTAGCATTGGATAGCTTTGTTTCTTTGTGGCGGGGGGCCTATGCCATGTGGTTTTATGGTAAGATAATATGAGGGGTATAAAAGCAAAGGCGCTTCAGTCACAAAACACCTAGACTGAGTAAACCGCAAATTTCCACTGTGTATTAATAAATTGTATTTTTTATCAGAAACGGATGTTAGTACATTCAATAGAATACATTTTTCAAATAACAATAATCAAATCAAATCAAATATACATAAATTCTTTATTATTTAAGAAATAGAGTAGGACTGAGGTGTTTTTGCATTTAAGCATTGGACTAAAGCATGTTTGCTTTTCATTGCTTTGGATCGAAGCGAATTTGCATGTCACTATTTAATTCGTCAACTGTCAATAAATGGCGATAGCGTAAGGCACCGATTGCAAAATAAAACAAAGTTTAAAATATAGAATTTTATTAATTTTTTTAACAAATTAGTTACAGGTAAGGTACATTATATTGTATTATAATTATTTATGGAAAGTAAAGATAAAATAATATTCTTGCTCATTGTAAAAAAAATTAAATAAAAGAATTAAATCGAGAGATCTTTTGCAGAGTACCTTAACCAAAAGAAATAACCTAACTAAATAACCAAAGGTACCTTATACATGTGGCAATACTTATAATAATAATGATACCTTTATTGTTTATTTTATAGACTCTATAGACTATGATTATCTCTTTCTGTCAGAAGAACTTTCTATTTCCTTTAAAACAAGAGAGCGTAGAGAGCCATCAGTGGTACTTTATCCATATAGTACAGTATACTGTATCATATTAGTATAAAGCTCAAATCGTCATAAGTTAGCCGCAAACTATTCTTATTTACGTAGATATAAAATAAGCTGTTACCTAGATGCCCTTTAAGTTCCACACCTAAAGCACAGAATACTTAGAGACTACCAGAAGTCAATATTACATACTTGTATTATTCGAGCATAGCACACATAGATACCTCTCACGGACGCGATATCTCGGACTGGTGCGGAACAAACTGTACCGAGCCATTCCGAGATACCGCGTCCATGAGAGGTGCTTATGTGTGCGTTGCTCGAATATCACAAGTATTTAGATTGACTACTGTCAGTCTCCAGTATACTGTGCCTAAAGGCAAAAAGTGGATTAAAGGAGTACTACAGGTGTGGTGTCCGTGGTTTACGAACTTACCCAAAATTGTAAGTGACACTATAATTATAATTGGCAGATACTACTTTGCGGCACTATTTAAAATGGTCGCGGTACAGTGGGCATTAGCGGCCTCTATCACTTATCTCAATAAAGTAAAGTACGTGTCGGACCAATGTAATGTAAAATAAATGTAATGTAATGTTCCGAAATTGCATATCACAATTATGTGGACTAAGAAGAGGGCTTTTATTGTTTCATAGTATGAACATGTAACCTATTTAACGTCAATGACTAATATGTCCGCACCGCAGATTCATCGCCTATAAAAACTTCTTCAAGTACATTTTATAAGTCTTTCGACTATTACTCACAAGCTTGTAAAGCTTACTAAGCGGTGATATTTTTACTTTTAATTTTATTATTATTTACTACTACCGTAAATTTTTTCCACCTCCAAAACTGTTTAGCTATGAGAAGGGGGGGACGGCAGGGTTGATATAACTTGACAACAATTAGTACTTTAAAGCTTTTATTTCACAAACAAGTCTCTTAGTCAAAAATTGTTTTTGCAAACCTACAATAGTTTTAGACACTTATCAAACTATTTTCCACACTTTACATGTAGAGAAGCTACTCTAAAATTTTTTTTAAGATTGTTGCCCTGATTATTATGTATGCTCATGCCAAATGACATAGCTAAATTATAAGGGTTCCTAGTTACTTCGGAATAAAAAACAATGGACCATTATCATTTTTGTATCAAACATAGATAATGGTAGTCTCATGACACTGGGAGAACTATTTTATACAGCGATATTCTCATATTGACTAAAAAAAATTAAAGAAACATATTCATTGCGTAGTTTATGTTTAATCATCCATAAAACCTATAATACATAATAGAGTCTTTATATAAAACGACTTTTATTTATCATAATGTTCCCATAAGAAATATTTCTAAATGTCACAAATCAAATACAAGCCAGCGGCTTTGCTGATAAAGTCCCATTGCCGTATATTTTTCTTTTTATTGCTAGCCTTTTTATATAGGGCAAAAGAAAACAAGCATACAACCTTATCTGTTATCTGCTCGAAGTAAAAAGAAATGTTTTATTTCAGACCCAGCGTAAGTATAAAGTGATAGTTTCCGCTATCATTGTTTTCGTTTAAGAGAATTATAAAAATATTCTTTTTAACATGATTGTAGAATTATTTTTTGCAGAAAATTCTCTTAAAGAAAGCGTAAAAGAGTGCCAAAAATTTATTACACCTTTATTAATTTATCGGCTCTATTACCCTCTAAACTTTGCGTGAATTTGTTAAAATTTGACTCATTTAAAAAAAGATGTGATATCCACTTTCTAAATGCAACAAACAAACACTGCTGTGGAAGTATCTCATTTCCATAGATTAAAAAACTAACTTATGGGGCAATGTACTCAATTATAAACTACAATAATTTAGTTGTTGTTGTTAACGCCCATGCCAAAAAAAAAACTACAATAACAAGTAAGAAGTGACATTAATCTAATTTGGTATTTTATTAGGGGATATTAAATTTAGCACAAACGGTTTATTTTTTTTTTGTTTTTTATACCTATTGTGATAATACCTATTATTAGTACCTTATACCTTATATTTTTTGGAACGAAGTTCCTTATCACGCGTTGTGAACGGAAAAAATTCTTACGAAAAGTTGTCACGACACTTTTTGCTATAGTAAGTATTGTAAGCACAGAAATATCCAGCCACTTCCCTTTAGCTTGTGCATTGAAAGTGAAAGAGTCTATCTACTATTTGATTGAGTTTACTTTTTTTCTAGTGCCAAATGTTCGACATTTATACAGAATTTCGTCCGAATGTCGAATTTCGACCAAAAGTTGAATGTCGACGGACAGTCGAATTTCGAACGAGTTTCGAAATTCGACCGAGTGTCGAATTTCGATCGATTGTCGAGTTTTGACCGCCGGTCGAATTTCGGCCGGGTGTCGAAATTCTATTTCGCATTGAACAGTGTGGTGTCGCGACGATTATTTTTGTTGAGTGTATACAGGTTTTTTGTAAATAATAATAAAAGGAACTTCGTTCCATCCGGGTGTCCCTTGACACCTCTCAAGTTTTTTTTTTATAATTTTGTATCATACATGTACTCATTACCCAAACTTACCCAGCACTAGGTTGTTAAACTTGTGTGGTTTTTTAGTGCTAATTTTTGAACTTGTATAAATATATTTTAACCAATAATAAAAAATAAAATGTGAAATGTTTTTTGTGACCTCCGTAATGCCTCCGAAAAAAAGTCAGCAGTTAAATAAATGAATAAAATTCACCAAAGGCAGGGACACAATTATCCAACTCCATCCGCAGTAATTAATGGATAATTATGCCACTAGGGTCTTCTTTACTGTCCGGATCTTCGGTCAGTTTTATCCATTTATTAAGCCGCCGCCTTTTTTCGGTGGCATCGGGAGTACAAAAAAACAGTTCGTGGAATATAGTAGAATTTATTAATTTCACTTATTTCTTCATATCTTAATGTGAAAGAGATATATTCATTTTTTCTCGAAGGGGGATGTGCCGTCAGCACATTAACCCTTACAGATAGATGTCTGTATTTGGATAGATGACGAAAGAGCTGTATTATAATAATGTTTAGAACTGTCAGTCGGAATAATGTACTCGTCTATGTAACACGCAGAAATTAAATAGTAACTTTGGTGTTAAATCAATGTTCTCCTCTTGACGACACGCTATAATATACACCTGCTCCTCTACTTCACACGTACGCAATATCTTATTATGCATACTAATATTATAAATGCGAAAGAAACTCTGTCTGTAAAATACAGGCTTATCTCTTCTTCACGCCTAAACCACTGAAGTGATTTGGATTGTCTCGCCTGGGTCTGATACCACCGCCTTAACTATTCCTGCCGCTATGAAATGATTAAAATATTTAAATAAATGTTTTTGTATCATATATGTATTTACATAATTTGTGAGTACTTATATATCCCCCGTGATGATTCCGGGCCCTTTTGAAGAATAGACCAATTGCCGTTTGGCCAGGCAGGTCGTAAAAGCTATGCATGTCACTACCATCGTGGCTACTAGCTGGTAGAGTTTTGCACTGTCTCGCCCGGGTCTGGTACCACCGCCTTACCTATTCTTGCCGCAATAGTGTCAGTGCTAGTAGTAGTAGTGCTAGTAGTGGTGCTGTCGTGTTCCAGCTTAAAGAATAAGGGAGCCGGTAAAGTTATACATGTGGCATTCTATAGCAACGCACCATTAGCATCTTTGGTGTCCATAGGCGATGGTTATCTCTTTCCATCAGGAGACCCATCTGCTTGTTTACTATCTTATACTATAGGATACCTAACCTGTTTAACGTAGAGACTTTCTCTAGATTTCTATTTTATTTTTATTATTTTATTTTATTTTATTTTATTTTATTTCACTTCACTTCACCTTGCCTCGCCTCGCCTCGCCTCACCTCACCTCACTTCACTTCACTTCATCATCACCTAAGCCACCTCAACGCTGTTGTCATCTCACTCACTAATCGCGCGTTTGATCTTTGCGATAAACAACATCCACACAAAGACCTCAAACACGTACAAGAGGTTCTACACAGGAATGGTTAAAAGGTAAAAATCGAACAGGAACGAACCAGGAGAAACTATCCAATAAAACACAGCGTGGAATGATTTTTTGTTTGAGATGGTATGCTTCCCGTGTTATTCCACATTAATTTGGTAAGGATCTGATGAAGAGTTCTGAGATATAGAAAATGGGAAGTCGATTGCTGCATTTTTACTGCATAAAAAATATTTCTATTTATTTTGTTTATTTATTTATTAAACACTTTATTGTAACCAAAAACAGTTACAGTAAATAATTAAATGGTTTACTGTAATTGTTTATGTATTAAACAAAAGGTGAGCTTATTTCATATTGAGATTTCTTCCAGCTAACCCGTAAGAAGAAAACAGTACATAATTATAGACGTTTGTGCACAACATAAACAAAAAATTTGGCCTTAAGGCTATTGACCAAAAAAAAAATAACAAGAAAAGAGAAAAATACACATTAAAATAGAAAAAAACAAAAATAAAAGTAACATACAGACTACGAAATTAACTTATTAACTTTACTTTCACGTCAGATAGTAATCATTCAATCGTGTTTTAAAGATTGATAGCGATTCATTAATTTTTAATATGTTAATTCTAATTTTTATTATACACATAAAATCTTTCTCTTAAACCACTCTGCCTATTGCTGAAAATCGCATGAAAACCTGTTGCGTAATCTATACATATAATAAAATCGTAGGAAAGTCAAAATTGTACATTGAATATTTTTTTAAAAGAATACTTGGGGCGTGATCTACAATCGATATCGAAGCCAAAAATATAGTTTTTAGAATTTTTGTCTGTTTGTCTGTTTGTGTGTTGTTGTTTGTATGTCCGGGGTAAACTCAAAAAGTACTGCATGGATTTACTTCAAATTTTGCATAAATATTACTAACAGGTCGGGTCAACATAAAGGCTACATATTATCACGCTATCACCTACGGGGGTGAAGCAGTGCGGAGTAAACGAAGTCCGCGCGGACGTCGCTGGCAACAGCTAGTTTAAAATAAAATAAGTGCACATACAGTGGAAGCGACATTTATAATATAATACTATGAAAAGCTAAAGATAATCTCTAGTACTTCTCTCGACTTTGTTACTATCGCGTATGAGTACGTAGCTGGCTGATTACTTTTTATACTGTTTCTTAATTACTGTTGTTACTGGGTTAACCGTGAGTACTACATTTACTGTTTTTTAATTGCTGTTTTTACTGAGGATTAAGTCATATTAAGCGTACATGGGGCACACTAAAAGTTTTGCACTTTTAGCTAATCGGAACTATTTGAATTTCGATTGTTATATTTTTAAAACGTTGCAACCTTGTTAGTGATAAAAAAAAATTGGCGGGAAATGATTTATCAGTTACAAATTATAGTAGGTACAAAATCACAGTGCATAATAATAAAAAGCGTCGCCACCTGCTACGATAGCTGCTTTTTGTAAACAGCTACAGAAACATTACTTTAGCAATATTATATTTTTAATGAGTAACAGATTTTACTACGGAATATTAAATTTATCATAAAAATTATCAGTTAATAACCAATAGATTTCAAATATTATGTTTTTTAAATAATTAGTAATCTATATTTTTTGCATGTCACTTTTGACGATATGTGATGGGAAACAATGTTAAAAATGTAACGTCTTATGTACCCACATTCTTGCAAATAAATGAATTTATTATTATTATTATTAATTGCTTTTTTATCACACATCAAAGTTCTACGTACGCAACGATAACGGAATTAAGTCGAAAAGATTTTAGAGCCATGATTTTTTATGATTTTAAAAGTTTCTCCGCAAGACTGTGCCGATCGTCTTCAAAATGCTTTTGGGAGAGAAGCACCTTGTTTGAGCACCGTGAGGCGATGATTTGCTGAATTTGAGAGATTGAGTTTCTTTACATGACGAATTTCGTGAAGGGCGGCCTTCAACTGCCGTAAACGAAAATAATGTGGCTACTGTTAAGCGGTTAATTGAAGAAAACCCCCGGATTACCTACGAGACAATTCAAGGACTATTGGGGATTGGTATGAGCCAAATTCAGAAAGTTTTACACGAAGAATTGAAAGTTCGGAAACTTTGTTGTCGTTGGATCCCTCATGAACTGACAGCGGAGCAGTAGCGGGCTCGCGTGGAATGATTTTCACAGATGCTACTGAAGTACGGTCATGGACATTCTAATGCTGTTTATGACATTGTCACAGGAGACGAAACGTGGATTTATTGTTTTGAACCCGAAAAAAAACAGCAATCTTGTGAATGGGTGTTTGAAGATGAGAACAGACCAACAAAAGTAAGACATGCGAGAAACGTTGGTAAAAAAATGATCGCGTTTTTTCTCAGCTACGGGTTCTATCTGTACAATTCCACTTGAAGATCAAAAGAGTGTTAATGTCGAGTGATATTCTACTATTTGTTTACCCAGGTTGTTAGAAAAAGTTCGCGAAAGACGACCCAAAAGTCGTATTTCTCCTACACCATGATAACGCTTCTTCACACACGGGCAACAAAACAGTCATTTTTAGCTTCCGAATAAGTACATCTCGTCACTCATCCTGCGCATAGCCCCGACCTAGCCCCCTGTGATTTCTGTATTTTTCCCAAAATCAAAGATTTGAAGAGAGGTTTTACTTTTACCAACTCCGAAGAGGCAGTGATAGTGTTCAATCAGCATGTAGAAAACATGCGTTCATATCTGTGGTCCTCCTGTTTTAAAAAATGGTTCGATCGCATGAAAAAATGTTTAAAATGTAAAGGAGATTATTTTGAAAAGCAATAAACATAATATTTTGGTTATAACATGTTGATTTTTTAAGTAACGCAAAACTTATAGTGTGACCTACGTATAATGGGGCAACTACATATATTGGGCTACGGCGAAGGTTCGCGCTAGCACGAACTATGTCGCAACACCTGTTTACGACATAATAACGTCGTATTATCACTGGTCACCAAACGCGGCCCGCAGGTTATATTTGTGCTCCCCGCGACAAAACAAACAAATTACAAGAAGCCGTTCATTAAACTCTTTAATTTTATGTAACTATTTATTATTTCATTCGCCCAGAAAATTACTGGCGAAATAATTGTATACTGACTCCTTTTGTGCAGGGGCCACAATGGGCTCTATTGATTCCGGGTCACAATCTGGACCAATTTTCGACGGTTGCTAAAGTTTCATGTTTAGTGGACGAAGTCCTGTATTTGTACGCCAAAGTGGCCCATCACAATAATTTGGACTAAGAAGAGGGCTTTCATAGTTTCATAAAATGACCATATAAGCTCTTCAACGTCAATGACAAATGTATGTCTGCACCACAGGTTCACGGCCTATGAAAACCTCTCTAAGTACATTTTATAAGCTGGTCGACTATTACTCAAAAACTTGTAAGGCCTTTTAAGCCGTGGTAGTTTTCCTTTTAACTTCATGATATTTACTACTCCAATGATTTTTTAAGATCAAAATACGGCTTATACATTAAATTACCTAAACGTATATGTACGGATAAATTCTAATTTGTTATTATTATTATTGTTTATCGTAATTATATTATAGTTTCTTCGTCGTGAGTCACGCAAATTTCAAGTGCGGACCGTAGTTTGACGCCCACTGCAGTGACGCGTCTAGCCTCTTCGCGAAGCAGTTCGCGACATCGCGATAGCACGAACCTTCGCCGTAGCCCGATATATGTAGCTGCGCCCTAAGTGTAAGCTGTCTAGTAATTATTATTATTTAAATAACGGATAAAATGGTGGAGGCTCTTTCAGATTTAAAAACTTCTCGATTTTTGGTTTCATATTATAGCATAGCAAATAAGTTGATAACTCTCCTGATAGAAAGAGAAAACCATCGCCCATAGATACCAGAGATTAATGGTGCGTTGCTATTCGTGTGACAGGGTTGGAATGCCAAATGCATCAATTGAATCCAACTCGGGACTTCGTGATCTAAGCCCAATAAGTTAATCACAAGGTAAAAAACTGATGGATATTTTTCCCAGGGTTTGGTACCACCACCTTAACTTATCCCGCCCAAATGAGAATAAATCCGTGAATTACATACGATGAGTACTTGTCACTGTCATGTTTGGAGAAATTCATTATATACGTTTAATAAACACCCAAGGTGAATAATATATTTTACACTTTTTTTATTTATTTGAAACACCACTTGTATTTATGTAAACTAGCGATCGCCTGTGGCCGAAATTAAACCATAGATTAACAATAAAATCTCTTTTGAGTTTGACAACCGACTTTAGACGTAAAGAAAATAATATATATGTAGTGTGTGTAATGTTTACTTTTATTAATTTAAAGAAAGAAAGAAAATATTTAAGAAATATTTAAGAAAATATTTAATACATTTTTAATGCATTTTATTTAAAAATATATGGATTCTGCAGTTCGGTGATATTTATTATTATTTTTTTTTTTACAATGTAGCCCTGAAACCGGTTGGCGATATACACGCTGGTGTGCTTCTCAAACACACATATACAGAGCGCATAAAATGACATGTATTGATTTGCTATAAAAGTCCAGGGCCATCTTAATTAACAAATGTTTTGAGAAACAATACAAGTGTGTATACACAATTACCCAAGCTTAAGAAATGAAAGGACTTATGCTCATCATACGATGGCTATCTATGTAGAAAATATAAGACTAACATTGTTTCGTCCTCGAAGCAGTACAAGAATTTATGAATGGTGATTTATTTATAACATACTAGCTGTTGCCAGCGACTGCGTCCGCGCGGACTTCGTTTACTCCGCACAGCACCTGGCCGCTAGGTGATGGCGTGATAATATATAGCCTATATGTTGACCCGACCTGTTAGTAATATTCATGCAAAATTTGAAGTAAATCCATCCAGCACTTTTTGAGTTTACCCCGGACATACATACAAACAGACAAAAATTCTAAAAACTATATTTTTGGCTTCGATATCGATTGTAGATCACGCCCCAAGTATTCTTTTAAAAAAATATTCAATGTACAGTTTTGACTTTCCTACGATTTTATTATATGTATAGATGATAGCAAACAAGCAGATAATCCGTTGGGCAGAAATTATTATTGCCTATACACGCCAAAGATGTTAATGATGCGTTGCTATCTATGTGGCAGGATGATAATAAACTTATCCGCTACCTTACCCTCCAAAATACGACGACAAGCATTGACACTTTTGCAAGAGTAATAGATAAAGCGACGTTACCAATCGTGGATGATACATCCTAATACCTGTACCATCTCGTCATGACGATGGTGACAGATTTTACAAATAATTCGCCATTTACGAACTGCCTGGTAGAACGGCAGACGGTCTAATCCAATCGTCAGATCGAAATCAAACCTTATTAATTGCGACTTAATCAATGTCATTAACCAAGAGGCGGTAAATTTTTGAGATTTTGGTACATATTACGGGGATTTAGTTGCTCTTCATATTATTAAAGTTGCGTGATTAATTATTTTTTAGGGTTTAAAAGATAACACAGGCTTTAAGTAAATAATGAGTAGTGATGGATGGCTTATTGTAAGCATGCCAGGCACGATGAATGCCGCTCAATGAGAAACAATGAGATTTAAATTTAGTTCTTATATTAATTGAATTCACAATTATTATGTACTAATTTATTCAATTCACGTCGCAATATATCATTAACATAGATATAATACGCTTTTGTTTATCTTGTCATGAAGATTTGATTTTACCACTTATAAGTTAAATAATGAACAACGTTTGTTTATAAATGACAAAGCAAAATATTTATTGTCATTTATTCACAGATTACATAGATGATTCTTGTTTTTTTTTGTTTCTTTAAGATAATTTTAAGAGTAGCTTATACATATATAGCCTTCTGTGTTGTAAGTTTCGACTGTAGTAATCTCTCGTAGAGAGAACGTGTTCTGTGGAAGTAATAAATACATTCATTTTTGTTGCATTTTATACATTAGCTTAATTAACATTTTGCGTCTTACGTATCTTAGTAAGTATATTTTTTACTTATTTGGTTGGTCATAAATAAAAGAAAGTGTAAGCTTTATTTTTTTTATATCATAAGATAGCAAACAAGTAGATGGGTCTCCTGATGGAAAGAGTCAACCATCGCCTATAGACACCAAAGGTGTTAATGGTGCGTTGCTGTCTTGTGGCGAGGTTTAATGCCACATGCATAAGTTTACCGGCTACCTTACCCTCTAAATCGGAACACGACAGCGACAAGTACTGACGCTATTGCAACAGGAATAGGTAAGACGGTGGTACCAGACCCGGGCGAGACAATACAAAACTCTATCACCTAGTAGCCACGATGGTAGTGACTCGATAGCCAATCGGTCGCCTTTTACGACCTGCCTGGCAGAACGGCAGTTGGCCTATTCTTCAAAGGAGGCCGGGACCAACACGGCGGAAAGCAAGAAAAGAAACATGTGTGCTTGATTTATAAATAAGAAAAAGCATACAAGTTTGATCAGTATCGTGACTTCCGAGTGTGTTCATTTTTAAAGTTTAATTGCTATTAAAAATTGTCAGTTGAATTTTAATATGGGTTTATTGTACAATAAATTGATAATTTTGGCTGAAGCTATAATCTTGTAGTACTTTGAGGCCGATCTTATCAATCTCCTTTATGTATAAGTGTATTGAACTATAGTATATTATTAATAGTAATTTATCATCCACGTAACCATTTTACTACCATGAATAAATAATTAATGGACACTAAAACCAACGAAGACACTTGTTAGAGATCGGATAACTGAACTGTTATAAAATATGTTCCAACAACCAAACACTAGGTAAACCTAATATGCTAAATAGAGATTTACTAAATTGTCGTGGGGACCTATTGGATTTTGTAAATTAGATGTAAGGACAAATAAAAGATTTTATAATATTTTTCATTTCAATGGTGATGAGAAACTACATATAAAAATAAAAATACTGAAGTGCGTTAGATTAAGGTATGGTAGATCAGTTGCGTGGTAAAATTTAGAAAATATGACTTTTGAGTGTAGCGTAAGGGAGTGGGAGGGACAAACTTGCAGAGAAAACGTATTCTCTCTCACTTGAGCGCGTATGAATTCTCTTTTATTTTGAAGAAAATGATATTGGCATCTTCCCAAGGAGATAGGCGGAGGTACAAGTGTTCCTACGATTAGCCGAAGTTACTTGGTCTAACAATGTGATATGTGGCAAGGCTATCGCCAACCGTACACTTTCCAATCCCGGGCAGCGTTGTTTTAATCAGAAAACTGAAGAAAAAACATTTTTGAATTGCCCAACCCCGGAATCGTACCCGAGAACCTTATGTGGTCAACACCGACATCGGAACACTAGACCAGAGAGGCGAAATTATGTAAGAATAACGGAAAAACTGTAATCAGATAATTTCCACAATCCGAAGTGATTGAATTTTTGTTTTACTGTCCTAGATGCCCCGCTTTAAACAAATAGCTTATATTTGGTGAAGAGCCTCAACAATTTGCGAAGTACTCTTCCTATTATTATTTTATTTTAAACACGTACTCTTTCATAATCACAAACTATATAATATATTTATTTTTAATTAAATAGCCAACCGGTTTCACAATTTACTACATCTTTAGGGCTAAAACTTAAAATTAGAAAGAATTTAAGTTTTAGTCCTGATGAGAAGCAGTGAGATTTAAATTTAGTTCTTATATTAATTGAATTCACAATTATTATGTACTAATTTATTAAATGATGCAGTAGACACATTCTACTAGCCGGTTGGCTATTTAATTACAAATAAATATATTATATAGTTTGTGATCGTGAAACAGTACAAGTGTTTAAAATAAAATAATAATTATGACGGAGTTTCACCAAATGCCGATGATGGAGAGTATAAATTACCCTTCCTATGTTAATCTGACGTGCTCAAGTAGATCCAAAAATCCCCATCTTGGGCTCCCCGAAGTATGTTTATTATCTGTTCACAGTCCGGCAATAATATGCACTCCAATAAGTCAGAGATCAGAAAATCGCTGGAATAGTTGTGAACCTCTGTGTATAGCGAATATGCTATTGTGAATAATTACTAAGCGAATATTGTGAATATAATTATTAAGTGAAACTGAAGAAACTAAATAAATTGTTAATTAAAATACAAGGTGTTCTTCTTCTCTAGTTACATAATGCTCTGCGCATAAATAATTGTATCTGTCGGGAATTAAATCCGAGTCCGATGGCGTAGTCAGGGTTGCAAACCACACGATCAATCTAGAAACATTCATATTTCTGATATTAGTAGGATTCGATGTTTAATATGCGGCGTTAGTCTTACAACAGAATCGTAAAATTGCTTGAAATTCCTATACTATTATTTAATTTATAGCGGTCTGTGCATTATTTTTATATTTCATTTTTTTTTATTTTTCTTATGTCATAAGATAGCAAACAAGCAGATGGGTCTCCTGATGGAAAGAGTCAACCATCGCCTATAGACACCAAAGATGTTAATGGTGCGTTGCTATCCCGTGGCGAGGTCTAATGCCACATGCATAAGTTTACCGGCTACCTTACCCTCCAAACCGGAACACGACAGCGACAAGCACTGACGCTATTGCGGCAGGAATAGGTAAGGCGGTGGTACCAGACCCGGGCGAGACAATGCAGAACTCTACCACCTAGTAGCCACGATGGTAGTGACTCGATACCCAATCGGTCGCCTTTTACGACCTGCCTGGCAGAACGGCAGTTGGCCTATTCTACAAAGGAGGCCGGGACCAACACTTCAAGCAAGCGAGTTCCCATTTTTTTTTCTTTTTACTATGTGCACCCCTTGCGCCTACTCTGTATTCCTTGCAGATGGACTGGCAGAGAATTCTCTTGAGCGTTAACTCTACCTGTTCAAATATAGGTCTGCAAAATTTATATAAATAAATAGATAACAAATAAGCAGATGACTCTCCTGATGTAAAGAGAAACCATCGCCTCTATAGGCAATGGTTTCTGTTTCCATCAGGAGAGTCATCTACTTGTTTTAACAATAAAGGAGTTAATGGTGCGCTGCTATTCGGGTTAAATGAAAATGCCAGATATATAAGTCTACCGGCTACTTTACTCTCCAAAGCGGAACACGGTAATAACAAACGTAGGCGCTATTGCGGCAGGAATAGGTAAGATGGTTACTAAATACCTGTGCAGTCACAGTCACAGATGGTAGTTACATGTATGACCAATCTGTCGAACTACTTGATAGAGCTGTAGTTGGTCTATGCTAAGAGAGTTTAAACAAACACGCGAGAGCTTTTTGTCTTTTCACGCGAAATTTTGTAATAAATATTTGTTTTATGACTTACTGACATTATGGGCGTAGCTATAACTTTGTTATGGAGCCTGCTTAAAATGTGCAAACTAAAGATTTATTATAAAGGGTAATTGTAAAGTAATTTTAACAATAAATTATTTTGTTTAATTTTATGCATTGTGTAAGGGACGTTGTACCGAAAAATTAAAAAAACGTGCCATTTACTTGGTGGTAGAGTTCTGCATTGTCTCGCCCGGGTCTGGTACCACCGCCTTATCTATTCCTGCCGCAATAGCGTCAGTGCTTGTCGCTGTCGTGTTCCGGTTTGGAGGGTAAGGTAGCCGGTAAACTTATGCATGTGGCATTAGACCTCGCTACAAGATTGCAGCAACGCACCATTAACATTTTTGGTGTCTATAGACGATGGTCGACTACTTTCATCTGGAAACCCATACACTTGTTTGCTATCTTATGACATTAATAAAAAGATGTTTTCTTTCCATCAGGAGAGTTATCTGCTTGCTGCTATGTATCTTATACTTTAAAAAAAATTCAGTCTCGAGCAAGGTTTCTCGAAAAGATTTATTTAGATTAAATTTGCTTACCAGGGAATTGAATCTAGACCCTCATTTGTTTGTACTAACAAAAAATTGCAACAATAATATATTTTCACAACTTAGTTCTTCAAAAACTGTTTTACTTAGTTTTCATATGTAACAGCCTCGGCAGTTTAAGCTGGTAATTACTTGTTTAGATTTCATGATAATTGTTCGCAAATTACGATAATACATATTATCAAATTATTGCGAAGTGTACGTAATCTTATTTTTAAACAAGATGATGAAATATAAAGAAATACCATTGAGCTTGTCTCAAAAAATGTTCGTTGGAAAAGTAACACTGAAAGGCGATGAAAAATAAATAGTCTAATTAGGAAGTAATGACAGATGCAACATGCACCTATAATTCGTCACTTCGATTGGCGCTAAGTTTTTATGTAGCGCGGGGAGGGGTCCACGCAGGCGCCACTTCCCGCCATTTTCTCGGGAGCTGGGATACCATGCTTAAAAGGAACTCTGATTTAGGGACAATTATATTTTATTTTTATTAATTATTGATATCTTGGATAGAACCACATACTATGTCCAAAAAATGAAATGCGTCATTATTTATTGAATGAAAGAAAATACATTTTATGAATATCTTGAAAAATTATGATCAGGGAAAATAACAAAAAAGGTTTTCTGTAATTTTCTCTGATCTGACGATTTATTTCATTGTTAACGACGATTGAAGCGCCTTGATGCGGTTTATTTCATTGTTAAAACTATTTAAGACAAATTTATAATTATTTATTTACATTTCAAAAAAAGAGAAATCCTGGCACTAAGCCGCGTATTTGTCGTTAATTATTTATAATGTACTATTTTACTATCAGTTTTAATAAAAAAGAAATACTGTTTACGCAAGTGTAATCTGTCACTAATTTATATTATTAAATTTTTAATCTCAAAATAACGCTTGTCATATATACAATAACATAGAAATAATACTTGTCAACAGAATATAAGACTTGAATTTATTTGATCATGTCGTTAGTATTTTCTGTAATGGAATTTTTAACCTGCTGTTTTTTTCCGAAAGAATTTTTTTTTCTTTAAAAAACAAATTTAAAGTGTTCTTTAGATTGACATTTTCTATTTTATTGTTATTGAGCTATTTTATCAGCTTTTATGAAGTATATCTAAATTATTTATTTGTTATATATAAAAATATTTTAAGCAATGCTCAGTTTTTAATTGATGATGTTGTTGTGATTGTGTTTTACAATTTAAAAATAAGATACAAAAGTAAAATCATCACAAAGCTGAGAAAACTGAGAGAATATAGATAAAAAGGTGACCACAAAGGTTAAATGAATTAGGGAGAGTTTTACCCATTCGATCTGGGGTATTTCTGCTCTTAGAACGACCTCCCTTTTATCCCGGGCGGTCAGTCGTTTTCCCGCCGTAGTCTTGAGCGCACGACGCTCCAATCTACGTGAACGACATCGTGTCCCAAAATATAAATTAATTACAAAAATGTGCTCCTTAGTGATTGTACCTGTGCTGTTACATTGTGATTTTGTGTTATCTGTGGCTGTTAAAATCTAGACGCGGGAAAAACTGTGAGTACACATTCATTCAATATCCAACCTCAAAATTGCGTTTTCATGTAGATGCGTGCTGGATTTAGTACGTGTGGTTAGGATTTTCACTTAGGATTATCTATTAATATTTAGGCTCTATTGGAAGGTCTACGCCCATAGCTGTGAACCTTAAAAATATGCTTTTGCTCTACAATTTGTTTTCTAATGTAATTAAAAAAATATGTTATTTCTAAAATATGGGATCTCAATTATCAGCTAGTTAGTTATATTTATTTATGAAGCTTAATTGTAAAAATACTTCATTAATTACGAATGAAAATTTAAAATAGACAGTTTAATTGTTTTTAGTTAGAACGCCTATTTTTGGCCAATTTATAATTATACATTAATAGAATGATGGTTTTCAAAATTATATTAACCTTTATTCACAAAAATGTTTAACTGTTACTCACAATTATATATTTTTTGGCCAATCATAATTATTTTGTTTATGTTTTATTCAATAATCAAATCTCAATTTTACTTGATCTTTATTTTAATAAAATTTTTATTTGATTGATGGCTTTGTGAACTTATAAACAAACGCGTCTCATATTTTCAACCAAATTCTCATAAAAAAGAAGGCTCCTGATTCTTTTGTATTATTTTTATGTTGACATTTTAGAATTCCGATATTCCCATGCTATTAACAAAAACTCTCACATTTATTCCGATTTTGAGAATTATTCTTTGCGTATTTAGTAGAGTTAACTTTTAATTTGGTCCCAGACTCAGATCCAGTTTTAGTGCGTTCAAATTATGAGAATACCAAATTATCATATGTGTATAAAAATGAGATTGCGTTTACAAATAAAATCAATATTGTTAAAAGATTTTTTTTTGGGGTAGACAGAGTGAAATGAACGTCTAGAGATGCTTCTGCTTCACGATTCACCACGATACAGACTCTCTGAATGTCAGGCGACAAATGTATGAGGGGGTTCCTCATTTGCCATTTTGATGATTTTTAGTTAGTTTCCACGATCTACAGATTATAGATCTTTTGCTCTAAAACTGAAATCTGGGTTGCTATAAAGAATATTCTAGAAAAAATACTCTTGCTCTACCCGGGAACCGAACCCAGGGCCTTATAATTTAACCTAAATAGATTAACCACTAGGTTGTTCCAACAACAATTCAGATTATAGTAAAAGTAGTGACAGAAGTACTACTATTCTCTGAATTGTTCTCTGAATTCTCCTTTGAAGAATAGGCCTACTGTTGTTCTGCTAGAGAGGCCGTAAAAGGCCGACTTGCTATGCGAGTCATTACCCTTGTGGCTACTAGGTGGTAGAGTTCTGCATTGTCTCGTCCGAGTCTGGTACCACCGCCTTACTGTTGCAACAGGAATATGTTGCAATAATGTCAGTGCTTGTCACTGTCTTGTTCCAGTTTGGAGCTAGCTAGTAAAGTTATGAATGTGGCATTAGACCTCACCAGAAGATAGAAATGCACCATTAACAATTGACTTTTTCCATCAGGAGGCCCATCTGCTTGTTTGCTATCTTATGACATAAAAAATACCCTGGCGCGACGTTGCGGAACTCTACCTATTAGTCACGATGGTAGTGATACGTATAGCCAATTCGTCACCTTTTGCTATCTGCCTAGCAGAACGATAGTTGGCCTATTCTTCTAAGAAACCTTCCTGAAATCTGCAAAAGTAGAGTAAACAGGTTTCTTTTGGCTGAATGTATACCACCTTCGTCTTCTTCGACACTTTCCGTCAGGTGATATGGAAGATAAACGTCTATTCCAAATAAAATAAAAAAAATAGTGTCAGTGCATGTCACTGCTATGTCCCGGCTTAGAGGAAAAGGTAACCGTGAACTTATGTATGCGGATTAACATTACACCATTAATAACTTTGGTGTCGGTGGTGGTGTAGGTGACAGTTTTGTCGTTTCATTATGTGCTAGTTTGTTTTGTAATACTTTAAAAAAACTAAAATCGTGACTCCTGTTAGACTGAGTTCCGTGACGTCGCACGTGTTTAGTGCACCGTCAAACTTATCCTGCTGTAATGTCATCAGTGCTTGATATACTACGTGTTTTGGTTTTGGATATATTTCAATTGTTTTCAATTTATTTCAGAATAATTATGCCCACAACTTCGTCCGCGTCGAAAAATGTCTAAAATAAAAGTAGCCTAAGTTACTCCCTATCACATCAGTTATCTGCTAGTGGGTCACGTCAAAATTGGTTCAGCTGTTTCAGAGATTAGCCGGAATAAACAGACAGACAGACAGATAGACAGACAGACAGACAGACAGACTAACAGATAGACAAAAATGATAAATAATGTTGTTTTGATATATGTACCACATATAAATCCATTTGCATTTAGTAAAAAGCGGTTATTTTAATATTACAAATAGACACACCAATTTTATTTATTTGTATAGATATTTTACCTATATAATGTTAATACATTTACCTTAGATAACAATATTAGTAGACTTAAATAATTTTCAAATATATATGCTCAATTGTAATTACAAAATTCTATTTCTCACTTTTTTTGGGTGCATACATGCAAAATTACCCAATGCTATAATATACATGCAAATTTACCCAATTTTGTAATATACCCAATGTATAAGCTAGCTGGTTAACCACATATGCACTTGGTATTACACTTTAGATGTGGTTGGTAATAGATTATTAAAATCTTGATATATGTAAGCGGTTTTCCTGTTCTTTCGTCTGATTTTAACAAAGATAGCAACGCTTTACATCTCGGTGTCTATAGGCGACGGATATCTTTTCAGATCAGGCGAGCAATTAGTTTGTTTTCTATTTTATGATAAAAAAATTTTTAGTTAGCACAAAGTTAGAAATATTAAAAATTGTTCCTCTAAGCTTGCTACGACTTAATATATAAGTTGTAGCACACGTAGCGTGTACGTACTACAAACAATCACACTACAATAATAAATTATATTTTTTTCCTGAGTGCTACGATTTACGAAACACCGCGCAAGTCGTAGCATTCGTAGCAAACAATAACGCAAGCATTTTGTAATCTTATAATAATATTATTACAATATCACCATGCCGGGTGTCTGTCTAGTCGGCTACGCAGTAAACCGGTCAGCTACGCAGTAAACCGGTCGTCTATAGACTTTTCGGTTCACCACGGTTCACCTTTTTGCCGGTTAGCGAGATGACTAGTGATTCCTATCGCCGCATTTTACCAACCTCATAATGATTGTCATCTTCTGCCACGAACTTTACATGCTCATCCAAGGCAAGGGGGCGGTAACATACCATGTTTTTTATTTTTGAAAAAAAAAACCTACAAAAAAATTCAACCCAGGGATCGAAGCTAAAATCACATAATTCGAGATAAATAATATAATAGGTGAATTTATTCGTTTTCTTATATCAAAGATTAACAAACAAGATGGCTCTCCTTATGAAAAGAGACAATTATCGCCAAAAATGTTAAAAGTGCATTGCTATTCATTATTCAAGTAGTGTGTGGTAACATACACAAGATATACCGTGACCTCTAAGCTGCAACATCAAGGTGATAAACACTGGTATTGGGGCAAGAATAATTAAGGTGGTGCAGTGGCACCAAATCCTGGTGAAATGATGCAGAACTCTACAATAGTCTTTTTGATAGTGACATATAGCCAATCATTTGACTAATTGAAGCTGCTTGGCAGAATCTCAGTAGATCTTTTCCTCAAGCGAAGTCCAGAATAATACATTTTTCAAAAAGGAAGAGGTTCTCAATTAAGCAGTATTTTTTATGTTTATTAACTCGGTCATTTATAAACCAATTTTATTGTATTTTGTTTAGGAGGGTGTGTCTTGTGTGGTCCTATTTTAATTTGGTGAAGTTCTGATTCAGAGTTCTGGAAGTGCAGAAAATGGGAAATAGACTGTTGCAGTCTTACTGTTTTAATTAAATAATAATTATAATGTCTGTTGACCGAGCTTTGCTCGGTTTTTCACATACCCATATCTTGGAAATCGAGCTTTTCTTGGACCTGGAACCTTGATAAATCGATTCCTATAGAATAAATAAATTATTTTTACTGTACCTGGTTGACCGAGCTTTGTTCGGTTTTTCACATACCCATATCTTGAGAACCGAGCTTTTCTTGGACCTGGAACCTTGATAAATCGATTCCTTGAGCCGAAAAACCCCTAATTTGTGACTTTCATGAAAATCGTTGGAGCCGTTTCCGAGATCGTTGATATATATTTATATATATACAAGAATTGCTCGTTTAAAGGTATTAGATTAATGCTTTTAAAATTATATTAAGAAGACGTCACTACACTGTTGCTATTTTTTAACGTCTGCTATTTGAGTTAGTATATAAGATTGCGTATTATGTGATTTCCGAATGAAGCCGGGTTTGCAGTACCCGCTGCATTATAAAAAAATTGTTGAATCCCTCGAGAATGATTTATTTCTTCTAGATAAAAAATATCCTATATGCTATTTAATATCATATTCTACATATGCGTCAAATTTCATCCAAATTTAACATATTCTATACTTTCCATCGTCGGCACTTGGTGAAATTCCATTGCTATTAGATACAATTAACAATGCACTTGTACTTTAATTTCACTTCACAATACTTCACTCTCCGTATTGGTTCCGGGCTCCTTTGAAGAATAGATCAACTAAAGTTCTGCCAGGAAAGTCGTAAAAGGCGACCGATTGGCTATGCCAGTCACTACCATCGTGGCTATTAGATGGTAGAGTTGTGCATTGTCTCGACCGGGTCTGGTACCACCGCCTTACCTATTCCTGTCGCTATAGCGTCTGTGCTTGTCGCTGTCGTGTACCGGTTTGGAGGGTAAGGTAGCCGGTAAATTTATGCATATGGCATTAAACCTCGCTACAAGATAGCATCGCACCATTAACACCTCTGGTGGATGGATTCTTTTCATCAGGAGACCCATCTGCTTGTTTGCAATCTTATGATATAAAAAAAAACATTATTTTTGGTATATTACTCGACCGGTTTCACTTTCTAAACATCTTCAGGATGTTAATAAACTTAACTGATCATTGACTGTTATAAAATATGGCAATGGCATGATCATTGGCTGTTTTATAACAGTCAATAATCAGTTAAGTATATTAACAGCCTGAAGTTGCTTAAAAAGTGAAACCTGTTATGTAATATACCAAAATACATATGTTGTGAAGTAAAATTAAAGTACAAGTGCATTGTTAGTTGTATTTAATAGCAAATTCTACATTTTCATCATCGGCACTTGGTGAAACCTCGTTTTAATACAATATTTATTAATTAAATCACTTGTACTGTTTCACAATAATGTAATTACAATTAATTTCCACCTGGTTTCACTTACACAAGCATCCTCAGGCTATTTCAAGTTACTGAGTTTGTTGTTGTTATAGTATGAGTTAATAACTGTACTTACTAAATAGCCTGTGTTTAGTCAATTATAAAACATAAAATTATGTAATGCTCTTTATAGTAGGTAATTAATTTTTGTTTATTGTTGTTGTTGTTGTTCATATCTATGAACTAATGTGTAACGCATGTGAGTAAAATTTTTAATTATTATTTTAATTTTTTATATTATTATACAATCCAAAATATTATTGACATGTGTTATTGTACTTTTATATATCATAAGATAGCAAACAAGCAGATGGGTCTCCTGATGGAAAGAGTTATCCATCGCTTATAGACACCAAAGATGATGAAAAATCAAGTAATTATTTTGACAGGAAGTGGAATTTTATTTCTAAATCATGTTATTATTTTGACAGTAATTGTAATTTTATTGGTAATATTTGTATTTTTTAATCATTATTATTATTATTTTATTTTTAATATGATTTAATTAGGTTGTTTTGTATATTGTATAATGAATTTAATTCTTGACTTTAGTATTTTATAATTACTTTATTTTAATGAATTGACTAAAGTTTTAAATTTGGACATTTAAGATAGATTTATTATGATTACTATAATTTTGTGACTTTAATTAACTACTAGGGGACAATTTAATTAATTTGTATTTAATTTTAATGTCATTGCATAAGTTAATACCAACACATCTGATTTCTCCCTACTTGCGGGGAGGTACCCATAGTGCGGACAACCCTACATTGGTATTCCTATAATATTTATTGAGGGTAGGATGCGCATTTGCCTTCAAATTTGTTATTTGTGACATTTAGATTTCGTTGTTAGTTAATATTTATTGTAAATACCCTGAGGATGCTTGTGTAAGCGAAACCGGTCGGAAATTAAATATAATTATCTTATTGTGAAACAGTACAAGTGTGATCAGCTAGCAAATATTGTGTTAAAATGTAGTTTCACCAAGTGCCGATGATAAAAAGTGTAGAATCCATCCATACATTCAAACTTTAGCATTTATAATATTAATATATAGACAGTAAATCTATATATGTATTAATATAATTGCGATAGTTTGTATTAATAAACAAGACATAGGTTAGTAAATTAACATATCTTCAACATAATTTTCTGTAAAAGCTTTTACCAGCTATTTCAAACCGTAGGGAATGACTTTTGAAAAAAATATTCTATCTTTAACTATCTCCACGTAAAATTTCATAAAAATTTATTGAGTGGTGTAGTCGTAAAATCGTAAAAAACAGAAAGACACACTTTTACATTGATAATATTAAGTATGGATTAAATCCTTCATTATCTGAATGCTATGCAAATAATTTTTAATAAGTGGGATTTCATTATAAAGCGAGCTGTCACAGCAATGCTACGCATGATAGCTACTTCGAAAATGCTTTCTGTATGTATCTACGTCAAATAAATGGTATTTTTTATAGCGCTTGTAGTAAACAAGCGGGCAGGTAGGTCGTGAAAGGTGACCAATTGTCTAGACATGTCGCTACCATCGTGACTTCTAGGTGGTAGAGTTCCGCAACGTCTCGCCTGGGTATTTGATACCACCGCCTTACGTATATATTCCTGCATATTCGCGTTATACTCGTCATTGTCATGTTCGGGTTTGGAGGATAAAGTAGCCGGTATACTTATGCATGTTGCATTTTCATCCCACCACACGGATAGTAACGCACCATTAACAGCTTTGATATCTATAGTGGTGATATATGGTTTCTCTTTCCATCAGGAGAGTCATCTGCTCATTGGCTAACTCATGATATATAAAAAAAATTAAGAGCTATTCTACGTATCCATACTAATGTAAGTAATACCCTACATTTAGCGATTAATATACTCTGCCAAAAATAAGAGAACACGATGTACTATTTCATATGGACAACGGCTCTTGCTTTAAATGTTAGGAACTACCGTTGCTAATTAAACCACGTAATCAATTATATTACATTTATATTTCTTTTCACAACATTTTCTTATTATCACTAACAACTAATAACCTTATTTTATTCTTTCCAATATTTTACATCTTATTCATTCTCATAACTCTCATAATGAAATATAACTGAACAAAATACATTACCTTAAATATACATTATCAAAATACATTACTTATATGGACGCTCAAGAATGATCTCAATACTGTTACTTTTATAGTTTACTGGAGGCCAACTGTTCGGCACGACTTGCTCTTTCCAGCCTCGTCGTCCAAGTGCCATCTTTAACAAATTCTAACTGTCATCCCACGTTTGGGGATACCATTTTAAAACAATAATTTCGCCAAATTTAATTTAAACCAATAAAATCTTGCTTTATTAAATAAAATGGGAAAGTGTATGTGTGTGTGTGTTTGTCCGTCTTTCAGGGCAAGACTGAATGACGAATTGACCTAATTTTTGAAGGTGACATAGTTGAAGGAATGGAGAATGACATAGGCTACTTTTGTTTCCTTCTAACCTCCCACTTCGTATTAAACGCGAGCGAAGCCGCGGGCAAAAGCTAGTGGTAGAATAAATTTTAAAATTTATCAAACTGAGTCTTATTTTTTTACCTTTTAATTGGTCTAATGGATATTTATGCTTTAATATTAATAGAATTATGGTCAAATTTCGATCGAAGGGCAACCTCACTAATACGTGCTTTTGAAATAATGCCTAAATCCACAAGAATAGTGCATAATGTATATGTTGAACTAGAACTACACGTTTTAGCTTTAACAAAATTAATGCTTCTTTTGAATACGATGTTACGACAAATGTGTTTCTCATGAACATAAAACCAATAAGATCGCAAACAAGCAGATGAGTCTCTTGATGGAAAGAGTCAACCATCGCCTATAGACAGAGTTGTAATAGTGTGTTACAATATTGTGGCGAGTCTAATGTTACATGCATAAGTTTACCGGCTACCTTACCCTCCAAACTGGAACACGGCAGTACAAGCAGTGACGCTATTGCGGCAGGAATATGTAAGGCGGTGGTACCAGACGTGGGCTATACAATGAGGAACTCTTACAAATAATAGATAGCTATTTTGTTAGTGGCTCGTATAGCCAATCAGTTTTCTGTTATCTTTGTGCTGGTCCAAGTCTCCTTTGAAGAATAGACCATATGCCGTTTTGCCAGGCAGTTTGCCAGACAGGTTATTGTCTTTGCAAGGTACTATAATCGTGGCTACTAGCTATGCAAGTTACTATAATCGTGGCTACTAGGTGGACTCTACTCTGCATTGTCTCGCCCGAGTCTGGTATCACCGCCTTACCTATTCCTGTTGCAATAGTGTTAGTGCTGGTCCACTCTCGTATTTCGGTTTGGAAGGTAAGGTAGTTGGTAAACTTATGCATGTGGTATTAACACCTCGTCACACAGACAGCAATGCACCATAACAACTTTGGTGTCTACAGGCGATGGTTTCTCTTTCCATCAGGAGAGCTGTATGCTTGTTTGCTATCTTATGATCTAAAACAGAGATATAACTATATTTTTTTAAATGCAAACGATTAAAAAAACGCGTTATTACTATCGTGACTATTATGTGGCAAAGTTGAAGAACTTTGAATTTGAAATTCAAATTACAGAACGAAATTGTTAACGTTAAATAACATTATATGTGTGTAGCGATATGTATGCGCGTTTCATGCTGTTTCATGATTGGGTCGCCAACTAGCGCCAGAAGACAACGTCATAATACCTTATACCATAACGTTAATTCGTAGTGTATAACAGAACGTAATGAATAACGTTATTAACCCTTCAGCCCTCAAGAAAAATCCAAATCGAAACTAAGCAATAATTGCAATACAAAGCTCCTTCGCACGTTTTCAACGGAGTGGCGTCGCTTCGGCGCGGTTATATAAAAAGTATTATTATTATTTTGGAACGAAGGCATATTTCATCATTCTGTAAACGGCCATGTACTAATGAATATATTTCCTATCTATTAAGCACTAAAATAAGTGATTATGAAATTATTTTATTTCTTTTAGATGTTATGAAGATCAAAGAGCGACTAACTGACTGACTGATATTTACAGGTCCTTATTTTAATTATTACGATATATTTCTTACAACTAATTATCTATATACAATCATTATAAGCTAAATAAATCTTTGATAATAAATAAATAACAGTACCTCTTATGAGATAATCCAATAATTCACACTTTTATCACTGAACAAATTAAAACGCGCGGCACGAAAGTGACTGATATATATAACAAATCTACAGACTAAAAACCATACATTGTTTTAAATATTCTGAATTAATAATGAAGTACATTTACCAAAGAACGTAAATCGCAAAACTTCGTTACACTACAGTAGTCTGTATTTTTAGGAACGGAAGGTTAAAAACCGAATGGAATGTGGCGCTTAAGCGTCATGTGGGTGCTACTTGAATTCCACTGAGATTCGGTGTAGCGCTTAAGTGTACATCTGGGTGAAGATGGGTTAAACTGTAACAAATTCTTTATCATTTATGGATAACGTTATGCTTGAAAATAACGTTATGTCATGCCGCGAGCAATAACGTTACCACAAAACGCCAATATTTAAATCCTTGATTTATTTATTCCTGACACAATAGCATTAACGCTTATCACTGTAGTGTTCTGGTTTGGAAGAAAGGTTACTCGATATACTTATTTTTAGAAGTCACGCGAATAGCAACGTGCCGTTAACATGTTGGTGTATAGACAAGGATTTAAAACGATATCAGATAACAGAACTTATTTTACGATACTTAACGTTATTACTGTAGCGATACCTCAGTAACAAAACTATGTTCAAATTTAAATTCAAATTAAAGAATGAAATTGTTAACGCTAAATAACATCAAAATATCGATATATTTGCGCGTTTTATGCTGTTTCGTGATTCGTTCGCCACGTTTTATGCTGTGATTGGTTCGCCAACTAGCGCTAGAAGACAACGTCGTAATATCATATACGTTAATTCACTACGAATTAACCAGTCACGAAACAGCAAACATCTATATTATAACGTTTTAAATCCTTGTGTATAGACAAGAGTTCCAAATAATTTGAAGGAAATGCTGACGCAAAGAAATGAACTTTTACAAAAATATAAAGGAGGTTATAGGGCAAGATATAGTCTACTTTTACTCGAGTGTAACGAAATAGCGAGTCATAGTTAGTCTACAATATCTGGTTGACCGAGCTTTGCTCGTTTTTTCACATATTTTTTGAACCGATCTTTTCTTGGACCTTGAACCTTGATAAATCGATTCCTAAGAATATATAATTTTTTTTCTGTACCTGGTTGACCGAGCTTTGCTCGGGTTTTCACATACCCATATCTTGGGAACTGAGCTTTTCTTGGACCTGAAACCTTGATAAATCGATTGCTTGACCCGAAAAACCCCTAATTTGTGACTTTCATGAAAATCGTTGGAGCCGATTCCGAGATTCCAAATATATATATACAAGAATTGCTCGTTTAAAGGTATTAGATAGTTTTAAAAGTTTCAACTTATAGCCATCGTGTTTAAATATATAAGTTTTCAAATACTATTCAATTTAATGCCGACAACCACGTTTAGCTATCGCAATACATGGCGTATTAAGGGATTTCATCCACATCACTTGAAGAATGGTTATCTACGACTATTCGTTTTGCACGCGTCGCCTTTATTCAAACCGACAGATTCTGGAACAGTGTACATCACCGGGTTTTTCTGAGTTACTTTGGTATTGGGAAGTTTTTAGGAGGATCACAAGCTGGCGTACTGGTAACACATTTTTTGTGTTATAAATATCTAAAGGCAGACAATTAGACCCATCTAATTGTCTGTCTTTATACATTTGTAACACAAAAAACTGTCCACAGTTCATTAGTGTGCTTGCAGATAAAATAAAAATATATTTTCAACAGTCTCGATCAACTCATTAAATTTCAATTCCATAAATTCCTTCGTTAGTGGTTATCTGTTATTAATGATTTCAGGATCAAAATGAGAAGGCGATGAAAAATCGCGTCGGGGAAAATTATACTTGATTTTTTCTGCTGAAGGAGTTACTACTATTAATAATAATATTGGTTGCGAATTAACCTCATGTCTCAGAGAGTGGGCAAAAAGAATCCTTACCTAACCAAGAATGTCAGAATTTATAAGGATCACATCTTATAAATTATCTCCCATCCCGACGATCCAACACATCCGACATAAACACACACGCACGCACGCACACACACCCATACACACACGAACATACACATACACATACACACACACAACACGCAACCTCCATGGAGAATTCTTTACCGCAATGCCACGACTCCGCTTTCCACGTTTAGTTCGAACTCTGCACTAAGTCGAGGTCCGGTCTCGCAGCAGACCTCCCTCATCGCAGAGCCCTCATCGCAGGCGCAGTCCAAATTTAAATTTAATCTCTGGCTGAGCACTCTGCTCGCCTCAAAAATCCGGTAATATGATAACGATTGGCAAGGTCAACCACAAGTTAGTCATTTCGAAAAAAGTTACAATTTTACAGACTAAAATATAAATATATTTTGGAACGAAGTTCCTTACGGCAGGCTTGGAGGGGATAGGGATTTTGCTGCGCGACCGAACTGAAAAAAATGTGATAGTAAAACCGTAAGAAAAATGCGTGGAATAAAAACGTTAAATGAGACGTGCGCAGGCGCGACAGTCGCGTACACAAGCGAGTAGTGCCGTTTAGCCGAAGGAAGTTCGGTCCTACCTGGTGTCCCGCGACACCACATCATTTTTTTATTTTAAATATATTTAATTTTAATTTTATTTCCTATAAGTATTTATTGTAGGTAGGATGTATTCAAATCTATTATTTATGACATTTAGATTTCGTTGTTAGTTAATAATTATTGTAAATACCCTGAGGATGCTTTTGTAAGCGATACCAGTCGAAAATTAAATATAATTATCTTATTGTGAAACAGTACAAGTGTTATCAGTTAATATATATTGTATTAAATGGAGTTTTACCAATTGCCGGCGATGAAAAGTGTAGAATATATAAAAGTTATGAGATGTTTACATACACACGTACACACACACTCTCTCTCACACACACACACACACATACATGCATACAGTTACATCATTGTGAAAATAGTCGGAAAGGGTTCCTAGGACCTCAAAACATGGACATTAAGTGAAATTTCGATTTTCGAAAATCGGGACTAAATCAGTAACTTCCTTATCTTCATACTAGCGGGATCACGGATTTGGTGCCATTGTTTTAACTATTCCTATCGCAATAGCATATGATGTTTCTGTTTTGAGGGCAAGATAGTCGATAAACTTATGCATATAAACTTCAAACTTAACAAAACCCAGTGGAATAACAGCAGTTTATTTAACCTAATTGAAAACATGAGCCGAATACAGAAAAGTTAAAAGCGAGTTACAGAAAAAGGCCCGATAACTAAATTCGCAAATTCAATTTTAAGTTTCTAACAATGGGTTAAAAAATTCGGTACAATTTGCGGGTTGAGAATTCGTATCTGAATGGTAAGATGGTAATTCTCCTGAAATATAATGTTTAGAAATCATTCAAATTTATTTTGGACTAGCTGTTGCCCGCAACTTCGTTTGCGTAAGAGGGGTACCTCGTATACAGTTGAGACTGTTCATCAAATATAAGCCCTTTATATAGAGGCGAGTAACTATGGCAGAAAAAAAACAAAATTCCAACAAATTCGGCTTGTGGTAATGCTGACTATACGATGATGATAAATAATAACTTAAACGCAGTAGCCGACTTTCCATTTTTTGTAACTTTTTTTATATCTTATGATATAAAAAATGATATCTTATGATAACAAACAAGCAGATGAGTTTCCTGATGAAAAAAGTCAACCATCGCCTATAGACACCAAAGGTGTTAATGGTGCGTTGCTATCTTGTGGCGAGGTCTAATGCCACATGCATAAGTTTACCGGCTACCTTATTCTCCAAACCGGAACACTACAGTGACAAGCACTGACGGTAGCGCAGGAATAGGTAAGGCGGTGGTACCAGACCCGGGCAAGTCAATGCAGAACTCTACCACCTAGTAGCCACGATGTTAGTGACTCGCATACCCAATCGGTCGCCTTTTACGAACTGTTTGACAGAACAGCAGTTGGCCTATTCCTCAATGGATCCCGGGACCAACACAGGGGAAAACTCTGGAATCCCATATCAGATCATTACTAAATTGAAATTGGAGCATACGGGTATTATACCTTTAAAATAAGCCTCAATTAATACAGTGGTAGAGCTCTACCATTTAGTTAGTGGTCGTGACGTTAGTAGATAGTTAGTCAAGTTTAGCCTTTTCTCGTTTTTTGCGAGATGTCTGGCAGTAAATTAGTTGATTTATTATTCAAAAAGAGCCTGATTCACCACAAAACTAATGACGATTGGATAGATGTAACTAGGTAGGAAGGTTTAAGTAAAAAAAAAATTTCTCGACACGCTGTAAGAAACAAAGTTCAACCACATACATTGTTCTCACTAGTTCGATTCATTAGTTCAATCATCGAACTACTGAGAGTATTTTGAATTGTTCCAACTAGTTCGAATCATAAGTTCGATTATTGAACTATGGAGAATATTTTGAATTTTTCTCACTAGTTCGATTCATTAGTTCAATCATCAAACTTATGATTGAACTAATGTCTATCTATTTCTTCTCATTTGTTCGATCGTGGAACTAGTGAGAATTATTTTTGAAATGTTAAAATGTTCTCACTAGTTTGATTCGACAGTCGAATTAGCGAGAATTATCTTTTTCTTTGTTCGACCGTTAAACTGGTATGAATGAAATGAACTGACCTCCGTGCTGGTCCGGGGTCATCTGAAGAATTTAGCAACTGTCTTTCAGTCGGGCAGTTCGCAAAAGGCGGCCGATTGGGTATGCACGTCAATGCCATCGTGACTATTAGGTGGTAGAGTTCTTCCTTTCCTCCTCAATAGCGTTAATGATTGTCAGTGTCGTATTCGGGTTTGGAAAGTAAGGTAGCTGGTAGACTTATAATTATGGGTCTTGCATTGCCATCACGCAGTACGGATATTGGTGTCTATAGGCGATGGTTTCTCTTTTTATCAGGATATACTTCTGCTTGTTTGCAATCCTGTGAAATAAAAATAATAATCAGTATTTTTTATTTTATTTACATATTAAATTTATCAGCGCAACTTAACTAAGAAATTTCCAACGATGGAAAACAAACTAATTATTTAAAAAATTGCAATAGGCTGACACATTTATAAGTCAGCAGGTAGATATACTTTTTGGACGTGAAATAATTCTTTTAATTATTGTAATACATAAATTATTTGTTATAAGATAGAAAAAAAGACAAGCCCGCCGAATTTCTTCCACCGGATCTTTTCATTGTGTTGCCACGTTTCGCTCAGGTGGTAATTGTAAAAAAATCGACTTACAAGATGTTAAATTTCATACAATATCATATTTTTTAAATATTTGCACACCCTATCGTGGTAGAATATGTTGGTAATTTTTAATATTTTAATACCCATATTCTTGTAAATAAACATTTTTAATTTCATTTCACAGTTCAGTAGTAAAATATAAACTATTTTAAACGCAGTAAAACTGTAATAACCGACTTTTAAACCTTATTTTTGGACCCCGAAACAGATATTTACTAAATTTATATAGGACCAATGGGAAGTATAATCTTCACAAACAAAAAATAAATTTCCGTATCAGTCAATAAATGACCGAGTTTTGAGGTCACAAACATAAAAATAAGCTAGTCTAAAGTAGTGACATAAGGTATCTTCACGCCCGTATCCCTGAATAGATATGCAGAGGTACAAAAAGTGCACCCACGATTAGCCAAAGATACTTGGTCCCACAAATGTGATAGGTGGCAAGCCTACCTATATAAAGCCAACTGGGCACTTTCCAACCCCGCGCAGTTGTGTTTATCAGAAAACTGAAAAAACACTTTTTAAGTGCCCGCCCCGGGATTTGAACCCGGGACCTCATGTGGTCAACGCCAACGCTGGACCACTAGACCACAAAGGTGACTTTTTTGATTAATAATAACCTGAACTTTTGTGAGCAGCTTCATTTTGACGAGATACCCATATATTTTGCTTCTTTGAAAAATCTTGAAATGGGTAACTAATAAAGTTCGAACATTTAAATTCGGTGAGGAAAAATATTGATTAATAACAATAATTACTTTTTCTTTAATCGCTTGATGATTTTATGCAAAACACAAAAATCTTTTGTCCTACACATTCGATGGTTTTTCTACCGAGTCCTCCACTCTAAAGATTCGGAATTATGAGATTTTAAAATTTATATCAATCAATTTAAAAACAACCTAATTTTCTCGCAACAGCTTGTTAATTATTATTATAATTCAAGGGTTACTTTGTCCTACACGTAAAGTGGAAACTTTTCTTAGTCCGTTTCTTTATCATATATCTTTATTAGTTACCCAATACGAGATTTTTCGGAGATAGAAATGATGGGTAAATCGTAAAAACGAAGCTGTTTACAAAAATTCAGCTCATTATTAAAAAAAAGTTTGTTCCTGGGACCAGAGACTATAATGACATTGTAAAAATTATGTCCTTTACTTATTTAACCAGCCACATATATTATGGGATTTTTCTCTGGGGAAATCCCACTGAATTAAATACTCCACTGTATTTGTATCTCAAAAAGAGCCTGTTAATATATTTAAGATTTGTCCAGCTCAAAGCCCAGGGGTTTTCCTAAGAGACAAATCCAAATAAATCAATAATTTCATCGTATTGCCGTAGTTATTTTGGAGAATCTAATTTTAGTATATTTTCCCGTGTTGGTCCCGGGCTCCTTTAAAGAATAGGCCAACTACCGTTCTGCCAGGCAGGTCGTAAAAGCCGACCAATTGTCTACGCGAGTCACTAGCATTGTGGCTACTAGGTGGTAGAGTTCTGCATTGTCTCGTTCCAGTCTGGTACCATCACCTTACTTATTGCTTCCGCAATAGCGTCAGTGCTAGTCACATCGTGTTCCAGTTTAGAGGGTAAAGTAGCAGGTAAACTTATGAATGTGGCATTAGACCTCGCCATAAGATAGCAAAGCACCATTACCATCTTTGGTGTCTATAGGCGTTGGCTGACTCTTTCTATCAGGAGACCCATCTGCTTGTTAGTTATCTTATGATATAAAAAAATGTAAGTAAGAACTACTAGCTCATATAAGAAAATAGAATTTTTTGCTTGCTTCATACATAATGATTATAATAAAAATGAAAATGATCGCTTTTATAATCTAGTATTCCGGTGTTGGTGACCGCATGAGGTTCTGGGTTCAATTAACCGGGGCATGAAAGTCAAATTGTGTTTTTTCAGCTTTCTGATAAAAATAACGTTGTCTGGGATAAGTGTCCGGTTGGTGATAGGTTTGCCACATATTGTGGAACTAAATATCTTCAGCTAATCATGGGAACACTGCTTGTAACTCTGCCTATCTATTCGAGGATACGGGCAAGAATATATTCACTTACTTATTCATACTAATCCATTCTTAATATTATAAATGCTAAAGTTTGTCTAACTGTTTTTCTGTCTGTCTGTGACACTTTTACTGTTAAAACGCAGAGCCGATTTCCACGAAATTTGGCAATAAATAGTAATGACAAAAGATTAAACAAAATCTACTTTTTCCTGAGATTAACCTCTACAGAGTTGAAATAGGAGCTAAAAGATTATATGAAATGTATTGATGACCTATAAATTTACGGGTGGAGCCGCATGGTTTTTTTATATCATAAGATAGCAAACAAGCAGATAGGTCTCCTAATGGAAAGAGTCAACTATCGTAAAAAGAGACCAATTTGTAGAATAGGCCAACTGTCGTTCTACCAGGTAGGTCGTAAAAGGCGACCGATTGGCTACGCGAGTCACTATCATCGTGGCTACTAGGTGGTGGAGTTCTGCATTGTATTGCTTGGGTCTGATACCACCGCCTTACCTATTCCTGCCGTAATAGCACCAGTGTTAATCACTGTCATGTTCCGGTTTGGAGGGTAAGGTAGCCGGTAAACTTATGCATGTGGCATTAGACCTCGCCATAAGATAGCAACGCACCATTAACATCTTTGGTGTCTATATCTATGTTGACTCTTTGCATCCGGAGACATCTTTGGTATCTATAGGCAATGGTTGACTCATTCCATCAGGAGACCCATTTGCTTGTTTGCTATCTTATGATATAAAAAAAAACTAAAATAATATATCTGTAAATAGTAATAAATTAATTAGTAGTTATCAACAACAAATTCATTCTTCCTGAGTTTTCCACAAAAGTGTGAAAAATGCAAAATGTTTATATGAGTATTTGTGAGTAATAAAATTTAAAAAAAGTTCATTTAGCTGCATTTGATAATGATATTATTAAAACAAATAATAGATATTATCTGATAATAATGATAATAAAATATCTAAAAAATAGAATCTGATTTCTAGATCTATTACATTCGATTCACAGTGAATTTTAATGTAGAGTTATTACATTTTAACATTTATGTATGTGTGCGCGGGACACATACATAAATGTATATAGTACAATACATAATAGTATGTATATTAACTTGTATTCTGTGGAAAAAACATATTTGTGTTTCGATGCACCTTTTCTTAAAATTGACATTATTTATTGATTAAATTTTACCACCATATTGGTCAAGTGGTTAGCGACCCTGACTACGCAATCGACGGGGTTCGGGTTTGATTCCCGACGTGGACAAGCATTTGTGTGATGAGCATAAATGTTTGAATTTTCGGGATTGGTTGTTTATTAAATATATTCCAGTATATATAAATGTATTTTCTTTGTATTAGTATAGTTGACTGTAACCCATAACACAAGGAAATAATTTGCTTACTTTGGGGTTAGATCAGTAAGTGTATTTGTCCTGTGAATGTTTATTTATTTAGAGTACGCTACGAACCACTTACAAAATTACATAAAACATACTTTATTTCTTGCTAACTGTATTAAAATAAATAAAAATAATGTATGGAGGAACAACGCCATCTCGTGGGAGATATTGCTTAGTTGGAGGAAACGTTTAACCCTTATTTAATCTTAAGTAAAACAATAAATAATAAAGCTAATAAAGGAAAATTATGGAGATGGCACAAAAATCCAACAAAAATATAACCTGAACAAAATTTTTTTTAAACGAATTTATTGTACAATATACTTATAATAAAATTCAACGGATAATTTTTAAAAGGAAGCACATTTAAAAAAGGTTCATAACGGATGTCATGAACTCCTCAAACATTGACACTTGTTCTTACTTTTAAACAAGCATAGATTTTTTTTCTGTCATTAAAGGCAACTTTTTATTTTATTTATGACAAACGGTATTAGAAAAATGTTGGGTAAGATGCAAAATATAAAGAAGTAAAGTAAATACTTCGATTATCAAGCAGTCAATATTTACAACACACAAGACTGTATAAAACAAATAATCGTCCTAAAAATGAAACAAGCGTAGGTGTGTAATCTTTACGCGCGATTGATGTGAAACTATTTTTTAAATACGGTTCGTTAATACTGCCCTCACTTTTAAAACAACTTCACGCATTATTATATCGATTCCAAATAATTTTATCGATTTTAAATGCAAATAATAGATCAAGTAATTAAAAGTAAAAAGTTGCCATAAAATAGATGATACTTTATAGCCCAGTCGTATTAGAGGTTTCACCTCGGAATGAAAGCTGTAAATTTATTTATTTATTTGCTCAGAATACGGTACAGTTTTATAGGTTTACACAAGTTATAATATTTTAAACAAATTTAATTTAAACAAATTATTATGAATTAAATCTATTTATTTAATATTACTTCGGCACAAAAATTGAAATATTTGAACCAACAATAATTTTTAATTATTAATAATTTTTAATTATTGTTGGTTGGTTGGTTATAAACCAACAATTAATAATTGCACAAGGCAACTGATTACAAGGTCATATATGACTGTACGCGTCGCACTTTTCGCGGTATACCGCAAAAACGGTTAATAGTAAGAAAAAAGTTCAAACAAAACTTGTAGAGAAATTTATACTCTACAACTTTTATAATAGATGCAAATCTCATTTATGCAATAGAAGGCGAGATATTCACGAAAACCGATTTTTTCGTGAATGTATCGCTTCGCTCGCAAACGACCTTTGACCTTCAATATCTTAAGACGCGGACACGATAGCACTTGTGACTTTTGAGACAACATTTAGAACGACAAAACAAGGGTTTATACCAATTTACAGCTTATTATCTTTCATTCCGAGGTTGACCTCCTTTTTTACTGGGCTATTAAAAAGTAAAATAAACGTAGTGTTCTCATGTAAATATAAGTTTGTTATAAAATCTACTAAATGTATCACATTTTTATATCAATAGACAGCAAACAAGCAGTTCTGTTGGAAGACACGCCATTAAAATATAGGCGATGGTTTCTAAGGAGAACCATCTGCTTGTCATCTTATAATGTTGCTTATGATATATCTATACATATAATAAAATCGTAGGAAAGTCAAAACTGTACATTGAATATTTTTTAAAAAGAATACTTGGGGCGTGATCTACAATCGATATTGAAGCCAAAATATAGTTTTTAGAATTTTTGTCTGTTTGTCTGTATGTTTGTTTGTCTGTATGTATGTCCGGGGTAAACTCAAAAAGTGCTGCATGGATTTACTTCAAATTTTGCTTTATCACTAACATATCACTAACAGGTCGGGTCAACATATAGGCTACATCATATCACGCTATGACCTAGCGACCAGGTACTGTGCGGAGTAAACGAAGTCCGCGCGGACGAAGTCGCTGGCAACAGCTAGTGATATATAAAAAAATATTATTAAAAAAACGTGCAGTGTATAATACGGAACCTTTCTGACTAAGTTGGATACGCCTTTCAAGGTAATTTCTTACTTTGTCAACGTCGCTTGCATTTACACAGAAAAATATAGTGTTATAATACTTACCGATGAATTAAAATCACTCCAGAGGTATTCCTAAAACCTTAGCTTTTTATTCAACACGATAAAATAGCACGATAGCATATATGGCATATTTCTATTTTTTACGATATAATATATCTACAAGCGCATTTTGCGTTACGCATTTTGCGCCCAGCACCGTGTCTATTAGTGTGGTCCGTAGTTGTGGTAACCGTGTTATTTGTGTGGTCTGTGTTCAAATCAAACTTAGTCCGAGCAAAGCCGCTGGCAAATGCTTCTATTTCAACAAAATGATTAAGTATTGCAATAATACATTCCTTTATACGAGTATTCAACTCGTAGATGCAAATACACCGTGCAAATCCTGTATTACGAGTATAAGATTTCGCTCAAGAATATTCAGAGATATCAAAGTTTCAAGAGTGAATATGCGAAATTTCAAATTGAAATATTAATATCTTATCATCTGTCTGGCGGTTTTATTAATAAACGGTGCATATTTAAGTAAATTTAATGCAGAATAACTGGGATTCGCGTAATCTCACTAATATTACGAAAGATTAACAGTCGCGACTTCCTTTGCGTGACCAGAAACTTACTTCCTCTTGGTAAATCCGGTAAAAAGTAGCCTATTTAACTCTCAGATTGTTCTTTCTAATGGTGAAATAATTTTTAAGATTGGTCCATTAGTTTTTACGTTTATTCTTTTTTTATAGTAGAGGGGACAAACGAGCAGGTGGTACATCTGATGGTAAGTGATCACCGCCGCCCATGGACATCTGCAATATCGAGGGTCTTGCAGCTACGTTGTCGACCTTTTAAGAATGAATAAGCTCGTTTCTTAAAGGTCCCTAAGTCGTATCGGTTCGGAAACACCCCCCAGGGGTAAATTATTCCACAAAGGATAAGTGCGAGGCAAAAAGTGCCGACTAAAAGGCACGGTTGCGGATTTCCAGATATCGAGGTGGTGAGGACGGAACTTTAAATAATGACGTGATGTCCGATGGTGGAATTTAGCGGCAGGAATTAGTCCGAACAACTCGTCAGAACACTCCCCATAATACATACGGTAAAAGATGCAGAGCGAACCCACATCTCTGCGTAACGCCAAAGATTCAAACCGATTAGAAATAACTTGGTCGTCGACGATTCGGACCACTCTACGTTGAATGCGATCAAGAGGAAGAAGCTGGTACTGAGGAGCTCCGGCCCCGAGGTGAGAACAGTACTCCGTGTGGTAGGTGATATTTTTTCCTTATTCTTACATAATTTCCTGAAAAAATACAGACGCGCTAGAAAATATCAACGTTTTCTTAGCAACTTTGTAACCCTATCATTCCCTCACGCTACACTTGAATCGTCAGATTTACTAAATTTTAGTTCGTATTTAACCCACCACAACTAAATCTGACGCGTTTCAGTGTTTGTAAATCGTTGTTTTTTTTCACATTTTTAATCTGTACATTTTTTCCTTACCATTGAAATGAATAAGGTTATATTATAATATTTTATTTTTCCTATAGTTTCATCTACAGAATCCAATTCAGAATCCATTCCAAGAAGAAAAGGAACCTCCCTACGACGCTCTAGTAACTAACTACCCATTTAGCATCTTGGGCTCCTCTACTATTAATAAAGTATGAGTGCCAATAGCTGTTTTTATGTATTAGTGTGTATGTATATATGTATATAAGAGAGTATTGGCGTATGTGCTGTGTACGTGTGAGTTGGCATGTGTGTGTGGGTGTCCATGTGAAAGAGCATGTGTGAGTATTTGTGTTTGCGTATTTGTGTGTTTGACTAAGTGTGTATATATGTGTGTGTGTAACATAGAGAGAAAATGTTGTCGTGTGTAAAATGTGTCTTTGAAGATTTCTGTGTATGAGTGTACGTGTGTTAGTGAATATGTGTGTTTGTAATCTGTGAGTGTTTGCTTTTGCGTATTTGTGTGTGTGTTATTTATTATTATGGGATGATAATGGCACATGTGTGTTGAACGCTTACCTTAGCTCTCAAATCGGAACATAGCAGTGACGAGTATAGATGCTATTAACGTAGGAATAGTTAGGTAAAGCGGTGGTACCAAACAATTGCAGAACTCTACCATCTAGTAGTCATAAAGCTATTCTTTAGCCGTTTACGGTTTGCCTGGTAGAATGGCAAATAGACTATTCTTTAAAAGCAGCCCGGACCAACGCAGAGACTATACTTATGACAGTTTATAATAAAGTCAACTGATTGGACGTAGGAAGCCGTATTATGGCCATCCAAAGGATGTGAGGTTAACCTACATTCGGAACAATATCAATGTAGCTGATTGCAGGACAATTGTAGATCAACTTGGCCTTATTAGACACTATTACTATTGCACTTGTACTTGTTGTATCTTCACGCCCATATCCCCGAAGGGGTAGGCAGAGGTACAACAAGTGCACCCACGATTAGCCGAAGATACTGGGTCCCACAATGTGATAGGTGGTAAGCCTATCGCCAACCGGGCACTTTCCAATCCCGGGCAACTTTATGTTTCTCAGAAAACTGAAAAAACACTTTTTTTATGTGCCCGACCCGGGAATCGAACCCGGGGCCTCCTGTGGTCAACGCCAACGCTGGACCACTAGACCACAGAGGCGACTTAAACTTAAGGCAATTGTACTTAAGAGCCTGTATTCGATTTGCAACGAAAACTTCATGTTTTCAAGTTTTTTCAAGAGCAGTATCGTAATAATGTGAGCAGATTATTCGAAGAATATTACATTTTTGCAAGACTTATCAAGTCTTGATTTAGTGCACTACAGAGCAAGACTATAATTTTTGATAATTTTTTTTAAGACGAAGACAATCTCTGCGTAGTGTTTTACGAAAATAGGCGTCAGAGTTAGCTTTCAGGAGGGTTCACAAACATTGTAAGGTGCCATAATATTTTATTTAAAAAATATCAATAGGATATAATATGGTCCTAAAGTACAACATAGAGCCAAAATGACGAAAATATTGTTGTTATATATAAAAAAATATTATTAAAAAATTACAAAATCAGTTCACTTTAACATTTTTTTTTTCACCAGTAAGTATTTCAGTAGAAACCTAAAATATTTTTTATATGTAAATTAATGTAATGCTCAATAAACTGTTTTTATTTTCAATCCGATATATGAACTTATTTATTTAGAACAGTTATTTTAAAAATACTATGAATCCTCGCGCGTAATCGCTTGCCGGTCTGAACCTGCAGTAAGTCGAATAATCAAGACCTTAATCATCAATAATTGTAATATCCTTCGAATAATCTGCTCACATCAATACGATATTGCTCTGGATAAAACTTGAAAACATGAAGTTTTCGTTATGAATCGAATACGCACCCTTAAACTTCACTTCTGAACATATATTTTAACATATCACTCGACCGCTCTCAATTTTAAAGCATCTTCAGGATGTAAAACACTTAGAGTACATGTACAAGTGCATTCGTAATAGTATACAGGCTGTAAGGATAAACACCGTTGTCACTAAAACTATAGGTAGTTGACTTAATTATAAATATATTTATGTGAATTTAAAAATAAAAAACGTTATTTTCTTTCAAAAATATAAGAAAGTTTCTGTCTAATACCTTCCGTAAATTCATGGATACTAAGCGCAAAGGGCGCTGACCTGCCGCACTGGCCGTCTGTTTTAACTACCTTACATAATATTCCAATAGAAACACAATACACATAACCTGTGATGCTGGTTTTCACACCTCTAAATAATTATGAGGAAAAATAGGGACTTTACGTTAAAAAAAATATATCATTGAATTTATGTTCTATAAGTGAAACCAAACCACTGGTTTCAAGGATAACGGTGTTTACGCCAATAGCCTGTATAATAACAGTGAAATTTCACCAAGTTGGGAAGTATACAATACAACTTGGCCTTATTTTTAGACGCAGAGTTTTTACTGCGTGCATTATTCATAGGGCTAGACAACCAATGAAGCAGTTTTTTTGGGGTTCCGCATTTAAAAAAAGGACAAAGGAACTCTTATATAAATTTGCTGTCGATCTATCTGTTTATCGGTCTTTTTAGATAGCAATAAAGCAGATGGCTCTCCTTTTGGTAAGAGAAACTATTGCCTACATATGTTAATGGTACGTTGCTAACCATGTGGTGGGATGGCAATGCTACATGTATAAATTTACTGAATACCCTACCCTCCAAATCGGAACAAGGCAAGGACAAACATTGACGATATTGTAGCAGCAATAGGTAAGGCAGTGGCACCAAATGCCCGAGACGACGCGGAAGTCTACCACCTAGTAGTCACGATGGTAGTAGTAGCGAATCAGTCGCCTTTTACGACCTGACAGAAAGGCCGATAGTCTATACATCAGAGGGAGTTCGGACTAACACTAGGGCTCTGTCTGTCAGGACCCTTTATCTCGGGAACGCGTGAAGGTATTGATTTAAGAAAAACCCTTTACTTAGGTCTACAGTTTCTTGAAGCTGCGAAAAAAATAATTTCTAAATATATGATACATACCGCTGTTTACTGGGGACTGGCTTACGTTAAGATATAAATATTTATCAAATTAAAATATGTTGTTTATTTTAGTAATTCTTTTTCATAAATTTTATCGAAAAGTGGAAATTTAATTTCTGTTTCTGCAAGTACACAAGAGGTACCAAATCTACACGTTGGTGTCCCGAACAAATAAGTATACCCACCATCCTGACGTCGGGATGGCAGGTGTACATATTTTTTTTAATCTATACATATAATAAAATCGTAGGAAGGTCAAAACTGTACATTGAATATTTTTTTTTAATAATATTTGGGGCGTGAACTAAAATCGATATCGAAGCCAAAAATATAGTTTACATATTGTTAGTGTTACACATTCATATTTTATATATAACTGATTACACTTTGTTGTATGTTATCAGACGTAACTTCTCAATTTCATAAGCACGAATGTCCCTAGAACATAGTTGTTATTTTTTTTTTAATATCATAGGATAGCAAACAAGCAGATGGGTCTCCTGATGGAAAGAGTCAACCTTTGCCTATAGACACCAAAGATGTTAATGGTGCGTTGCTATCTTGTGGCGAGGTCTAATGCCACATGCATAAGTTTACCGGCTACCTTACCCTCCAAACCGGAACACGACAGCGACTAGCACTGATGCTATTGCGGCAGGAATAGGTAAGGCGGTGGTACCTGACCTGGTCGAGCCGATGCAGAACTCTACCACCTAGTAAATAAATATCACCTGTTATAATGTTTATTTATAGTAATTTATGGACTTAATTGTTACAGTAATCAAACACTTTACTTTACCTTAGGCCAAAGGTAACATTAATTTAAAATAGGTTTAATAATGAATAATTCTAAACATTTCATGGAATATAAGAGTTGTTTTAATAATAAGTAAATAATAACACATCAGGTTTATTTTGACATTACAATTTAGAAATTGATAGCCACATATAGTCATTTTATATATGGTTGTGTAAAATATTGAAAACAAGAGGTATGTTAAGGTACACAGAAGGTACCAAATATCCGCAATAAAATAAACTATTCTAAAAAATACACCCGCGATCCTGACGCACACCGTAAAAAAAATACGGCCGTTATGCCGCAAAAACTTATATTTCGACACTTACGAGGGAATCAAAATTTATAGGGTATCTTCCGTTGACCTAGAGCTATGAAATTTGGCAAGTTATATCGTCTTATATTACAAGTACATGGAAATATCCGCCCCGTTGGTTGAGTAGTTAGCGACCCTGACTACGCAATCAACGGGGCTTGGGTTCGATCTCCGACGGGGACAAGCGTTTGTGTGATGAGCATAAATGTTTGTATTTCCGGGTTTGTGTGTTTATTATGTATATAAAAGTATTTATATATGTATTTCTATGTATTAGTATCGTTGACTAACACCCATAACATAAGCAAATAATTTGCTCACTTTGGGGCTAGATCAATAAGTGTAATTTGTCCCGTGAATATTTATTTATTATTTATTATACATTAGTAATTAAATCATAAAATTTATAGTATTTGTTTAAAATACATAGGTTTTGGAAACTGAATTTCAGGAAAAGATCTGGAAAAAAACTACGAGACTCGATTCCTGAACTATTTATAACGTGTACATATTTATTTATACGGAACCCTCCGTAGAGTGCTCCGACTCGCACTTGTTCGTATTATTTAATCTATAAAATTATTATTAATCTTGAGTGTGAACATTAGTAATATAAAAAATTACCTTTCCGTTAGTCAAATGGTTAGTGATCTTAGGACAATATTGACTTTTGAAGGTTACTGAAACGTATTCATTAAGAATACGTTTTTCTGCATTGTCTTGCCCGGGTCTGGTACCACTGCCTTGTCTATTCCTGCCGCAATAGCGTCAGTGCTTGTAACTGTCGTGTTCCTGTTCCGGTTTGGAGGGTAAGGTAGCCGGTGAACTTATGCATGTGGCATTAGACCTCGCCACAAGATAGCAACGTACCATTAACACCTTTGGTGTCTATAAGCGATGGTTAACTCTTTCCATCAGGGGACCCATCTGCTTGTTTGCTATCTTATGATATAAAAAAAGCACCACTGACAATAGGTTAATAGGTTCGATTAAGAAAGTGTGAGGCAAAAAATTGTATTGGGCCAGGAAACACCGCCGTCGTTTATTTCGACGGGGGTATGAAGTAAAAAGTGTCTTGAGAATTATTACACTCTAACTTGAGTGAAGTGAGAAAGTTCTATCTATGTCCGTCCACATAGACTTCAATTGGCTGTAATAAATATAAACTTTGTGACAGAAGACTCTTCAACCCCCATTTACAATTAGGCAAAGTGACCCAGATATGGGTCAAGTCCTGGAGTCATTTTCATAGAGTGTGCACATCTCACTAATCATCATTATAAATAATTAACACAAACCACTCACTTTAAAAACTACAAACTGATGAATGAAGAGTTGATATATTCTATCTAATTAGTTATGACAGTACCTATATATACAGTATATGATATACTCCAGATGTTTTTTGAAATTAGCTTTCACATCATATCTATATATTAATACGTAAAAAAAAATATTACCATTTCTTAAAACAATTACGCGAACAGTGGAGTGTGAAATTTGGCACAGTTCACATTGCGAAGGAGTACAGGAACTTAAAAACGGTTATAATAATAATATGATAATGTTCACGGGACAAGTTACACTTACTGATCTAACCCCAAAGTAAGCAAATTATTTGCTTGTGTTATGAGTGCTAGTCAACGATACTAATACATAGAAATATATATATATGAAATGAAAGCTCTGTTTACTAAATATATCTTCTTATCTTTCTTAGGAATTCTTTTCTATAATTTTGAACAGTTAATAATAGGCATTGTTTTTTATCTTCGTCGTATGTGCCAAACTCGTTGAATTTTTCAATGAGCGCAACACATCGCTCGGCTGTGTCGTTTACAACTTTTACAGAGCTTTCATTTAAAGTTTATAAAATAACAATTCATTTTCTTTCGGTTGTATTTCTAATAAAAATATAAACTATGATAAATTACAAATTTATTAAAATTTTGTATTAACTTTTTTGTTTCCCGCTTATTGTGTTATTTATTTATTTGTGTGTGTATGTGTGTCTGTATGTCAGTATGTGTACCATGTCAGGTATAAAAGTACAAAAAGTAAAATTGACAATGTAATGAAAAAAATAAATTTGAAACAAAAACTTGAATTTAAACATCATAATTTGTAATTTTTTTATCATTTTTCTACATTTTTAGTTACAAAAGTTACTGCAAGTTAAAAACTATGAGTCTGAGAGACTTAAGTTACGACCTTTTTTGAAGAGAATCAAATTTTTTATAAAAATATGTATTATTTTTTCCATCTATTAATCAATTTTCGCTGTAAAAATAAAAAAATGTGCATTTTATTCGAAAACATAACTTTGACAGATGGTACCAGTGGACTAAAGCAGGCGACATTAAAATTGACGAAAAGTGATTTAAAGAGCGTGGAATCCTGGATATATTTCAGCAATCAGAATGCCAATATCATTAAATGTGTCCAAGCATTAGAAATTTGAAAAAAATAAATAAAAATATTTACATGCATTTCTAATGGGAAAAAATCAAATTAAAACGGCAAGCACTTCATACTCGAATTAAGAGCTCTAACTTGGTGGAAATTTTTTTTTCAACATGTAGAACAAAATTTTGCTTGAGCACCTAAAAAAAAATGTTTGTCGCAAATGAATCACCCTAATATATATATATATATATATATATATATATATATATATATATATATATATATATATAATCCAAGCGTTACTTTGCAGAAGTCCATAATTAAAAAGGTATATATATATATATATATATATATATATATATATATATATATATATATATATATATATATATATATATATATATATATATATATATATATATATATATATATATATATAATCCAAGCGTTACTTTGCAGAAGTCCATAATTAAAAAGGTAAAATTAAGAAATACTTACACTCGTGTTGAGTAAGGTAATGTTAATTTCTCCTGAAGGTGGTTCGGTTCGAAGTAAAGCGTGCGTTGAGTGCACAAATTGCGTGCTTTTGTGCTTGGTGCCGACGTGGGTGAAAGTGTGGCGGATGTGGGTGGATAATTGTGCCACTGTTCTTTTTTGTCTGGATCATCGGTGAGCTTTATCTATTTATTAAACCGGCGTCTTACTTTTCGGATCTATCGTGGATGTCACATATTTAATTCATTTCACCTTTTTTGTTGTATTAGGTAGTCATTTTTATCAAACATTCGCATTCCTTAAGGATAAATAAAATGAGAAAATTATTAATATTTTCCTTTATTGGTACAAAATAATTTATTTAAAAAAATTGCGTGAGTATTTTATAAAAAACAAAAAAATACCATGAACATTATTTTTATTCTGAATATTTTAGATGATATAATACGTAACGCGCACGCCCTAAATTAGTTTATACTCTAGAGGTCAACAAATTGAGGGATTCATCTCATTGGGATTATGGGTTATCTGGGCGTGATTTATGTTCGCGTTCATTTTAATACCCCCGCCGGACTTGTCGGTTACGCTACGAGGGTAATTTGTAAACAGTGGGAATTACTTTTAAACATGTCTAAAAATAAATGTATAATTAGTACTTTTTGAGTTTGTTTAATGCCAGCAGCGAAAAGACTGATAACAGATCACTTCATGAAAAAAAATGAAGGCTTAGATGTGACCTATAAAGACCGAGAATGATAAAATGACCGAGAGTGAATTTATTTAAAATATTTCTTTGATTTTGGTTTGAGTTTTTTCGAATTATAGACCATCTTTCTTCCTTTCTGGCGATCTTATAAGGCGAACCTTACATCGGCGATCTCTCACTTGCATTTTCGTTCGTTATCTGGAATGGACGACTGCGACAGTGTGCAATATCAATCTCGTAAATGTAATTAATCAGAAATAAAAAAAGAAAAATATCTGTAAACCGGTTGACCCTACAGATCATTCCTAAAACTTCCCGCTAAATTGAGGTATTTTAAGACTAAACCTAAGGCATAATTTTTTTTAGAGTTCAAAAAACTTAATTTTGTTATAAATAATAGTAATTTCATTTTTTAAAAAGTGTATTTTGGAAATGATCGATTTTCAACCGTACATTAAACAATAACTTCCTTTCAAACCAGAAAACGATAGTTATAATCATTGACGCTATTGTGGAAACAATAGGTAAGATGGTGGTACCATATTGGAAACTAGCTTATAATATTTTAGATTTATCAACAGACGAAAAAATTAAGGTTATCAGTTTGAAATATTTGTCCAAGCACGTATACTAAATTTCGTAAGTGTTTATATGTTTATTCGAACGAAACGAATTTCTTGGAACCTGAAGGACATGTCTATGTGTTTTTTTATTTTTTATGTGGCGATCTCAATCAGGTATATTTTTACTTAGGGAACAGTTGAAGTTTAATCAAAACCGGTTCAGCAAATTCTGAGATAAGGGCATAGTTGACAGATATTTGAGGTCTACTTAATTTTTTTATTATATTGCTATTATGTACAAACTTTATTTCCATGGGTATTATTTAGCCTTCTAAGTAGTGACACAATACTATACCTAATGGAGCTATTACATAATATATCGGGCTACAGCGAAGTATCGCGCTAGCACGATGTATAGGCGTCTCTCAGAACTGCATCACGAAAGGGCATCAAGTTATGATCCACAGATGATATTTGTGCAGATCGCGACAAAGAAACAATATTATAATTAGGATAAACAATAAAAATAATAGTAAGCTGTAATTTACCCTCATACATATATATTATGTTTAGATAACTTAGGCAGCTACTCTATTCTTCAAAGGAGCCCGGATCCAATATGGGGAAAAATATAAGTAGTGTCAGGATTTGGACTCGTTAATGACTCTTGACCGGCGGCGTCCCGAGTGTTCGAGGGCCGAAACAGTGGGTCGAGTCGCCGCTGGCAGCGACATTGGCGTTTTTTTTTTATATCATAAGATAGCAAACAAGCAGATGGGTCTCCTGATGGAAAGAGTCAACCATCGCCTATAGACACCAAAGATGTTAATGGTGCGTTGCTATCTTGTGGCGAGGTCTAATGCCACATGCATAAGTTTACCGGCTACCTTACCCTCCAAACCGGAACACGACAGCGACAAGCACTGACGCTATTGCGGCAGCAATAGGTAAGGCGGTGGTACCAGACCCGGGCGAGACAATGCAGAACTCTACCACCTAGTAAAAAAGCGTATGCGTGAAATTGTGAAATGTAGGCTGCGCTGCGTAAATGGATACGCCTTTCAAGACAATTTCTCAGTTTGTTAATGTAGCTTGCAATTACATACAGAAATGCAGAGTTATACTACTTACCAATGAAGTAAAATCATTCCAAGAGTAATTTTTTCACAATATAATATAACCTACAAATGTGTGAAATTTTCGACAGTAATAGAAGCGTTTGTTCATATGTGCGGCTACACGTTTACTTCCTAATGGCGTGTCTATTAGTATTCACGTGCTCTGTGGTAGGACTGTGATGGAATCATCAGGATCGGATAAGACGTGGCATGACCTTTTCATAAAACTATTTTATTAATCACTAGCTGTTGCCCGCGACTACGTTCGCGCGGACTTCGCTTACTCCGCACAGTACCTCCCCCGTAGGTGATAGCGTAATAATATGTAGCCTATATGTTGACCCGACCTGTTAGTAATATTCATGCAAAGTTTGAAGTAAATCCATCCAGTACTTTTTGACATTCATTGACTTTCCTACCATTTTATTATATTTATAGATAAAATACGAAATTAAGGTATAAAACAGTATTTTTTTCATAGAAAAAGGGGCAGCTGAGCAGGAGGCTCACCTGATGGTAAGTGATTACCACCGCCCATGGACAGCCACAGCACCATGGGTCTTGTAGCTGCGTTGCCGGCCTGTTATGAATGAGTATGATCTTTTCTAAATCCCTAAATCGTATCTGTTCGGAAACACCCCCGTCGGTAATCTTTACATATAATAATCTATATTACATATAATAAAATCGTAGGAAAGTCAAAACTCTACATTGAATATTTTTTTAAAGAATACTTGGGACGTGATCTACAATCGATATCGAAGCCAAAAATATAGTTCTTAGAATTTTTGTCTATTTGTCTGTATGTATGTCCGGGGTAAATTCAAAAAGTACTGCATGGATTTACTTCAAATTTTGCATGAATATTACTAACATGTCGGGTCAACATATAGGCTACATATTATCACGCTATCACCTACAGGGGACAAGCAGTGCGGAGTAAACGAAGTCCGCGCGGACGAAGTCGCGGGCAACAGCTAGTTAATTAATATTAACATAATATCTAATATCAACATCAACTGTTAATGCAAAAACTCAATAAAACTGTGCCTAACCCAGAGATTGAACCCGAGACCTCATGATATAAGACGAATTGGCTAACCAATATAGCACAAGATAGTTATTTTTATTTAAAACTGAATAATTTCTTGTATCATATACTTTCTCTCTTAACAACAAATAAAACCGCATACCAACTTAAAAATAAATAACAACACAGCCCCAAGTATAAAAGTTTTCTGGGAATAATGTCGAGTTGGGGAAACGCGGTGCTTCCGGCGAATCTATGTAAATGTAAGAGCAGCCCTGTCATAGGCTAATTGTATTCTTGTTTTTATATTTACATAATTGAAATAAGCAATGTTAATTTGACGTAAACTTAACGTCTCAGAATTCGTAGTAATTAACTTAATAGAATTACTTAATTCCGGGTGCAGAATACACAATTACAAAACGCGTTGGTCCTGGCCTCTTGAATAATAAAACATCGAACGCTAGGCAATTTGTAAAAGACGACCGATAACCTGAATTTTCTCTACAATCGTAATTACTGTACGGCAGAGATCTGAAACATTTGGGTCTGGGTTGGTGATAACTAAATATTCATACATATACATCTTCATGCCAGATCCTATATGCAGCAGGCAGAGAACACTTAATGCCATTAATAACTGTCCCTGTAAAAGATACTAAATGAGAACGTATTAAAACAAACACGCCTGATACGTACTCTTTGATTCCACCTCCTAATTCTTTTTACTGCACCTTTTTTAAAGCAAATCTTAAAAAAAGAGTGAATTGAAACTCGATATATTTAACTTGTTGAGTCTAATAATGTAAACTGATTTGGATGCGGTTTATTTTTTGAAAGCTGGTTTTCTAGCGTTTGCCCTTGAACATGATTTATCAAAATCGATTCAGCTATTTCAAGTTCTCGGTCCTTTCCTACTTCATGAAAGGAATCAAACATCTGTTATAGGCCTAATTGATAGGATATTGGATTTTTTTTTAATATCATAAAATAGCAAACAAGCAGATGGCTCTCCTGATGGAAAGAGAAACCATCGCCTATAGACAACAAGGATGTTAATGGAGCGTTAATGCTATCCGTGAGATAAAATAAAAGAAAAGAACATTTAAACATAACCTCCTTAAATTTTGTAATTTATGTAACAAAAGGATACTTATCTCAGCATGCGCCTGTGTGTGTTTGCCTGTGTGTGCCACCATAGCTCTTAAATGTGAGAACAGCTTTGGATGCGGTTTTCTTTCGATCATACGGTACGATATTGGTTATTCTGCCTTCAACTTTATAAGGCTCAAATTTGGCCCCACATGGAGTACTGTTCTCATCTCTGAGCTGGAGCTCCTCAGTACCAGCTTCTTCCTCTTGATCGCATTCAGCGTAGAGCGGTTCGAATCGTTGACGACCTGGCTATTTCGAAACAGCTCGACTCTTTGGCATTGCGCAGAGATGTTGGTTCACTCTGTGTCTTCTATCGTATCTTTCATGGGGAGTGTTCCGACGAGTTATTTGGATTAATTCCTGCTGCCGAATTCCATTATCGGACATCGCGTCAAAATTTGAAATTCCATCCTCACCATCTCGATGTCTGGAAATCCACAACTGTGCGTTTCTCTCGACACTTTTTTCGTCGCACTACTTTGTTGTGGAACCAATTACCGGCAGGGGTGTTTCCAAACGGATACGACTTGGGGGCCTGCAAGAAAAGAGCTTACTCATTCTTAAAAGCCCGGCAACGCAACTGCAAGACCTCTGGTATTGTGGATGTCCATGGGCGGCGGTGATCACTTACCATCAGGTGCACCTCCTGCTCGTTTGCCCCCTCTTCTATAAAAAAAAAACTTCAGTGATATTGCAATTAAAGGGTAAACACAACCTAAGATTGCGGGATTTAAGTTTGAACATCATAGAGGATGATTTGCGCTAGACCATGACGGGTTTAAGCCGAGTATCGGCCGTAGCACGGCCAACCGATCCATACTAATATTATAAAAGCAAATGTAACTCTGTCTGTCTGTCTGTCTCTTCTTCACGCTAAAACCACTAAACCCATTTGGATGAAATTTGGTACAAAGATAAGTTGAGACCTGAGGAAGTACAAAGGATAGCTTTTATCCTGAAAATCCCACGGGAACGGGAACTATGCGGCTAAAACTCCGGGATTTTTATTTTAGAAATGTTTCCATATGGACGAAGTCGCGGGCACAACTAGTATTACATATATTTGTTATGGGCACACTCACTTTATACCGAGTAACGACCAAACAACGTGTTGTCCTTTTTTTTATCTATATCATAAGATAGCAAATAAGCAAATGGGTCTCCTGAGGGTAAGAGTCAACCATCACCTATAGACACCAAAGATGTTAATGGTGCATTGCTAACCTGTGGCGAGGTCTAATGCCACATGCTTAAGTTTACCTACCTTACTCTCTAAACTGGAAAACAACAATGACAAGCACTGACGCTATTGCGACAGGAATAAGTAAGGCGGTGGTACCAGACCCGGGCGAGACAATGCAGAACTCTACTACCTATTAGCCATGATGGTAGTGACTCATATAGCCAATCGGTCGCCTTTTACGACCTGCTTGGCAGAACGGCAGTTGGCCTATTCTTCAAAGGAGCCCGGAACCAACACGGGGTAAATGTTGTATATGAGGTGAAAAGGATGAGGCCGAACGATAAAGGAACGTATTTTTTATTTATTTTTTTTTGTATTTTTCTTTCATCTTCATCTTCAAAAGACATATTATTTTATAGCAAATTCATTTTGCAATATCAAAACACATTTAAGAATGAGTTCCATAAAGTTAGTGTATGACTGAGATACGTGTATTAAGTGTCTTAGTTAAAGTATCAAACTAGCCGATAAATAATTGTAAACTACGTTCAAGTTACTAGGGTCAACATCAACTTATTGCATTAGATTAGTTTGATATACTAGCTGACCCGGCAAACGCTGTCTTGCCATATTAATTATCGAATTACTAAAATGAATTTTAAAAAATAGGGGTTGGTGAAGGGTGAAATTTTAAGGTTGTGTGTATTTTTAATGCCACATTATAAAAATATTTAAAAAAAACTTGAGAGGTGTCAAGGGACACCCGGATGGAACGAAGTTCCTTTTATTATTATTTACAAAAAACCTGTATACATTCAACAAAAATAATCGTCGCGACACCACACTGTTCAATGTGATATCACGATTCAGGATTTTATATTTGAATTTCATTTTTTATAATTTTTTCTGGTAGCGTTTGAAGATTGCTTGGACCGCTACAATGTTAGGATGTATTCTACTTTATCGATTCTATTATTGCAATCTATACATATAATAAAATCGTAGGAAAGTCAAAACTCTACATTGAATATTTTTTTAAAAGAATATTTGGGGCGTGATCTGCAATCGATATCGAAGCCAAAAACATAGTTTTTAGAATATTTGTCTGTTTGTCTGTATGTATGTCCGGGGTAAACTCAAAAAGTACTGCATGGATTTACTTCAAATTTTGCATGAATATTACTAATAAGTCGGATCAACATGTAGGCTACATATTATCACGCTATCACCTACGGGGGAGGTGCTGTGCGGAGTAGACGAAGTCCGCGCGGACGAAGTCGTGAGCAACAGCTAGTACATAATAAAATTATAAATGCGAATCTATATTATTATTATAAATGCGAAAGTTTGGATGTTTGAATGGATGGATGTTTGCTATTCGATCACACAACAACTACTAAACGGAATTGAATGAAATTTGGCACACAGATAGATGATGACCTGAAATAACACATAGGCGTTTTATACTGGAAAAATTAGATGATCCCGTGGGATTCGCAAAAAACTTTTATAATGCAGCGGGCTGCACACTGCAGTTAGTATAATAAATGCGAAAATTTGGATGTTTGGATGGATGAATCTTTGTTACTCAATCACGCAAAACCTGATGAACGGATTAATCACACAAGTGAATGATGACTTGGAATAGCTCATATGCTACTTTTTATCCTGGAAAAATGAATTGTTCCCGTGAGAGTCACCAATAACTTGAATAATGTAGCGGGCTCCGCGGTGCAGCTAGTGTTTGTATAATATTGTGTCTATTAATTAATACTAGTAATCACATGTGGCCAAAATTCAACTATAGGCTAAACAATAAAATTTCTTTTAAGTTTTACAACTTATCTTAGCCGTAAACAAAATAGTATACATGTGTGTATATTATCATGTGTATCACAGGAGCTTAATATGTGTCACGTTTGTTTTTATTTTAATTTAATTTAATTTAACGTATTTCTAATGCATTTTATTTAAAAATATTAGGTATCTGCACTCGTCTACAATGTAAGCTTTAACTGTGTTAAATTACAATATCTGTTTGACCGAGCTTTGCTCGGTTTTTCACATACCCATATCTTGGGAACCGAGCTTTTCTTGGACCTGGAACCTTGATAAATCGATTCCTATAGAATACATAAAAAAAATTTTCTGTACCTGGTTGATCGAGCTTTGCTCGGTTTTTCACATGCCCATATCTTGGGAACCGAACCTTTCTTGGACCTGGAACCTTGATAAATCGATTCCTTGACCCGAAAAACCCCTAATTTGTGACTTTCATGAAAATCGTTGGAGTCGATTCCGATATTCCAATTTTCGCGCGATTGTCTTAAATTGGGGTCCAAAGTTTTTCCTTCACTATTTAATATATAGATGACTACGCATAACTTTTTGACAGAGTGATCCGAAATTGATAATTCTTTTTTTATTATAAAGATTGTGTTATGTAAAGATAACGATTTTGGTAAGTCTAAAGCCCGTTTCCTATATGAGTAAAACGAGTATTTTTTATGTTACAAGCAAGATGGTGGTACCCATGCAGCGGGGAGGGTGGCAAAGTGCATCTCTCCCACCGGTAAAACTGGGAGTCGATTTAAAAGTAGTGACATTTTCTGCGAGGCGTAAGCTAAAACTGTTCCTTTACTATTCCGAGGTTTCTATAAACGTCTAATTAATAAATGTCCAAACAACTTGTGGAATGTCTCATTATTGTAAATTGGTTGCTACTACGAATGACGGATCGTTGAATAAAGGAGCGTAATCATGTACGTTACTGTACGTTATTGTAGCATTAATGATATATCTTTAACGTAATATACAGTTTACATGTCGAAACAGTATTTGTTATAATGTCAAAGTTGCCGGTAACTAATTGTATACTATGATGAGGTGGCATGGGTCAACGTCAACTTATTGCATTATTACAGGTATATTTTATCGATATCACTTGTTAACTTTTAGTAAAGAAAAACACATTAGTGTTGAATCATCATTTATTACATTGATTCTTATATATAATATCCTCCATTTACATGCGATTATTCTCAATTCTCATTTTAAGTAGTTTTCGATATTTTCAACATAATCACATATTCTTATCCATTGCATTACATTACATTCAACATAACGACTTAATATTTCGATAAGTATCAAATATAGAACCGTTCTCGTGGACTGTCCGATATAGAACACGGGGTTGACAGCTAGAACATTTTTAAGAATTTTAAGAGTTTGGATTTATTCCGCTTGGTGGCGTTACTGGGTGTGTCAAACGCATGTCAAACGTAACTTCTAAGTCAGAATTTTAAGTTAAATAATAAGAATCAACAACATTTTATTTTAAGCATCCGAACGCAGACGATTTCAGGCTGGACCTAGAGAAGCAGTGTTGGAATTATACAATGTCACCGTGACATATAAAGTGAAATGGCGGCATTGAAATGTTTTTAAATTTCGAAAAAGTTTTCTGGTGGAATCTCAGCTCAGGTTTCTGACTAGCTTAGATTTCTGAGTTAAAGTTTCACTGAACACGCATATTGTCATTTGAAAACAATTTGTTTTGTAAGCTTTTGGCATTGAGAAAGTATACATTGAGGGGCGTGCCTAGCAAAGAGGCGTCTATTTTGCAATTTTGAATTATAAAGTTATTTCCAAAATTAAAAAAACAGCGATAAATTCTTAAGCCCCATTTTGAATCAAATCGCATATTTTTGCTTTGCTCGTAAAGTACTTAGTAATCTACATGGTAATCCAAGTAAAGATCGACTAGTGTTCTAAATTTTATTGCAAAACTATCCAGATTGAATAAGTAACTTTTCATTCATATAAATCAATGAAACCTAACTGTCTAATAACTTCAAAGATTGTTATCTCGATTTGCGATGGTTCATCAGGCATCCCTCAGCGACGGTTGATAGTGACTTTTTTATATCTATTTATATAATTAAAAAGCAGATGGTTCTCAAAACATAATATTTATATAGCGTTGTCACCAATGTGGCATAAAGTAATGCAACTTGCGTTAATTCACTGCATTGTTCTATCATCATTCAGGCTTTTATATCTTAAGTAGATGATCTAAACAGCGTCCGTATAGCAAGCTTTAACATGACTGTACAGTCCGATACAAGAGTGTCTGTTCTAAAGGAGGTAGTTAATTATCTGTGAAATTAAACTCTTATAATATATTTAAAAATTCTGACACTGGCGACTGTGCTGGCGACTGACTCTCTAGCAATCGTGTGGATTGCTTGTGCTTGCGATATGATATACGGATAACCATTTTTTATACCAAAATTGATAGCAAACAAGCAGAAAGTTCATCTGATAGAAGCAACCATTGCTTATAGACAAATATGTTAATGGAGCCTGATTATCCGACTTGTAGGATGTACTTCCGCATACATAAGATAACGCTAATGTAAAAATCTCCCACACTATTAAGGCAGAATCAGGTAAGGTAGTGTTTCGGATACCAAACCACCTCCTAGTAATTGTTTGAGATTATACTTCAGATGGATAATTTTCTTTATGAAGATAGCTTTAAAATTTATTCATCACCTGAAATACTAAATGAGGAAACTGTTAAAGTCAAAGATAGATGTTATACACACAAATACACTGTACGTGGTAGTCAAAGAGATTGGAGTGTCCTATATCACGATCCAGACAGACTTGCTATGCTTTCTTCACATCCATCTCTCTTCATGTAAATACGTCACTTTCAGAAACTCTTAACACCACCTTTGGATAGCAACCTGCCAATTGGATCGTAGTGCTCTTGCCTTTGTCTTCCCCGACACTTAAATTCATTCACATTCGCATTTTATATCTGTTTTTTTTATCGTTCATCTGTCATTCTTTCACCATGTTCGAACCAATGAAGCATGTCTTTTCCCTTTATTACACCGATTCTGTCTTCCGATCATATCCTATCTGTCTCTCTCAACTTAGTAGTACAAAGTACAAACGTGATCCGTGAGTTTCACACCGCAGATAATGATATAATAATATGTAAATCAGTGTTTATTTAAGCAACGCTATTCGCAAAATATATTACTACAAAAAATATCAACATTTACACACATCTCAATGTGTATACAATATAGATGCATAAAATTTACTGGAGGATTTCTGTAGACCTAACAAATAATACATTTTTAATAATACATGATTTGTAATAAAGGATAACACTATTAGGAAATAAAATTATTTTAAGCGTAAGTAATTTAGAATAGTTGGGAATAAGAATATTTTATATCAAGAAGAAACAATAAGAAAGCCTTATCTTCTTTGGGGCAAAAACCAATTTTTATTATTGTCACCCCTAAGTAAAATATTAGTAGTAGTGTACCTATTTCATTCAAAAGTAAAATATTTTATCGTTTGATTAAAATAGATTGTGAACTATATACAAACAACAAAATAAATGACATGTAAATTAATTTTAGTTACATATTTTTAAAATTACTTGATAGAATAAAAAATTTAACTTGATTTTATCAACCCAAACGCAATTTGACAGCCCGTCGGCTCATAGGCGCCACCAAGCGGAAAAAAGCTTGCTCTCCAAACTCACTACGACGACTAGCTGTCCTATCTGTACTATATAGTACATAATACTTTATAATTTGTGATATAGAATGGTGAAAATAAATGTCTTACCCTCGCCAACCGTTAGGTTAAGGCGGGATTCTAATCACACCACCAACAGGTGACAATTGGCGCGGTTTAGTTTAAATTTTAACGCCTTCACCGTTAAAATTTAAACATCTGTTATTATTAAAATATTAGTTAATATATTTACATAATAAATCATACGCATTTACACACAGTTATTAAAAATATCCTAACACACTGTATAACATTTTATAGAACGTTTTTCACGTATTTTACTTTATCGATACTGTTATTTACGTGACGTAACAAATATTAATGCGAATGTTTGTGTTCATTAGTTTTGTACGTTTTTTTGTATCATAAGATAGCAAATAACTGTCTCCTAATGAAAAACTACAACTGTTGCCTTTGGTGTGTTTTTTGTATGGTATGACATACTATATAAATTATTAAAACTTTCTGCGAATATAATTATATTATTTACTAGTTGTTGCCAGCGACTTCGTCCGCGCGGACTTCGTTTACTCCGCACAGCTCCTCCTCCGTAAGTGATAGCGTGATAATATGTAGCCTATATGTTGACCCGACCTGTTAGTACTATTAATGAAAAATTTGAAGTAAATCCATGCAGTACTTTTTGAGTTTACCCCGGACATACATACAGACAAACAGATAAACAGACAAAAATTCTAAAAACTATATTTTTGGCTTTCATATCGATTGTAGATCACGCTCCAAGTATTCTTTTAAAAAAATATTCAATGTGCAGTTTTGACTTTCTTACGATTTTATTATATGTATAGATATTCCAGTATTTATACATATTAAGTAAGTAAAGAATATTATAATATAAATAAGTAAAGAATATTACGTCCTGAAAATGCTTTAAAAAGCGAAACCGGTCGATAAAATTAAATAATTTAGTGTATAATAATAGTGAAAAAAAGTACAAGTGAGTGATAAACTAGTTTAAACTAAAAATAATGGAATTTCACCAAGTGCCGACGATTGAAAGTGTAAAATCTATTAAAATGGCAAATACGGCCAAACTTATCGTCAGTGAGTAAAGAATATTACGTCCTGAAGATGCTTTAAAAAGCGAAACCGGTCGATAAAATTAAATAATTTAGTGTATAATAATAGTGAAATAAAAGTAAAAGTGAGTGATAAACTAGTTTAAACTAAAAATAATGGAATTTCACCAAGTACCGACGATTGAAAGTGTAAAATCTATTTATACATATATTTCTATGTATTAGAATCGTTGACTAACACCCATAACACAAGCAAATAAATTATTTACATTTATGATATGATATGATATAAGTACTAACATAGTCATTAAATTTTTACATTATAATTACTAACAAAGCTATGGATGTTAAATCTGAAAATAAAGTTATTATTGTTATTATTATTATATTTAGACACCAAAGATATTAATGGTGCGTTGCTATCTTTGTGACGGAGTTTGAATGCTACATGAGTTAGTTTAACGGCTACCTTACCTGGTTTCTTTTCTACATACATAATAATATTATATTATTGAATATTTATATATAATGAGTAGTTTCATAAAATTTACCGTACAGGTTATTAATATTAGAAGATTTTTTTAGCCCAATTTCTAGCAAATTATTTTCTTAAATTATCGTTGAATAATACCCATAAGGTATTATTCAACGATACTAATACATAGAAATACATAAATAAATCCTGTGACATACATAATAAACACTTAAACCCAGAAAAATACAAACATCTATGTTCACCACACAAATATTTGTCCCTGTCGGGTATCGAAACCGAGCCCCATTGTTTCGTAGTTAGTTTTATTACCCACTCGACCAACGGGGCGGTCATTACACATACATAGTTCATACATAAGCTATTTATTCATCCCGGAAAATTGCACCATTCCCGTGGGATTCACAGCTTTTGTAGCGCGTAACTAGTTCGAATGTATTGAGCCGTAGAAATCCAGTGTTTTTCTGTATAATTGGTACCGAAATGGCTGAAAGATAAGAGAAAGGAAACACAATAACAATTTTTATTCTAGTCTGTGTGTTGTTTGTTCGCGCATATCTTTGAAGTTACAAAATAAACAGCTTTGAAAACTGTTTCCATAGAATTCAGTACGTAGGTTTTATTTTTAAAAAAACGCAAAGTACAATCATTTCCTCGGTGTTGGTCCGGGCTTCTCTGGTTTGCCAGGCAGGTCATAAAAGTGGACTAATCGGCTTTACGTGTCACTTCTATTGTGACGATTAGGTGATAGGATTCCGCAACTTTTCGGTCGGGTATTTGGTACCACCGCCTTACCTATTCCTGCCCTAATAGCGTCAATGCTTGTTGTGTTCCGATTTTTGGAGGGTAAGGTATCCAGTAAACTTACCTTTGCATGCCACTTGAATAGCAACGCACCAACTACATTTTAAGTATATATAGGTGATGGTTTATCTTTCAACCCGACCTGTTAGTAATATTCATGCAAAATTTGAAGTAAATCCATGCAGTATTTTGGAGTTTATCCCGGACATACATACAGACAAACAGACAAACAAACAAACAAACAGACATACAAACATACAGACAAACAGACAAACAGACAAAAATTCTAAAAACTATGTTTTTGGCTTCTATATCGATTATAGATCACGTCCCAAGTATTCTTTTAAAAAATATATTCAATGTACAGTTTTGACTTTCCTACGATTTTATTATATGTATAGATACAGGCTTAAAATTAAAAAAAAAACTTTAAGCCAATTGATCCTGCAGGTCATCTTTAAAACTTCCCGCTAAGTTAAGGCATAGATTTTTGAACTTAGAGTTCAAAAATTTAAAGTTTGTTAAAAATGTCACTGGTTTGATAAGCTGTATACGTGTATTTTGAACACCACGTTTATTTTGGTCTTTTTAACGCAATTTTTGAGCTCAGAAGTGACGTAAAAATCGCTTTTGTGGTCTAGGGGTGTGGTGTCGATGTTTATCACATGAGAGAGATGAGTTTGATTCCCGGGTCGGGCAATTCAAACGTGTTTTCGTAGTTATTGATAAAAGAAGCGTTGCCTGGGATTGGATAAGAGGATGGTTCGCGAAAGGCTTGTCACCTTCCTGTCCCACATAATGGGGACAGAGAATCCTCGGCCGGAAAAGCACTATTTTTTGGAATTTTTTATTGTTAAATCTTATGTTAATTGACGCAGGTTTTAAGACAAAAAGCTTATAATAACCAATAATTTCCCATAAGCGGCTAGTTAAAAATGCCAATGACTTCATTTCAAATAAATAAACTTATTCTTAATTTTAGTTACAAAACACTTGCATCAGGCAGTCAGGCATCAGGCAGTCCTTATGATGCGTTAATACGTGAAACCAGATTTAAAAAATAATTATAAAATATATATAATGAAACTAATACAAGTGCTAGTTAATTAAATATCACAAGCAAATAATTTGCTTACTGTGGGGTTAGATTAATTTGTGTAAATTGTCCACCGATATTATTATTATTCATATAATAAATGCAATGTAAAATATTTGTACACACACACACACACACATCTGCCTGTATACACGACATCCGAGTAAAAAGGTAAATATTTATAATAAAATAGAAATAAAACAAGCAGAATGAGGTTAGGTGACATAAGAAAAATAGGTGAGCATTATCCCGCAGGTAATTATGAAGACCAGATACGCTTCAACCATGCGACCTTCCCGTATAATACGCCATGCATTATTCACCGAGAAAAGTATTGTTGAAAAACACAATTTGTTTAGAGCTTTCCTATTTAAAACACCGGAGTTGTTATGTTGCCTTGGTAATTTATTACAATAAATGAAAATGTTTATAGAATATATTTTGTGTTAGTTATTCCCTTATGTTGCCGCCGCCGTTGGTTGGTTAGCGAACCTAACGACTGATCGATGAGGCTCGGGTTCAATCAGACAGGGACAAGCATTTGTATGTGTGCACAGATGTTTGTATTCTGAGTTTAGGTGTTCAATGAAATTTTGTAAATATCTACTGTTAAGTCCAAATTAAAATATACGATAGTTTTTATCTCAATTAAACTTCCCCCCACTCTTTCAAGTACCTCCCCCCCATCAAAATATTCAATACAAGTAAGTTGTATGGCAAAACAATGTTTGCAGTCGTATCACCTAACATTTGCAACCCGCCAGCGATCAATGATGACTGTTAAACGTAACGAAAAAAATCATCAAAAACGTCGCCAATTGCTTGCTGGTAACTAGATGTATAGTCACGGTAAAAATAGGTTCGTCACATTAAGATCTAGTTTCGCTTCCACTAGTGTACGAATCAATCATGTCAACATACCAGTACAAAAGACAGTTCTACTAACATTAAATAAATGTGATATTTATGGCACATATATTTTGCAATAAAATATTAAATAACACAAGAAATCTAGAAATAACAACGGTGACATTAACCATGACAATAGTTTTATCATAAACTAGTTGACCTGGCAAACGTTGTTTTGCCTTACATATTAGGAATCCATAGCGGACAAACAACGTAACACGTAATTTATATAAAGTCTACGGGATTGTCCTTCCACATAGCCAAAATGGTATTAAACTTTATATGGTGGTTAAGTATTCTTAAATTTTCTAATTTTTCGTGCAATTTTCTTAATATTTTGTTTTATAAGAACCTTCTCCTTATAATTACAAACACAACAAACAAAAAAAAATACCGAAATTGGTCCAGCCATTCAGGCGTGATGTCGTGACCAAGGAAAATAGGGATTGATTTTTATATATATATAGATATTAATGGCAGGTTTTAATTAAAAAAAAAACATTAGCAACTCTTTAGATAATAATCATTTACACAAGATAAAATAAAGAAATAGTGTTAATGCAAGCAAGTCTGAACCATGTTATCAAACAGATAAGCATAATTTTCTATGCAACAGGCTATTATGTGACAAATTTTCAAAAGATCATATGTGCTCGCAGCTTGTTAAATGGATCAATTTGAAAACTGATGAACCTATTTGTACCGCTACTATACTTTTTTCAATGTCCCAATACCAATTCTAATCCCCGGACATACATACAGACAGGCAGCCTGGAATTCTAAAAACTATATTTTTGACTTCGATGTCGATTGTGGATCGCGCCCCAAATCTTTTGAAGAAATATTCAATGTACAGTTTTCTGTTTTGACTTTTCTACGATTTTATTATATGTATAGATTTGCTTCTATATTTACTTAGATTTTATTGTTATTTTAAAAATATTTAAGTATAAGTCATTTCTGTAGACAAAGAATTCTCTATAGCTGTCTTTATTTTTCTGTATTTTACCTTAGTGTATTTTATAACTTGTCATGTATAATTTTGCTTATAAATGACGTCGATAAGTGTTCCTATGTGTACCTACGTCGAATAATTTTTTTTTTATTTTTTTTTTATTTTTATTTTAATTTGTATTATTACAATTTGTATTAAATATTTGTAAAATCGAGCGGTAACGACTGCTATTAATATACAAGGCTGTTATGTGTCTTGCAATAAATAAACAATTACGATAATTTCGTATTGCGAGTTACGTGATAACCCCGCCGGTAAATTAATTGGTTCATAAATTACCGAGTTCTGAGGTAATCAACATAACAAAACATACAGCCGAATTAATAATCTCCTCTTTTTGAGACGTCAGTTGAAAATGTCGAAGTAACGTCGTAGTTTTTTTAATTTTCGTTCTTTTGTTGATAAATCGTAAACGCATTAACCGATTTCGATCCAATTTACGATATTTGACGCAGACTTTTAAGGAGAAGAGCTTATCAGATTCTGAAATCAATCGGCATATTAGTCTGAAAGTTATTTTTAAATCTGTCGTAAGTTTATCGAAAAAAACAAACTAATTAAGCTTGTTAATTTTTAAAATTTATCGAAAACAACAAAATTACAAAGTTTTTTTAATTTAAAAGACTATACCTTAAACTTAAATTTAAACACTAATAATTAATTCGATTTTAATTTTAAAAACGGATTACCGACGCTTTTTTCGTAAGTACTGAAACATTATCTATACAAATAAATAAAATTGGAGTGTCTGTTTGTAATATTAAAATAACCGTTTTTACTAAATGATGGATACACTACATATACCGAAATAACATTTTTTAAAATTTTTGTCTGTCTGTCGGTCTGTCTGTTTGTTCCGGCTAATCTCTGGAACGGCTGAACCGATTTTGACGGGATTTTCACTAGCAGATAGCTGATGTGATAAGGAGTAACTTAGGCTACTTTTAATTTCGAAATTTTCCACACGGACGAAGTCGCGGGGTTAGCTAGTAATATATAAGATCAAAAATCAACTGATTAAAAAATCTCGAAGCTAGGTCGAAAAAATATTGAAAAAACTGATTAGAATTTGTAATCAGTGAGCAGATTAATCTGTAAGTTATTTAAAAAAAAAACATGATTTTCGCCGACATTGCTTACAGGTTTTTTCAAAAATTTCAAAATCGTTAAGACCAAATCGGGTTAGATTTTAAAGAAATTTAAGTTTTGCGGAATTCAACTGATTTTTTTAACAGCGTTTCGATCAGTCAAGCCGGTAGAAAGTTATGAACGGTTTACATACATATATACATACTGACCTCATCGTGAAAGTAGTCGGAAAAGGTTCATGGGGCCTCAAAACGTGCATATTTGTTGAAAACTCTTTTTTAGAAAACAGGGTCAAATCCGTCATTTCTTTTAGCGCGAAGTTAATTACGGGGTTTTGCTGTGTGTTTCATTGACACAGCCATGTATGTTTTACGTGAATACGTCTATGTAACAAGTAACATTTTTCATTTGTTATGCAGTTGATCGGTTCAGATGCCTTCATCTTTTTGCGTTCTCGACACTTCATTCACTCTTTTATATAGGGGTTCATGGTGTCATAAGATTGCCATACAGACTGACTGGTAAGTTATCTTCAATATTTAAGGACGTGATAGTTGGCGATCATATATGATGAGAAAAAATAACATTAAAAATAAATATTAAAAACTTCTTAGTAAACTTAGTAAATAGTACACCATAATCCTTTATTTACCTGCGCTATACTTGGACACCGCGCGGACGCACGTGTTGCGCAGGTAGTGAGGTTGAGGGCGGAGAGTGGTGCTGGCGTGTCCTTGATTTCGACTAGCGCGTCGTGCTTAGGATAGTATAATATCTACATTTCCCTTATTTTTAGAGAAATATTGGTCAAAAATTAAGCACCTAATATTCTCTCTCCAGAAGTATCGAAGGTATCTCACCAGTCAGTTTGTATAAAAAAATCCCTTTTTGACGGTATACGTTTATTGTAATTTGACTAGTGTTTTTAATTTTTTTACTTACACAATCGATAAATCCTTATAAGAGCTATTGAAGATATGATCGAACGTCATAGCTGCTCCGGTTTATAAGATATACTACATTACGCCATTATATGTTAGAGAGTTTAATGTACTACGTACTAGAGAAGCTATGTTAAGTAGAAGTTGTGTTCCATTTCGATAACACTGAAATAATATATGCGCTGAAATAATAATACATCGTCCAACCAAAAAATTAAGCAGCGCTGCAGGAACATGTATTGACAACCAAAAGGTCGTTGGTCGTCCACCGTGTCTTTCATGGCGCTTATGTGTTTCGTTCAACAAGCTCTGATGTAGTAGATTAAAGTGCAGTCCATGTACTGCACTTTAGTGAAACACAAGAGGTGTGACGTGCCTTAGCACATAGAAGTCTGTGACTGCAAATTATGTAGCGCAGCGAAATTTCCTAAAAATGGCGGCATTTACTTCTCTAAATAAATAAAAATAAATAAATAAATATTCATGGGACAAATTACACTTACTGATCTAACCCCAAAGTAAGCAATTTATTTGCTTGTATTATGGGTGTTAGTCGACGATACTAATACATAGAAATACATATATAAATACTGGAATATATATTTTAATAAACACCCATATCCGGAAATACAAAAATTTATGCTCATTATATAAATGCTTCCTCCCTTAGGGGATCGAACCCGAGCCCCGTCGATTGCGTAGACAGGGTCGCTAACCACTCGACGGCCAAAACATCGTAGTCTGTAGTCGGTTTAACTAAATATTTTATTCTTTTGGTATCCAAAAGTATAATAGATTTTGGATAGTAATTGATGTTGCTATAACACCAAATTGTATCCCCCTATTTTGTTATCATTTGTCTTTTGAACTGTCTCTCACTGTGAAAGCTAATCCAAAAATGAATTCACGTCAAAAAACTTGCAAATCGAACAGCCTTAAGCGTTTAAACATCAAGATAGTAGAAATGGAATCTAGATCTCAATCATGGCGTAATAAAGTTGTTGGTGCTAGATTAAATAACTCGTCAGAGCACTCCCCATTGTACAGACTTGAATGCGTTATCTTATAAACGAGGGTCTTACCTAACATAAGGAAAAATCCGGATTTATCCGGAATTTGTTATCCCAACTATGTACATTATGCGTATGATCTAAAGTCATGTATTGATTCGAGGATTCACCGGGTAACTTTGAACTTACCTCAAACGTATGTGGCCGGATAATACCGGATACCTTTGAACTTACGACGTTTGGACCCCTTTGATCGTTTCTAGGGCTGTCACTTATCTACTTAATTTCAAATAGGTCCTATATTTTTGATGTAAAACATCTGTTAGTGCGCTTTGGCAGTTCGACTTCAAAGGCTCGACGATCTCTTATGCCGTCACGTGTACTCGTGCCGTCACGTGTAATCGTGCGTGGCGAGGTTTTAAAACTACTTGCAAAAGTTTTCCGGCTACATGGCCCTTCAAACTGGAATGTGACATTGAGAAGCATTGACGCTATTGCCGCAGGAATAGGTAGGCTGTGGTACCAAATATGCGGGCAAAAAGTTGCGGAACTATACCACCTAATAGTCACGATGGTAGTGACTAATATAGCCAACCATTCGCCTCTTATGAATTGCCTGGCAGAATGACAGAGGGTCTATTCTTCAAAGGAGCCCGTACCAACACGGGGAAAATACCTATATTTCTTTTCATTAAAAGAGTCCTCAATTTATTTGCATATTATAAAATGAAATAAATAAAATTATAACCCTCCCTTTAAAAATTACACCGAAATATTGTAAATACATCAAAAGCAACATGTGTCAACCCTAGGGGTCTAGACAAGTTAACCAGGTCAACTACTTTGTACCGGTTAGAATCGGTTTATGTAAGTAAAAATGATAACTGCAGTTTAAAATCTTATCCGGCTTTTGATAGTAATATTAATGGTAGTTGTTTCCGGTTTCGTTTGAGATCAACTTTATTTAACTAAAGTCACTAAAGACTAGAAATTTTTCTTCGGAAAATCCTTTCCCTGAAATTATGAGCAGGAGTAAAAATGGAATATCAATTGATTAATTTTGAGAAATGCTTCAATAGGGTATATGCACATTTTTTAAAATTTTTGTATACGATATATTATATCGTTATATAAAGGTAAAAATATCCAGTGGGAAAAAACCAAAATGTTATTAACAAAAAATCTATAAAGATAACTAACAGCAACGGGCACTTTAAGAATCCGCCATTGTGGCGCTTGTCGTGGCGTCACAGCCCACATTATTATATATCTTTACGTTGTATAAAACAAAACTGCTTACACAGTATATATGCTTAGATATTTTAAACTACGCAACAGATTTAGTAACTACAATGTAGTATATAGCCGTATTTCGTCGTTGTATGGTGATGTCACATTCGATTCGAATTCAAGCGTCGCAAGTGTAATGAATTAGGCATGGAAATTATTGTTAAATTAGGTTAACCGGTATGTTGTTAAAATTAATTAACATTTAACAGTTATTTATTTATTTTATATTATATCAGCAGTAGCCTATATATTATAATAAGTATTAGAAGCAGCAAAAACGCTAAGCCCGTCGAAGTTAGCGACCAAAAAAAAGGTCCGCCGTCGAGTCAACAAACAAAAAAAAGGTCCTCTGGAGTAATTTTATAATTTTTAACAGTTATTATTATCATAAATCAAGGTAGTTCAAATATTTTTAATAACATTATTATCCCATATGAAGTTATTGGTAATTTTAGTGATGCATAAAATTTTAACAGTATTTGCTAATATAAATAACTTATTATTCTATGATATAAATAATATTTTTATTCTATGATATAAATAACAGTTGTTAATTGTTAAAAAATTTAGTATGAAATTCAATATTTTAACTGTTAAATGATCCATGTCTATAATGAATATCCCAGTATTTTTTCTTGTCAACGAAATATTGATAAATATTTACATAGACATAGATCTTAAGCAATAATTTTCACAAAAAAGTTTAAGGCTTAAAATTACCTGCGATATACTATGTTTTTTAAGTTTTTATTTTTATTTAATGATTAGATTCAAGTATTCTATAATTTTAATATATTCCAATTTTTAATGAAAATGATATACCACTTAATCAAAAATAATATGTTTTGTATCATTACTTAATAGTATTTGGCGTAAAGGGAAAATTCAAGATTGAATAAAATAAATAAATATAATGAAAAGATTTATGAAGATACTATGTTAAAAAGCAAATTAATGAAAATAGCAAGAAGGCATTAAAATGTCCCTGAAAGGTACGTCGTCGATGAAATGGCAGTTACACGGGGTATCACTGTTTTCCGACTGTCCCTTAACACAGCTAACTCAACCCACTTGATTTGGTCTGGACTCAAGTGAAGTGGCATGTCGTAAAAAATAATAAGACATTCATCTATATACATATAATAAAATCGTAGGAAAGTCAAAACTGTACATTGAATATTTTTTTAAAAGAATACTTGGGGCGTGATCTACAATCGATATCGAAGCCAAAAATATAGTTTTTAAAATTTTTGTCTGTTCGTCTGTTTATCTGTTTGTCTGTCTGTTTGTCTGTTTGTCTGTCTGTCTGTCTGTCTGTCTGTCTGTCTGTCTGTCTGTCTGTCTGTCTGTCTGTCTGTCTGTCTGTCTGCCTGTCTGTCTGTCTGTCTGTCTGTCTGTCTGTCTGTCTGTCTGTTTGTCTGTTTGTCTGTTTGTCTGTTTGTCTGTTTGTCTGTTTGTCTGTTTGTCTGTTTGTCTGTTTGTCTGTTTGTCTGTTTGTCTGTTTGTCTGTTTGTCTGTTTGTCTGTTTGTCTGTTTGTCTGTTTGTCTGTTTGTCTGTTTGTCTGTTTGTCTGTTTGTCTGTTTGTCTGTTTGTCTGTTTGTCTGTTTGTCTGTTTGTCTGTTTGTCTGTTTGTCTGTTTGTCTGTTTGTCTGTTTGTCTGTTTGTCTGTTTGTCTGTTTGTCTGTTTGTCTGTTTGTCTGTTTGTCTGTTTGTCTGTTTGTCTGTTTGTCTGTTTGTCTGTTTGTCTGTTTGTCTGTTTGTCTGTTTGTCTGTTTGTCTGTTTGTCTGTTTGTCTGTTTGTCTGTTTGTCTGTTTGTCTGTTTGTCTGTTTGTCTGTTTGTCTGTTTGTCTGTATGTATGTCCGGAGTAAACTCAAAAAGTACTGCATGGATTTACTTCAAATTTCGCATGAATATTACTAACAGGTTGGGTCAACATATAGGCTACATATTATCGCGCTATCACCTAGCGGAGAGGTGCTGTGCGGAGTAAACGAAGTCCGCGCGGACGAAGTCGCTGGCAACAGCTAGTATTGAATAAAGTGAAAAGCCTTTTTGAAGAAGGGCTTCGTGAAGTGACCTTGCAGCGTTGGAAAGACTATATACGTCACGTTATTAAAATTGAAGATAAAATGACTCGGTCAAATAGTCGACGGCTTTACCGATCCATTTATTATAGAATTAGGTGCTGAGTCTAGTGATGACGATTCAGAAAATTTAGGTACGAGATCATCATCTGAATCTGATTAGTATTATATGATTATTGAATTATGAACTTTAGACATCCCTGCGTATAAATAATGTTCTATGCTCATAATTCACTTATAAAGAAATTGAAAATATATTATGTTTCATTTTGTATCTGTACCTGTAGGCATTTCATTACGCATTCCATTTAGCATTCGGTACCGTATAAAAAATATTTCTTGCAACGTGCATTTTTTTATATCAAAGAGATGATAAACAGGAAAACAGGCCGCATGATGAGCAGTCCCTGTAGTTCATAGACTTTCTCATAACTAGGAATCCAGTTCTGATAAATGCTTAGTATATATTGTTTTATTTTTTTTTCCTCTAATGTTATCTTCTTTTATCCTCTAATAAAAAAAATTTGTCCTCTAATTCAGGGTTCTTTTTTATCTCTGCAACAATGTTTTATCTACTATATTTTTATAGATTTATCTTCATTTACATGTTGCTGTTGATAAACTGTATTTATATACAAGTTATCTATGCGTTGTGTATAGTAATATATTTATAGTATAATGTGTCCCATTTAATAATAAAGAATAATTTTAAAATATTTTGTGATGTTCGAAGTCTTCTCGCGCTCCTTTCGGATGCGGAGAAACGGTTCCAGGGCATTGCCCCCTGCCCGTGGTTTTATTCTTACTGTATACATTTCATTTTATTCTCATACAGCGGTCTTTGGTGAATTATTCTTGGTGTCTTCGATATAATAAAATATAATTAGTTTTGTTCTTGGAGTTGGTCTTCTTGTCTACTCAAGGATACTTCCCGAATCTTCACACCGGCCTAGTGAGACTAGTGGGAGAGGCCCGGCCAGGTGACCCACATCCGGGGCGGCGACTTCATTAGATTATACCTTCAACTTCCGGTTGGCTACATCCCTGGGATATAACCTTTCGTCTGCTGACGTGGATGTCTATGGGGCAATATTTTTAATGTGGGCGTGGCTTAGCATGTCGGCTCTGCTAAACATGTTTTTCGCCAGGGTCTTGATGAAGTCTTCGATTGGCTCCTTGAGGAGATCTCAGAGGATAAACGAATTTTTGACGTAACGAGAAGCAATCACTATTATTTTTAAAGTTCTATTCTTTTGGGTTATTCTTTTGGGGACTTCTTACTCTATTTTGTTCAGAAGTTGATGCCATGCTGGAGCAGCATATCTGAAGCGTGGTTATAAATATATTTTGTATACACCCAGCTTTTGAGCCAGCGGTAATTTCGAAGAGAGTACTAAATACAGTATGGCTGTGATTGCCCGCGTCTGATTCACTACTTTCTTTGTATAAGCTTTCATATTGAGGTTGTAGTCTATTGTGACTTCCAAATATTTACAATTAAACTGCCAGTTTATATCTTGGCCTGAGAGTCGTAGTTTAGGTATGTTCTTGACTGATATATGTTTAGGTATGATAATATTTGTGATAATTATGATAATTCATAGCCTGAGTTTTTTGGACATTGACTGTGAATCTACATCTCTTAAGCCATGTTTCTATTGCCTCTAGTGTCCTCTGGATATTGAGTGCCACGTGGTTTGCTGTTAAGGATGTGCTGACGTACGCGGCATCGTCTGCGTACAGCGCCAATGTGACGTTATCTGGCGCTGGGATAATCTGTTTTTGTGATAAATTATTACTTGCAACTCGCGTGAGTTAACTCGCGTATTCCATACTCCCCTCTCTACCCTGCGTGGCGCCCCGTCGTCGCAGTACGAGGAAAGTAGCAATAGCATCTCTGTAACCGTTGTATGTATATTTGCGCTTTAAAATTGAAAATAAACATTTTTGCACACTTAACTACTTTGGACTAGTGTCATTTGAGCCAGGTGTCATATTAACTCGCGCGAGTTATAACTGACTTATTTCAGTTGTAAAAAGTGTACAAAATTCTTACGAAATGAAGACATTTTGAATTTTGATAATAAAAAACAGTGCGTTACACGATTTTATAACCGTCAATTTTCAGTATAGTATGTAACTGGGCCATTCTCAAAAACGGATCAAATTTTTTTAAAAATAAAATAAGTTTTCACACTTACACAACAATTGTCTTATAATAATGATACAGTATCCTAAGTTATTTTCCACTCACGCGCCGAGCTATTTTCTTTTTCACTTCCATGAAGAATAAAAAGAAAGAAAATATCCTCCAGGGAAGTGACACGAGGCCATGGTAGTGACATGTTTTTTTGTTACAAACTTGATTATTACATAACTGTTTTTATTGATTATTATTTAACGTTATCTGAAATATCTTACTTTTTGAAATATGATCCACGGAAGTGAACAAAATAGCTTGCTAATTTTAGAAAAATCTTACCTTTTAAATCAGTACTGCACCACTATTCTCCGTAAACTTACCAACTGTTTAAAACTCTTAAGATGGCTTTTTTTTCGGAATGTCTCAATTACTGTTAGCCTTATGGGCTGATACAGCTTCACCGGTCGCGAAAGATGGCATTATATATGTTCTCTATAAACGCTCAGAATCTATGTTTATTAATTTATTGAATTATGACAGCGATCAAAAATTTCATAACATGTGCGTTACAAAATTGTCACTACGGAAGTAGAAGAAATATTTAGGCTTTATTTTCGTACGTTTATAATAATTAATGAGTATCCACTAGTAAATGTATTCTATGTATTATATTAAAAAATTATAAATATATTAAATCAATACGACCTTACTTAAATTTTTAATGTTATATTATTAAAAGTAGACTTTGTACACGGCGTGGAGGTGACATTTTCAATGTATTTTTATTAATAATTAAAAGAAATATTTTATCGTTATCCGCAATATTAAAAATCTTAAAAATTTAAACTAGGATAGTTTACCGTGGCTAAAAATAAAACAAATTATACAACTGTTTATATTTTTAAGGCCCATGCACAAAAATAAATCGCAGAAATGAGAGATACCCTACTATTTTAGAATTAGTTGTGTTTGCGATTTCGTCCAGGTGAAAAATTCCTAAAATGAAAGTAGCTTAAGTTGCTTCTTATTATATCAGCTATCTGCCAGTGAAAGTCCCGTGAAAATCGGTTTAGCTGCTTCAGAGAAGTCGGAAAAAACAGAAAAAAGTTGTAAAAAAATAATATTTTGATATAATATGTACTGTGTTTACACCAATATATATTTAGTAAAAAGCGGTTATTTTAATATAAAAAATTGACACTCCAATTTTATTTATTTGTATGTACATGTATGTATAGATTGTAATAAACTGGCGACACAAATAATGCGATTTTTGTCTCTAAGATTAAACAACAGACTTTAGTAGCAAAAGTTTCGGTCAACTCACATTTTTCAAATTCTCACGGATTGCATAAATAATAACCAATTACTAACAGACGGTAACTTCGCAAAACCACTTTTAGTTACTTGAACTTGTTGAAAGTATTATAACTTGGAGTTCACTTCCTAACCTACTTCCAACCCTTATTATTATGATATTACTTCATATAAAGTCAGAGAGTTTAATATACTACGTAGTACGTACTGTGCGTTCCAACTGAAAATAAGATCGCGCTTGCGCGCGGTATTGGTATCCTGAAATGTTTTAATTTTTTTTTATCGTTTTTGATGGCATGACTAATATGTATAGATAGATAAATGTCAAATTACAGCTTTCTAGTACTAAGAATGTCTGAGCTAAGCTGAGGACGGACGGACGGACTGACGGATGGATGTTCATAAGAAAATATAAGGGTTTCTTGTTTTTTCAGAACCCTATAAATCCCTAAGTAGTACATAAAAATAAAACAATCTAATGGAAACAGCTTTCTAGTACTAAGAATCTCTGAGCTAAGCTGCGAACGAACGGACGGACAGACGCATTGACAGTTAAATGAAACTATAAGAGTTTCTCGTTGATTTCAGAACCCTATATATCCCTAAGTAGTACATAAAATTAAACCTAATGAAAACGGTTGAAAAATCGAACAATATTACATAAAATATGCGATTTCATTTGTCTAAACATTCAGCGATCAGTAAAATTATTTGTATCTAACCCTGGCATGGGTACTCAATTAGTACCAATCGAAAGAAACCAGACGACTGCTGGACAAAAACGAGTAGAAACGCCGATTTCAGCTGACCAGTGGGCGACTTTCAATCGCTGCAGCAACCACCTCATCCACTGTTTCGAAGATGCAGCAGTGGTTTTTCTTAAACAGAAATTGATGGTCTTTCTGATGAGCTTGGGTTCGTTCGGTAGTCCGATGGTACCAGATATCTAGGTACAAGGCGTCATAATGCTGCTGCCACTGATAAGTGCCAGGACGGGGACATGCAGCATCGCATTTTCGTATAGTCCTACCCCTCCCCTATATCGAGGCACAAACAAAATTCGTTATTTTTATATTTTTATTACTAGCAATATGTGGGTGTATGTGTCTATGTATGTATGTATGTATGAATATGTACGGCTGACCAATTGAAACGCGATCAACGGCTTTTAATTGGGTTGCTCCTAACTTAGACCTTCAGAAACTTTACTAATTAATTAATTTAAATAACGTAAAATAATATTCTTGTTTATCTAATATTCATCACTCCTAAAAACACGCAAAAGACTCAAAACCGCTTTTGTTCTTTATATATCAGGCCAATGCTTTTATTTTAGTCGTAATTTTCTTTTTGTCTAGTTTTCGTTTATTTCTTAACGAAAACTTCAACGAATTTTATTATAAAGTACGCGCTTTAACATATTATAATATATATTTTTTAATATATTTACATCATATCATGCTTCGTAGAACAATATTTGATATAACAAATTCAGATTCAGATTCAGATTTAGATTCAGATTCAGATTCAGTTTCAGATTCAAATTCAAATTCAAATATTCTTTATTTCGTAGGTAATTTATACACTTGAAACAAGTCGTTAGTACATTATATTACATATTATTCTGCCTTTTACCTCTGTTTTAAAACAAAATTTATATTTTACACTTACGACAATCATAAACAATAACATATTTAGATAAAAGTGGGTACGTTAAGAGTACCGACGTCTGAGAAATTTTCCCCGTTTATGGGGGAACCCAAAATAATAGTTATATTATTAAATAATAATGTTGTTACATATACAATTTAAAGTTTATGTCTTTATTTTGGATAAAAAATAAATAGTAGTCAAAACAAGACAACAATAAACCAAAAAAAACATTATAACGACGGAATCTCAATGTCAGAAAAAAGAGGGGGGTAACTATGGCATAAAAAACAAAATTGAGGTAACTTCGGCTTGTGGAAATTGTTAGGTTATACTTTTTTCGTAACTCATCATTTCCTCCATAATAAAAGAAAATTCAGACGAGCTCGAGAATGTCAAGACAACATTTTCTTTGCATCTTTATGACCCTCCCACTCCCTTACGCTATACTTGAATCGTTAGATTTTCTAAATTTTAGCTGGTTATTAACCCACCATACTCTAATCTAACGCGCTTCACTGTTTCCATGTCACTGATTTTTTTTAAACATTTTGTTTATCTGTAGATTTTTTGCCCACTATTGAAATGAAATAGATTATACAACTTTTTATTATTCCTATAATTTAATCTACAAAATCCAATAGGTCCCTACGACGCTTGAGTAACTACCCATTGCATCTTGCGCTCCCCTACTACAAACACATCGGTTGTCAGGACTCTATATATTATATATCCCATTTTTTGCATTTGATAGCAAACAAGCAGATGGCTCTCTTGATAGAAATATAAAACCATCACCTATTGTTATTGGTGCATTGCTATCCATGTGGCGGGATGGCAATGTCACATGCATAGTTCTAGCGACTATTGCGGCAGGAATAGGTAAGACGGTAGTACCAAATACCCATGCGAGACGTGACAGAACTCTACCACCTAGTAGTAACGATGGTAATGACACGTATAGCCAATCAGTCTCCTTTTACGACCTGCCTGGCAGATCAGCATTTGACCTATTCTTCAAAAGGGTCCGGATAAACACATAGAGTATTTTATATATACTTTTGTATGTATTGTACTATATTGTGCTATGGCATATTGGCAAATATTGGCATAATTAAAGCAAGTATAATTAAAAAATTAAGCCAATTATGAAGAAAGCAATAGGAAACTTATGGTTTTATTTATTTTCCTTGCGTTGGTCCCGGGCTCCTTTGAAGAATAGGCCAATCGCCGTTGTGCCAGGCAGGTCGTAAAAGGCGACTGATTGGCTATCCGAGTCACTACCATCGTGGCTACTAGGTGGTAGAGTTCTGCATTGACTCGCCCGGGTCTGGTACCACCGCCTTACCTATTCATATTCCTGTCGCAATAGTGTCAGTGCTTGTCACTGTCGTGTTCCTGTTTGGAGGGTGAGGTAGCCGGTAAACTTATGCATGTGGCATTAGACCTCGCCACAAGATAGCAACGCATCATTAACACCTTTGGTGTCTATAGGCGATAGTTGACTCTTTCCATCAGGAGACCCATCTGCTTGTTTGCTATCTTATGGTATAAAAAAAGTTGCAAATTTTCTTTCTCTAAATTTGAATTTATTTCTAACGAAAACTTTAATTAGCTTTTATTAAAAGGTCAAGCTTAAACAAATTATATTTATAAAATATGAGAATAACTGCAACTGCTACAACGAAGTGAGAAGAAAAGAAACTTTAAAATACGCGCGTTTTATGCGAAAGTTCGCCGCCATTATTAAAACTTGCGCTTCATAATTAAAATAAAATGCATAGACATCGTATCTCTCAAGTTTTAAGTGGATAGTACAGCGAGCATTTGTTCTTACAATTAATAAAATTTAGACAATTCTGTGAATATAAAATTTTCCTGTATTTTAATATAAAGTAAAGTAAATGTATCTTCACGCCCATATCCGCGAAGAGGTAGGCAGAGGCACAACAAGTGCACCCACGATAGCCGAAGATACTTGGTTCCACAATGTGATAGGTGGCAAGCCTATCGCCAACCGGGCACTTTCCAATCCCGGGCAACGTTGTTTTTATCAGAAAATTGAAAAAACACATGTTTTTACTGTCCGACCCAGGAATCGAACCCAGGACCTCATGTGGTCAACTCCGATACCGTACCACTAGAACACAGAGGCGATTGTAATATATTTATATGATAATTTTTCTTGTCTTTTAAAGTGTGTTATTTTTTTTGTCTCTTCTTTTTATTTTTTTTTTGTTAATTGCTTTTAAGGCCACATTTAATATTAATTGTATGCTTTATTATTATGCCGTGTTAATAATATGTGCACAAGTGTCTTTGTTTGTCTACTGTTTTCTACATATGGGTTAGCTGGAAGAAATCTCGATATGAGATAAGCTCGCCTTTTGTTTTAATATACATCATTTTATTGTTAATGTTTTGTGTACAATAAAGTGTTGTTTGTTTAATAATAATAATAATAATAATAATTTTGTTCTATAGAAGTAGAGTGAATAAAAATCGGATTAGAGTACTGTAATATCGATATAGAGTACTTAATTTGATTTTGAATTGTCTTGCCCGGGTCTGGTACCACCGCCTTACCTATTCCTGCCGCAGTAGCGTCAGTGCTTGTCACTGTCGTGTTCCGGTTTGGAGGGTAAGTTAGCCGGTAAACTTATGCATGTGGCATTAGACCTTGCCATAAGATAGCAACGTACCATTAACACCTCTGGTGTCTATAGGCGATGGTTGACTCTTTCCATCAGGAGACCCATCTGCTTGTTTGTTATCTTATAATGCAAAAAAAATATAACGAATATTTATTAGGTTTGCAGTCTACGTAGTCATAAACACTATACTGTATTATGACAAGCTACTTAATATGGGTAATAGGTAAAAGTGCATGAATACGTCGCATCTTTGTTTTTATCTAGCGGTATAAGTTTTATTTTTAACTAGCGACCTGCCCGTGGTTTCACCCGCGTAGCTTTTGTTCCAGTGGGAATATCGGAAAGAATTATATACTAAAACCTTCCCTAAGATTCAATCTATATATTAAAAAAACCGCATCAAAATCCGTTGCGTAGTTTTAAAGATTTAAGCATACATAGGGACATAGGGACAAGACAGAGAAAGCGACTTTGTTTTATACTATGTAGTGAAATAGATTTAACATAAATTATAACATTTCTGACAAGTTACAAGTTCTGCTACGAATGGTTACATCGTTGTTATAAAATAATGTGGCGTGGAACTGTTATTATTGAACTTATATTCAAGGAACTGTTACACGCGACTTTGTTCGCGTGAACAAAAAATCATTAATTCGCTGTGGACAGTGGGGTAAAAAAGTAGCGTAATGAATGTGACATTTTAAAAGTTAACGAATTCATAAAATAATTCGATTAGTTTTAAAGTTGAATCGTAATTAACAAACAAAAAACAAATCTTTACTAGTTAAGATTAAATTATTAAAACTTTTGGGAGATATTACGAACTAAATAATCTGAACGTATAAATTAACGTTGAACCAGCGTAGGTTTCGACTAGTTTCGGATCTCCGTATAACATCTCATTCATTATGTTGAGCAGGACGAGATCGCGAACTCGTTAAAAGCCTTTATTAAGTATAACGTTAGGTACTTTTAGACAAGTTTTTTCTTCAATGACTCTATGTATTAAAACTTACTTAATACATAGAGTCATTTGAACTAGAAATAGCTACTGAATCGACCGCAACCATTTTTAACATAATATGTTATATTTTTTATAAAAAAATAATTTAAAAAGAAAATAATGGACATATTTCATAAAGAGATGATATAAATAAAAAATAAACTCAAGTCAAGGTAATGGAGCCTAAAATATTTAAATTTACAAATGTTTAATCAAAACATATTTAAGAAAAACATTCTTTCGCTCACGTTTAGAATAAATAAAAAAACAATATTTAAATTCATGAAAAAAGATTTTGAGTGCCGAATTCATAGTTTTATTTAAAAATACTAATTGACGTTGTAGCGGCTCAAACAATCACAAACGCTACAAGAAAAAAATAATAAAAAATGGACAAAATCAATAACAAATGGAAAAAATGAAATTCAAAATAAAATCCTGAATCACAATTATTTATCTTATACACACTATATACAAGTTTCAACGCTTCTCAAATGGACTTCGGTCCCCAGGCATTACACCTTGCCTGGATGGGAAGATCTTCCTTTCCCCTTACTTGTCCTTGTGTGACGTCTTCTACCTCCACAGTAATGACGTCACCTAACAAGTGGTTGGCCCGTTGGTTCCATCACTGTGACCTTTCGGCGGTACGGACCGGCGGCGCCACAGTATATTCCTTTTCCCCATTCCTTGTCTTTGTGTGATGTCATCAACCTTCAACCTCCACAGTTATGATATCACCTGATAAGAAGCTGGCCCGCTGGTTCCATCACTATGACCCTTCAGTGGTACGGACCAGCGGCGCCACAACGTGTTTGATAGTTTGCGCTAAACTTTAATAAATTCATATTACATACCTACATAATTTTAATTTAAATTATGAAATAATGTATATATCTCCGATAACATCTGTAGTATTTTTCCCTCTAATTCAGGAACTATTTAACCGCTGCAACTTTGTCATACCTACCATATTTCTAAATATAATTATCTACCTCCATTTACATGTTGCTGTTGGGTGTTGATAAGTTGTATTTATAAACAAACAAGATATTTGTGCATTGGGTATAGTAATGTATTTTTGGGATGATGTGTCCAATTAATTGTGGCCGCGTTTCCGATCCGGTAGTAGTTTAAAAAATGTTGGCGCGTCAAAATAACTTGTCAAAAGTTTTATTGAATAAAGTGCTTCTGATTTCTGATTTCTGAAGTATATTTTAATTTGTTTTGTATTTTGTTATTTGTATTATGTTATTGTATTGTTTTTTTTATTTTGTAATAACTTTTTCTTTTAAGCATAAACTATTAATTACTGACATATTTCAAGTGTAAAAATTTTATCTACGAAATAAAGACATTTTGAATTTTGAATTTTGAATTTTGTATATGTCTAGTAACGTTAACTTAATTACTAGTAATTAAGGCTTGAAAACGCTACAAACATACATTTTTAAATATATTTGATATGCTTTGATATTTTCGCGTTAATAAATATTTATCTAAACATGTCTGTTTGATCTTGTTTTTGGCACCACGAATGCAAATATAGGACAAGCGTCACTAATTTTTTGTTTGTGCTATCGCTAAATACACGGTAAATACATCAAAATGCTTGTGTGTTTCCAGAAGAGTAAATATGAAGTTTACAGCATGATATCTTCTAAACACTAATTTCTTTAAATTCTCGTCGCTGAACAATCCTCTTAAATGAGACCGTTGGACCAAAAAGCCTGATCCATTGCACTAGTTTAAAGGCTATTAAAACTTTTGCAAACCGTAAAATCTTGGCTTAGCACAAATCGTTCGCTGAAGCATCAAGTTGTTGATTATTTATCGGCTTTTAAAAGAAATTTTAAATGGAGTTGGAAATAAATTTTACAAGTTCCTTTCGCCTTGGGGCAGCATTTTCCTTCTAATTGTCACTCTCCGGTATTGTCGCTAACTTAAAGTTCAGGGTAGCTGATGGAATTACAAACTGCCTTGTATGTTTATTGATTAGCTTAACCGCCAGGAACTGAACTCCGGACCCCATGAACTTTGATCCCTAATAATCATAATACGGATTCCGGGTATAGCGAAAATATTTCTTGTTAACAAAATTATGAAGTTTGTAGGTTTTCTATTTATATTAATACTAGCTTTCACCCGCGGCTTCGCCCGCGTGGTGTCAGTAATAAGAATTTATTGAAGAGCGTATCCTACAGCAGCAGCAAAATACAAAAATCTGTTAACTGCTCGACCTTGCAAGCTATTCCCGAAATTTTCCGATATATTTTTTTTTTTGCTTAAATGAGTAAAAATATACCTAAACGTAGATTTTTGTTCTTTTTTATTTTAATTTATGAAAAGATATATTTTTAAGCACGATGATTCATTTTTTTGAGCTGTAAAATGTTCTCTTAACCACAAAATTGATTACTTGAAAAATATCGATATACCTAATGGAATAAAAATTTGTTTCGAAAATTTCCGCCATTGATAAGTGCCGAACAGATAAAGCGATTTTGATGCAATTTGCGATATTTGACGTAATTTAAAAGAAAACTTCTTTATAATAATTGTGATTTGTACTCGAAAACTGCGCCACGATAAAAAACAAACACATAAATGTATAGAATGAAACCGGGCTCATGCATTCTCATGAATGAAACAGAATACCTACATTACACAGTATTTCATATTTAAAATATCATCTAATTAATAGTTCCAACCACGGATTAAATGGATACGCCTTTCACGACAATTTCTCAGATTACCAGTGTAGCTTGCAATTACATAATACCAATGGAAGAACTCAAGTCTAATTTTTAAAAATCACTTCAAGAGTAATTTTTAAACCTTGTCATCTCATTCCGTACGATGAAAGTACAACATGGTTTATTTCTATTTTTCACAATATAATATAACCCACAAATGTATAAAATTATTGAAATTAATAGGAGCGTAGCTCATATGTGCGTCGACACGTTTCCCTCCCAATGGCGTTTTTATTAGTATTCCTAAGGTCTGTGGTTCAATCAAGGTAGGTACAATCAAGGAGATTCTACTTCAACTTTTTTCTTACAAAATATGAAAAACCTTTGTCTCGACTCCTTCAATTTATCTCTGTCTTTCGTTCTTTCCTATTTCAATTATTAAAAAATTTGGAGAAGAGCGAGTCGTACTCGCTTTCAAAAGGTTCGGTAGCAGCAAAACTACATAATATTATGTGTATACATGTATTGTAGTATAATATAGTATACACAACTTTTGAATATATTATTTTGACAGCAGCAAAAATAAGTTTGTATTTCTCAAAGACGCCATGAAAACAAAGTTATTTTGTACAGCTACCAAAACATTTTATGCAATTATCGAAATAATCCTATATCCTATAAACTGCATGATCAATATTGTTCAAACCAATTTTCGTTTGAAGCTTCCCAATATTTATATTCCCATGTTTTTTTTATATCATAAGATAGCAAACAAGCAGATGGTTCTCCTGATGGAAAGAGTCAACCATCGCCTATAGACACCAAAGATGTTAATGGTGCGTTGCTATCTTGTGGCGAGGTCTAATGCCACATGCATAAGTTTATCGGCTACCTTATCCTCCAAACCGGAACACGACAGCGACAAGCACTGACGCTATTATGGCAGGAATAGGTAAGGCGGTGGTACCAGACCCGGGCGAGACAACGCAGAACTCTACCACCTAGTAGCCACGATGTTAGTGACTCGATAGCCAATCGGTCGCCTTTTACGACCTGCCTGGCAGAACGGCAGTTGGCCTATTCTTCAAAGGAGGCCGGGACCAACACGGCGAAAAGAAAAGGAAGTTACCGATTGCCCCGATTTCCGAAAATCGAGTTTTCACCAGATTTCCACGTTTTGAGGTCCTAGGAAGATTTTCCGACTATTTTCACGATGACGCCAGTATGTCTGCATGTATGTGTGTGTGTGCACGTGTGTATGTAATCATGTCGTAACTTTTGACCGATCGAAAAACGGTTAATGGCATTTGATCATCGACATAGTCATTCGATTGGATTCCGCTCAACTTAGACTTTCTGAAAATTTGGACCAATTCGGTTCATGAAATTTTGAGAAATTTTGAAAAAGCTTTAATTTTTTCCTGGAACAACAATGTTTTTAGAATAATTTCCAAATTAATGTACCGATGGATTGCAAATCTAATCACTATTAATTTTAATAAACAATATTAATTCTAATAAAAAATTAATAAATACTCCGAAATATGCTTTGTAAAAAGTATAATAATTTAATTGTATTTATGGATCACTATTTTGGATATTATTGTTACAAGTTTATTGTTACAAGAAAATATTGTTACAAGGACAAATCTAGTGCGAGATTTAGGATTATTTTTGGATCATAAACTTACTTTTACAAAACATATAGACGCTATAACAGATCGCGCGTATAAAAATTTGGGATTTGTAATGCGCGTTTGCAGTAATTTTACAGATACTGACTGCATAAAAGTATTATACTACAGTTATGTCCGTAGTCTATTGGAATACTGTTCAGTAGTATGGAATCCGTGTTGTAAAACTCACATAGCGAAAATCGAGACTCTTCAAAAGAAATTTATTAAATACCTCAATTATCGTATTTCTCGTTCAAATACGAGCTATATTGATTCTTGTAAAAGCCTAAACATTATGACACTTAACTCAAGGCGTCATCTTTTAGACATGATGTTTATGTATAGTGTGATTCGTGGGCCGATAGATAGCACTGCACTAACTGCTCGGCTTCTCTTCTTGTGCACACCAATAAGACGTACTAGACACACTCCTTTGTTCTATATCAATACCTACAATACTACATATGCAGCAAATTGTGCTATTGATAGGCTTAAAAACACATTTAACAGAAAATTTGCATGTGCCGATCCATTCTGTATGACTAAAAAAGAATTTAAAAACTTTATCATGAAATCTATCAATGAAGACTTATAAACACGCGCACATACACACACACACGCATACACGCACATACATACACACACACGCACCGTATCTCCGTAATGTAAGAATGCGAATTTTAGTATATTGTGTAAATTTAACATGAGTCTTTATTTTTAATGTATAATTATTTTTAATCTAATTAATTTCATTTTATATTTTCAATTTGAAGTGTTACATATTTACTGTCTGTTTTTGTTGTTAAATTTTAAACTATCATTTTCACTTTCATTACTTGTGTTTTTGTGTGACACGTTCAGTTATTATTATTTGTTATTATTATTCATTTGCTTACATATCTTCATACCTGATCCCTTACGGGGTAGGCGGAGTGAACCGAGTACCATTACCATTTGTCACGATCCTTGCAGTTCTGACTACTGTCCTACTATAATTACTAATATATAAAAGAGGAAATAATTAAATTAGCCAAAAATACTTCCCATAAATTCAACTATAAATAAATTATTGTTACAGCGACAATTAGCTGGAAATGACAGACAAACATATAAATAACCTTTATATTTATTGATTAGGCATTTTGTAAAAGTTAAAATATGTTGAAACGTTATTTGATATTTATTGTGTCGTTTGCTGTGTTGTATAAGTCCTGCATATATAATGTAAATCCATAACTGGCCCTAAGCCCAAGTTACGCTTTGTATGTAGGTACATATTTTGTTGTTAAGCGCTGTGGATTTTGTTAAATAAATAAATAAATAAATAAATAAATAAATATTATGGATTCCACATAAAAGGTAGATATATGTTGTCGCGGACTTTTATTTAGAACTATTCAAGACAAACAATCCTGCTATACATTATCTTCATGCAACTTCTGTGGTTTTGGCAGCGCACGCCAAGATAGCTTTCAGAAAGCAGGAATTTTTCCGACTTACTTGATACTTATCGTTGTATTTCCGCCAAATTAAACAAAATCCTTATAAATTGTAGCCTATGTGTTATTCTGATGTATAATCTATATTACTGTAAAGTTTCGTTCAAATCCGTTTAGTAGTTTTTGCGTGATTGAGTAACAAACATCCATCCATACATCCAAACTTTCGCATTTATAATATTAATATAGAAATATTAATATAGATTAATATATATGTCTGTCTGTCTGTCTGTTACGCTTTCACGGCCAAAACACTGAACCGATTTGGATAAAATTTGGTACAAATATAGCTTGAGACCCAAGAAAGGACATAGGATAGTTCTTATCCCGGAAATCCCACGGGAACGGGAACTATGCGGGTTTTTATTTTAGAATTTTTTCCACGCGAACGAAGTCGCGGGCACAGCTAGTAGATTATAAATGCGAAAGTTTGGATGTTTGGATGGATGTTTTGTTACTCAATCACGCAAAAACTACTGAACGAATTTGAATGAAATTTGGCACACAGGTAGATGATGATCTGGAATAGCACATAGGCTATTTTTTATCCCGGAAAAATTAGGTGATCCCGCGGGATTTGCCAAAAACTTTTATAATGCAGCGGGTTGCGCGCTGTAGCTAGTAGTTTGTAAAAAAGCGTCATATAATTTGCACGCCATGTTTTTAGAATATATGTTCGGCCCCCCTTAGTACAATAGACCATCTGCCGTTCTGTCAGGCAGTTCGTAAGAGGTGAGCGATTGGCTACAAGAGTCACTATCATCGTTCAACTAGGTTGTAGAATTTTGCATTAGCTCGCCCGGGTATGGTACCACCGCGTTACCTGTTCTTGCTACAAGGACAATTCTTGATATCGTCATGCTCCAATTTGGAAGATAAGATAGGCGGTAAACTTTATGCATTAGCATCTTGACCTTACGGATAGCAATAGGAGTCTCTTCCCAATAGGAGTGTCATTTATTTTGTTCGCCCGCGATATAAAAAAATCTGACCTAATTATAATATAATGTCACATTTTAATTAACAAGCGAGAGGTCATTAAAATCCTACCTTATTCAAAAAGTCGGTAACTTTTTTAATAAATCCGGCGTGTCTATAGAAGTTGTCCCGTCTCTGTTCAAGGCTGCGCCAACTTTTATGAAAATGTTTTGATGAAAAAGTGTATGACTCAATTCGGTCTGATATTTTCCGCAACTACGAATATTTAGTTTAAAATTAATCTAAATATAAAGATTTAACATTTCCGAGGCCATATTCTAGCGTTAAACTTATAAGTTCTAGTATTTATATAAGGGTATAGGTACTACTATAATATAAATCTCTGCTATTTCGTGGTATAGGGGTTAGCCTGTTCGACTCAGATTATGAGGTTTCCGAGTTCCGAGTTTGACCCCCAGGTCAAACAAAAGTGTTATTGGGGTGTTTTTGAGGTTTTTCTTAAACATCCAAAATCTTAAAATAACTCAAAAATGTCAAAATAACTTATAAGAAGTTTTATTGAAAAAAATACTTCTTATTTCTGATTTCTCAGTAGCAGCTCAGAGCACGTAAACGCCAGTCCCGATTATCGATGGGAACATTCGATAATCGCTATCAGGTCGATGAAATGCGGCGATGAGGATCACCACTCAACTCGCCAAGCGACTAACCGACGTATCGTGTCGAACCGAATAATCTATGGACGTTTGGTTTAATCTATCTAGCCTTCAGGGGAACCGACGAGCGTGATGATACTTTTTACAATATAAATCTGTTTTATTTGTATGTACGAGTTTTTTTTTTTTTTTTTTATAGAAGAGGGGGCAAACGAGCAGGAGGTGGACCTGATGGTAAGTGATCACCGCCGCCCATGGACATCCACAATACCAGAGGTCTTGCAGTTGCGTTGCCGGCCTTTTAAGAATGAGTAAGCTCTTTTCTTGAAGGCCCCCAAGTCGTATCCGTTTGGAAACACCCCTGCCGGTAATTGGTTCCACAACGAAGTAGTGCGAGGCAAAAAGTGTCGAGAGAAACGCACAGTTGTGGATTTCCAGACATCGAGATGGTGAGGATGGAATTTCAAATTTTGACGCGATGTCCGACGATGGAATTCGGCGGCAGGAATTAATCCAAATAACTCGTCGGAACACTCCCCATGAAAGATACGATAGAAGACACAGAGTGAACCAACATCTCTGCGCAATGCCAAAGAGTCGAGCCGTTTCGAAATAGCCACGAGTTCATTAAATTGACTGGGAAATAATCTTGATAAATATTCGTTTTGTGACTGACACCAGTTTACAACCGACTTTCCAAAAAAGAGATACGTAAGAAAAATCGTACAAATTAAAAACCTCCTAAGATTCTCAATTCTTTGAATGAATAAATAAATGAATGAATGAATGAATTTATTCATTCATTCATTCGTAATTCATTCATTCAAAGTCTTTTTTTATGTATATTCACCCTTTTTTTTGAAGACACTTAAACCAATTTGAAATATTCTTTTTCTGTTTTAAAGGTTAATCTTCCCAGGTGGTTCCATTTGTCCCAACAATTAGGTCTCATTGGTCCAAACAAGCAGATGGGTCTTCTGATGGAAAGAGTAACCATCGCCTACAGACACCAAATATGTTAATGGTGCGTTGCTATCTTATGGTGAAGTCTAATGCCATATACATAAATTTACAAGCTACATTACCCTACAAACCGGAACACGACAGTGACAAGTACTGACGCTATTGCGAAAGGCGGTGGTACTAGATCCGGACGAGACAATGCAGAACTACCACCTAGTAATCATAATAATATTGATTCGTATAGGTAATCGGTCGTCTTTTACAACGGCAATTGGTCTATTCTTCAAACGGAAGAAAGTGTGGGTGTATATATGTATATGTATGTAAACATGTAATAATTTTTAAAAGGCTTGATCGATCGAAACGTGGTTTTAGTATTCGATTGGGTTCTGCCGAAATTAGACTTCCCGAAAATTTGAACCGATTCGACGTAAGAGATGCTGGAACATATTTAATAAACATGCAATCGCTAAAATACAAATATTTATCTATTTTACACAAACGCCTGTCGGGAATTGAACCTCAGTCTCATTAATAGTGAAGTTAGAGTAGTTAACCATGAAATCAACGGAGCCGTATTATCAAACCGTTCTTGTACGTGCAGTCAAACGTTATAGATTTATATGGTGTGAGATCGTACTAAAATGGTGTATAAATTATTTATGTAGGAGTTTAAGCAGTTTGGACCGGCCCGTTGGTCGAGTGGTTAGCGACCCTGACTACGCAATCAACGAGGCTCGGGTTCGATCCTCGTCGGGGACAAGCATTTGTGTGATGAGCATAAATGTTTGTATTTCCGGGTTTGGGTGTTTATTGTATATATTCTGGTATTTATATATGTATTTCTATGTATTTGTATCGTTGACTAACTAACACCCATAACACAAGCAAATATTTGCTTACTTTGGGGTTAGATCAGTAAGTGTAATTTGTCCCGTGAATATTTATTTATTTAATAATAAAAAAAAGCAGTGGTTCGTGACTGCTAGTTAGTAGAGATTCGCAACGACTCTCCCAGATATTTATAACCGCCTTACCAACTTCTGCCGCAATAGCATCAATTTTTTTCAAGGTCTTAAACGGTAAGGTTATCCCGGTGTTGGTCTCTTTGAAGAATAGACTAAATGCCGTTCTGCCAGGCAGGTCGTAAAAGGCGACCGATTGGGTATACGAGTTACTATCATCGTAGCTACTAGGTGGTAGACTTCTGCATTGTCTCGCCCGGGTCTGGTACCACCGCCTTACATATTATTGCCGCAATAGCGTCAGTGCTTGTCACTATCATGTTCCGGTTTGGAGCGTAAGGTAGCCGGTAATTTATGCATGTGGCATTAGAACTCGCCGCAAGATAGCAACGCACCATTAACACCTTTAGTGTCTGTAGGCGATGGTTTTACTTTCCATCTGGAGACCCATCTGCTTGTTTGCTATCTTATGATATAAAAAAAGGTAGTTGGTAAATTTATACACGTAGCATTAACACCCCACACCCATTTAGATAGTAATTCACCAATAATATCTTCGATGTGTGTAGGCGACCGTTGTTTCTTTCCACCGAAGAGAAATATGCTTGATTGTCATCAAAAAAAAACTTAACTTTTTATAAAATGTGCTCCTATTTTGCTTTTTGTTCTATTTTTTTAACACGTAATAAAATAGCAATAATAATATCGGTAGGCAAACTGCACGAATTGATCTAACTTCAAAAGCAATTTAGTTGCTTTTATTCTGGGTGTTCTATTCCAATGGTCCAATTATGACCAACAATTCAGATATAAGCACACACACACACACACATACACACACACACACACACACACACACACACACACACACACACACGCATACACACAACACTACACCGCCGTCGTAGACGACAAATTTCTCTTTCTCTGCCACCACATTTGGTCCGAACACTGCCAAAGCCGAGGTCCGGTCTCATAGGAGACATTCTTTAGTGCGGGCGTTATAGCCCTAATTTTAACTTAAACTGGCTGAGCACTCTGCTCGCCCCAAATATCCGGTGTAGCATTTAGGACCGATAAGGTCAACTGTAATAGTAATTTCGGAAAAAAAACAGAAAAGTTATGGGTGTTAATCAACGGCACTAATACATAACAATACATATATAAATACCGTTAAATACATAATAAACACTCAAATCCAGAAATACTAACATCTATGATCATCACACAAATATTTGTCCCCGTCAGAAATCGAAATCAAGCTACATCGATTCGTTCAGGTTCGCTAAACACTCGACCAACGGGATGGTCAAAAACCGCCTAGCAAAGGCCCATTAAATTTATGTATAAAGTATAAACACATGCACTTCTAACTTTTCCCCTAATTAAAAACCTATTGTTAGTTTTCCAAATAAAATTTTCACAAATGACTACATATTACGCTGCGCTAAGCCATCCAAAGCTACAAAAACTCAAATAAAGGTCGATTGTAAGCAATAGTTCTTCCTCGCCGCCCGGGATTAGGTAATTTATAAACCCACACGCTGATGTCTTCGAAAATCCTAATGGCACCTCGGAGATATCAAATGAGGAGCTTTCCTTAGGAAAACTTAGAGCGACAGATTTGAAAAATCCGTCATTTTCGACACAAATACGTTTTGAACTTGCTTTTTTTTAATTTTGTCCTACCAGGCAGTGCGTAAGTAACGAACGATTTTCAATGTGAGTCACTACAATCGTGGCCACTAGGTACTAGATTTGTGCATTGTCTCACCCGGGTCTGTTACTACCGCCATACTAATTCTTCAATAGTGACAGTGCTTGTCGCTGTCGTGTCCTGAAGTGGAGGGTGAGGTTGCCATTAAACGTATGCATGTACCATTAAGACTTCGCTATACGGATAGCAATGCACCGTTAACATCTTTGGTATATATAGACGATATGACGATGGTTGTCTCTTCCTATTAGGAGAGCCATTTGCTTGGTCCCTATCTTTTTTTTTATGTCATAAGATAGCAAACAAGCAGATGGGTCTCCTGATGGAAAGAGTCAACCATCGCCTATAGACACCAAAGATGTTAATGGTGCGTTGCTATCTTGTGCCACATGCATAACTTTACCGGCTACCTTACCCTCCAAACCGGAACACGACAGCAACTAGCACTGACGCTATTGCGGCAGGAATAGGTAAGGCGGTGGTACCAGACCCGGGCGAGACAATGCAGAACTCTACCACCTAGTAGCCACGATGGTAGTGACTCGATTGCCAATCGGTCGCCTTTTACGATCTGCCTGGCAGAACGGCAGTTGGCCTATTCTACAAAGAAGGCCGGGACCAACACGGCGAAAAAATTATTAAAAAAGTAACGCATTAACATATTGTTGACACACATTAACGATACTGTGCTACGCAAGCGGCACTTTATATATTTAGTACTAGCTGCAGCGTGCAGCCCGTTGCATTATGAGTTTTTGGTGAATCCCGCGGGATTACCTAATTTTTTCGGGATAAAAAGTAGCCTATGTGCTATTCCAGGTCATTATCTACCTGTGTGCCAAATTTCATTCAAATCCGTTTAGTAGTTTTTGCGTGATTGAGTAACAAACATCCATCCAAACATCCAAACTTTCGCATTTATAATATTAATATAGATTAATATAGATTATAATTCAAGAAACGTGTCAAGTATATGGATTAATACAATAATATGTAGATATTTGAACGCGGTTCTCATATTACTCGCTGGCTTTTCGTTATATCCAATATTCAGGCGTCTGTCATACCGTCACGTATTATTCAACTCACTTAAGTGCTGAGTTAATCTCTTTTTTAATACCCTCAATACTTAAAAGAAGAAATACTTTACATCCATATATGCATTTCAAATATGATATCACTAATTATCGCCTTAATGGTCTAGAGTTTTTCGAACTATTTCAGGTTTTCAATTTTGTGCCTCAAACTTTTCAGTTTGCGGCGCAAAATTTAATATTTTGTCTCGGAACCCCTTCAAAATGATTGTGCAATGTAAACATACATAGATCTTCATGTCAGGTCCCTTACGGGATAGGCAGAGAGAACCGAGTGTCATATTTGTCTTGCCTCCTCCACATTCATTACTCTCTTCACACACACTTTATGGAACTTTACCACTTAGACGTCACGATGGTAGTGACATGTATAGCCAATTGGTCACCTTTTACGATCTGCCTAGCAGATCGGCGGATAGCCTATTCTCCCAAAAAGGGCCCAGAGCCATACGTAATTAACATACCCCAATAAACACCCAAACCCAGAAATACAAATGTCTATGCTCATCATACAAATTTTTGTTCCTGTTAGGAATCACTTGACTTATACGGCAGTCGAAATGTGCTGCTTGGAAATTAGTACATATATAATGTTATGATACCTGTTGACACTTTTTTTGTAAACAACCAGCAAAATTTGATATGTCAAAGAAAATTATGTATTCTAAGAAAACCCCTTAAGGGTCGATTCACTAAATAATAATAATATCGCTGGACAAATTACACAGATCGATCTAACCCCAAGAAAGCAAATTATTTGCTTGTGTTTTGGGTGTTAGTCAACAATACCTATACTATATACATGGGCGTGCCCAGTGGGGGGGGGGGGGGGGGGGCAGGGAGGGGCAGCTGCATCCCCCTGGAATTTGTTTACCTCTCAATTTTTCAGGCTTTATTTTTATTTATCTCAATATCTACTGTTGTAGATATTGAGATAAAAATAGTTTTAAAATGTTACGGTTGCCCTCCCTGGCCCAGAAATTGGGTACGCCCATGCCTATATAAATACTGTCACATACGTAACAAACACCCAGAAATACAAACAATTATGCTCATCACACCAATGTTTGTCCCTGTCAGGAATCGAAACCAAACCTCATCGATTTGTAGTTAGGTTCGATAACCACTCGACCAGTTACAGGGCAAATTAGTAAAATATTGGAGCTGTCATCATGATATTGTAGAAGTTATTTTAATAAATCACAATTTCGTTTAATATTACTGAAATTGATATCTAAATTGAATATAGATGTGAAAACTCTGTTGATTTTCTGTATCAAAATAATTGGTTTATACTGGCTTGTTTATAAATACACTCATCCACCATTTTGATTTATAAATTGTTAGTGTTCTAAATAAATTTGCGATGTTATTGTAAATTTTTATATTAACGTTTCAAAAGTATGTTTTTAGAGCAAATACAAGCATTTTATAAGTTGTTATCTGTTCAAGTAGGAAAAATATGGCTAAGAAAATTAAATAATATTCCTCGAGTTAGTTTAGGCGCCATTTTGTAGAATAAGATAACTGTTTTATTGCTGAATTTCGTAAAAGTCGAGAGACTAATATCAAGCCTACTATGTACCACCGTTTTTCTACCAAAATAGCGTCAAGTACCGATTAAGAAGAAAAGTGTAGGAAGGAAAAGTAAGGTAATATTCAATACAATAAACATTTTCTGGATTGAATCCACTCGAAAATCTACAAACATAAAAATCTAACTAGAAACGTTATGCTCTAAGCTGAACCGGCTCACTATTAGACCAACGAGTAGTTAAAATTTTATTTAGACTGTTTGGAGATTATGGCGTTACTTTGCAGAAATCAATAATTTAATGATAAAATAAAAGTAATTTTACTTGAAAATCTGTACAAAATTTCTATAAAAATACTGTTAGGAATGGAACTAACGTACGGAAAGCCTGAAAAATAAAGGTTACCCAAGGAGACTCCAACTCCAACACCCTTTCAACCACGTAATTAGAATAAACAGAAACATACAGTATATATATGTACGCAAGGCACATTTCACTTCGTAACCGAAGCAGATCTAGATGAGGCGAATAGCATTTCACTTAACAAGAGTCGATGCTTTAATTTATTGCTTCAGATTTTGCAGAAAGTTGCAAATTAGATGAAGTGATTTTTGTTATCATTAGAAAGCAAACAAGCACATGGTTCGCGTAATGGAAAGAGACCCCATCTATGTTAATGGTAATACCATTCGTGTTGCGGGATGACAATGCCACACGCATCAGTCTGCCAGTTACCTAATCATCGAAATCGGATCACGCACTTACATGAATTGCGGCAGGAATATTTAAGACGGTTATACCAAATACCCGAGCCAATCGTTGTGGGATTTTACCACCTAGCAGTCATAGTGGTAGAGATACCTATAACTGATCGTTCATCTTTTACAAACTCCTGGCAGATATCAGGTGGTTTACTCTTCAAAGTAGGCCCAGTCCAACGCGGGGAAATAACACAAACAGGAAGGGAAGGAGAAAAGTAACATCGAAATACAAACTATATGTACTCAACGTACGTTTGACTTCGTAACCGAAGCATCTCCAGGAGAGTTGAATAGTATTTAAGTTAACAGAAATTCAAACATTCGATGCTGAGTGAACCTCCTCGGATCCCTTGATTCAGTCAATCTAATTTAAGCCCAGACCTTATACTAAAACATAATATAGCTCACACACATCTGTAATGGCACATTTCATTAAATAGTTCTTACCTGGTGAATAAAAATAATTCACCTAATATGTATGGCGAAGAAGAAGACATACATCATCTTTTAATGGAATGAAACAAAAACATCTCGAGAGGCATTCCTAATGTAGGTCCAATGCAAAACATTCTGAGTTGACCAATATCGGATTCAGCATTTCACGTGAATAAATTTGTCAAAACAGCCTAGAGCAGAGTTTCACATCGTCTTTTTAAAGTAAGTTTAACTATATCCGATGGGATAGATGTAATCGCCATAGCAACATAAGTGCGTATTAAAAAAAAATCTTGTTTCAAATTTCGCAAAAACTGACAAACGAAATTTCCTTAATTTATCTGTGACTCACTTTTGCATTTAAGATATTCGAATGGATTTACCTTTTATCTGTATAACGAAACTCGACGATAGCAAAGATAGCATTTTCCTAGGTAATATAATAGAATCCAAGAATATGGATAGAAAATAGTTTTTCTAAAACCAATTTCAGCGGCAAAACCTAAACGACGCCATTTACGAGACGACCTTTGCTTCTAAGCACAAATTCTTATCTAATGAGGTTTCTTTTGTGAGGAAAACATTCCTAGAGGATAGGCGCGTATAAAAACATATTTTATGGGCAATAGGATCTTGTATTGTAAAAGATAGCAAGATAAAAGATGACTCTCCTAATGTCAACAATAAAGATTCACCTACTAATAAATAAATATCGTTGGACAAATTATAGGAATTGATCTAACTCCAAAGTAAATAAATTATTAGAACCTATATATTATACGTGAAATAAAAACTTTGTACTTTGTACTTTTACCGATAATTGCCCGAAACTTTTTTTTAGAATCCATAGGGAAGGGTTTGACCACGATCTTACCTGATGGTAAACTAAGATGTGGCCTAAGATGGAATGTGCTTCCCTAGAAGGCTTCCCTAGAATGTGCTTACCTTGAAGCTCCCCAGATTGTACTCGTGGGGAACACAGATTCAGGAAGCATGTTCAAGTCCTTTGCGGTTCGAATGAAGAATGTTGAGTCGAACCGCTTTGCCCAGGTGCGTGGAACGTCGATTATGTGTCGATGCCTAGATCTGTGCGCTACGACGATCATCGCCAAACTTCGTGTTCATACAAGTGATATGATAAAAAACAAGATTATTACAGAAACTAAATATAGCATAATGAAAAAATGAAGTTTTACAAATTTCTTTCAGAAAGTCGTGACTTTTTTATTGGACATTTACTTATATATATATATATATATATATATATATATATATATATATATATATATATATATATATATATATATATATATATATATATATATATACATATATATATATATATATATGTGTGTGTGTGTGTGTGTGTGTGTGTGTGTGTGTGTGTGTGTGTTTTGTTAAACTATATATCTTCCTGCTCAGTTCAGTACTGACTGACTGTCGCCACGGCAAGAATCGCCAAGCGAACGATCCACAGGCGTATCACCTAACGTTACTTTTAACCGTAATGAAAAACTCATCACAAACGTCGCCAATTGCGTGTTGGTCACTCGATGCATTTTTTTCAATATCACAACACTGAAACTTATCAAGTGGCAACGACTGTCACTGATATACTGTTTTGTGTCTTGCAATATCTAAACAATTATGATAATTTCACATTGCGAGTTACATGATAACCCCGCCGATTTATACGAGTGGAGGTACTAGGCCTATAGATGTTTCACATAAAAAAACGGATTGTGTGGTTTTATGAAACCACGGTTAAAGTGAAACTTTTTTCACATTATATATTTTTGCGCGCCTTTCACTTTATCCCTACTCCGCGGCCGACCGTCACGCGACAGGCGACACACAGACCAAAAAATTTGAGACGATGTAATAAAAGTTTCACTTTAAAACAATATTGTCTCAAATACGAGTAATTAGTAGTCAATGTACGAAACAGCACAGAATGCAACGTGTACATAATTGAATATGCTTGATGAATGGACCAATCAGCAGCACTGTAGTACCAAACCGCATGTCCCTACTAAGCCACTAGTTCTGTGGCTGCTAAGTGATTGCTTAATTCCACACCGAGTTAACTTGTGTAGGGATGTAATTTTGCTTTCAGAAAACCGTATATCAATGCCTACCTGTAATTGTAATTGTATTATTGGCTATTGCTCTAGTAGGATAGTCAATGATTGTTTAATTGATCACAAATATGCATAAAGAGGCTTGGATTTGGGTTCTGACAAGCATTAGCGTTATAATTTCACTTTTATTTGAAGTGTAAAAATCTAATTTTCTTTTTTTTATAAGCTGCAAAGCTTATTTTTTAATTTCTTTAGTTTATATATCGCCTCTAGCGGTCCAGCGTTGGCGTTGACCACATGAGGTCCCGGGTTCCCGGATTCCCGGGTCGGGCTCAAAAAAAAGTGTTTTTTCAGTTTTCTGAGAAACACAAAGTTGCCCGGGATTGGAAAGTGTCCGGTTGGCAATAGGCTTGCCACCTATCACATTTGTGGGACCAAGTATCTTCGGCTAATCGTGGGTGCACTTTTTGTACCTCTGCCTACCCCTTCGGGGATATGGGCATGAAGATACTTTTTTTCTTTAGTATATCTATATATATAAAAATCAATACCACTTTTTGTTGTTATTTTATAACTCAAGAACGGGCTCACCTATCCAAACCAATTGTGTAGACTTTGTTTGGACTATTTAGTAGATGGTTTATGTGGAGTTTGCACAAAATTGGTAGAGCGATTCTTCATTTATCACATTTTTGTACCAAATGAATTCAATAAATGGCTATACGTAGCGAAGCACGTACCGGGCCGTTAGTTATAGTGTATAATTGGGTATTTGCATGAAAATGATTTTTCAAATAAAGTTCAGTTAATAAATTCTTTGAAACACATAAAATACCTACGTAAGATTAAAATTTAATTTATACAAATAATTTTTAAATAAATAAATAAATAAAAGTGGTCAAATATGATGTAAAAATCACGTGACGTGAAACGTGATGTGATTGGTCTGACGTCATTGTGCATATTATTGGCGCGTCATTTGAATGCATGATAAACGACGAATGATAAATTATTGAAAAAAATTTCAAGTTGGAATATGCACAATGACGTCACATACGCAAGAGGGAGCTACCTATACGTTTAAATTTTAACAATTTTTTTATTGTTAAATAGTATAAATGTTTATAAATAAAAAAAAAATTTTTTTTTTCAAAAATTTAAAAAAAAATTTAAAAATAATAAGACATAACTATTTAATGGATTGGAAAATCATGCAAATACCCAATTAATGTTTATTTTGTGTAAAATTTATCGTTACATTTTCTCAGTGTAAAGTGTAATGTTTTTTATTTTCTTTTTTATGTAAACTTTATGATGTTTTTTTAAACATATAAGGTATAAAATTATGTGATCTTTTTTTATTATAATTTTTTTGAGTAAAGCACGAATTTTTTGCTTTTTTTTTAGTGTGAAATTTCTAATTGTTTAATCCCCATCTCTAAATTTTTTTATATCCATTTGGTTATTACCTATTTTCTGACATCAATTTTAATTGACATAAACCCATTTATTGATAATTTAACAAAGAAAAGTCTTGATTGTGATCAGCAATTTGCCTTAAATCGTGCAATGCTTTGACTACTAAGCTACATGTCGGTGGTTCAACGTGGCGAAATACTACTTTATTATATTTGTATACTTATATATATACTTATATACTTTTTTATATTTATATTTGACTAGTTGATCCGGCAAATGTTGTTTGATATAAGTATACGGGATTGGCCTTCCAGGCAGCCGAAAGGGCATTGGTTAAGTATTCTTAAATTGTCTAATTTTCCGCCCGCGCAATTTTCTTAATATTTTCGTTTATGATAATATTTTTTGTTGTGTTTGTAATTGCCATTCTCCTGACAATTACATACACAACAAAAAAACAATTAGCGAAATCGGTACGCGTGATGTCGTGACCACGCAAAATAGGGAATGATTTTTTATAAATTATATAGATTACGTCAAATTATGCTGATGGCTAAATTATCTTGTTGATTTGACAATATCCCGCCCACGTATGCTTCTACTACCTTTTCTTTTCTTGTCACGATAGCATCATTACCAGCTTGTCATTTTCGTATTCTGGTTTAGAGGTTAAACAAGTGGCTTTACCATCCAGCCACTTAGGAAGGCAGAGCATGTAATTTTTTTTAAATGTCAAGATGGGGTTGTGTAAAGTTAAATTAATGTTTGTGGGGTTCCAACCCTTATCTTACGGTTATTATTTTCACATTATTAAATAGCTAACAAGCAGTTAGGTCCCGTGATAAAAAAGAAGCCTTCGCCCATTCGCAATGGTACGTTTTCGAAAATTAAAATACTATAATTTTTAAAAACTTAATATTTTTGAAATCTTTGATTTCAAAAATCTATGCTTAGTTATTATTTTGCTTTAAGCTTAAAATACCTCAAATTAGCGAAAGGTTTAAAGGGGTGGCCTGCAGGTTCAACCATCTTACATATTTCTTTTATATCATAAAATAGCAAACAAGCAGATGGCTCTCCTTATAGAAAGCACCGCTAATACAACAAAGATGTTAACGGCACGTTGCTATCCGTGTGGCGCGATGGCAATGCTATCTGAATAAATCAACCGGCTACTCTACCCTCCAAATTGAAATAGGACAATGATAAGCATTAATGGAATAGGAAAAACAACAAAGAAAAATATGGACATGCAGGGATTGAACCTGCGACCATCTCCCTCAAGCCGGGATACCCTTCCACTGAGCTAATGTCTATAGGCTCGACGTGGCGAAATCCTTCTTTGCTATATGATCGATTACGTCGATTGTGCTGATCGCTAGGTATATATACGTATAACTAGTTAAATGTTTTCATCGTTACAGATGAAAATCACATTTATAATTTTGATCAGTACTTTCATGTTACTAATTATTTTTGTGTTATAGCACTCACACTGTGCTTGGGAAAACTGGAAAAACTTTAAAAACAACAAAGAAAAATATCGACACAATTACGCCACAAGATAGTAACGAACCATTAACATCTTTGGTGTCTATAGGCGATGGTTGACTCTTTCCATCGAGAGACCCATCTGTTTAATTGCTATCTTATGATATACATAAAAAAAGATTTTGATCAAAAGGGGAATGGAAGAGACTTTATATATACACAAAACATGAGTAGATATTTTTGGTAACTGTCCAATAGTTGAGATATTTAGTTTCTCTTTGTTATTTCACCTCATAAATAAATATTGGACAAACAAATCAACATAACAATTTCTACTTTGTACAAGCAACGCGTTCGGACTTACAATTTAGTCTTCATTACTATTTCGCTTTGTTGTGTTCAAACAATAATTATATTTATGTAATTAGTATTGTGGGGGTCTTAGTTCTTAATTATCCAAGGGAACAACGAATAATGGGAGGATAATAAATAAACGCCGCTGGATAAATTAAACGAATTGGTCAAATCCCAAAGTAAGCATATTTACTTATGATATAGGTGTTAGTCCACGATAGGAATACATAGAAATACATAGATATATTAAAATAGAAATACTATAGATACACTTTAGAAATAGAAATACTATAACATATAGATTTAAATATAGATATTTAAATCTATATGTTAATAAGTGAAGCAAATACTTTGTAACCCATTTTTACGACAGTCACGCGAACGGAGGAGTTTGAAATTGAGCACAGATAAAGCTTACATAATGAAAAACTGCAGAAACTTAATATTTTTATGTAATACTAGCTGACCCGGCAAACGTTGTTGTACCATATGTATACATAATAGGTATCCAAAGCGGACAAACAACGTGACATGTAATTTATATAAGTATACGGGATTGTCCTTCCAGGCAACCGAGAGAGCATTGAACTTTATATGGTGGTTAAGTATTCTTAAATTTTCGAAGTTTCCCCGTAATTTATCTAATATTTTCTTTTACAAAAACCCTCTTGTTTAAAGGGTTAAATACTAGAGGGCACTGCGATCTGTATTTCCTGCTTACTATAGTGTCATCGTTGTCCAATAAAAGGAATTTATCACGTCATCGTGGGCCAATCGCGTGGCTGCGAATAACCTATTGAGTTTTTCTTTAATTTGCCAACTCACATATTTTTTTTTTGTACCACCAATACGCACGCATACTGTACATTTAAAAGTATAATATAATATTTTTATGGAAGATTGTTTTCTTTAAAAATCAAGATACGCAACATTTTTGATCCTACGAGTCGGATTCTTAAAAAGAACCAGAAGAGGAGTTTATATACGATAAAAGCAGCAATCTCCCGTAAACTGAAACTCAACTGCTGCTGCTCAACTACGGTGAACTGTGACCCAACGCGCAAGGAGATCCAGGATACAGAGCATTCAGCATCGCTGCAGAGTTGAAAAAAGTCCAATGAGGAAAGTGTCGTGGTCTATAACGTGTTAATTCTGGTGATTGCAAACTGTAAGTATTTCGGCTTTTTAACCTTCCAAAATGTCTAAAAGCGATTCCGATAGAAGTGATGATAATACTATTAAAAATTTAAACAAACTAAGAGGTTCAATAAAAGGCAGATTAACTGTTTTTAAAAATTATGTTAATTCTTTGGTGGCAGTTGACATAGGCTATACACAACGGGCAGAGTTAAAGTTAAGGCTACAGGGGGCTAAAAATTTATATAATGAGTTTAACGATGTGCAAAACAAAATTGAATCCTTACTCCCGGTGTCTGAGATAGAATCGCAGTTATCAGTTCGCGAGGAATTTGAAAACAATTGTTATAGTATCGTAGCAAAAACCGAATGTATGATAAATGATGAGGAACCGCCCTGTGACAAGTCGTTATCATTAAATCACACATTTCAATCTGTAAAGTTACCTACTATCGCGCTCCCTACCTTTAACGGCGACTATGACCAGTGGTTGGAGTTCCGTGACACGTATTTGGCCCTTGTGCACGACTCACATGAAATATCAGACATTCAAAAATTTCACTACCTTAAGTCTTCGCTACGTAGTAGTGCACAGCTAGTCATCGACTCAGTTGAATTTTCGGCACGTAATTACTCAATAGCTTGGGAACTCCTGTTAAGCAGATACAATAATAGCAGGCTACTCGTACATAATCATGTTAAGTCCCTATTTTCTATTCCCAATGTAAAACAGGAGTCACCATCGTTAATACGGAAATTAATTGACACAATATTAAAAAACATTTGAGCCTTAAACTTACTCGGTGAGCCCACGGAGCACTGGGACACTTTAATTACTTATCTAGTGGTAACCAAATTAGATTCCGCCACAGAACGCGAGTGGGAACGGTATAAAACTACGTTGATACCGTCTACCACCGACAACGATATAGCCAATAAAATTAAATTAAATGATTTGATTACATTTTTGAGAAACAAGGCTGATATGTTAGAAACTTTATCTGCGACACACTTTAAGCCTGGAACCTCACACTCATCTAATTTCAAACGTCATTCTATCAATCCAAATATACACTCAAAGCTACAGTGTAACGTAGTTACTAACAAATCGAAGCCGAACTCAAAATATATTAATTCACGCACTAAATCTTGTTTGATGTGTAGTGCACTACATCCATTGTATTCGTGCGAACAATTTCTAAACTTAAACTTACAAGACAGACTTACATTCATACAAAATAAAAAGTTATGCGAAAACTGTTTGCATCCTGGTCATATAGTTAGTGAATGTCGATACGGTCCGTGCAGGAAATGTGATAAAAAACATAATTCTTTGATCCATCGTGAGGGCGACGGGAGCGGCGCAGAGGTGCGCCCCGTGTCGCTGCTGTTAGCTAATGAAGTGGGTGATCGCGACTGCATCCAGCCGCACGCGCACCTGGCAAACACCATCACATCTGCAACCGCGGCTCATACCTTACACACACACGCGCATTCACAACCTGTTTTGTTATCAACTGCAATCGTTCAAATAGCTGATGGAGAGGGCACTTACTATAATATTCGCGCCGTTTTAGACAGCGGTAGCGAGCGCAGTTTTATTTCACAACTCTTATGTAATAAACTAAAACTTCAATTAAAACAGTCCACTGCACAAATAAATAGAGTTGGTAATATTGTCACTAAAAGCTCGCAAAATTGTGACGTACAACTTAAGGCGATTTGTGGAACGTTCAACATGCGCATTTCATGTTAAGTTTTACCACACATTACGTCCTATTTACCAACTGTCTCGATTAATAAACGTAAACTATATATACCTACGCACATTCAACTCGCAGATCCCACTTTCTATGAAAGTCAACCCGTCGATATGTTGATAGGGGCGGATCATTTTTGGAGTATTTTAGAAGAAGGAAGGCTACGGCTGTCGAACGGCCCTTTCCTTCAGAATACAAAATTGGGTTGGGTGATATCCGGTCCAGTTTATCAGGGGAAGCGACCATCACGAGCCGTAACTTGTAATTATAGCACTCTTGACACGCAAGCTATAGACAAGCAGGTACGTTTGTTTTGGGAGCTCGAAGAGTTGCCTAGCGATCGCAAGTCAGGGGATACGCGCAGTGACAGCGAACGTCAATGTGAGAACCACTTCATACAAATAACAAGGCGAGTTGCTGACGGAAGGTTCTGCGTTCGTATTCCGTTTAAAAAACCTCCTGACACGCTAGGTGAATCATATTCGCAAGCAAAACGTCGTTTTTTAGCGTTAGAAAAACGATTACATAATAACCCGGCTTTCAAACAGCTATATCAAGATTTTATACACGAATATATACAGTTAGGGCACATGACTCGTATTACAGCCTATGGTAACCTTCATTACTTCATGCCACACCATGGCGTTTTCCGTGAACACAGTACCACAACTCGCTTAAGGGTAGTATTCGATGCCAGCGCAGCGACGTCTAACGGAATATCACTAAACGATTTGTAGTTTCTAGGAGAACCTTTACAAGGTGATTTAATTTCCATTTTACTTAGGTTCCGCGAAAACAAATATGTCGCCTGCGCTGACATCGAAAAAATGTATAGACAAGTGCTTATTGAGCCTGAACAACGCAGCTTACAACTAATTTTGTGGCGTGACAACCCGTCCGAGGAAATTGGTATATATCAATTAAACACCGTTACGTACGGAACCGCCTCAGCGCCATTCTTAAGTTGTAGATGTTTAAAGCAATTGGCATACGAGTGCGACAATCCAGAGATCGCAAGAGTTATATTAAATGAGTTTTATGTTGACGATTTGATTTGCGGAGAGGAAAGTATTGATAAATTATTATTATTATGCGAGGAAACTGCGAAGACTTTAAACAAAGGATGCTTTCCCTTCCGCAAGTGGATTTTTAACTTCGATTACGGAAATAATTTCACCAATGGTACTATAAAGGAACTATCTCTATAAAGGAACTATCTCTGAACACGCACATAGTAAGACTTTAGGTGTAGGCTGGCACAATAAATCTGATTATTTACACTTTCATACACATTTTGATAATAGTAACAACGTCAAACCTACCAAACGCCTAATTCTATCTGTGACATCGCAAATTTTTGACCCACTCGGATTGTTAAGCCCTGCCATAATATTACCAAAAATTTTACTTCAAAGGCTGTGGGTTTTAAAATTAGCTTGGGATGAAAACGTGCCTAGCGACATCGCACAAGCTTGGCTTACTTTCGTAAATAATCTTTCTATTCTCAATAACATAAAAGTGCCACGTTATGTTTTTTGTGGGGAAGCTATTTGCTGTAAGGAGTTGCACATATTCACTGATGCATCACAAGTAGCTTATGGTGCGTGTGCTTACATTCGCTGTGTAAGCGAGAGATCAACTGTGACAGTGCGGTTGTTAAGTTCAAAGGGCAAGGTCGCACCGCTTACCCCCACTACTATACCCAGGTTAGAATTATGTGGAGCTCGACTGGGCGCTCGCCTGTATTCCAAACTCAAAGAATCACTCAGAAGTCATTTTGATAAGGTGATCTTCTGGACTGATTCCACAATCGTTTTAAGTTGGTTACGCATGTCACCTAATTTATTAAAAACCTATGTTCAAAACAGAGTTGCCGAAATACACGAGCTTACAATGGACAATTTATGGCGTCACGTCAAGGGTCGTGACAACCCTGCTGACCTCATTTCACGCGGAGTACATTTAGACGTATTGGCTCAATCAAGGTTATGGTGGAATGGTCCATCATTCCTCCATGAACCCGATTATGATTCTTCTTTCGCAACTACAAATTCAGAACCTGTTGACTTACCAGAAATTAAATCAAACGCCTTAAATGTACTAATTTCTAATCAAATTACTAACGACACACTATTTACATTTTCCAGGTTCTCTCAGTTCAGTCGCATGCAGCGGGCCGCCGCATACGCTCTTCGCTTTATATACAACTCGCGCAGTAAAGAACGCCACGAGCGGCGGTACGGTGCGTTGTCTGCGGACGAGTTGAGAGAATCTCTGCTGACGCTCGCATATCTCTCGCAGCGCGAGGCCTATCCAGATGTATACGAGGTTCTTATAAAAGGAAAATCGTTGCGCAGTACTCATCACTTACTTAATTTGAATATTTTTTTAGATAACAGAAATATATTACGCGTTGGTGGTCGTGTTCGCAATTCAACTTATTTTAATTTTGATAAAAAACATCCAATTTTATTATCAACAAGACATCACTTTACTTTATTACTTTTTAGACATGAACACAACATATTATTACACGCGCCTCCACAGTTACTTTTATATTCACTTAGAGAAATGTGGTGGCCCGTAGGTGGTAGAAATCTGGCTCGGACAATTGTACACAAGTGTGTTGTTTGTGCCCGCATGCGAGCGAAAACGTTAACGCCACTCATGGGTAACTTACCTGCTGAACGGTTACAACCAGGCTTTCCTTTCATGAAATGTGCAGTTGATTACGCCGGGCCAGTACTCATACTTAACCGTAAGGGCAGGGGAGCCAGGATGATCAAATCTTATATCTGCCTATTTATATGTTTTATCACCCGCGCGATCCATCTTGAATTAGTCAGCGATTTATCTTCAGGATCTTATCTACTTGCGCTTAAAAGGTTTATATCGCGTCGCGGAAAACCAAGCGAGATATTCTCAGACAACGGGAGAAACTTTGTGGGATTAGCAAGCGATTTTTCAAAATTTTTAAATTCATGTTCAGAACACATTAAAGATTACGTAGCCTCTCAGAATATTAAATTTCACTTCATTCCACCTTACGCTAGTCATTTTGGGGGTTATTGGGAAGCCGGAGTAAAAAGTTGCAAGCATCACTTACGACGTGTTGTTGGCAACGCTCACTTGACGTACGAGGAGTTTAATACCGCATTAATTCAAATTGAGGCCGTATTGAATTCCCGGCCTCTCAGTCCTTTATCGTCAGACCCAGGAGATCTGCAACCACTTAGCCCGGCTCACTTCCTTGTCGGCCGCTCCCTGACAGCTCCTGTTACTGAGGACCTAGCTGATACTTCTATCCATCTTCTGACACGTTACCAACGGGTGGAACAGATGCGGCAACATTTTTGGACTAGGTGGTCCAAGGAATATGTGTCCGAATTACAAATTAGAACGAAATGGAAACAAAATACAAGCGATCTTTCACAGCATACACTTGTTCTTATAAAAGAAGAAAACCTCCCGCCATTGAAATGGAGTCTTGGGCGTATTATAAAGACCTTTCCTGGCCATGACGGCATTTCCAGAGTAGCCGACATCAAGACATCGGCTGGTATAGTGCGACGTGCCTTTTCTAAAATATGTCCGTTACCAGTTAATGAGGACGAAGGTTGGAAGGCTAACTGCTTCCAAGGCCGGGAGGATGTTTAAAGGGTTAAATACTAGAGGGCACTGCGATCTGTATTTCCTGCTTACTATAGTGTCATCGTTGTCCAATAAAAGGAATTTATCACGTCATCGTGGGCCAATCGCGTGGCTGCGAATAACCTATTGAGTTTTTCTTTAATTTGCCAACTCACATATTTTTTTTTTGTACCACCAATACGCACGCATACTGTACATTTAAAAGTATGGAATTTATTTATGGAAGATTGTTTTCTTTAAAAATCAAGATACGCAACACCTCTCTCGTCGTGTGCCTGATGTCGTGTTTAATTTTTTTATGACAATTTAAAATTCTTTTCAAGTAATTAATTACTTATATTAGAAATTATTATAATTAAGAAAAATAAGTGTTTAATTGCAATTTATTTTTACAGGAACTTTTACTGTGGCATTTTGAGTTGCATTTTAAATTCTTGGAGCAGCATTTGCTCTTTTTATCAATACAATATCTTTTGCAGTAGCACGTTATAAACCCTTGCTTACTTTCAGATGATAACATAGATTGTTTTAACGATGAAGTTGAGGGCACATCACAAATGTTAAAAAGTTGGTTTTAGAAAGTGTAAACTCATTACGTGCATAAAGTCTATCGAATCACGAACGTATTTCCTTGTTTCCTAACTGGTAGAGACCTGATGGATTAATGCTTATCTTATGTATATCTTATTAATGCTTATATGAGACGTGTTGTTAACACACGTAACATCTGGGTGCTACACCTCCTTTATCAACATCAGAAACTGTAACTAAAACGTTAGAACTAATTTCAACACAGGAAAATTTTAAATAGACAGTGAAACCATTTTGTTTGCCTGTTTCTGTAGACCTGATTTAGCACATTCTCGTTCAACATTTATGCTGTTCTTTCTGAAACAGAGCTAATAAGTTACATTTGCTCCAAATCCCTCATTCTCATCGCTTTCTCCACAGATAACGTGTACATATTCATGACAGTCTAAGCACTTGTGAGTTTCTGACGTCTCATTTTTGCAAACAGCACATAACTTCAAACTTTCAGTGTGATATGGTAAAAACAATGAATGCTCAGAACGCGTCATTGTTTTTTTTATTGCCACAACGCATTGAGATCGAATAACATGTCAGCCACGATACGAATTCCGCTACTTGGTCTTTCTGTGATTGCCACAACGCGTCGTGCGCGTTTTCATTACAGCCATAACACGAAATTCGCCATGTAGATGTTTTACTGTGACCACAACGCGTTGCGAGCTATTTTTACGCTCACTGAGCGTTTTCGATCTTTGAGCGTAACAGATACATTAAATTAGTATTCAAAATGATGAGTAAATTAATTTAATGTTTTACATTTTACATTATTTAATCTAAATTATTTAAATAAAGTTAAATATTTAAATTGAAGCAGTACCCAGTTAGTTGAATAAATTAAATGTGTATTGTCAGTGACGAATGACAAAGTATAGGGTGAAATTAAGGAGTGTCGAGCTAATTCCCCGGTAAATCCTCAGAAATATTATCTCAGAATTACCTTCGAGTTTGTTCCCGTTTGATTTACGACACTCATAAAAGTATGAAGTTTTGTTCGTCTTGCTTTAATTGTTACTAATTGGTGACTTGTTTTTGTTAATACAAAGTTTCTGCCGCCGCAAATTAGATTTGGTGTCCCCACATTGGGATGTTTGGTTTATTTTTGATTGTTTTGAAATATTAAAGGGTTGAAATGCGTTAATTTTGAAGTTAATTCTCTGTTTTGTTTTACCTTTATCTAACTACATTTATACTAATATTATATTTGTTTGGGTTACATAAGAACCCTTATAGTTTCGTGATGTCCGTCTGTTCGTCCGTCCTTATTGTAGCTCAGAAATCCTTAGTATAAGAAAGCTGCAATTTGGCACGAATATACATATTAGTCGCGGCAACAAAACGGTAAAATAATAAAAATGATGTGGTGTCGCGGGACACCAGGTAGGAACGAACTTCCTTCGGCTAAACGGCACTACTCGCTTGTGTACGCGACTGTCGCGCATGCGCACGTCTCATTTAACGCTTTTATTCCACGCATTTTTCTTACGGTTTTACTATCACATTTTTTTCAGTTCGGTCGCGCAGCAAAATCGCTATCCCCTCCAAGCCTGCCGTAAGGAACTTCGTTCCAAAATTTTCAAAAATATTAGGCATGTAAATTGCGAATGTTAATTTTTTTCCCGTTTATCCCAAACTCTACATGAGACTACCTATCCAACGATACCCCATCATTGGGTAGGTTTTTAGGGTTCCGTTCCCAAAGGGAAAAAGTGACCCTATTACTAAGACTGCTGTTTGTCCGTCTGTCTGTCTGTCCATCTGTCACCAGGCTGTATCTTATAAATCGTGATAGACAGTTGAAATTTTGATAGATGATGCATTTCTGTTGCCGATATAACAACAAACACTGAAAATAGAATAAAATAAATATTTAAGGGGTCTTAAATATTTATTTTCCCATACAACAAACGTGATATATAAATTATATATTCAATTTTAAAAAATAATTAAGCAGGTTTTACGGTCACGCTGACCGCAAGCACACGGTCGGCGCCGATGTATGTAACCTAACGCCGTCAGCGCTGAACAGTCAGCGCGACCAAAAAACGCTACCTATGACTACATATATTCATGACCCATCAGCGGCGACCGTCAGCGTGCGGTCAGCGTGACACTAAAACCAGCCTTAAATTAATATTAAATAATAGCCCCCCTTAAATATTAAAAAATATATTTAAGGGGGGCTCCCATTTTTTTATATTATAAGATAGCAAACAAGCAGATGGGTCTCCTGATGGAGTCAACCATAGCCTATAGACAGCAAAGATGATCTTGTGGTGAGGTCTAATGCCACATGCATCAGTTTACCGGCTACCTTACCCTCCAAACCGGAACATGACAGTGACTAGCATTGACGCTATTGCGACAGGAATAGGTAAGGCGGTGGTACCAGACCCGGGCGAGACAATGCAAAACTCTACTACCTAGTAGTCACGATGATAGTGACGTGGATAGCCACTCACACATAGTCTGCCATGCCTGGCAGAATGACAGTTGGCCTATTCTTCACCTTGTTGGTCCCAGCCTCAACTGCCGTTCTGCCAGGCAGGTCGTAAAAGGCGACCGATTGGCTATCGAGTCACTACCATCGTGGCTACTAGGTGGTAGAGTTCTGCATTGTCTCGCCAGGTCTGGTACCACTGCCTTACCTAATCTTGCCGTAATAGCGTCAGTGCTTGTCGCTGTCGTGTTCCGGTTTTGAGGGTAAGGTTGCCGGTAAACTTATGCATGTGGCATTAGTCCTCGCTACAAAATAGCAACGCACCAATAACATCTTTGGTGTCTATAGGCGATGGTTGACTCTTTCCATCAGGAGACCCATCTGCTTGTTTGTTATCTTATAATATAAAAAAAAATAAAAAGGAACCTGGGACCAACACGGGGAAGAATACAACAAACGTTATTTTTGAAGTTTTTTATAGATATTACGGAACCATTCGCACGCGAATCCTACTCGCACTGTGGTAATGAAACCACCATGGCTCGGATTAGCAAGTAAAGTCGGTCTTGTCATTGTTTGAAATAAGGGAAAATCCTTGTGAGGTGTTAATCATTAAAATCTGGCGGTGGAACTGTAGAACCCATGTCACCAACCGATGAATCGGAGATTTATGATAAACCGGAAAGTATAAACTGGTACGAGTTTGGTTCACTCTATATAATTTACATTTCAGAAGAAATTAATACTCTGTTGTGTTGCTTTTGAGGCTAAACTTGTATGGACCTTCATCATTCTCCTTTCATTTACACCGGTTCATCGGTTTAGCCGTGAATTGTAACACATAAGAGAGCTAGTCTTTTGCATTTATTGTATTTATGGATTTTGAAAACAAATGATCTTATGATGACTTAAATCATTGCCTATAAATAAATTTCGCAAAAAGTTGTTTGATTTGCTATTAGAATAAAACTTATTATGATATTAAAGAATTTTTAGCCGATAAAATTAAATGTTAATGGATAGAAATATAAGCTTGTTGAATTATCCTTAAAAAAATTTCAATGCAGTAAAATTTTGTAAATGGTGAAAATTTTGGAAATTATAAAAAAAATTACTCAAAATATGAAACTTGTAATTATAAGAATAACTTTGTAATATGGAATCATCCTTGTATATTTATAACAAGAACATAAAATAGAGAAAAAAAGACCAGCCCGCTGAGTTTCTTCCGCTGGATCTTCTCAGTGTGTGGCCGCGTTCCGATCCGGCAGTAATTCTAAAAAACCGATACAATTTATAGTTTTAAATGTAATATTATATAATGATATTTTTTTAAATATTTGCACACCATATATTGGTAGAATATGTTAGTACCTTAATTTATTTTTAACAACTTGTAACACCCATATTCTTGCAAATAAATATTTTCTTTCTTTCTTTTTCTATGATCTAAATAAACAAAACTTCAAGTCTTAACAGTAATTATTTTTGTGTTATAGCACTCACCCCGTGCTTGGGAAACTGGAAAACCTTAAAAACAACAAAGAAAAATATCGACACGCGGGATTTGAACCTGCGACCATCTTCCTAAAGCCGGGACGCTCTTCCACTGAGCTAGTGTATATATATATATATATATATATATATATATATATATATATATATATATATATATATATATATATGTGTGTGTTTTGTTAAACTATATATCTTCCTACTCAGTTCAGTACTAAAACTTGTAGTAATTTATTTATGTAGTAGACACACTAACAACATAATTACAGAATTAACCTGCAGCTTTACTTGTGAATAAACCTCATAACTCAAACCATAATCCCTTTATCTGCAGTTGAGCTAAGCCTGCAAACATAAGAGCTTTATACCAAGCAATTTTAGCTCATGTTACTAAAAATAGCAGAAAAACTGCCCATAATGGCTAGGCCCTCTAACAAGTCTTTGTCGCTTCTTAAAAGTAGTACAGCGAGTATTTTTATATACTCGTACAATAATAAAAAGAAAAAAAGAATCTTCACGCGTGTATCGCCGAAGGGATAAGCAGAGGAACAACAAATGCACCCACGATTAGCCGAAGATACTTGGTCCCACAATGTGATAGGTGGCCAGCCTATCGCCAACCGGGCACTTGTCAATCTCTGGCAACGTTGATTTTATCAGAAAACTGAAAAAACACATTTTTGAATTGCCCGATCCAAGAATCGAACCCGGGACCTCATGTGGTCAACTCCAACACCGGACCACTAGACCACAGAGGCTATAGAAAGAAAATAGTGTAAGATTACAGAAAAAAATGTCTTAGTGCGAAAGAGTAATAATTTCATTAAAATCTGTAAGGAATTGTCTATTGCTAAGTATGTTAAAGTTGTGTAAATTTATTTATGTAGTTTTTAGTCTTTCATTTATAACTATCCGAAAATTATTACGGGCCATCCATTAAAACTTCATACAAGTATGATTTTTATGGCCCACATCCCCATTGTGATATTGCAATTTTATTTTAAGAAGAAATTGAATTAAACATTAACAGCGGTATTCTAATTTTTTTATTTAATATAAAAATAATCATTACTTAATGAAAATAAAATATTTTAGATAATTGGCAAAAAAGGATCAATTCAAGAACATTAATTATGTTAGTAAGTTTAGATCAAATAAGTAATATTTTTAAGGTTTGGTTTACACACAAATTTTCGCGTTTCAGTATTTTGATTTTAACATATTGTGATGTCACCAAGATTTTGATCCCACTGGCCCTTGTTACATTATGACACTTATCGTTGCTTTTTCCTCCCCCTTAACGTGTGTCGTAATTTTTGAATGATCTCTTACTGCATTACAATTAATAAACATAATTAGTATAGTTATACAATGAGAAAAGAATGCAAAATTTTTATTCCTGTATCATATCGGTGAGATTTAACGTCGGAATGAATGTAGGAAATTATCTAAATGAGAAAAAATGTCAATTTATCGTGAATTATAAATATTGACCAAGAGATGCACATGACACCCACAATACTAGAGGTCTTGCAGTTGCGTTGCCGACCTGTATCTGGATATATGCAATAGTACTAGCAAAATTTTGACTTGAAACCTACTTCACCTAAATACCAGCGCTGTACCATCCTCTTAAAGACTAACGAGTAGTGCTGGCATAGCTATTCTTTTCATTAAACACCGAATAATCCATCTTAGCACTTATATATAAGGTTCATATTCATGTGTAGGCGTGATGTTTTATGTTACTTGATTGCTGATAAAATGTATTGAACATTTAATTGTATGCTTCCAAGATTTCACTTTTATATGACAATGGGTGGTACGTACTTAGAGCATTAATGCTTGGTTCCTATATCAGTAAAATGAATCGCTTAAGTAACGAGTAGTAAATTTTTCAATGAGGCGTAAGCTGTTACATTTACAATGTTAAATTACCAAAAGTCCAAATAAATTAGGCAACGTCTCGTTATTTTTAAATTGGTAGCTAATGGTTACGGTTACGAATGACGGATTTTTGATTACAAAAACTCAGCTCTCTTAAATTGTTAAAATGAATGATATATTTTTCATTTTTCTTCTCTATTAAAGCGATGTAAATAATGGAGGTTAGAGGGTAAGTTAGGCGTTACAATTTATGTATCATTGCATTCCCATATGGATAGCATCGCACCATTAACATCTTTAGTGTATACATATATATAGCTCAAATATATATTGGGATATTACAGTTAGAATATTTATTTCTTTAATTTTTTCTCACAAAGAAACCCTCGGGCTAAGATTGTAAATTGCCCTAATAGTTCTTTTCTGCAATATAAATATAGTGTTTATTTCAGCAGAATTTCTCCGGAACAGAATCCCATACGTCATATATGTGGAAGTAACTAAAGTACGTAAGTAACATGTTGGTCTGAGCTTATTTTGAAAAATAGACTGTCTGCCCTTCTGCCAGGCAAGTTGTAAAAGTCGATCGATTGGATATACGTGTTACTATCATTGTGGCTCCAAGGCGGTAGAGTTCTGCATTGTCCCGCCGTGGGCTGGTACCATCGTCTTACCTATTCCTGCCGTAACAACGTCAGTGCTTGTCACCGTAATATTCTGATTAAGAGAGTAAGGTAAACGTATGCATCTAACATTAAGACCTCGTCATAAGAATACCAACGCGCTATAAATTATTTGACCGCCCCGTTGGTTGAGTGGTTAGAGACCCTGACTACGCGATCGACAGGGCTCGGGTTCGATCCCGATGGGGACAAGCATTTATGTGATTAGCATCAATGTTTGTATCTCCGGGTTTGGGTGTTTATTAAATATTTATAGTCCCATATTTATATATGTATTTCTATGTATTAGTATCGTTGACTAACACCCAAAACACAAGCAAATAATTTGCTTACTTTGGGGTTAGATCAGTAAGTGTAGTTTGTCCCGTGAATATTTATTTATTTATTAACTAGGAACTTGCCCGCGGTTTCACCCGCGTAGCTTATGTTCCCGTGGGAATATCGGAAAGGTTTATATACTAAAACCTTCCTTAAGGATCAATCTACCTATTAAAAAACTGTAACAAAATCCCTCGCGTAGTTTTAAAGATTTAAGCATACATAGGGAGAGACAGATAAAGCGACTTTGTTTTATACTATGTAGTGATAAATTTGGTGTCTCTAGACGATGGTTTTTTGGATGAGGAGAGCCATTTGCTTGTTTGCTATCTTATGATATAAAAAACGTACGTCACGTACTTAAGTAAGCAAGATTATTTAACGTGGTAATCTATTTCTTTATCTAGTAGAATGAAAAGCCTGCATTCATGTATTTCTGTAATGTCGCTCTCCAAAATGACGCACTATCAATCTACGAGATGTGACGTGTTATTAGTTTTGATGGAAGACGATTGCGAACTCGAAAAACACCAGAACCTCGACACTAAAATAAATCATTTTAAGTGGGGACATAACATTTTTCCACATTCTATGGTAAATAAAAACAAAAAAATATCATCGTGGCACATTTAGATATTTGTAGGATATAATCTCCCTTATAATACATTTACAAGAATGACTTATATATTATATGATAAATATAATAAAATATATTTATATAATTATCTTTTTACATATAATAAAATCGTAGGAAAGTCAATGTATGATCCGGGGTAAACTCAAAAAGTACTCATGGATTTACTTCGAATTTTGCATGAATATTACTAACAGGTCGGGTCAATATATAGGCTACATATTATCACGCTATCACCTACGGGGGAGGTGCTGTGCGGAGTAAACGAATTCCGCGCGGACGAAGTCGCGGGCAACAGCTAGTGATGAATATAAAATATTAACTGATTATATTTAATCGGTCGTCTCTGGCTACGTACTACGCAAGCTAGAGTGGTGGGGCGACGACGGTCCAAAGTCACAGAGCACTTTGTAATATTATACAAGTCAATGTTTGTAATATACCTAAAGTCCAAACTCCAAAGTCAGCCGTGCACCGAACGAACATTGAGTAATGAGTTATTTAGTTCAGTTTAGAGATGGGTTAATATCGATATTTCTCAAGATTAGGTGATACTAATATATTCACTTTGAAATACTATAATGTCTTAACTAATATGTCAGTATTAACTAATATTTCACTGTAATTTGGACCTTAAAGTAACAGTAATAAGATCTGATACTGATACGGCAGGAAAATATCTTAACTAATATTTCACTGTAATTTTGACCTTAAAGCAACAGTAATAAGATCTCATACTTATACGGTACGAAAATATCTTAACTAATATATCAGTATTAACTAATATTTCATTGTAATTTGGACCTTAAAACAACAGCATACTGCGGGAAATACGTCTGTCTCATTCGTACGTACGACGCGGCGTATCGTGAAAATATTTTAATATTTTCACGAATCCGACGGGCGCCAATCTAGTGAATCCGAATTATTCCGAAGACCGAATGATATTATCCGATTCATTTTGGATAGCCGTTACAGATATTAGGCGAATATGAAATATTAGCATATTACAGTTCGTTGGATTACTAATCCACGAAAACGAATCCACGAAAAAACCTCATGTATGTACTTCACTTTTCATACCTACGCTCGGCGATCGTGCTAGGGTTATCACCTTTGCCTTATGTACAAAAAACTGGTAGAGGCACTCGTATCTAGGTGTTTGATTTATTGCTGAGAACGGAACAGGAAGAATGGAAATGTAAACCAATAATAATTAAATTATTCTAATTTTATTGTTATATACCTATTACAAATGCACAAATACTTCACTGACGTGTGTCTCAAGCGGGTGGCACTCGCACATGCACTGTTCCCAAATTTTCTGGGATATTGCATTTGTGAGAGGTGTCTGTGTGTGCGTTGCTCGAGCGCACTTTGTATGCAAATTGACTTTTAAATAAATAAATATTCACGGAACAAATTATTACACTTACTGATTAATCCCAAAGTAAGCAAATTATTTGCTTGTGCTATGGGTGTTAGTCAACGATACTAATACATAGAAATACATATATATATATATATATATATATATATATATATATATATATATATATATATATATATATATATATATATATATATATATATATATATATATATATATATATATATATATATATATAATACATTTATAAATACTGGAATATATTTAACTAGCGGCCCGCCCCGGCTTCGCACGGGTATAAAATATATCACCTATGCCACTCCGTGAAAAAAAAAATGATTAAAATCGATCCAGCAGCTTTGATTAATTCATTATTGCCCGTGGCCCGCACGCGTTAAATTTGGGGTTCTGCTAACTTTGGAATATATAAATTCATATAGGTACACATTTTTTGGTTTTTACATTTTTACCTATTTCTTTTATTTTTTCAATTAATATATTACAGAATGTCTTTATATGCAACGTTCACAGCTTTCTTGCCATTAGACAATGCAAACATGTTTTCTTTAGAGGTTACTCTTGAAAAAGCGATATATAGTTGGCTATGTGAAAAAGTTGGCCAACGTTGAAGATTTGACCATGAGATTTATTAAGGCGAGGCATCGGGACAAACGGGAAAAAATGTGTAAATGGTTGACCCTACGGGCCATCCCTGAAACTTCTCACTAAGTTAAGGTATTTTAAGCTCAAAAGAGTAAAACATATAAGCATAGATTTTTCAGTTCAAACATCTATTTTGTTAAAAATGACAGTACCTATTATTAATTTTTGAAAAGCTGTATATTTGAAAACGATGATGGCATTCAACTCAATTTTTGAGATCTAAAATATTGTTTTAGCTAAATAATAGATAGGTTGAAAAATTTCGATGCTATGTCAAAAAACAGTTTATTTTTAATTTTCTTCATTGATAAATCCCAAACAAATTGACCTATTTTAATTAAATTAACGGTATTTGACGCAGTTTAAAGAACAAAAGCTGATAATATTTTTAAGTCAATCGGTAAATTGACTTGAAAGTTATTTAAAAGTTTGCTAAAAACAACGTAAAAACGTAGAACACCAAAAATGATTGGTTGAAAATTTTCGTAGCTATGTCGAAAACACACTTTTTCGAAATTTTTCGTCAACGATTACTCCCAAACGGATAAACCGATTTTGATGCAATTTATGTATTAGACGTATTTTTTGAGGAATAGAGCTGATTAGTTTTTGTACTCAACTGGTACATAAGTCTGAAAGTTATATTAAAAAAATACTGTTTAGTCACCATTTTTTTGGTGGTTTTTCAAAATTTTTCTTAATCTCCTGGACCGAATCGGTTCAAATTTTCAGGAAATCTAAGTTGAGCGGAATTCAACCGAATGCCGTTTCGAAAACCGCGTTTCGATCGGTCTAGCCGTTCAAAAGTAATGAGATGTTTACATACACACATACACACACACTCACACATACATACATACAGACATACTGACGTCATCGTGAAAATAGTCGGTAAATATTCCAAGGACCCTTAAAACGTGGACATCTGGTAAAAACACGATTTTCGAAAATCGGGGTAAAATCAGTAATAAGGAAGTTACTCTGCATAGTTAGTCTACATGCGTAGTGGGAAGTTAAAAACTGGTTTGCTAAATCACGTTTTTTTTTTACATTGATTGTTAAACAACAATTTACAAAAATTATACGATATACCTGAAGATATTATCTAAGGAATGTATTAACGTATTACATGATTGAATGTACTTTAGTTGATCATATAAAATTCCGAAAACAGGCTAAAAAAATCTCTAAAACAAATAATTTGTTAATACTATTTCTAATCATCCACATGATTTTTATATGGTGATATTTAGTTAAAAAAAAATGTACTAAGTTTTGGTTTTCAGCTGAAGTCCTATATTTATTTATCCGAAAATTAACACGTTTCCCAGCGGTTTCAGAACATACCGCGCGCGCCGCGCGCCGACCGGCAGGTAACCCTGCAACCGCTATGCCCCTGCATTTTAAATCTGTAATATCTTCAAAAATATTAATTTAAATTACATACTGTCAACGGCCATATTGATCTATATTAAATCAACAATATATTTAAGGTACTTAATTGGACAAGGATTAGTGCTGTATTGCTTAAAATAGTTTCGAAAAAAAAGCCATTATTTCTCGTAAAAAGTAAATGACAAAAAATGCTATTGTGGGTTATCCATAAGAGATAGACATATACCATCGCGGAGTTTTCTGTAGACCTTTTCAAGGTGTACAAATACTTCGTACATTATTTTGATAAATCTCGTACGGTTTAGCCTGCGTTTGCAATGTAAGCGGAAAAAATTATAATTATTTACGACATGACATCGAAAACTCAAATTTTGCAGTATTTCTCTACAATATATTAAATGTTATTATACATATAAACCTTCCTTTTTAATCACTCTATCTATTAAAAAAAACCGCATCATAATCCGTTGCGTAGTTTTAAAGATTTATGCATACATAGGGACATAGGGACAGACAGAGAAAGCGACTTTGTTTTATAATATGTAATGATAAACACCCAAACCCAGAAATATAAACATTTATGCTCATCACACAAATGCTAGTCCCCTTCGCGAATAGAACCGGCGGGGTGATCACGTAACTCGCAATGCGAAATTATCGTGATTGTTTAGTTATTGCAAGACATATAACAGCTTTGTACATTAATAATAATAATAAAAAATATATATATATATATATAAATATATATATAAATATATATATATATATATATATATATATATATATATATATATATATATATATATAATATTCATAATTCATACGCGCCAACAGGTTCGCGCAAGTAACGCGCATATCAATAGATAAATACTAACTATATATCTATCTATCGATATTTACGTTACTTGCGTGGACGAGTTAGTGCGTATTAATAATGAATTTTCTAAATAATTAGGTTAAAATTTAAGGGTACATATTTTTTAATTCTTATTTATTTGGAATGAGAACCAGATAACTTATTACCTCCTTCAAGGTTTAGGTCGACTTACCTTACACACTATATATATATATATATATATATATATATATATATATATATATATATATATATATATATATATATATATATATATATATATATATACACATATATATAGATCACAAAACTAAGAAGAATTTTGCCACGTTGAACCAGCCGACAATGACTCAGTTGATTAGAGCGTCCCTGTCAGAGGGAAGGTCGCAGATTTAAGTCCTGTCGTGTTGAAATCTTTTTTAACTGTTTTCACGATTACCCGAATATCCAATCCCAACCAGCGTTATTTTTATTAGAAAACTGGAAAAACACATTTTATTTATTGCCCGACCTGGGAATCGAGCCCATAACCTCATGGTCAACACCGACACCCAACTACTAAACCACATAGACAACAATTGGTTAAAGCGTTTTTGCCAGAAAGAAGGTCGTAGGATTAAGTCATGGCGTGTCAAAATTTTATTATATTTATACTGACTTTTATACTAATTATATTTATACTGAGGACCTCTTACTCTGTTGGCAAGCAAAGCTGCTCCATTCAGATAGTCTTTCAATAAATTAGTGTCTAACACTAAAGGCCGTATCTAACGATTTCTTGTTCAGCCGCCATCAAAATGATTGATGGTAAGGTTTGTATAAACTGTCAATCAGTCGTTAATGACAAGGGTGGAGGTGGGTGATAATATTCTATGGGTTGCTAAGGTATGTCGAGAGTTTTGTTCATGGGTTAAATTGATTATGGGAAATTACTTTTCAACCGACTTTCCAAAAGGAGTAATACAATAATACAGTACAAAGTAGGTAATTGTTACAATAATGATAAAGATTGCCAATATGAGGAGTTGTTAATCCTATGATTTTTTGTCATCCAGATATTCAGATATTTTATAATAATTTTTTTGCACAGTTTTGTTTTAATTCATGAACCAATTTAGAAAATTCTTTTTTTTTAATTTAGAGAAGTGTACGGATAACAAACTCTTCCAAATGAAAAAAAAGAAGTGTAGTCTGATTTTAATTTAGTGTAAATTTGATGTTGAGTTTTGGAGATACAGGAAATGGGAAAACGGTTGCTGCAGTTTAACGGCGTTAATAAAATGTATAAATGGTTGACCCTGCAGACTATCCCTGAAACTTCCCGCTAAATTAAGGTATTTTAAGCTTAAAAGAGTAAAAACTACAAGTTTTTTTTTTTTTTTTATGTCATAAGATAGCAAACAAGCAGATGGGTCTCCTGATGAAAAGAGTCAACCATCGCCTATAGACACCAAAGATGTTAATGGTGCGTTGCTATCTTGTGGCGAGGTATAATGCCACATGCATAAGTTTACCGGCTACCTTACCCTCCAAACCGGAACACGACAGCAACAAGCACTGACGCTATTGCGGCAGGAATAGGCAAGGTGGTGGTACCAGACCCGGGCGAGACAATGCAGAACTCTACCACCTACCACAAGTATAGATTTTTCAGTTCAAACATCTATTTTGTTAAAAATGGCAATATATTAGTTTTTAAAAAGCTGTATATTTTGAAAACGATGATTGCATTCAACTTAAAAATGTTAAGTAGTTTTGTTTGTAAGTTTGGTAAAAACAACGTAATTTTAATATTTGAAAAGCTGTAACTTTTGAGAATTAGATTCGATTTTGATTTTTGAAACGGCATTTGACATAATTTTTTTATTACTAAAACATCGTAGAATACCAAAAACTGATTTGTTTAAAAATTTCGAAGTTATAACGAAAAAACCCTTTTTCAAAATTTTTCGTCAATGATTACTCCCAAACCGGTAAACCGATTAGATGAAATTTATGCATTAGACTTTTTTGAGGAATAGAGCTGATTACTTTTTGTAATCAACTGGTACATTAATCTTGAAGTCATATTAAAAAAAATATTTTTCGGCAAAAATTTTTTTTGGGGGTTTTTTCAAAATTTCTCAAAATCCAGGGCCGAATCAGTTCAAAGTTTTAGGAAGTCTAAGTTGAGCGTAAAACAATCGAATGCCATCAACCGCGTTTCGATCGGTCAGGCCATTCAAAAGTTATGAAATGTTTACATACACACATACATACATTCAGACATACTGACGTCATCGTGAAAATAATCGGAAAAGGTTCCTAGGACCTCAAAACGTGGACATCTGTTAAAAACTCGATTTTCAAAAATTGGGGCAAAGCATTAACATCCTTATCACTACATACATTTCCCGCTACATACGTAGCGGGAAATTAAAAATATTTTGTTCCTGATTTTGGTAATTTGTAAATAATAAAACGTGTACAAAAAAGTATCTTCGCGCCCGTATCCCCGAAGGGGTAGGCAGAGGTACAACAAGTGCACCCACGATTAGCCGAAGATACTTGGTCCTACAAATATGATAGATAGCAAGCCTATCGCCAATCGGGCACTTTCCAATTCCGGGCAACTTTGTATTTCTTAGAAAACTGAAAAAACACTTTTTTTACGTGCCCGACCCGGGAATCGAACCCGGGACCTCATGTGGTCGACGCCAACGCTGGACCACTAGACCTCAGAGGCGACAAATTTGTACTATATGACTTTATATAAATTATTTTTTTTATTTCTCTACATGGTCGTACCTGAACAATAGATATTGTCTCATTTTAGGGTTCCGAAATCATCTGGAAACCGTTACGGCTTCGCCATGTCCGTCCATCGCGGCGGTGGCCTAGCTCAGAGATTATTCGTACTATAAAGCTGTATTTTTTTTAAAAAAAATCAAATCTTGAAAAATATTTTTTGTAGGGTATTTTCCTGTACACGTAAATTAGGGTGTTTCTTTTTTTCTCGCACACCCCAAATTATAGGTGTTTTTGGATAGGTATTTAAAAATATTGCACATTTGTGAAAACAGTTTTTCGATTAGGGGATCCGTTTGTGAAATATTAAGGCTTAAAATGCTAATTTTTGTTAGAGTGTCCCCCACCCTCTCAGCTAAAGTGTTGGTTGTGGATGTGTCAAAAATGTATAGTATTAGTATGTATAATTAATTTTTTTAAAAATCTATCACAGCTATCACAGCCTTTACAAGTTTACGAGTAATAGTCGACCAACTTGTAAAATATACTTAGATCATTTTTTACAAGCGGTGAATGTATAGTGCGGATATTTTCGTTAGTGGCGTTAAATAGGGTACAATTTCATACTATGAAAAAAAATAACAGCTCTCTTCTTAGTCCGCATTATTATGATGAGCAACTACGGAACCCTACATTGCCTCTCATATTTATTTTTGTAATTCTGTAATATTGTGAAAAAAAAAATAAAGATATGAAAAAAGACTAGCCCGCTGAATTTCTTTCGCTGGATCTTCTCAGTGTGTGGCCGCGTTTCTGATGCGGTAGTGGTTTAAAAAAATGTTGATGCGTCAAAATAAGTTGTAAAAATTTTTATTCAATAAGTACTTCTGATTACTGATTTCTAATTTCCTGTCTCCCGACACGAACTTGGCCGGTTATTTACATTACGTACACTACCGTTATTTACATTAGGTATTTACATTAGGTACGCGAAGTCAGGGCAGGCAACTAGTTATAAATAATCCAATATTATAAGTTGATACATTATGTATACTTTGTATAATATAAAAAGAAATTATGAAACTCCAAATTTCAGGGTGGCATCTTCTTTGAAGTCTACTGAACCGGAGGAAACTTAGTTATTTCGATGTTCTTTCTGTAAACGCTTTTTAGAAGTTTAAATGGGTAAATAAACGTTTTTTATTCTTTTAGCTGAACAATAATATTAAGTTTTTATGTAAAAAGAAACAATATTATTACGGCAGTTCCTTTGCGTAGCAGGCAGAGTTTGTTGAACGAAAATAAACTTTTTTCGGAATTCATATATTGCTGATGATTTTATGGGGCTACAGGTAAAAAGGGTGTGTGGGGTATATTGAGTGCTTAACCTAGAGCTTACAGCTGTAGAGTTAAAGCTTACAGTCTAGAGCTATGCAAATGAAATAAAGAAAATGCTATGCATTAGGCTCAACGCGCTAAGGGTATCTCCAAAGAGAACGCACCTCGGCATATTGTGGGGTATAGTGATTTATGATAGATAAGCTAGTGGCATTGTTTTCTCCTTTTTTATAAGATAGCAAACAAGCAGATGGCTCTCCTGATGGAAAGAGACAACATCGCCTTCCACCAAAGATGTTAATGGTGCATTGCTATCCAGATGGCGGGATGGCAATGCCACATGCATAAATCTACCGGCTACCTTATCCTCCAAACCGGAACACGACAGCGACATGCATTGACGTTATTGCGGCAGAAATAGGTAAGATGTTGGTACCAAATACCCGGGCGAGTCGTTGCGGAACTCTACACCTAGTAGTCAAGATAGTAGTGTCACATAATAGCCAATCATTCGCCTTTTACGATCTGCCTGGCAGAACGGCAGTTGGTCTATTCTTCAAAGGAGCCCGGGACCAACACGGGGAAAAATGTGAATTTTATACTAGACTTTAGTTATCAATATACCAGTGTACATGTACATATATAGATGTATGTCAAATAAATGTAGTGTATGTAATGTTTATATTGATTAATTTAATTTATTTATAATGAGTGTTACATAAAAATATTAGGTTTTTACACTCCTCTGCAATGTTAATTTTAATTATGCCAAAGAATACAGGCCATTTCTGTTTTGTACATCCCTTGTGTGTCTTTCGGATTGACGAATATTAGATAAACTAGAATATTTTCTACGATTTTTAAATCAATTAAATAAATAATATCGCTAGGAACAATCATATAAAAAAATTGAGACTTTAATTTGATTGAATTCTATTATCATATTTAAATGTTACCATTGCATAAAATTTTAATTACATTTTCATTAACAAAGCAATAAGTTTATATATCATAATTTTCATTCTAAGTATCAAATAAAAATTCTCCCTGCTTTTGTATTGAAGAATAGTTAATGCCAATTTATTTTTTGTTCTTTTAAGTACCTATAAAGTGCTCAGAATTCCGTCAATCCAACTTAGATTTCTGAGATTAGCAGCTGTACTGAAGACACCCAATCAATAGATAAATACCTAACCACAGACTACTATGGAGAGAACTGATTGTTTACGTTAATCTTACCTAAAATCCAACTTTATTTAGCTACTAATCCCCAAGTTAAAAAACTATTTAATAAAAATGCGGATAAGTTAAGGAGTTGATATAGAATCTTAAGGAATATATTAAACTTTAAGTTAATGACTAAAAAAAACAAAGTATGAAGTTTTGCCCGTGTTCTTTGATATTCCACTGTTTATTCATTTATTTATTTAATAAGTGTTAAATAAATAATAAAAAGTAATAAATTAATAGTTGAACTCTCAAAATTATAGTTATCACGTATTTGAACATTGGGTACTAAGTTTACATATAATTTCACTTATAGCTTGTTACATCTAAAATACACAGCATGTATTTTAGATGTAACAAGTCGTATGAGAAATTAACTTATTACTTTTATAGGTTTAATGGCGCAGATTTTTTGACATAAATTTGCTTGCCATTTCCCAGTGAGGATTCGATTGACTTAATGAGTTTATCTTTAAATTATTCTAATTTGTCACTGAGTAAATTGATAGACCCGTCCCTGTTCATATATTTGCCGTAAAAAAGGGTACAAAAGTTTATTTACACTTATTAATATAATATAGATAAGCCATTCTTTCCACCAAATAGCTAACGTATCACTCGGGTTAGGTCCTATGGCTTTGCTTATTCCTGTTGCTATAGGGTATTATATTTTGCCATTAAGAAAAGTCGCCTATCTGAGTCTGAGGTCTGGTATCGGTGTTGGCTGCAGGAGGTACCGGGTTTGATTTCCGGGTTGGGCAATTCAAAAAGTGTTTTTTCAGTTTTGTGATAAAAACAACGTAGCCCGGGGTTGGATATGGCGATAGATTTGCCACTGATCACCTATTCAGGGATACGGGAGTGAAGATAAAGGAATTTAAAGAAATTTTAAACCGTAATACGTACGCAAACAAAAAATATTCCGGTTTCTCTTATTTTGTGTGTATAATATGTAAATGAATTATATATTCATCCAAATGAAATTAGGGGAGGTTTTGTTTGTGTTTGTTAATGGGGTTGTTCATGTGTGTCAAATAAGACAGCTGACGTGTTTCGTAATCTGTATATGCATATTAATGCGTGAAAAAAAATTTGGATCCTTTTAAAGACAATTGTGCTACGGCTACGGGCTATATACAGTGGCGTAGCTACCTTGGGTGGCACCCGGTGCGGAAGTTGGTGGTGTCACCCCATCGAAAGTAAAAAGCAATAAATTTTATATGATAAAGGTCATGGGTTATTTATATTGATATATTAATATATATATTTTCTTTTTATTATCTATTGTTATAGAATAATAAACGTTTAACAATTCACGCGAAAACACAACACTCTTCACGAAACAAATGAGAAATGTTGGGGAATCTCCCACGACAGCGTCAGGCTCTTTTGCGGGAATCCCCGAATTATATATAGAGCTGAGCTAGTGCTAGTGGAGGAATCCTCGAAAAAGAAATTTTTGTGCTAGCGGTTTTCTTTGTTTGTTCGTTGTTCTTAAAGTTGAGAGACCGGGTGGTTGTCTCCCCAAAAAAGGTGACACCTGGTGCGACCTGCCCCCGCCGCCCCTCTTTGCTACGCCACTGGCTATATACCATTATAAGTCATAGGCACTAGTAATACACTAGTCACTAGTAATACAGTGGAATTAAGTTCTGAAATTTTTTTTACAATGAAAATACAGGGTATTTTCATTTTAATTTGGTAAAAATCTGATGCAGGGTTCCTCATATAAAAGAAATGGGATGTCAGTTGCTGCAGTTTATTACGTTAAAAAATAATACTAACACAGAACAATAATTTCAGTTAAGTGAAGTTATACCCTCTCAAACAAAAAAAAAATCGGTTCATAAATGACTGAGTTCTGAGGTAATTAATATAAAAAAGCGTACGGTCGAATTGATAGCCTCTTTCTTTTGGGAAGCCGGTTGAAAATATAGCATTACGTATGAAGCAAACAATTAATAAAATATTAAAGAGCTTTTTGCAAGACTTGCTTTCTCGATAATCAGATGGATTTCTTTATTTAACTATTTAGAAACCGAAAACATTCTTGCTAAATCTTAGAAACTCATAGTAAAATACATACTTAAAAACACGCACATATACTTACAACCACGTTTTCCTTCACACACACATATACACACAACTCACAAATCATGCATTATTTTTCACAACGTAAGTCACGCAAATCAGTCAGCAAACTAAAATTAGTTATTGTACCAGATGTTATCTAACCTTTTTTAATTTTTCCTTTTTTATTGTTGAAGTTTATTACCTCCCGTGATATTTTTGTTAATTGTATGTATAAAAGAAAATCACTGCACGGCATTCGCGCTAAAAGCTTTGCCTTGTGTGGAGTTCAATAGCTTAAGCTTTTGTAATTGTAATTTTTAACTAAGTAGTAGTAAATCTGACCGCCCCATTGGTCGAGTGGTTGACAAACCTGATTACGCTTCAGTGGGGCTTGGATTCGATTTCGGACAGTGAAAATAATTTGTGGGATGAGCATATATATATTTGTTTCTGGATTTAGCTGTTTATTAAATATATTTAAGTATTTATATATGTATTTCTATATATTAGTATCGTTGACTCATATCAATATCACAAGCAAATAATTTGCTTATTTACGGGTTAGATTGATTCGTGTAATTTGACCAGTGATATTTATTTATTTATTTAAATTTTATGCAAAAACTTGTACAGCGGTGGACTCAATGTTACATAATATTCTCTACCAGTCAACCCTAATTAAATGTGCACAGTATTTATGATGGGGTATACAGAAAAAAAAAATTGTTTATTAAGACCTTCTAAATTATTATTAAAATAAAATAAAACAAAACATGCTTAGGTATTATACCATACTTAGAATCATATATAAGTTTATATAAATTATTTATAAAAATTATCGTCTCATTAACACTAATATTATGAGAAACAGATATGGCCAAAATGCTCCACTTCAATCGATCTTAGACATCACTACATAGTATAAAACAAAGTCGCTTTCTCTCTCTGTCCCTATGTCCTTATGTCCCTATGTATGCTTAAATCTTTAAAACTACGTCACGGATTTTGATGCGGTTTTTTTAAAGATAGATTGATTATTGAGGAAGGTTTTGGTATATAAACCTTTCGAATATTTCCACGGGAACAAAAGCTACGCAGGTGAAACCGCGGACAGGTCGCTAGTGTAATATATAACAACATATCTTATACTTCTGATTTGGATATTTTATTCGATAATAATCATAATGTGTATATAAATGAACTCATGTCTTACTTTACTTGCGTTATAACAGTCGTTTTTATGTCATGTCATCACAACTTTTTATGTCATATACTAAAATCGTGTAGATTCTTAAGAATGCAGTACATACCTATAATTTAAATACATATATAAACAAATTGTTTTTAAATGACTCAAAGTGTAAGTGTTTTATAGAATTTAGTTGGTAAGCCTTAAATAAATAAATAAATGATAGTTATTTATTTATTCCGTGATGGTCCCGGGCTCCTTTGAAGAATAGGCCAACTGCCGTTCTGCCAGGCAGGTCGTAAAAGGCGACCGAGTTGCTATGCGTATCACTACCATCGTGACTAATAGGTGGTAGAGTTCTGCATCGGCTCGACTGTCTGGTACCACCGCCTTACCTATTCCTTCCGCAATAGCGTCAGTGCTAGTCACTGTCGTGTTCCGGTTTGGAGGGTAAGGTAGCCGGTAAACTTATGCATGTGGTATTAGACCTCGCCACAAGATAGCAACGCACTATTAACATCTTTGGTGTCTATAGGCGATGGTTGACTCTTTTCATCAGGAGACCCATCTGCTTATTTGCTATCTTATGATATAAAAAAAAATATCTTAACTCAGGGAAACATAGATTCAAAATATACGACTAATTTTTAGACATTCGATAAATATTTTCATGTGAGTTGCGCCAGCTGGCAAAATATTTTTTTTACTTGTATAAAAATACTTGTTTTTCCAAGCACGAACTAGTTATAAGCGTGACTCCGCATTTCTGTTTGTATTGTTTGTGTAATAAGCCCGTAATCTTCCGTCTACGTTGACGCCCTGGGCGGAGTGCGTTGTCACGTTCGGAGCAAATAATCGACACGCTTCTTATTTGCAATATATTTCAGAAAAATATAACTACTTTTGCTTAGGAACCTTTTTCAGATATCTATAACGTAGATACTATATATTTAGATAGTAAATAAGCAAATGGCTCTTCTGATACAAAGAGATAATTCTGATATAAAGAGATATTTACTAGATTTTACACTTTCAATAATAATAATAATTATAACGGGACAAATTACACTTACTGATTGAACTCCAAAGTAAGTAAATTATTTGCTTGTGTTATGGGCTAACACCCATAATCCAACGATACTAATACATAAAAATACATATATAAATACTAGAATATTTTTAATAAACACCCAAACCCGGAAATACAAACATTAATGCTATCACACAAATGCTTGCCCCGTGGATTGCGTAGTCATGGTCGCTAACTACTCGAACAACGGGGCGGTCAATTTTTCAATCGTCGGCACTTGGTGAAATTCCATCGTTATTAGTCCAAATTAGGTTATAATCACTTGTATTTTAATTTCACTAGAAATATAGACAAATAATTTTAAATTAATCGACCGATTTCGCTTTTTGAAGCATCTTCAGGACGTAATTTTTATTTATTTATTTACTCGCTTACACAACTACCTTTACAGAACATTGCCCAATGCAATAGTGCGACATTTCTATTATTTAACATTTTTAACACTTAAACAAAAAGAAAGAGATAAACAACATTCTACTAACTAAAAAAATACAACTAAAAATCTACAAACCAAACATTAAAACGAAAAAAGGACGTTAAAAATTAGACAAAAATTAACAGCAACCAACGACATATAACTTTCATAAACACTGTTATCAATTATAAAGAAACATACGATTTTTCAGAAAATTTCAAATAGAAAATCAATTAATAAGCCATGGATAACACCAGGCTTGCTAAGATGTATTAAATGGAGAGATAGATTGCATCAAAAACTAAAAAAAGATCCAGATAACTTAACATTACGCGTTACTTATAGAAACTATCGAAACTATTGTAATAAATTGCTACATGATATTAAAGCTAAATACGAAAACTCAGAGTTACTTAAAAATAAAAATAGCATGAAAGGCACTTGGGAAGTAATACGTCAAATTTGTCATATAGATAGTCACAATAAGCCATCTATTGAACTACTCAATATAAAAAATACTCGTGAGACGTCAGTAAATTACGTAAATGATTACTTTGCGGGTGTGGGCAAATCATTTGCTGAAAAAATACTTTCTCAAATGAATACTACTGAATCTGAATTAGCTAATAAAATTAGTAATAATAGTAACCCATCATGATCCATAGTTCTATTACCTACTGACGCTGATTAAATTAAAAAAATCGTAATAAATCTTAAATCAACCCTATCTACTGGGTGGGATGGAATATCATCTATGTTCCTCAAAATATGCGCTGATTTTCTGGCTGATCCAATCGCACATATTTGCAATTTATCCCTTACTACTGGAACATTCCCAAAGTCACTAAAAAAGTCTATTATTACACCAGTTCACAAATCTGGGGATAGAGATAGAGTAAATAATTATAGACCAATCTCACTTCTGCTGGTTCTTGCAATAATATTGGAAAAAGTCATAAACCATAGGTTAATTAGCTATCTTAAACAAAATCACTTCTCATCCAATCAGTTTGGTTTTAGGGAAAAATTGTCCACCACGGATGCCATTGAGAATTTAACTGTACGTATAGCAAATGAACTTGATAAAAAAATGAAATGTCTTGCGATATTTTTAGACCTGTCAAAGGCATTTGACACTGTTTCTATTCCCATCCTGATTCGTAAACTAGAAAATGCAGGTGTACGTGGCATTCCACTCGAACTTTTTCGATCATATCTAACTGACAGGAAACAAGCAGTTTGTATTGATGGTTTGTATAGCGAATTCATTGATATTAGCTATGGTGTTCCACAAGGTTCTGTTCTTGGGCCAACATTATTCCTAGTGTACCTAAATGACCTAACACAAATAAAATTACAAAATGGAAAACTTATTTCTTTTGCAGACGATACTGTACTCATTTTTGATGCAACAACTTGGTCGGAAGTTAAAAAATATAGTGAGATTGGTCTTAAACGTATATCTGATTGGCTTAGCAAAAATATTCTTTTTTTGAACATGGACAAAACGGAAATCGTGACTTTTAGTATTTGTGAAAATAAACAACCTACGAATTTAAATATAAAAATTCATAAATGTAACGACTCTCTTACTTGTAATTGTTGTTCTCTAGAAAACGTAAAATCTATAAAATATCTAGGTGTAATATTAGATCAGAATTTGAATTGGAAAAAACATATTGAAATGACAAGCACAAGAATAAGAAAACTGATATGCATATTCAAGAAATTAAAACACATTAAAGACAAGCAAACTCTCAAAACAATATATTTTTCACTATGTCAATCTTTAATAACTTATGGAATATCTGTCTGGGGGGGTGCTAAAAAACACATTTGATCAAAGTTGAACGTGCACAAAGAGCTATTATAATAGTTATAAATTCTAAGCCCTTTCGTTATCCAACAAAAAAACTATTTGAAGAATTCTCAGTTCTCACAGTTCGTCAGCTGTTTATAAAATCTGTGCTCCTCAAACAACACAAAATCATACCACCTTCTATAATCTCAAAAAGGCGTATCGCTACTGTATATGTAATACCAAAATTTAGAACTTCTTTTGCTAAATCGTTTTTTACCTATCTAGGACCTTGGCTATACAATAAAATTAGTAGTATTCTACCAACACTACGAGAAAAAAGTAAATATATTTGTCAAAAACTAATAACTGAATATCTGCTTACATTGGATTACGACGCTACGGAAAACTTTATGCGACTATAAAATGCAAATATAAATTATTACATATATATGTATGTTTATGTCATATAACTTTTGAAATATTTACTACATTAAATCTAACTATGTTTAATGATTAGACCTTCTATCTAAGTAATTTATGTATTGCTTGTTTTATGTAAATCATAAGTAATTACAAAAAAACGCGGTTGTATATACATAAGTAATTACAAAAAAATGTGTATTATTTTGATATTGTATGTATAGTATTATGTGTATACACTTAGTATGTATTTATGTTTTGATATAGATCACAATTACTTTAGTATTTTTTTTTGTTCTTAAGAGATCATAGTATAGTAATAAATAAGTTATCTGTCTTCTTTGCATATACTGCATACTTGTACACTACACAATGTCAAAACAGACCAATAATTGATGAGCTGTCGGCTGCGCGCACGCAATGCTGTGAGCGTGTCAACGTCCAGTGGTTGGTTCTGCGGTGATACTGCACTGCCGCTACACAGTTAAAACTAGTGCGGAGTGGAGTTGTCATTGCCCACCTGTTACTACCATAACAATTGTATTTGTGCCAACTTTTAAGCAAAGTTTTTTTTAAATATGTAAAAGTGCCAATATTGTTGTGTCAAATAAAATATATTATTATATATTATTATTATTATTAATTCATTCCAATTGCAAGTAAAAATATATATTCTGTCCTGGACCAAATTTATTATGTCTATGGCTCGAGTCAATGGTGTTTGTGCCATTAAGCTAGTTCTAGCACTGAGTACAGCCAATAGTGGCAGACGGCGTCGCCTCAATACATAGCGGTCTGGTACAAGAAGGCTCAATAGCTGAAGTAATATTCTTGACTTGCATTTACACCCAAAAATATAGAGTTAAAATACTTATCAAAAGTATATTCCCTTCTTTTCTTCTTTCCCCCGCACTATTCCTCTGTGGAACCAATTACTGGCAGGGGTTTTTCCAAGCGGATACGATTTAGGGACCTTCAAGAAAAGAGCCTACTCTTTCTTAAAAGGCCGGCAACGCAACTGCAAATCTTCTGATAGTGTAGTTGTCCATGGGCGGCGGTGATCACTTCCCGTCAGGTGAGTCTCCTGTCCGTTTGCCCCCTTTTCTATAAAAAAAATATTCCCGCCCGTATCCCCGAAGATGAAGTCAGAGGTTGAACCAGTGGATCTACGATTAGCCGAAGATACTTAGTCCCACAGTGTGATAGGTGGCAAGCCTATCATCAACCGGGCACTTATGTTACTTGGAATATTTTACGGGAGTTTTAATAATTGTTATAGATTTTGATGTATTCTTTCTGAATTTTAACTTAGCCACTTCATTTCTTTGTTTATCGTGCTGATTTATTGGGAAAGTGGCACCTAATAGCTATTATTCGATAATATATCCTTTCGTACACATTTAAACATCAAATAACTTTTTACCTCGCTCTAGGTACTTTTGTATGAAATTAAAAACCATCGGGGATGATATGATTTATGGACCTTAAAGAAAATAATATATTCAACCTTGAACAACAAACGTAATTATTAAGCAATTTTTTACTCGATCTTAATAAACAGGTAGAAGCTTGAATAGGGATTTTTTTTATATCATAAGATAGCAAACAAGCAAATGGGTCTCCTGACGGAAAGAGTCAACCATCGCCTATAGACACCTAAGATGTTAATGGTGCGTTGCTATCTTGTGGCGAGGTCTAATGCCACATGCATAAGTTTACCGGCTACCTTACCCTTCAAACCGGAACACGACAGCGACAAGCACTGGCGCTATTACGGCAGGAATTGGTAAGGCGGTGGTACCAGACCCGAGCGAGACAATGTAGAACTCTACCACCTAGTAGCCACGATGGTAGTGACTCTCATAGCCAATTGGTCGCCTTTTACGACCTGCTTGGCAGAACGGCAGTTGGCCTATTCTCCAAAGGAGGCCGGGACCAACACGGGTGAAAAGGGATGGTACAGAACACTTCCGACTCGCACTTGGCCGGTTTTTTATTAAAATTATCCTTTACAGGCACTATTCCCCGTGTTGGTTTCGAGTTCCTTTGAAGAATAGACCAACTGCCGTTATACCAGGCAGGTCGTAAAAAGTGACCGATTGGCTATGCAAGTCACTACCAACGTGATTACTAGGCGGTAAAGTTCTGCATCGGCTCGAACGGGTCTGGTACCACCGCCTTACTTATTCCTGCCGCCATAGCATCAGTGCTTGTCACTGTCGTGTTCAGGTTTGGAGGGTAAGGTAGCGGGTTAACTTATGCATGTGGCATTAGACCTCGTCACAAGATAGCAACGCATCAATAACATCTTTGGTGCCTATAGGCGATGGTTGACTCTTACCATCAGGAAACCCATCTGCTTGTTTGCTATCTTATGATATAAAAAAAAAAACTTTCGACGAGTCAATATATTTTTCTTAACTCAACAGTATGTGGCCGTGTCCGTACTACCGGATCCGATAGGCTTCCGATCCGGTAGATTACTACCGGACCGAAACCTATCGGATCAAGTAGTAACCTACTACCGGATCTTAAACACGGCCACATACTGAGAAGATCCGGTGGAAGAAACTCAGCGGGCTCGTCTTTTTTATTCATATACATTTTTTTAATAATGTATTTACAAAAACTTATTAATTATCCATATCCATACTAATATTATAAATGCGAAAATCCGTCTGTCTGTCTTTCTGTCTGTCTGTCTGTCTGTTATGCTTTCACGGCTAAACCACTGGACCGATTTTCATGAAATTTGGCATGGATATAATTGAAGATCCGGGGTCAAACATAGGCTATTTTTTTTCAAAAATCAGTCTCTGGAGGGCTGAAATACGGGATGAAATTTTTATTAAAAGCTATGTAGATGACTTATTAATATAATCGCGGGCGAAGCTGCGCGGGTCAGCTAGTATATTATAATTACTATAAGGTATAAGGAGCAATTAATCCCATGCTTTATTATCTGCCAAAAATTCAGATACTTTATAATAACTTTTTTAAAGAGTTTAACTTTATATATTTTTTTTAATTGATGTATTGGTAGATTTTTAATAGCCTTTGGAAGTTTATTGTAAAAGTCGGGGCGAATCGCTAGTAGTATATGACGAAGAAGTTTATCTGAATATATTATTCCATTATATAAGTAAAGTGACAGTTTAATTTCTGTTCTGATAATTTCCGACACTGATTGCCCTGAACAACCAAGGTGCTCGGTAAACTAAAGTATTCCATCAATGTGTTCAACTTAGTATTAAATACATAGTGTCAAGTTTACAATTAATGTATTGAAATTTATGCATACTAAGTCAAATATGGCGTATGTTTGATGTATATATTGCCTAATTCACGCAAGGTTTGTTCAGTTGACAAGATTAATATTTTATGTGGGAAAGCGTATTGGTTTTAATCGTTATCATAAGATATAAAATAAGCAGATAGCTTTGCCGATATAAAGAGAAAATATCAGCTACGGACACCAAAGATGTAAGTGTGCGTTTTCTTATATCATGAGAAAGCAAACGAGCAGCTGGGTCTTCTGATGAGAGGAGTTAATCATCGCCTATAGACACCAAAGGTGTTAATGTGCGTTGCTATCTTGTAGCGAAGTCTAATGCCACATGCATAAGTTTACCGGCTACCTTATCCTTCAAACCGGAACACAACAGTGACAAGCACTGCGTTATTGCGACAGGAATAGTTAAGGCGGTGGTAACAGACCCGGGTGAGATAATGCAGAACTCTACCACCTAGTAGCCACGATGGTAGTGACTCGTATAGCCAATCGGTCGCCTCTTATGACCTGCATGGCAGAACGGCAGTTGGCCTATTCTTCAAAGGAGTCAGGACCAACATGGGGGAACAACTGTGCGTTGCTATTCGTGTGACGGATTTACCACCATCTGCTTGTTTGCTACCTTATGATTTAAAAAACACGACACACATATAAATTATAGTGAATTGGAGCACTAATTTACGTTCAACTTACTCTTTCTTTCCCGTAAAAGAATAACCGTGATTGTATTTTCTTCCTTAATATATTTATAGTATTAGCTGCCTTACTTACCATAGATTAAGTTTGATTTTTTCATTGTAATAGAGGTCGTTTATTAGTATACATTAGACAATCTATTTGTAGACAATCTATTTTCCTATATACTTCCACTACAATGGAGTGTTTTCTTTTACTGAATTAAAAGCTGCAGCGTAAAGTGCTACAAAATGCTCGTAGCACTTTTGTAGCAATATAGCGTAGCAAATCAAATAAGAAAATTACATAAAACAAGCCCGTATTATTATTTATAACGGTAACTTTAAAGGTAAAATAAAAGTTAAATATAACAATTCTGTTTTGAATTAAATAGGAACAAATTATAAGCAGCTGTTCATCATGTTTTTGGAAGTGTTACTTTTGGTTAACCAACTTTGTTGTTACTTTTGGTAACTTTCGTTGAATATGACGTAATAATATACAATTTTGAGATTGTGTGAATAAATGGAAACTTTTATATTTCGTCAAGTTTGCCAAATTTTTACAAAATTTTGAAAAAAGAATTAAAAAGGCCATTCTTGAAGGTCTACAGTTAGCAAAACCTTTATGAAAGAAAAAGACAGCAATTTTTTTGAAAACTAAGGAAGCTGAAAATAATTTTCTAATGCTTCTTTGTACTTCTTCTTATTTGTACTTGGAAGTGTTACTTTTCGTTAACCAACTTTGTTGTTACTTTTGGTAACTTTCGTTGCATATGATGTAATCTACCATTTTGAGTTTGTGTGAATAAACGTAAACTTTTATATTTTGTCAAATTTACTACTGAAAACAGAATTAAAAGGACACTCTGGAAGGTCTTCACTTAGAAAAACCTTGATGAAAAAAAATACAGCAGTTTTTTTGAAAACTAAGGAAGCTGAAACTGTCCTAATGCTTCCTTGTACTTCTGATTTGAACATTTTGATTCAAGTTTTGTTTTGATGAATATAATATCAACTGCCTTATGCATATGTCTCGTAAAATGCGGGAAAATGCTAATACATTTTACTACACATCGTGACTACTAAGTAAGTGGTAGAGCTCGGCATTGTCTCGCTCATGTCTGGTACCACCGCCTTACGTATTCCTGCCGCTACAGCGTCAGTGCATGTCACTCTCGTATTCTAATTTGCAGGGTAAGGTAGCTGGTAAACTTATGCACGTGGAATTAAATTTAAAAATTCAAAAATTCAAAATTAAATATTCTTTATTTCGTAGGTAGGTTTATACACTTAAAACAATTTATACATTACGTTACATACCTATACCTCGCTACAAGATAGCAACGCATAATATCTTTGGTGTTTATGGTTAGTTCTTTCCATCAGGAGACCCATTCATTTGTTTTCTTTCTTACATAAAAAAATCGTCTTCACATAAAAAAATCGTTTTGATGAATATAATATCAACTGTCTTGCAAAAGGCGCAAAAAGGCTTTTTTTTTCTTTTTTTTATGTCATGAGATAGCAAACAAGCAGATGGGTCTCCTGATGGAAAGAGTCAACCATCGCCTATAGACACCAAAGATGTTAATGGTGCGTTGCTATCTTGTGGCGAGGTATAATGCCACATGCATAAGTTTACCGGCTACCTTACCCTCCAAACCGGAACACGACAGCAACAAGCACTGACGCTATTGCGGCAGGAATAGGTAAGGCGGTAGTACCAGACCCGGGCGAGACAATGTAGAACTCTACCACCTAGTAGCCACGATGGTAGTGACTCGATAGCCAATCGGTCGCCTTTTACGACCTGCCTGGCAGAACGGCAGTTGGCCTATTCTACAAAGGAGGCCGGGACCAACACGGTGAAAAATATATAGGCTGATATATTTTACTAACACCGTGAGTAACTAAGTGATAGAGTTCTGTAGCGTCTCGATATATAGTAGGTGTAATGTACGATAAACTTGTCCTTTTCAAATTCGCCACACGGATAGCACTGTAACATTAACATCTGTGTCTACAGGCAGTGATGCAGTGATTATTTTTATCTAGCTCAAGAACTACCTGCTTTTTGACTATCTTATCTAAATCTTAACGGGTTCTAAGACATTTATTTTTTCTGTGAGTTCAAGAGAATTCACCAGAAGGTTACTACTATTAACTGTAGCCTAAAGAAATTACAGTTATAGAAACGAGATTTGCGGTCACTGTTATCGCCTCTGTGGTCTAGTGGTCCAGTGTTGGCGTTGACCACATGAGGTCCCGGGTTCGATTCCTGGGTCGGGCACTTTAAAAAAGTGTTTTTCAGTTTTCTGAGAAACACAAAGTTGCCCGGGATTGGAAAGTGCCCGGTTGGCGATAGGCTTGCCACCTATCACATTTGTGGGACCAAGTATCTTCGGCTAATCGTGGGTGCACTTGTTGTACTTCTGCCTACCCCTTCCGGGATATGGGCGTGAAGATGCCGTTATGCATCAAAACAAAAATTAATTACATATTTACAGTAGGTTTACCAAATAACTTGGATACAACCTGATAAGTCAGGATATAATCTGAGTTTAAGTTGACAATGCTTTTTGAATTAAATAAAAAAAAAACAATTGGATTTAAAGCAGTGACCTTACTTAAGGCTGGCACACTCTAACCAATTCGTATTTCTGTACACCATAACTTCGTAGATTTTTTTATAAGATATAAAACAAGCTAAGTAATTATAAGGCACTGGATTTGCATGAAAATCTACATTGCTCATAGGGAAACGATTGTGTGCCATTTATGACCGCCCAATTCGTCGGGTGGTTAGCGAAACTAGCTACGAATCGATGGCGCTCGGACTCGATTCCCGACAGGGACAAACATTTGTGTGATGAGAATAAATGTTGGTATTTCTGGGTTTGGGTGTACAGTATGTATGTATCAACATTTATATATGTATTTTTATGTAATAGTATCGTTGACTAACACCCAAAACACAAGCAAATAATTTGCTTACTTTGGGTTTAGATCGATTTTTTTTATGGACGAGGGGGCAAACGAGCAGGTGCAACTACCTGATGTTGAGTGATCACCGCCGCCCATGGACATCTGCAATACCAGAGGCCTTGCAGTTGCGTTGCCGTACTTTTAAAAATGAGTAAGCTCTTTTCTTGATTTGTGTAATTTGTCCAACAATATTATTATTATTTAGATACCCGTCATTTTTACTAGTTTTAATCACTGTTAACTGTACCCAGTATGTTGTACAAAGGTAGTTAGTAGCTAAGTTTTTATTTATCCATGTACTAAACAGAACCTATATCCTTTATCAGTGCAGAACACAAGTCATTTAACCCAAAATACGCATAATTTTCGACCGTACTTTACAAAAATAATGTTAATAGATTTCGTTAATTAACGCATTCGTTGTAAACCTTCCAATACCAATTAAGATGGTCCCTGATTGTGTAATGGGCGCTTTGTTAAAGTAACCGGACCTGTTATTAGTCCGATTACAATACGAAATACAATAGTTTATTGTTAGGCAAGGAAATTTAGTAACGATTGTGTTACTCGGTGTTTCATGCAAAGTTTACGTTATATCAGTTTCTATTACGATCGTTTCGTAATTGGGTAATTGTTGAAAAAATATTTTTGTGTCGATAAGATCACAAAAGTAACATTTTATTTATTTATTTATTTGTACAAATACTACTGCAGGACGTTGTTCAATGCGATAATACGACATTTCAAACATAGGTTAATATTTAGACAAACAAAATAAATTAAGAACCTAACTAAATAATAGAATTTTTTTAGTTAGTTATTAACCAAAAACAAAAACATTTAAAAACAGACATTTTTTTTTTAAATATTTAACAATAACTTACAAATGTAATATAACTTTCCGCAGTTTAATATAGTTTTAGCGGTGCGTCACCGCGTTTTCGATCCGGTAGTAACTCAAAAAATGTTGTGTCGTCAAAAGTGCATGGATAACATTATTTGAATAAAAATATTTGAACATGACTTGTGGTGGGTTCTTTAACACAAGAAAAAAAAACATTAGATTATTAAAAAAAAAATGCGAAACTTATGCAAAGACTAGACCTTGACGAAATTTGGGTTACTAAATTCATCTTCTACACGCTACGAATTATGCTACAATAAACTACTACTACGCTGCTACGACTGCTCGTATTGGGTCAGCCATTATTTGATAACAGAGTGTTAAGTGTGAGTTTTTCTTTTCGCATTCGATCGTGAGCGCGTTTGGAGTTTACTAGGAATTTATATGTGATTTGTACAGCGCCACCTAGTGGTAAACGTGAGAAATCAGTTTACCACTAGGTGGCGCTGTACAAATCACATACAAATTCCTAGTAAACTCGAAACGCGCTCACGATCGAATGAGAAAAGAAAAACTCACACTTAGCACTCTGATAACTATCAATACTTCAAATACTTCACACACTTGTTCGATTTTTTGTTATAATATCACAGGATAACGAACAAGTCGATAATTCATCTTTTTCTTATAACAATAATGTACAGAGTTTCTAATAATTTATATGTGCCAAACTGTTGGCCAGTTTTTCGGCATTATGTGTTGTAAGGAGACACAGTCTATTTATACCAAATTTTCGATCCATGTGACGGGATGGTAATACCAAATGCATAATTTTACTGCCTATTTTACCTTTTGAACTGCAATACTACAGTGATGAGCACTGAAGTAGTTGCGAGAAGAATAGATGAGGTGATAGTACAAAACCCATGTTGCGGAACTCTACCATCTATTAGTCACGATGGTAAAGACAGATTTGTCAAAAGAATCACTTTTTACGAACTGTCTAGCGTATTTTCCTATATTGGTTCGGGCTTCCTTTGAAAAATAGATGCTATTCTGTCAGGCGATTGTTAAAATATGAACGGTTGTCTATACGTGTTACTACCACCATGGCTGCAAGATACTAGAATTTTGAAACGTCTCGCTCGGGTATTTGATTTTCCACCACGCCTTTTCCTTCCGCTACAGCGTTAGAGCTTGTCTTTGTCAAATTCCGGTTTGGAAGGTAAGGTAGCTGATATACTTATGGAAGTGGCAGTAACACCCCGTCACACGGATATCACACCATTTACATCTTTGTTGTCTATTAGGCCGATGGTTGTTTCTTTACGCCTAGATAGCCATCTGCTTGTTTGCGATCTTATGATTTAAAAAAAAGGTAGATATTCTATATTTTAAAGAGGACTTGGATCGACATGGAAAATATTATTTATTGTAATGTAATATAAAAATAATTTATAGGTTAGCTATTATTTGCGGTTTTGCTTTGATGTATTTAAGAACAAAAAACCAAAGGACATAATACATTTCATACAACTTCCGGAAAACCTTAAACCTCTTAAACAACGCTATCGTAAAACCCGTTCGTACATTGTGACGTCTATATATTTGATTCAACTTGGCGAAATTTTGCTTTGGTGTCGTTACATTTATAGATTCGATTCATCTTACTTTGTGGAAATCTATTATTTATACCAGAAATCAATTTAAATAACAATTTTACGGGCCCTGTTCATTCTCATGACACTAAAAAAATAGTTTTTTTGTCATATCATCAGATATCAAACAAGCAGTTGGTTCTCGTGATGGAAAGAGAAACTATCGCTTATAGACCAAAGAAGTTAATGGTTCGTTGTTATCCGTGTGGTGAAATGGTGATGCCATGTGCATAAGTCTACCGGTTACTTTACTCTCTAAACTGAACATAACAATGACAATCAATGAAGCGACAGACAGACATTACTTGTCATTGTTGCAGCAATAATAGGAATGGCGGTGTTATCATACACCCGAGCGAGATGGAGAACTCTACCTTCTGATAGTCACAATGTTAAGGATTCGTATTAATAATTGTTCGCATTTTACGACTTGCCTGGCTTCTGCTGAAAGATGGTTTGTTCTTAAAAAAGGGACCAATACAATAAAAAATTAAACGTTCCGTCAGAGAATATAAATTAATATATTTTTTATCATAAGAAAGCAAACATCGCCTCTGTGGTGTAGTGGTCCAGCGTTGGCGTTGATCACATGATGAGGTCCCGGGTTCGACTCCCGGATCGGGCACATAAGAAAAGTGTTTTTTTCAGTTTTCTGATAAACACAAAGTTGCCCGAGATTGGAAAGTGCCCGATTGGCGATAGGCTTGCCACCTATCACATTTGTGGGACCAAGTATCTTCGGCTAATCGTGGGTGCGCTTGTTGTACCTCTGCCTACCCCTTCGGGAATACAGGCGTGAAGATACTTTAAAGCAAACAAGCAGATGGGTCTCCTGATAGTCAACTATCGTCTATAGACACCAAAGACGTTAATGCGTGCGTAATAAGTTTACCGGCTACGTCACCCTTTAAATCGTAACACGACAGTGACAAGCACTGACGTTATTGCTGCAGGAATAGATAAAACGGTGGTACCAGACCCGGGCAAGACAATGCAGAACTCCACCACCTGTAGCCACTATGGTAGTGATTCGCATAACCAATCAGTCGCTTTTTACGACCTGTCTGGTAGAACGGCAGTTGGAATATTCTTCAAAGGAGCCCGAGACCAACACGGGGAATATATATAGCAGTATAGATGACACAGTATATATTTTTACTATGCTGTGATATTTCAGTTCAGTTTTGAAACTGCAACCACTCATCCATGTTTCCAGTAGATTACACTTTCATCGAGCCGCCTTTGTTTGGATGACGTACTGAATAATAGTATTATAAAGTTGAAAAGTTATTTTATATCGGCCAATATTTTTGTTCAGTCATATAGATCTAACTTATAAACTGGACTAGTTGATGCGCGCAGCTGCGCTCGCAAGTATAATAACATACCGACCCGTTGGTCGAGTGTTTAGCGATACTGATTACGCAATCGACGGGCCTCGGATTCGATCCCTGACGGGGACATGTTGTATGTAAAAATGTTTGTTCCTGACAGGAATCGAACCCGAGCCGCATTACTTAGAAGTCAAAGTGGTAAATGTTTTTTTTTTCTAAAAAGTGTTCATGTTATTTTGCCTGACGTGAAGATCGAACATGGTACCCCATGACCTGAAACGAATAGAATACTCACTAGACCAAAAGGCAATTTCACGAGACACATTACCATTTTCACCGTCAGGTTACCTTACCCGATATTAATCAGCCCAAAAACAATTAAAGGTAAATGAGTCCTTTCTAATTAAATATTCAATAGGGTTGGCAATAAAAACAATATTGCTCTCATATTCAAAGCGTTCAACCCCTTTTTATCCCCTGAAGTGCTAACCCTAACTTTTCAATCGACACTTAAAACAACAGGACGCGTTAATTTGAGAGTCAGTCAAGCTGAATTATGTCACGAGTATTTAATTACATCTCGTGTTACCAAGTTGTTTGAAAGTCATTCTTATAATCAATGTTTTAGGGTTCAAATTTATTTACTGATATTGAATGAAAGTTTACTTAATGAATTTTTGCTTGTTTTCTGTATCCAATCAGGGATGTATATGAATCTAAATTAAAATAGTAAAATAAAAATATCACCATACCTTTGTGGAGTAGTCAGGGTGAATAAAACTTAAGTTGCTTAAGATAAATTAAAAAAAAAAGTATCTTCACGCCCGTATCCCCGAAGGGGTAGGCAGAGGTACAACAAGTGCACCCACGATTAGCCGAAGATACTTGGTCCCACAAATGTGATCGGTGGCAAGCCTATCCCCAACCGGGCACTTTCCAATCCCGGGCAACTTTGTGTTTCTCAGAAAACTGAAAAAACACTTTTTTTTTAAAGTGCCCGACCTGGGAATCGAACCCGGGACCTCATGTGGTCAACGCCAACGCTGGACCACTAGACCACAGAGGCGATAACTTTACATCTTTAAATTTAAATAACTTTTTATCTTTTTATAAAAATACCGTTAAAAGCAGTCGTGTCATGGTATATTTTTTAAGGCAATGGGCCCACCTCTCGTTCCCACCACTGTAACTTCTGTAAACCAGAATCAACAGCAGCAACCGTCCTGATAACCACGGAGTTACGAGCTCAGGGTGCTCTGGGGAAAAGCTAAGTTATCTTGGAACCCACAACGTAATTAATCAGAACTATGTAGGTGGAGTCGCCTCTGTGGTCTAGTGGTCCAGCGTTAGCGTTGACCACATGAGGTCCCGGGTTCGATTCCCGGGTCGGGCACATAAAAAAGTGTTTTTTCAGTTTTCTGAGAAACACAAAGTTGCTCGGGATTGGAAAGTGCCCGGTTGGCGATAGGCTTGCCACCTATCACATTTGTGGGACCAAGTATCTTCGGCTAATCGTGGGTGCGCTTGTTATACCTCTGCCTACTCATTCGGGGATATGGGCGTGAAGATACTTTTTTTCTTTCTTTTTTTTATGTAGGTGGAGTAGGAAAATATATCGTATTTGCCTCTCTTTTAATAGAAGACAGCAAAATGGTAAAAGCATAAAAGAATGTAGTAGTGCGGCGGTGCATATTGAAGGAATGATTGTTTTTTTTATATCATTAGATAGCAAACAAGCAGATGGGTCTCCTGATGGAGTCAACCATCGCCTATAGACACCAAAGGTGTTATTTGTGCGTTGCTATCTTGTGGTGAGGTCTAATGTAACATGCATAAGTTTGCCGGCTACCTTGCCCTCCAAACCGGAACATGACAATTAAAACACTGACGCTATTACGGCAGGAATAGGTAAGGCGATGATACCAGACCCAGGCGAGACAATGCAGAACTCTACCACATAGTAGCCACGATGGTAGTGACTTGTATAGCCAATCGGTCGTCTTTTACGACCTGCCTGGCAGAACGGTAGTTGACTTATTCTTCAAAGGAGCTTGGGATAATACAGGGATACGTTAATGGTCAATAGCAAACAATAAATATATAATAAAAACAGCATATTACTTAGCTTTTAAATTTTCCGGACTGCTTTGAAGATTAAACCAATTGTCGTTCTGCCAGGCAGATCGTAAGAGGCGACCGATTGGCTATACATGTCACTATAATCGTGACTTATAGCTGGTAGGGTTCTGTAACTACTCGCCCAGGTAATAACTACCGCCGTCATACTTATTATACTGTACAACCGAGTCGTTCGTGAGTTATAGCGATACATATATACATACAGCAGACAAGCAGACAGACGAAACTTTGCAAAATTATACGATCGGTGCTATAAAATGGATTTTTATAAAAATATGTGAAAAAAATGAATTTACAGACAGACATTACAGATTTGTATAGGTTGACTGGTAAAAGATTGTACATATTGAAACAGAGTGTTCAGTACTCGATTCTGAGAGCTAATTTTTAAAAAATAGGTACTTAAATTTCCTCTGTGATCTCGCCTCTGTGGTCTAGTTGTCCAGCATTAGCGTCGACTACATGAGGTCCCGGGTTCGATTCCCGGGTCGGGCACTTAAAAAAAAGTGTTTTTCATTTTTCTGATAAACACAAAGTTGCCCGGGATTGGAAGATGCCCGGTTGGCGATAGGCTGGCCACCTATCACATTTGTGGGACCAAGTATCTTCGGCTAATCGTGAGTGCCATTGTTGTACCTCTGCCTACCCCTTCGGGGATACGGGCGTGAAGATACTTATTTAAATTTTGATCTAATTATCCCATAAAAATATTTAGGACAGACACTCGCCCACGGCGCAAAAAAGTCCATTGCTTACATACAGTTATTTACCGAATTCGCGACTACACTTGTTACCACAACGTACGGTGGCCATACTTTTTGAATATTACTACACTAATTTCGTTGACGTTTACTTTGTGGTTGGTTGTGTGGTTTTTTGTTTACTTATGACCATTAACTATCATGTCTTGTATTCCCCGTGTTTTTCCGGGCTCCTTTGAAGAATAGACCAACTGCCGTTCTGCCAGGCAGGTCGTAAAAGGCGACTGATTGGCTTTGCGAGTCATTACCATCGTGACTACTAGGTGGTAGAGTTCTACATTGTCTCGCCCGGGTCTGATACCACCGCCTTACATATTCCTGCCACAATAGCGTCAGTGCTAGTCACTGTCGTGTTCCGGGTTGGAGGGTAAGGTAGCCGGCAAACTTATGCATGTGGCATTAAACTTCGCCACAAGATAGCAACGCACCATTAACATCCTTTTACCAGTCAACATGTATACTTGTTTAGATATACACACACAAAGATTCTAATTTCACACCTACAAATACAAAACGAAAATCACAAAAGATTTTATTTTATATCCCCTCAAAGCACATTACATATCCACTCACAAAAACAATCTTTCTGCAGAGAAAATTTAATTGAAAAAGAAATTCCAACACTTGGACCGTTAACACTGATTTTAACCAACTTTTTGAAACAAGAATTTCGCATTAAGGACATTTTTCTCGTACCACAAAGCAAGTCGACGTAGACAAATGACAGAGGAGAATAATGGTTCAACGTTTATTTTGGAGGCAAATTAATGATTCCGTGCGACTCGATTGCCTTTATCGGCATTGTTAATTAGATTCAGATTTATTACACGGAAAGTTAATATCGGGTTCTGAGATTTAGGTAATGTCCGCACTATATTTTATCTGTTTTCCTTTTTATTTGGGAACGCTTTTAATATCGTGTCTTTTGTCAACCTTATTGTGTTGAATTTATGGTGATGTCACATTATAACAGCACGGCTTTTGACCCCGAATCCTCCTGCATACTAAATTTGATTAATTTATCAAATGTTGTAAGCAGGGGTTTTCGGGAGCGATAAATTGATTTATCTAGATTTTAGATTCCGAAAATCAAGTTTTACCAACAAAAAAAATATCTATCAAAGCTTGGTCATCCAGGTACTCCAATATGGAGTATAGATAAATGCAAAATTTATAATATCAGTTTAGAGTATTATATATTGGTATAGAGAAAATCTATTTAGGTAGACCGATTTAAATAAAATTTAGCACACAGGTGGATGTTGACCTTGAATAACATATAGAATACTTTTTATCCAGGAAAAATGAATTGTTCCCGCGGGATTCATGAATAACTTCTATAATACAGCGGCCTGCAGCTAGTAATTAAAAAATTAATTTCTTTTATTTTGCAAATTAATAAATCCTCGCGACTCGATTGCCTTTATCGGTATTATTGAAATTTTATTATTAATTTTCGATATAATTAAAATAAATTCAGTATATTACACGGAAAGCTAATATCGGGCCCCGAGGTTTAGCTAATGTCCGCACTATATCTTAACTGTTTCCCTTTTTATTTGAGAATGCTTTTAATATCGTGTCTTTTGTCAACCTTGTTGTGTTGAAATTATGGTGATGCCACATTATACCGGCACGCTTTCAACCCGATAAAACACTTCCATCCATCAGAAGGACTGAGTTACTACCATTCTAATAAATTAATCGCTTTTATTTCGGACTATCTGAGCCCTATATCCCGCTACGCTATTCAAGTTTTTGGTGAATCCTACGTGACAAACTATTTTTTTTGCAATAAAAGGTATTCTATTTACTAATTATCATATACATATGAGCGAAATTCCATCCTAGCCTAAACTCCGTCCATACCTAGTCCATCCCCCCCCCCGTGTTGGTCCCGGTCTCCTTTGTAGAATAGGCCAACTACCGTTCTGCCAGGCAGGTCGTAAAGGTGGTAGAGTTCTGCATTGTCTCGCCCGGGTCTGGTACCACCGCCTTACCTATTCTTGCCGCAATAGCGTCAGTGCTTGTCACTGTCGTGTTCCGGTTCGGAGGGTAAGGTAGCCGGTAAACTTAAGCATGTGGCATAAGACCTCGCCACAATTCTATCCACGTTGCTATCCAACGCACCATTAACACTTTTGGTGTCTATAGGCGATGGTTGACTCTTTCCATCAGGAGACCCATCTGCTTGTTTGCTATCTTATGATATAAAAAACCATACTAATATTATAAATGCAAAAGTAACTCTGTCTGTCTCTTCTTCACGCCTAAACTACTGAACCGATTTGAGTAAAATTTGGTACAAATATGGAGCCGAAAAAGAACATAGAATAGTTTTTATCCCAGGAATTCCACGGGAATGGAAATGATGCGGGTAAAACCCCTGGGGCCTAATTCACGTAATCAAGCGGCAAGCGAGTCGAAGCATTTAAGACACTTACATATTTTCTTACATATTATGCCGCGTCGTAGCACGTCTCGACGTTCTATCATGTTTATGTGTGTGAAAGCCCTAAGCGCTTTGACTCAATTACGTGAATTGGGGGGCTGGACTGTCTATCATATAAACGCACCAATAATTCAAATCCAAGATGACTGGAGAACAAGGAGCGGCGTGCGTACGGACAAACCATTTACTCACAGCCTACGCATCATTCAACGCTCGTTACAAGTTTAAAACGACACAAATTAGCCTTGCATTAAATGGCTAAATCTATCTTTTTTTTATCATAAGATACCAAACAAGCAGATGGGTCTCCTGATGGAAAGAGTCAACCATCGCCTATAGACACCAAAGATGTTAATGGTGCGTTGCTATCTTGTGGCGAGGTCTAATGCCACATGCATAAGTTTACCGGCTACCTTACCCTCCAAACCGGAACACGACAGCGACAAGCACTGACGCTATTGCGGCAGGAATAGGAAAGGCGGTGGTACCTGACCCGGGCGAGACAATGCAGAACTCTACCACCTAGTAGCCACGATGGTAGTGACTCGATAGCCATTCGGTCGCCTTTTACGGCCTGCCTGGAAGAACGGCAGTTGGCCTATTCTACAAAGGAGGCCGGGACCAACACGGCGAGAATCTATATATAAAAATCAATCGCTGTTCGTTAGTCTCGCTAAAACTCGAGAACGGCTGAACCGATTTGGCTAATTTTGGTTTTGAATTAATTGTTGAAGTCCAGGAAAAGTTTAAAAGGTGAGAAAATATAGAAAAAATAAGAGTAGTTAAAAAGGCAGAATAGCGTTTGCCGGATCAACTAGTATCCAATATATTTCATTTTATGTTCCATTACTGAACAACGAAAATAAGCTTAGGCTATTTTTATTATAGAAAATTTTCCATGCATGCGAAGTCGCGGGCACAGCTAGTGATATGTAAAGTTTAAAGATCCAAATCAGAAGTGATGTGGCTTCTACAAACACTCTTGTACAAACCCTTCATTTTCCATATAAAAGAAACTTCACGGAAGAATCCCTTGACATTTGCAGGTTAAAAAAATGTTAATTTCGTCCCAAGTCAATTATTCAGCGCGCTGTTACCGGCGCGGTGACACCAATGCAATTTATTTAACCGGAACACGATTAATCTTAACAACTTTACTTTTTTGTTAACCCCCTTCCCAAAAAAGAGAAATTTCTTGATCCGCGAGTTTTTTTTAAATATTTTTTTTTGTTTCATTTCCGAAAGAGGCGAATCTTTGGTCTGGTGATTCGGTGTTGGTGTTGACCACATGAGGTCTCGAGTTTGATTCCAGGATCGGTAAAAATATAAAATCTGTTTTATCAGATTTATAATAAATACAACGTTGTCCGGGATTGGATGAGTGCCCGGTTGGTGTCAGGCTAGCCACATATCACGTTGTGGGATTAGTCCCATCTATTTTCGGCTAATCATGGACGCATTGGTTGCACCTCTGCCTACCTTTTCTGGACGGGCGCGAAGATTTTTTTTGTATAGGGATAATAAGCAAGTAGATGGTTTTTCTGACGGATATAGGTAACCATCGCCTATAGTCACCAAAGATGTTAATTCCGGTCTAAAAACGGGCCAGCTGACCCCCGCAATTTCACTCGTGACTAAGGTAATATTCATCAATCATCAAATTAAACAGTAATTAATCTAAACTGTCATATAAACTTTCGTCCTCTATTTCAGACCCTTATCAAATTTTTTGGAAAAATATTTTTTTTATCATAAGATAGCAAACAACCTCATGGATACAGAGGCCTGGACTAATGTACGGTAAACTAAGCTATGTAAAAGCAAAGCATTGTTCACACGAAGTGTGTGTGTTCTTAGATGAGTTTAGAGTCAGTGTAGTTAAAGAACTACACCTACCTAAGTTTATAAGTTAGTTGGTGCTAGGTTATGGACGCTATCGAGATATACTGTGGTTTGAGGCTGCGAAATTATATTAACTAAATTGTTTTAACGCTTTTACAACGCTTTGCTTTTTCATAAAATCTTTTTATGAAGAAACAAAACTTTGTTCACATAAAGTGTGTGTTCTTAGGTGAATTTGGTGTTAATGTAGTTTTTTGTACCTATGTTTACATACAGTAGTGGTATATAGTTAGTGCTACGTGATGGACGCCATTAAGGTATATGGTAGTTAAGGGCTAAGAAATTATATTAGGTAAATTGTTTCAAAACAATTGAATTGATAGAAATTATTACAATTATAATTACATACATACATATTATAATTACAATTAAAAACCCCAATGTATTAATATCCAGAAAAGTAAAAAATAAATAAAAATAATATATTATTGCATACCGCATCGTGGTCTAAGGGTTAGCCTGTTTGTATCAGAAAATGAGGTCCCGGGTTCAATCCCCGGGTCGGAAAAAGGGTTATTGAGGTTTTTCGAGATTGTTCTCGAAAATTTAAAAATATCAGTAGCAGCTCGGATTCTGGAGAAGTGGTGTAATACCACTCCCATACAGTCTCGAACGAGTACGCAAAATTGTCGGTACTAGTTATCGCTAGAAATAGTCGATAATCGTTAACATGTCGGTAAAATGCAGCGATAAAGGTTACTGTTTATCTTGCCAACCGACAAACCGGTGAATCGTGGTGAACCTTACAGTCTATAGACGATCAGTTTATCTGCCTACCCCACAAGGCAACGGGGAAACTTGATACTTTTTCATATTATTGTACCCAATAAACAGTAATAGTTAATTTCGTAGGCAACACTCTAATAAAAATACAGGTTGTTTACAAAAGTCATGTATCAAGTAATATTGGCCCTAGTCTGGCGCTTTGTATCTAAGTCAATAATTTAGTTGGCGCTTTGTATCTAAGTCAATAATTTAGTTGGCGCTTTATACTTAATGATGCACACACATACTCTAATACAGGAGAAATTAAAAGATTCACTTACCTTTTGTTTATCATGGTCGGAATGGCCGGTTACTGCCTAATACAGGTATATTTTTACTTACTAGGTATGTCACCACAGCCTATTTTTAAAAATGGTTTGTAACGAAATAAAATATTTTTAATTTTTTTAATTTAATATTACTTATCCCCTTGTCGAACTAAGCTCCTTTGAAGAATAAGACCAACTACTGTTCTGTCAGGCAGATTGTTAAATGCAACCGATTGGCTATAACTGTCAGTAGCATCGTGAATACTATGTGATAAGGTTCCGCAACGTCTCGCCCAGAAACTTGGTACCTCCGCCTTACCTATTTCCACCGCAATAGCGTCAATGCTTATTATTATTGTGTTTTGGTTTGGAGGGTAAGGTTGCCGGTAGACTTATAGATGTGGCATTGTCACCCTGCTACACTAATGGCAACGCACCATTAACATCTTTAGTGTCTATAGGCGATGGTTTCTCTTTTTTCATCAGGAGAGTCGTCTGCTTGTTTTCTATAGAATTATATACAAAAATCTCGAAGATTGAAAACTAAGATTAGAATCGTATTACAAAATATGTAAGTGTATTTGGTAAACAATAAGAGTTGTGGACTTTCGAAGGCGACAGTCTAATCAAAATACAGATTGTTTACACAAGATATTTTCCTCAGGTGATATTGACGCTGGCGCGGCGTTTTGTACCTAAGTTTATAATTTAGTTTGCGCTGCGTAATCGATGCTTCCAACAAACGTGGTGATTTATAGTTGAAAATTCTTGAAAGTAAACAGTATGAATTGTTCTAAAACTATCGAAACAATTTACTTAACAATTTCTTTTTATGAAGTCCAAGATATATAACTTTAATTGAAATACTAATGCCTAGCTCGCACTACGTTAGTATTTAAGTCGAGTAAAAAGTACTCTAGTAGCTAAAATAGTCACTACTGTCAAAAAATCCTTTGCAAAACCTTAAAAACAACAAAGAAAAATATCTTTGATAGAACCTGCGACCATTTCCCTAATACCGGGACGCTCTTCCACTGAGCTAGTGTCGACAGGCTCGAGGTGGCGAAATTCTTCTTTGCTATATGTTCGGTTACGTCGATTGTACTGATCGCTAGGTATACATACGTATAACTAGTTAAATGAGTTCATCGTTACAGATGAAATTCACATTTATAATTTTGATCAGTACTTTCGTATTTCTAATTATTTTTGTGTGGAGGAGCGTCCCGGCTTTAGGGAAATGGTCGCAGGTCAAAATCTCGCGTGTCGATATTTTTATTTGTTGTTTTTAAGGTTTTTCCAGTTTCCCAAGCACGGGGTGAGTGTTGTAACACAAAAATAAATCCTTTACACTTTGATCGAGTGCTGAACTGTACTCGATCGAATTGCAAAGACTTTTATGCTGGTAAAGGTGCAAGTAAGAGGTGTATCAAAAGATACAACGTTATAGGCGCGCGCAAAACCCAGCGTAATACAACCAATAAACCCAACTAAAACAAGAGGTTCACACTTGTTTAGTCGGTGAGCTAGTAAGCGGAGCGCATGGTAGGAGAGCTACTCGTCCAAGAAATATGAAACTAAATAGATCGGCTCGACTTATTTATGCACCCATCTACTCAACTAAATTTTAGATGTTCAAACATGCTTAGTTACTAAATTACTTGCTACTGAACTAAAATCCTAGTCAGAACAAGGTTTAAGAGCTTGAATTTTGAGAAAAAATATGTTATTTTATTTTATAAACAGTGAGAGTTAATATCGGAAGGCGACAGTCTAATGAAAATACAGGTTGTTCACAGAAGGTGTTTTCTTAAGTGAAATTGCGTCTGACGGCTCTTTGAGTTTATAATTTAGTTGGCTGTACGTAATCGAAGCGGACGCTTCCAATAAACGCAATGGTTTATGGCCGAGATTACTCGGTCTTGGAACTATCGAAATAATTTGCCTAATAGGAGTTTATTAAAAACTTTTTCTTCAGGCTTTAAGTGTTATAATAACAATATTGATGGAAAAATTACATCTAGGTATTGATCTAATCCAAAAAATAGAAACTATGATACAGCTTGTAATATAAGTTTTAGTCAATGAAAATAACACAACGATAGAAATACATATACAAAATATACTAAAGTATATTTAATGTACACCCAAACTCAGAAATGCATATGTACATTTTTGGTCATCATACAAATGTCTGTCCCTGTCGGGAATCGAACCTGAGCTGACTTGCTTGCGTAGTCAATGTTGCTCTTGTCATTTGACTAACGAAACGAAACGTCAGTGCTTGTCACTGTCATGTTCCGGTTTGAAGGTAGCCGAAAAACTTATGCATGTGGTATTAGACCTTGCCACAAGATACTAACGCACCATTAATACCTTTGGTGTCTACAGGCGATGATTGCTTCTTTCCATCAGGAGATCCATTTGCTTGTTTGCTATCTTATGATAAAAAAAAACATCGAGAATGTATCTTATCTCACGCAACATACGTCATGTTAATTAATTATCTAAGTGAACGGGAATTCAGTTTTTAAAAAATATTTAATTTTAAATTTTGTTTCAGGTAAGTTAGCTTGCTTGGACATCATATGCAAAGATATGTAATCATAAAGGCGACTTCTGACTCAGATAATGAGGTGGAAACAGGTAGTCAATAATATTATTATAACTAGCGTTTACCCGCCGCTTTGCTCGCGTAAAGTAAGAGACAAAAATTAGCCTATGTCACTCTCCATCCCTTGAACTATCGCTCCTTAAAAAGTCACATCAATACATCTCTTCGTTTTGCCGTTAAAGACGGATAAACAAACACAAACGTACACTTTCTCATTTATAATATTAGAATGACTATCGGTGGCCAAGTTACACGATTTGATCTAATCCCAAAGTCCCTTAAAAGTGAAGAATATGAGCGTTGAGATTCGTTTCCCTACTCATCCTTTCGATTAAGTGTCTTTTTATATCGATAACAATTAAGAAAAAACTACCTTGATGTAAAGACCACCGTTTATAGACACTAAAGATGGTAATGGGTTCCTACAGACATCAGAAAATCCCCTTCAAAACTATAATTTAAAAGACAATTAAAATTATATTTCAACACATAAAAATAGTGACGTCAATTTAGTTACAGTGTTTAGATTGTTTTGTGCTCATAAATTATTTGTTATTTGTATGTATGTATAATAAGTATTTATATATATTTATATTTGTATGTATGTATATGAGTGTTTATGTATATATGTATGTAATTAAGTATGGTATAATTTAGTAATATGTATTATTATAACGTTTATTCATACATTTATATTGTAAATTATTTATTACTCAGTATTGATTTTGTCTTTTCATAGTAAGTTTAAGTTATATAAATAAAATATAAATAAAAATAAATAAATAAAATAAATAAATAATGGTTTAATGAGATGTGCCATGGGGAGGTAATGCTATATGCATTTTACTAAACAACTTTACAAATCGGAACGCAATAATGAACACAGTGACGACATAATTAATGTATAAGCAAGAAGTAACATCTAAGGATCTCAAAACTTAAAATATTATTCGTATTTCATAAACTGTATGAGGTAATTTCGGAAGGCGACAGTCTAATGAAAATATAAACTGTTCACACAAGGCGTGTTCCTCAGGTGATATTGATGCTGGCACGGCTCTTTGTACCCACGTTTATAATTTACTTGGCGCTACCTAATCAACGCTCCCGATAAACGCGTTGATTTATTGCTGAGAAATTCTGTGAAGTATATCCTTTTGATGGCCCCAAAACCATTGAAACAATTTAATTAATAGAATTTGTTTCCATAAAGTTCAATTTATTAATATCTCTTATTGGAAAACTAAGGGTTTGAAATATGTGATGAAAATATGTTACAGTATTTCATTACCAGGTGGACTAATGTCAGTACTGGTTTAAGAGCCCACGATGCAAAACCTAGTCCCATAAGACTACCGGATGGTATATACATAGTTAGATTCGTCGTTAATTGAAGAATACGAAATGGGTATGCTGCAATGCGAAAAAGTGGGTGGCGCTTTTAACAAAACGAAATAAATAATGAAAAAAAAATCAATTTCTAGTACGACAAGACTACCGAATTTCGTTTGTTCCTCGATATAGGGGAGGGGTAGGTCTATACGAAAATGCGGTGCTGCATGTCCCCGTCCTGGCACTTATCAGTGGCAGCAGCATTTTAAGTGACTCCTTATACCTAGGTATCTGGTACCATCGGACTACTGAACGAACCCAAGCTCATCTGAAAGATCATCAATTTGTAAGTAAAAAAAAACCACTGCTGCATCTTCGAAACAGTGGATAAGGTGGTTGCTGCAGCGATTGAAGGTCGCCCACTGCACAGCTGAAATCGGCGTTTCTAATCGTTTTTGTCAGCAATCGTCTGGTTTCTTTTGATTGGTACTGATTGAATACCCATGCCAGGGTCAGATACGAATAATTTTACTGATCGCTAAATGTTTAGACGAATAAAATCGCATATTTTATGTAATATTGTTCGATTTTTCAATCGTTTTCATTAGGTTTAATTTTATGTACTACTTAGGGATATATAGGGTTCTGAAATCAACAAAAAGCTCTTACAGTTTCACTAGCGACCTGCCCGCGGTTTCACCCGCGCAGCTTTTGTTCCCGTGGTAATATCGGAAAGTTTTGTACAATTAAACTTTTCTCAAGAATCAATCTATCTATTAAAAAAACCGCATCAAAATCCGTTGCGTAGTTTTAAAGATTTAAGCATACATAGAGACATAAGGACATAGGGACAGACAGAGAAAGCGACTTTGTTTTATACTATGTAATGATTTGACCATCTATCCTTCTATCCGTCTGTTCGTCCGCAGCTTAGCTCAGAGATTCTTAGTACTAGACAGCTGTTTCCATTAGGTTGTTTTAATTTTATGTACTACTTAGGGATTTATAGGATTCTGAAAAAACAAGAAACCCTTTTAGTTTCATATGACCGTCCATCTGTCAGTCCGTCCGTCCATCCTCAGCTTAGCTAAGAGATTCTTAGTACTAGAAAGCTGTAATTTGGCATTTATTTCTATACATATTAGTCATGCCATCAAAAACGGTAAAAAAAATTAAAATATATATTTTTAGGATACCAATACCAAGGGATATTTTATTATACGCTAATTACAATTACTAATTACTGATTACGGTTTCTCCATTAATTACTAATTACTCGGCTATCAACACGTGTTTTTTGCTTAATACTAAGCACCTGCATTAAACACTCGCACTTGCGATAATCAAAGTGTAACCGGGATCTAATTCTTCGAACTATAATACTAAACCAAACTGGGGATTTTCCTAATAAATAGAGCCCATAGCACATAGAGCATAAAATAAACAGGGTTATCACTTATCGATGTGATAATTAGTTATATTTTTCTCTAAAATTTCATAAATCCTTATTGCAACAAAAAAGTCAGGCGTGTTGAGCCACGCTCAATGTGGGGTTTCTTAGTTGTCCATCACATTAATATGGACTAAGAGGAGGACATTTTTGTTCTCGTTTCGTACTATGAACATTTAAAGTAAGTATCTTCACGCCCGTATCCCCGAAGGGGTAGGCAGAGGTACAACAAGTGCACCCACAATTAGCCGAAGATACTTGGTCCCACGAATGTGATAGGTGGCAAGCCTATCGCCAACCGGACACTTTCCAATCCTGGGCAACTTTGTGTTTATCAGAAAACTGAAAAAACACTTTTTTTTTAATTGCCCGACCCGGGAATCGAACCCGAGACCTCATGTAGTCAACGCCAACGCTGGACCACTAGACCACAGAGGCGACAATGAACATTTAACCTATTTAAAGTCAATGATATATCCGCACTACAATTTCACAGCCTATAAAAATTATCCAGGTATATTTTATCAATTGGCCGACAATTACTCGTAAACTTGTATAGCGTACTTAGCCTTACTTAATTACATCCTTTTAACTTCGTTAAAATATAATCTAATGAAAGAATCTAATAAAATATAATATAATAAGTGATGAGTATAAATGTTTGTATTTCTGGGTTTGGACGTTTATTAAATATATTCCAGTATTTTTATATGCATTTCTATGTATTAGTACATTATTAGTATCGTTGACTAACACCCATAACACAAGCAAATAAGTTGCTTTCTTTCGGGTTAGATCAGTTAGTGTGATTTGTCCCCTGAATATTTGTTATTTATTTATTTATTATATATCTTAATACCGCGAATTGTTTCACAAATCCAGGAACAACCACCTGCTACAGCTAGCCGGCAAAGGTGGGGTGGAAGACACTCGAATCTAACAAAAGTTAGAATTTCAAAACTTAATATCTTTCAAAGGGATCCCATAATTGAAAAATCGTCGTGAAATTCCGCAATATTTTTAAGAACCCTATACAACGGTACCTTACACTACGAGGTTTGGAGGAACTTTACTTGTAGAGGGTACCCTAAAAATATATGTTTTAAGATTTTTTTACTACTTTGATGGCATGACTAATATGTATAAAAATAAATGCCAAATTAAAGCTTTCTAGTACTAAGAATCTCTGAGCTAAGCTGCGGACGAACAGACGGACTGACGGATGGGCGGTCATATGAAACTATGTATAAGGGTTTCTTGTTTTTTCAGAATCCTATAAATCCCTAAGTAGTACATAAAATTAAACCGACCTTATGAAAACGGTTGAAAAATCGAATCGAAATATTATATAAAATATACGAATTCATTCGTCTAAACATTCAGCGATCAGTAAAATTATTCGTATCTGACCTGGCATGGGTATTTAATCAGTACCAATCGAAAGAAACCAGACGATTGCTGACAAAAACGAGTAGAAACGCCGATTTTAGCTGTGCAGTGGGTGACCTTCAATTGCTGCAGCAACCACCTCATCCATTGTTGTGAAGATGCAGCAGTGGTTTTTCTTACACAAAAATTAATGATCTTTCAGATGAGATTTGGTTCGTTCGGTAGTTCGATGGTACCAGATACCTAGGTACAAGGCGTCACTTACAATACTGCTGCCACTGATAAGGGCCAGGATGGAGACGTGCAGCACCGCATTTTCATATAGTCTTTCCCCTCCCCTACATCGAGGAGGAGGAACTTCCACGAATTCTGCTCATCGCTGATGCTGCTCTTTTTCTAATTATAGATTGAAAACCATCTGTGCGTGCCTCGGCAAACATCAGAGACGCGCTGCAGAAACGCGGCAATCCCATCAGCACTCTAAACTCATTATTGTATTAAATACGTAGGTCGTTGTAAGCCCTCTGCATATATGTCAACCACAGACTGCACGTATAAAAAGTTTGGCAATAAACCTAGAACAGTGCTGCTTTAACTTCTTTACTACAGCGTGCAAATCTGCGTGCTATCATATTGCACCGGGCTGCCAACGCCCTACGCTCCCTTTCTATATCTTTTACGTCTGACAAATCCTCCGTAACAATGTGACCTAAGTATTTAAATTCAGTTGTCCTTTTCAAAAGGACCCCATTAAGATATACCGGTGGAGTGTTTTCCCCCGATATCCCCTTACTCTTAAATATTAACAGTTCGCTCTTATTTACGTTATATACGAGTCCATGCGTCGTAGCATATGACTCACACATGGTTATTAATTTTCTTAATGCACTCAGATGGACTCAGCAGAACCATATCATCGGCGTAGCTTAAGTTGTTAATTATGGTTCCATCGATTGAACAGCCAATTTCAGTTCTGCGAAGTTCATCAATCAAATGATCAATGTATATGTTAAATAGAGCAGGCGATGTTAAGCCGCCCTGTCTAATGCCACATTCCAAATGAAACGACTCCGAGTACGCATCAACCCATTTGACCCTATTTGTTTGTGAGCTGTACCAGAAACGTAGGATATTGATGATTTCTGGCGGAACCTTTAAGTTTTGCAACTTTGCCCATAGTTTATCGTAGCAAACAAGGTCAAATGCTTTGGAGAGGTCGAGAAAGGCAGCATATACGGGTGTTTTTCGGTCTGTATAGTATTTTACAGTCTGCTTAAGCGCCAGTATAGCACGCTCCGTAGCGAGACCCCTCCTAAAGCCAAACTGCGCATCGTTTATCTTCAAATATATATATAGTTAGACTTATCCGCTTAGGCCTATAGTTACACTTATCCGCTATATCTCCTGTTTTGTTCTTAACCACAGGTACAACCAAACTTTCCATCAAGTCACTTGGAAGATAGGTATGACGTATGCAAAACGTATAAAACATAATGAGAATTCGGTAAATATGAGAACCATGCACCAGATGCTCGACACTCAGACCAACGTGTCCCGGCGCTTTTCCTTTCGCCCGAGACTGTATGACCCTCTTTACGTCCATTGCACTAAATGAGAGAGACGGACTCGAGAGCATAGCCATTTCGTATTCTCCAATTAACGACGAATCTAACTATGTATACACCATCTGGTAGTCTTATGGGACTAGGTTTAGTGTCGTGGGCTCCCATACTATATCGAAAATGACAGTCTAATGAAAATACAAGTTGTTTACACAAGGTGTTTTCGTCGGGCGATGTTAGCGCTAGTGTGGCGCTTTATACCTAAGTTCATAGTTTAATTGGCACTATCTTAACGATGCTATACTAATAAACGAATATAGCTATATGCTATAGCTGTTAATTCCCAAAATTAAATTGTTTCAATGGTGCCGAAACCGTCGAAATAATTTAACTAATATAAATTCTTTTTACGAAGTCCAAGTAACTCATAATTAAAACTTGAATTAACTTAGAGCTCGAAGTATGTGTCAAAAATATATTGTACATAAGGTCATAAGGTGCGCTGCTTCGTGTACATGTACAATTTTAGTTGGCGCTATGTGATCGATGCGATCAATGCGTAGCGGTTTATAGCTGAGAAACTCCTAAACGTACGGTACGGAACCCTGAAAAGAGACCAACGCGTGAAATATTAGTTTGATTTTATGAATCTATTATAAAATATAATTGTCACTCACTAAAACTTTGAAATGTTGCGTTTCAAAATATCTTAGATGCATCATAAAGTACACCAAGAAAGCTATAAGATAGATGGAATTTTAAATTTTATGACGAAAGTCGTACGAGCGTTATTGCCTTGAAAACCTGCATTCTGAATGATATTTTATCGCATTTCGTATAAAATGGCAAATACGGTATGGTGTTACTTTTATAGCCGGGTGCATTGTGTTAAAATAGATTAAACCTGGTATGTTCTCCCCTTCTCTTCCCCGTGTTGGTTCCGGGCTCCTTTAAAGATTAGACCGACTGCCGTTCTACCAGGCAGGTCGTTAAAGGCAACCGATTGGCTACACGAGTCACTACCATCTTGGCTACTAGGTGGTAGAGTTTTGTAATGTCTCGCCCGGGTCTGGTACCACCGTCTTACCTATTTCTGCTGCAATTGTGTCAGTGCTTGTCACTGTCGTGTTCCGGTTTGGAGGGTAAGGTAGCCGGTAAAGTTATGCATGTGGCATTAGACCTCGTCACAAGATAGCAACGCACCATTAACATTTTTGGTGTCTATATATGATGGTTGACTCTCCATCAGGAGACCCATCTGCTAGTTTGCTATCTTATGATTAAAAAAATGTGAGAAAAGTGACGTAGGTTTTCGTATTTAAACAGAAATAGACGATATACTTGTCCACTGCTTGGGTTCTTAGCATCTATATTTATTTTAAATTACCAGACAAGCAGAAGGCACTCCTGATGAAGAGATAACCGTAGACACCACAGATGTTAATGGTACGTTGTTATTTAAATGCATAAGTTTACCGGCTTTCTTACCCTCCAAATAGGAACACGTCAGTGACAAGCACTGACGAATAGGCAAAGCGGTGGTACCAGACCCTGGCGATACAATGCAGAACTCTACCACCCGACGATAGTAGCCAATCGTGCGCTTCTTACAAACTGCCTGGTTTATTCTTATGGTTTATTCTTCAAAAGGGGCCCTCACTAACACGGAGGGCCTGATACGTTGAGCACCTGGTAGTCCGAAGGATAGCACCCTTGTTTTTAAATAGTCAATACAATATGGCAATTTCGTGAGATCTTTTGATGAATCTACCAAACTCTTTCTAAAGGACTTTTTACAAAAGTGCTGCGTTTTTTAAATGAGCGTTATTTTTTTTATATCAAGATCTCAAGCAGATGGGTCTACTGATGGAAAGAGTCTGGAAGGAGTCAACCATCGCCTATAGACACCAAAGATGTTAATAATGGTGCGTTGCTATCTTGTGGCGAGGTCTAATGCCACACGCATACGTTTACCAGCTACCTTACCCTCCAATTCAGAACACGACAGTGACAAGCACTGACGCTATTGCGGCAGGAATAAGTAATGCGGTGGTACCAGACCCGGGGGATATAATGCAGAACTACTACATAATAGCCACGCAATGTAGTGACTCGCATAGTTAATCGTTCGCCTTTTACGACCTGCCTGGCAGAACGGTAATTGACCTATTCTACAAAGGAGCCTGGGATCAACACGGGAAAAACATGCAACAAGTAGAGATGGGTTAATACCAATATTTCTCAAGATTAGGTGATACCAATATATTCACTTTGAAATATTATAACGTCTTAACTAATGTCAGTATTAACTAATATATCACTGCAATTTGGACCTTAAATCAACAGTATACTCATTGACGTGTATAATAGTGGTAATATTATACACGTCAATGAGTATACTGCAGGAAATACGTCTGTCTCATTCGTACGTACGACGCGGCGTATCTTGAAAATATTTTAATATTTTCATGAATCCGACGGGCGCCAATCTAGTGAATCCGAACTATTCCGAAGACCGAATGATATTATCCGATTCATTTTGGATAGCCGTTACAGATATTAGGCGAATATGAAATATTAGTATATTACAGTTCGCCGGATTACTAACCCACGAATCCTTTCAATATTACTAATATCTTAACGAATACTAATATATCAGTCACATTATTAGCAACCACATTATTATAAAAGCAATCACATTATTATAAAAGCATGATTGAAATATGCCTATTCATGTACATACCTACGTAGATTTAATGCGTTAAGTCGAAAATGTTTTTGACCGACAAAAATATCCCAATTAAAAAAGTATCCTCACGCTCATATCTCCGAATAGGTAAGCCACCAAGTGTATCCACGATAAGCCGAAGATACTTGGTCCTATGTGATAGATGACAAGCCTATCGCCATCCGGGCATTTTCCGATCCCAGGCCATCAAAAGGCGGTAAGGTATAAATGGCTATACGAGTCACTGCCACCATAACTAGGTGGTAGAGTTCTGCAATGTCTTTTGGTTTGGTACCACCGCCTTACTTATTCCTGCCACAATGGCGTCAGTGCTTGCCACTGTCGTGTTCCGGTTTGGAGGGTAAAGTAGCTGTTAAACTTATGTGGCATTAGAACTCACTACAAACTACTAGCAACGCACCATTAACACCTTTGATGTCTATAGGCAATGGTTGACTTCATCAGAAGACCCATCTGCTCGTTTGCTAAAGGTATAAAAAAAATCTCATTTGATGAATGAATGGTAGTCATTATCAGCTGGTAGAAAGGTAAATAAAACAATCATTCTAAAGACGGTGTTTACTCATCGGTACCGACAAATACAAAACATGGTTGGTCACGGACTAGCATATCTTGGTACAACACGTGTAGATTGTTATTTTGGGACAGCAGCAGCCTCCGCAGGAAGGTCCACAGCAAGGTCCACAAGGTCCACAAGATCCACACGGTCCACAGCTCGGTCCGCAACACCTGAAAAATATCAATGTAAAAAGATCTATAACCATGTCTTCTGAGGACTAAAGTAGTGATATTTTTGTTCCAATTTAGGTCAATTCCTAGGACCCAATAGACATGGAAGTAATGTTAAAATGTAAGTCACCAATGCAAGGCGTAGCTGCGTCAGCTAGAATCTTAGAGCGAAAACAAATGGTTCTCCTGATGACACCAAATATGTTGCTATCCGTGTGGCATGGTCAGCTACCTTACCCTCCAAACAGAAAACAAAAAAACTACATGACGGAATGGTTGAGGCGTACAAAACCTAGACCAGACGTAGATCGCCTACGTGTCAAGAGGGTAAAAATATTTTACCACTTTTACGATAATGTAATTATCTTAGAACAACCACCTATTGAATACTGCCAGGAATATAAGCCAGTAAACTCTGGCATATGTTCGGAAGTATTGTATTTAAACGCAATATAACCGCAACAGCCGAATTCCAAATCACACTCGAAAGGTTTTAGGGTATCCTGATATTTTACTTCATTAAAACCCATATAAATTTGGTAAAACATTTTCCCAAAAACGATTTTTGCAAATTTCTGGACATGACAGCTGTGGCCGAACCTTTGTTCCAAGTCTGTTGAAAAGTCATTGCGATCTTTTCACGATTGTGATCTCTCGAGATTCTATCTTAAATAAAATGCCTAAGCATCGATGGTAAAATATAATCCATATATTGTGAAATTGTCGTAGATAATGGCGATTTCAAGTTAACGGCTCAAATTTTAAGCACGCAGAAATGTTTATATTCGAAACGTGGTCGTTCTTGCCCGAGGTGAGTACGTTCCTGGTGTACAGATATGTGGACCTTATTTTATAAGTTTGCTATTTTACTTAAACTAAATATAAATTCCTTAAGACTCGGCCGTGTCAACAAATATTTAAGACAATATGGGACTGCCCATTTCGAATAAATACGCCTTACTGCCCAGTATATCAAAAACAAGTCTAAGCGTCATTTTACAAAGTTTGGTCTGATTTCAGCACTACCTTCTTCCCTATTGCTATCAAAATAGCGCAAGGCACGTATACCATTTCGAAGGAAATAAACGAAGTAATAAAGTGGCATTATCACTATCACATCGACAAAGCAAAAATATTTTAAAAAACTTACATTTTGCTTCTAGGTTTTTAAATATTATGCTTAAAGTAAATTTTATGTAATAATAAACTTTTTATTATTTTTATTGATTTTATATGTTTCATTCACTGTGAATTTTATAAAACTGATTTTTATATTGCAAATTCCTTAACGTCAACTGCTAATAAAGTTCTAGAATTATATTCAAATTTTAATATGCCAGTACTTTAAAATATAAAGCTAGGTTTACATTATATTTGACATATAAATCTTGGGAAGAACAAAAAATATTTCTATCATTAGTATCCTTAACATCTTTGCGACATCAAACTTTAACTTCATATTTTGACCGCTACTGCGTGTTGGTTCTGGCCTCCTTTGAAGAATAGGCCAACTGCTGTTCTGCCAGGCAGGTCGTAAAAGGCAACCGATTGGCTATCGAGTCACTACCATTGTGGCTACTAGGTGGTAGAGTTCTGCATTGTCTCGCCCGGGTCTGGTACCACCGCCTTAACTATTCCTGCAGCAATAGCGTCAGTGAATGTAATTGTCCTGTTCCGGTTTGGAGGGTAAAGTAGCCGATACACTTATGCATGCGGCATTAGACCTTGCCACAAGATAGCAACGCACCATTAACATCTTTGGTGTCTATAGACGATGGTTGACTTTTTCCATCAGGAGACCCGTGTCTGCTTGTTTGCTATATTATGATATAAAAAAAATCACAGTAAAAAATTAAATTAAAATAAATATTTTAGCAAAATGCTCGGGACTGTAATGGCGTCTTAAATGGTATCACGCCGTGATCATTAAAATTTATAATACTCCACATACTCTTTGGTTTCTATGTCACGAATGTCACGAATTAAATGGGTACGCGTACGCCATTGGCGTACGCCTTTCAAGACAATTTTTTAGTTTGTCATTAGTGTACCTTGTAATTACACACAGAGATTCAGAGTAATACTACTTATCTTAAGAAAATAAAGTCACCTTAAACAGCTTTCAGTCGATTCGCCTGTTACATGCTATCAATGTATACAGAACGTCAAAATATGATGTTTGTTTACATTAATATTTACCTACTTTAATTAAATTACTGTAGTTTTCCATAATTGTGTTTTGTACCTTAAATATAAACGTGAAAAAAATTAAAGGATGATGTCTAATTAGTAATAGCAGCATTAAAATGAATAAAAGAACTAAATCGTTAAATGAATCATTGCACCGGTACGTACTTTTTAAATGTATTTGATACTTAAGGCGAGGTATTTCGTTTCGACGCGCGTCAATTCTATAGAAAATGGGTGGCGCGGTATGTTCTGAAACCGCTGGAAAACGTGTTAATTTTCGGATAAATAAATATAGGACATCAGCTGAAAACTAAAATTTAGCACATTCTTTTTTTTATTCACAACTAAATATCACCATATAAAAATCATGTGGAAGATTAGAAATATTATTAAAAAATTATTTGTTTTAGAGATTTTTTAGCCTGTATTCGGAATTTTATATGATCGAATAAAATACATTCTAACATGTAATGAGTTAGCACATTCCTTAGATAATATCTTCAGGTATATCGTGTAATTTTTGCAAAATTGTTATTTAACAATCAATACAAAAAAACGTGATTTAACAAACCAGTTTTTTCCTGTTTGTTGCGATGCCTCGCCTTAAATACAACGTCTTCGAGTCTTCGTGTCTTTTAACCGCTGTTTTATTCAATTCGCTTTGTATTAATGAATATCAAAGATATCGATAAAATGTCGATATTTTAGATTTAAGTCTTGACAGTTTGTCAATTTTTATGTAGACAGCTGTACTTAAGTCCACCATTATTCGCGACGAAATTACATGATTTTTCCTTAGTTATTTCATATCAAGTAGTTTTTCCTTAATCTAAGATTTGAAGTCATTGCATCATCAATTATATGCTTCAAATTACAAGAGCAACATGTACATTTGATACAAGACTTCCATCTATTATTTTTCCCCATACCTACACAATTAAGTGGTAACTCTGTAATATTAAAGAACTGTCTTCAGGACTTGCTACTATGGTAATAATCACATGATTTTCTTCCCTAAATTAGTTGGAAATCGAGAACAATTAGTGTTAAAACCTATTCACACATATAGGTACACATACATACAAAAACGTGCATACTTACCGACATACAAACACATACCGATTACCGACCCTGAATTACGCAATATCTTTAACTACCACCCATATCACAAGCGAATAATTTGCTTACTTTGGGGTTAGATCAATTAGTGTAATTTTTTCCGTGATATTATTATAGTCACGCTAAGCATACAACAAATGAAATTAATTTCTTGTGCTTGATGTTAGCTAACCCCATTTTATATTTTATTGTATAATATGTAATATGTATTTATGCTTCTCGTTTTTTTGTTAACAGGCTAGTTTGACTAAATTATAAAAACTGTTTAATAATATATCTCATTAGGTACTATAGCTGTTGCCCGCGACTTAGTCCGCCGGACTTCGTTTACTCCGCACAGGTCCTTCCCGTAGGCGCTAGAGTGATAATATGTAGCCTATATATTGACCCGACCTGTTAGTAATATTCAAGCAAAATTTGAAGTAAATCATGCAGTACTTTTTGAGTTTACCCCGCACATACATGACTTTCCTATGATTTTATTATACGTATAGATATTAACCAAATAACTTTATTTTAATATTGTAGTACGTTTATGATAAAACATACGCGTTTTAAAATTAAAATTTATTGTTATCTCCAATCATTCGAGGCCACAATATATCCGATTCATTCTTAGTGGAAAAAGGCCTATTCTACTTATGGAAATCACCGCCTGGCATCCACACCACTGGCCTTGCCTAGTGTGAAGTCCAATGTTCAACATTACTTCTACTATGTTATCACTAATAACTGTTATTACTTTTTCTATGTGATGGTACATTTGAAGAAAGTGTTAATAACAATATCATCTATCATCTATTATCTGTTCTCTTTTAAAAATTAAGGTAGCCGATAATCCAGTGGCATTAACATATATAGACGTTGGTTATCGGAAGAGTTATCTGTTTGTTTGATATTCTATAAAAAAGGGAAATTTAACCGCCACAGAGAAAGATAGTAAAACCATAAAAAAGTCAAGGTCTTAAGCCTTACACAGTATTGGAATGTCACTACGGAAAACTGTTTATTTTATTGCGATCCTACGATTGTACTTAAACGTTTTTCAGTGTGACTTATTTTTGGATGGTATGATATGCATTCACGAAAAACTGAGTGTCGATATTTTCTTTGTTCTAAGTTTTTAAACGAAAAATTGTAAACAAAATAGAAACAAAGATAATGTATATGAATGGCTTTTTTATCTTTACTAAAATGCTATTTAAAGCAAGAACTGCCCACTCACGTATTAATTCTGCGCATCCTTTATTCAGGGAACTTCTGAGTAGATGGTATTTGACTGTTTGTAGTTGCCGATCTTTGCCGTTATATTTGGAAGTCCATAAACAAGAAGTAAATTCAAACTTCAAAATAAAATCAGATGTAGTCGATGCATGTTGCGTTTAATATTTATGTTTGACGTCAAGTTGACAATGTCCTGCGTGTTTGTTAGGATTTTTCCTTTAAATCTTGCGTTGAATAGAGCCAAAAGATTGACTTCTGAAATTGTGAAAAGATCCCTTGGAAAATAGGTTTTAAATATTTATTTTAACCAAAAATATATTTTTCAAGTAATCTAATTGATTTATTTCGCCATAATTTGAAATAGTTAACCTAAATTATATTTTTACTTATCACTTAGAAAATATTACGGCCACTTAAATATATTTATAATTTAAAAAAACATGTTTAAGAAAATCCTAAAGTTAGAATATATTTTTATGTTTCAAATGAGAAATTTGAAACATAAAAATATATATTATAACACATAATTAATCTTATGTCGTATTTCAAATCTGAAAATGTAGGATAAATGGACCATAGGATTTCCAGGAATTGCGAATAAGGAAACACATGCAAATATTATACAAGCACGCACTCATAGACAAGTTTTAAATACCGTATCTTAAGCACAGATATCTATAGTGGACAAAGATGGCTCTCTTTAAGGTAATTACTATTATGTATACTCTTTGACTTTAAATGCTTAAATATTTCAGTATATTATATCTATGGCTTAAATTTATCTGTCCCTCTCTCTCTATCTTTCTTTCTTTGCTACTTCAATCAATAAAATATTTTTGATCAATCGCTATCTCTCTCTATTAACCACCGTTATATTATATTCATCTCATTTTTTTACAAATTAACCAGAATACAAAGTTTTACTTTTACCGCGACTGAACTCGCACACAATCTTTATTCAATATTATACGTTCAAATAACGGTACATTGCGTAAATATTTCACGCAATATGTTATTGCTGAATGTATTACGAAATGTACTCTTATGTGCTGTATTACCGATGGTCATGTGAGATGTACATTGTACACGCATGGCGTGTAACATAATACTATGATATTGCCGATATATTTATTTCATATTATATGACTTAGCTGTATAATAAAGAATCTTTACATTTTGTTCGATAACATATATTTATACTATTTTTTTTCTTCGGTTCGATACTAATATAAAGAAATAGTCTACTAATAAAAATTCAATAATAGACAAGGCAGTATGGCTATTGGTCTTCGACGCTTCCATCGGTCCATAATGACTATAATATTTTGTCGTTTATAAACAGAAATAAACGTTTAAATTCAAATAGATAAATAGTACCAATATTAAACTTTAATGAGCAGCTGTTAAGGTCGAAAATAGATTAAAAACAATTAACGTTCATCCAAAACACTTATACACGGAATAGGTAATTAAAATTCGTCCCCGTCAAAGGAAAATAGACGTTAGGTGCTATTGTTGTTTGCGAATTATTTTGAAATCGTCTGCAAGTGATATCTGGAGACTGCTTATCCTCTATAATGTAAAGACCTGTAAATCTGCAAGAGACCGTTATTAGTTACTCAACAACAAAAGTAGGGTTATGTGTTTTTATAATAAATAAGAATACAAAAGTAGCATTGTGGGATGGGATAGGAGATTTTTTTATATTATAAGATAGCAAACAAGCAGATGGGTCTCCTAATGAAAGAGTCAACCATCGCCTATAGACACCAAAGATGTTAATGGTGCGTTGCTATCTTTTGGCGAGGTCTAATGCTACATGCATAAGTTTACCGGCTACCTTACCCTCCAGACCGAAACATGACAGAGACAAGCACTGACGCCCTTGCGGCAGGAATAGGTAAGGCGGTGGTACCAGACCCGGGCGAGACAACGCAGAACTCTACCACTTAGTAGTCACGATGGTAGTGACTCGCATAGCCAATCGGTCGCCTTTTACGACCTGCCTGGCAGAACAGCAGTTGGCCTATTCTTCAAAGGAGCCCGGACCAACACGGGACGGAGTCCGGGCCTCCTTTGAAGAATAGAGCATCTGCCGTTCCGTCAGGCTATTTGTAAGAGGTGAACGTTTGACTATCTGAATCACTAACATCGTGGCTACTAAGTGATAGAGCTTTGTATTGTCTCGCCCGGGTCTGGTACCACCGTTTAACCTATTCTTGCGGCAATAGCATCAGACCTTGTCACTGTAATGTTCTGCTTTGGAGAGTAAAGTAGCGAGTAAACTTATGCATGACATTCCCCGCATAACAGATAGAATAGGCTCTTTTGAAGAATAGACCAACTGCCGTTCTGCTATGCAGGTCGTAAAAGGCGACCGATTGGCTATGTGAGTCAGTACCATCGTGGCTACTAGGTGGTAGAGTTCTGCATTGTCTCGCCCGGGTCTGGTACCACCGCCTTATCTATTCCTCCTGCAATAGCGTCAGTGTTTATCACTGTCGTGTTTTGGTTTGGAAAATAAAGTAGCCGATAAACTTATGCATGTGGCATTAGACCTTGCTATAAGATATAAACGCACCATTAACAACTTTAGTGTCTATAGGTGATGGTTGACTCTTTCCATCAGAAGATCCATCTGTTTGATATCTATCTTATGATGTAAAAAATGCATTATCAACATTTTTGGTGTCTATAGGCCATGGATTCTTTTTCCATCAGAAGAGCCGTCTGCTTCTTTGTTGTCATTAAGATACAAAAAATAGCGCATAAACTTCACTATCTTGTCTGTCATTGCTTCATGTACTTTATGCTTCTCATGTTCTTTTGAATGGCACCTTTGTTAGCTACATGTCAGGAATTATGCCGGGACCGGCTTTGTTGGGGTAAAACATTCTCTTATTAAGGATTATCGTGACATTTTTTAATCACTGATACAAAAATGAGGTAATAAAAAATGTACTATACTAGACGACCTGCGCAGCTTTACCTGCAAATGGAATTACATATTATCAACATAATCTTTTATACAAACTTTCAGCCCCTATTTCAACCCTCAAGGTTAGGGGTTATTTTTACAAACAGCAGACTAAGTTGCCCATTATTTTACAAATTAAGTGATGGCGATTGCTAGTTTATTAAAAATAACCGAAATTGACAACAAGCAAGGCTGTATAAACAAGATAATCTTGGCATCTTTCTAAAAAGGAAAAATACAAGTGACATCTATTTAATCTGTGTTGTTTGTTGTGGCATTAAATATTTGGCTTTGCTTATGTAGTTGTATGTAGTTTATCCTTGGATAAATAATAATTCCATATGTTTATCTTACCTTTTATGTGATTAAAATCAATAGTTTTTGCAATGAGAGACATAAAATCGCATTGGATTACGTCGATAATGTGTGTGGGCAGTCATTATTCTTTTTTGTAAAATTTATTGCTATCTTTCTTTTACTGGTTACTGTGACTTCTACAACAAATAATAATAGAAGTAATTAAAAAAAATAATAGACTTCTTAATAAGTACTTACCTATATTAGGTACTCCCAAAATACTATGATACGCAGTCTCAAAAATTACTTAACTGATTTTGCAAAAACTTGAAGTGTTTCCTAAACAGAAGTACACCTGACTTAAATCAAAAAGGGTCATTATAATATGACTAGTCTTCGAAAAAAATCGTGGACAAACATACATACACTTACGAAATTCAGCATAAGTGCTGGTACTACTCTTCTGGTAGAAAAAGAAAACCATAAGACACGAAGAATGTTAATGCATAATTTTACCGGATACCTACCTACCAAGTCAGAACACGACTGTGAGAAGCAATGGCGCTACTGCAGCAGGAATAGGTAAGGCGGTGCTACTAGACTCGGGCGAGACAATGCAGAACTCTACCACCTAGTAGCCATGATGCAGATTTTGTGATTCGCATAGCCAATCTTTCACCTCTTACCAAATGCCTGGCAGAATGGCATATAGTTTATTCTTCAAAGGGATCCCGGACCAACACGGTCTACCATACTGTCAAAGCAAGACAATTCTGCATGGATCGTGACATACGACACTCGATTTCCTTTGCCTGGTCCGTAAAGAAAATGGCGCGCAGATACGCATATTAACATGAAAAATATTACAACGCCCTAAAAGGCGTTCTTTTTACGGTTAATATAAAAATATTACGATTTTTTTATATAATAAGATAGCAAACAAGCAGATGGGTCTCCTGATGGAGTCAAACATCACCTATAGACACCAGAAATGTTATTGGTGCGTTGCTATCTTGTGACAAGCATACATATATGCATAGCACATATGCATAGCATATATGCATAAGTTTACCGGCTACCTTAACCTACAAACTGGAACAGGACAATGACAAACACTGACGCTATTGCGGAAGGAATAGGTAAGGCAGTGGTATCAAACCCGGCCGAGGCAATACAGAACTCTACCACTTGGCACCTAGTAGCTACGATGTTAGTGATTCGTACAACCAATCGGTCACCTTTTACGACCTCCCTGACAGAACAGTAGTTGGCCTATTTTTCAAAGAAGCTCGGGACCAACCGGGAGAATTTAGAAACCTTGTTTTTAGGAAAAGAATTGAAAGCATGACCTTCCTTTGCATAGACAGATAAAAGCGTAATACATTAGTATTTAAAAGGAGGAACAAATAAACATTTGTGGTCTGTAAAATCCGACGCTAACGCCTGCTAAACGAAAATTTGACTCGTAATTTCTCTTCAGTTTACGTTTCTTAATTAAAAGAGGCAAGATTAACTCGGCTTGTTACTTTTTTACTGCTGTAATTTCTTTTTAACTGGTCATTTACTGCTGGAAAATGTCCGAATTTTTATCAAACTTCAGACCAAAGGCTAGCTGAACCCATACTAATATTATAAATGCGAAAGTATATATCATTGTAATATGTTATATATCATTGTAATATGTTATATATCATTGTAATATGTTATATATCATTGTAATATGTTATATATCATTGTAAGAAATAGACTCATATCTCACTTTACTTGGGTTACGGGTCTTTAGTCGTTTCGCACCGCGGACGGTTCGGACCGCGCGCGCGGTGTGAATTGCCCAAGAGCTCTTTTGGCATTAGTCGTTTCGCATCGCATTGATGGAGCGGTGCGAATCGCCCAAGGTATTTTTTGGAACGGGTCGATTCGGACCACGAGGCGAAACGATCATATGCTCTTTTCTTTATTTTATTATTTAAAAGAATACTGTTCCCTTCTGTACAGCAGTGTGAATCAACCCAATACAATAAGTGATTGGAGGATTCGCACCGCTCCAACATTGCGGTCCGAAACGACTAATGCCAAAAGAGCTCTTGGGCAATTCACACTGCGGTCCGAACCGCTCGTGGTGCGAAACGACTAAAGCCCTATAGTCTTTTTTATATTATGTCATCACAGCCTTTTTTCGTCATGCTATTAACTAAAATTGCGTAGATTCTTAAGAACTCAGTGCATATTTATAATTTAAATACATACACAAACAAATCGTTTTTAAATGACTCAAAGTGTGTTGTATAGTATTTAGTTGGTGAGCCTTAAATAAATAATAAAAGTCTGTCTGTCTGTCTGTTACGCTTTCACGGCTAAACCGCTGGACCAATTTTCATGTAATTTGGCATGGAAATAGTTGATGATCCAGGGTCAAACGTAGGTTATTTTTTTCAATAATCAATTCCTGAAGGGCTGAAATAGGGAATGAAATTTTATTAAAAACTATTTCGACGACATGTTAACATACTCACGAGCGAAGCTGCGCGGATCAGATAGTTTTTAAATAAATTTTAACTTAAATTTCACTTCATCATGTTGATTAGGTAACCCTTTTTGAGTTAGTTGTATAAGCAAACTGGCAGTCGTGCCACCTGATGGTAAGTGGTCGACGTCGCCAATGAACATAAACTAGTTTACCTGGAACTAGCCCAGGTAACTCATTTATGTGTTGCCTATCCTGAGACATAAGATGTTAAGTCTCGTTGCCAGTAATTACACTGCCTGTCTTGCCCTCCTCTCCGAAACACAGCAAAGCTGTTTCATGGGAGAAACAAGCAAGATGGTGATACCCATGTAGCCGGGAGCGCGGCACGGCGCATCCCTACCACCGGTTAAGAATATTAATTGGCTGCCCCGTTGGTCGAGTGGTTAGCGAAACCAAACTAGGCGTAGGGACGTGACGACCCCATCGCCCACTGGTGGGATAATTTTCGTAACAAAATTTATTTAACACCAGTGCAGTCAGTCAACCAAATTAGTGGTAGTGCCATACTGCATTTTGCAACTGAATAGGCCGGGACGCCCGGGGAGATACCATTCTCTCACTTGACACTGACGTAAAGTAGCATCTCTGCTGCTGCGTTTCGTTCGCTTTGTGAGAGTCCCGATGAAATAACATCCCCCAGCACACTATGAATGCGCGATTTAAAAAAAAATCTACCCTAGGGGGTACCACTTGCACCAGCGGTGGAGAAGCAGAAGACCCCCCCTGGGCATCCGTGCTCTGGATTCCAGCTAGATCATGGATGCTCAGGCTGCAGTAAAAGCCGAATAATTGAAAAACGTGCCACTACCATCTTTTATTTTACCATTAGTTTACCATTACTAGGTGGTACAATTCCGTAAGATCTCCATCAGGTTTTTACCAATGGTTTTTATTAGACGAGCTATTTATTTACTACTTTATATAAACTAGCGATCGCCTGTGGCAGAAATTCGACCATAGACTAAACAATAAAATCTCTGATAAGTTTGACAACAGATTTTAGTCGTAAAGAAAATAGCATAGTATATATATTGTATATCGATGGTCTAGAAGACAAATGTGCTAACTACAAAATTTTGATAATTTAAGATTTTAATGCCAATTGTATTAAATGAGCATGCTCTATCGATCGCATTTATTCAATTGACATAATTCCGTCTTCCGTTCCGTCCGTTTTCGCAGAACTGACGACTAAAGTACGCTTTAGTCGTCAGTTCTGCGAGATCCAAACCTAATCCTTACGATGTGATCATGATGAATTACCCCGATTTATATGATTCAAAAGCTTTGGAAAATTCATTGAATTGCAACATGGTAAAAAACAAAAATAATGAAACGGTAAAGTGGATGAACATCAAATAGATACAAATAAGACACAAGTCTCCGGGATCAGTATTTTACAAACATAAACTAAGTGATATGAGTGAAACAAAACGTTAAAAAAACATATAAGTCCCAGACACCAATTTCAAAGGCTAAGAAGAAGTATTTGATAACGCTGTAGAAGAATGGAGCGTTCTCACATAACTATGTTGATTATTACACTCTCATTTATCCTATCCTATTCTATTGATGAAGAAAATATAATTAACGCAATCGTTAATTATATGTAATTATATTAATTCTAAACAATTTTGACTAAGCGTCTGATGAATAACTTAAGAAATTTACAGTTTTAATAGTAACAAAATGCTTACACGTTTGATTTGTTTGGTAATAAAGAAATTCTTATAGTTATTATTTTAGTTATTATTATTCTTCTTTTGGTACACCAGCACTGAATTTTTTAACAAACCCTAAATTAATATACAATACACGAAAGTGAAGAATATAATATAAAGCTTGTGTACAAATGTACTTAGTGATGCTCTTTTTTGCTGTTTTGGTATTTTTTTATAGAATATTTTAGATATTGATATTTAAACTTATGAAAAATAAGTATAAAGATAAATACCTTAACTTAGTATATTCAGTATATACACAATTTCTATGTACAATTTTAAGTTACAGTATCTAGAAGTTTTAAATCAACAAAAAAAAAATCCTGAAAAAATGTTTGTCTTCTAGACCATCGATATTAACATGTATGTCACATTAATGTAGTGTGTGTGTATATTATTTATTAATTTATTGTCCTCCGCAATGTAAACTTTAACTGTATCAAATTTTATACTTCAGTCTTCGCGTAATTATTTTAAAAAGGGGTCTATAAAGTCTTTCCTTCACATATTAATAGTAATATATATAATAAGTGATACAAGTGCATGTTGTTGCTTTTAGTGATTTTCATTATTCATCTAAAGTAGGTTAATTATTAATACGTCATATAATATCCATGTTTCATGAGCACATGCAAATACATTACCAAGATTAATGTTCAGGTCGCCAGCTCACGTTCCACTAACGGTTATATTCTTAAACAGATATAAATGGAAAACTAAGTACGTGTAAAATATTTGCTCACTTAAGATTGGCCTGTGACTTCGATCCCTAGACAGTACACCAGTTGACGTCATCCCGACATGACGCTTTTTTATAATACTAGCTGACCTGGCAAAAATTGTTCTGCCTTTTTAACTACTCTTATTTTTTCTGTATTTTCACACCTTTTAAACCTTCTCTGGACTTCAACAATCAATTCAGAACCAAAATTAGCCAATTCAGTTCAGCCATTTTAGCGAGACTAACGAACAGCAATTGATTTTTATACATATAGATAAGATGGCAAACAAGCATTTCGCCGTGTTGGTCCCGGCCTCCTTTGTAGAATAGGCCAACTGCCGTTCTGCCAGGCAGGTCGTAAAAGGCGACCGATTGGCTATCGAGTCACTACCATCGTGGCTACTAGGTGGTAGAGTTCTGCATTGTCTCGCCCGGGTCTGGTACCACCGCCTTACCTATTCCTGCCGTAATACCGTCAGTGTTTGTCGCTGTCGTGTTCCGGTTTGGAGGGTAACGTAGCCGGTAAACTTATGCATGTGGCATTAGACCTCGCCACAAGATAGCAACGCACCATTAACATCTTTGGTGTCTATAGGCGATGGTTGACTCTTTCCATCAGGAGACCCATCTGCTTGTTTGCCATCTAATGATATAAAAAAAAAAAGCAGATGGGACTCCTGATGGAAAGAGTCAACCATCGCCTATAGGCACCAAAGGTGTTAATAGTGCATTGCTATCTTGTGGCGAGGTCTAATACCACATGCATAAATTTACCGGCTACCTTACCCTCCAAACTGGAATACGACATTGACAAGCACTGAAGCTATTGCGGCAGGAATAGGTAAGGCGTTGATGCCAGACCCGGGCGAGACAATGCAGAACTTTACCACCTATTAGCCACGATCGGTCGCTTTTTACGATCTGCCTGGCAGAACGGCAGTTGGTCTATTCTACAAAGGAGCCCGGAACCGACACGGAGAAACCAGAGGCGCCATATATTAAATATTTTACAGGGCGTAATACTTTCATTGTACTCATGCCCGTGGAGTTACGCCATGACAACATATTCATTTTTATGGTACTTGTACACTCATAAACGTGTGATTTAGTCATTGACATAGACGACATAGACATCTTTACACACGATTTAGGGTTAGTGCCAAATTTGAAAAAAAAAACTTAAGACATATATAGTTAAGTTTATTAGTAATATTTATGCGTTATAGTCATATTTTTACAATAAATTAAATTTTTACATTATTCATACGCTTTACGTTTATGAATTATATAAAAAAGCTAATTTATTTCAATGACTTGCTTTAATTTAAAACAATTTTAACACAATTATATCAAATTTTTGTTTTTGTATAATTTATGCTTTCCATCTACGCACTTGGTGAAAATGCATCATATTGATTTTTATATAAACACTTGTATACTTAAAAAAAAAAATATTTTGTTTTTGTTTTTAGCTTATTTTCTTTGTTATGTCACTGTGATACGATCCTTAGGTGTATTGCAAACACAGACAAAAGCACTGAAAACTTTTGTTATATTTTATATGTTATAGTGAGTCTATTGATGTAGTCATAAAAATATTGGCCTCAGAAAACATCCTTGAGGTACACCAAACAAAAGATAGGAAATGAGCGCTTTTCGTAGTTTTTCAATTTATTACAAGTTCTTCACGGTCTGAGAATAGGATTATTCCGGTAGAACGGTAGCGGGAAAAATAAACATCAATTTGAAGTTAAGCTCCTTTCCCGATTTAAGAGGATTGTGTAGCACCAAAATTATAACTGAGATAGTTATTTTGCAAAATATGTTGCTATTGATTATTTAGGATATAGGATGTTTATTGTTTACTAATTTTGCTGTTGGTAGATATTGTGTTTTTAAAAAGTAACATTTAATTAAATACCTCTTAAGGCCAGACTTTATTATTAGACCAAATGTAAGTATAAAAAATCTATTTGAAAAGAGCATGTTATATGATTTGTTGACTGTCGGAATTGAGTTAGTGCAGGTTAATTGAATGCTATTGTTTTAATGTATTTTATTGGGTGTAAAATATGTATGAATTAAATATGGTAAAACAGGAGCATTCAACAAGATTGTCTTTTACGATACCACAATAAATATACAATTATGCAAGTACCTTTACACATGTATACAGTTGGATTTGTAGATTCTGCTTGGCTGAAACTCTCGGCGGCTAATTAAATATATCGCCTCTTTGAATTACTAATAGTTGGGAGGATGTATAAAATTTTAAGTTCAAAGTCTAAAGTGATTTTTTTGTTATATTTTATAAAAAACATATAATGTATCACCAAGAAGTTTGTGTAATATTCGCAGATCGGTTTGAATTGAGCAGTTTTTTTACAACATTAAAAAAATTTGGTGAAAACAAATAACAAGATTTTTTTACAGATCTTATAGCAAATTTTTCGCTGCATAAGTTTATCGGTAACCTTACTATTGACCCTCCTCCCAACCCGAAACACAACAGTGACAATCATGTGGTTTATTGTGACAGGAATACGTAAGGTCGCCTCTGTGGTTTAGTGGTCCAGCGTTGGCGTTTATCACATGAGGTCTCGGGTTCGATTCCCGGGTCGGGCACATAGAAAGTGATTTTTCAGTTTTTCTGAGAAATACAAAGTTGCCCGGGATTGGAAAGTGTCCGGTTGGCGATAGACTTGCCACCTATCACATTTGTGGGACCAAGTATCTTCGGCTAATCGTGGGTGCACTCGTTGCACCTCTGCCTACCCCTTCGGGGATATGGGCGTGAAGGAATACGTAAGGTGATGTTACTAAACATGAGCGAGACGTATGCCACCTAATGCAGCCTCTATAATTACCATTGACCAACGTCTCAAGCGGAGGATTACAGTTTGTCTGAAAGTCAGGATCTAATTGTGTACTAACTCCCATATTTATATGGGTATGTAAGCTCTTAAATAAAACGTTTTGCTATAATGTCCTTAATATTAACAAACAAGAACTTTTAAATTAACACAACTGCGTAATAAATACAATCGTTTTATGATTATAGGTATAACTCAAAGTATAAACAACGTCTTAACGCATATAATATATTAACAATTACATTTTAAGTTCCACGTTTCGGACAAATTACATCGACCATAGTCTAATCAAGACGTACCAGAGTATAAAACATATGTCGGTATGAAAACAAGATAGGCTCGCTGTGCTATCTTTGACTCCGTAGCCGATTTTAAAAGAAATTCAAAGCGTGAAACAGTTATCATATTTAACGAAATTAGTATTTTTTAGTCCTAACTGATCCAGTAAAGATTTTACATAATCTTTCTTTGAAATATTTAAACTTTTATTTAAGTTCCCCGTTAAGTAGTTTTCCACGTGTTGGTCTCGGGCTCCTTTGAAGAATAGATTTCCTATACATGTCACTACTATCGTGACTACTAGGTGGTAGAGTTTCGCAACGATTAGCCCGGGCATCTGGTACCACCGCCTTACCTATTCCTGCCGCAATAGCGTCAGTGCTTGTCGCTGTCGTGTTCCGATTTGGAGGGTGAGGTAACCGGTAAACTTATGCATGTGGTATTAGACCTCACCACAAGATAGCAACGCACCGTTGACATCTTTAGTGTCTATAGGCGATGGTTGACATTTCCTATAAGGAAAACTCATCTGCTTGTTTGATATATTATGATATAAAAAATATGTAACCGGTTGACCCTGCAGGCCATTCCTAAAACTTCCCACTTAATTAAGGTATTTTGAGCTCAATAGAGTAAAAACCATAATATAATAATAGTAATGATAATAAGCATAGTTTTTTTCTCATTTCAAACATCCATTTTGTTAAAAATTGCAGTATTAGATTTTTGAAAAGCTGTATATTTTGGAAACGGTAATAGTTTTAATGTTTCGAATGGCATTCAACTCAATGTTTGAGACCTAGAATAATGCTTTAGCTAAATCAATCGATAGGTTGAAAAATTTCGAAGACTTGTCAAAAATATATTTTTTTAAAATTTTCGTCATTGTTAAATTCCAAAAAAAAAACATTGACCGATTTTGATCCAATTAACGGTATTTGACGCAGTTTTTAAAAGAGAATAGCTTATAGGATTTTTAAATCAATCGTTTTACTAGCCTAAAAGTTATTTCAGGAATAATAAGTAAGTTTGCTAAAAACAACGTAACTTTAACTATATACTACGTATATTTGAAAAGCTGTAACTTTTGAAAATTAGATTTGATTTTGATTCTTGAAAGGGCATCTGACGTAGTTTTTTTAGTACTAAAATATCATAGAATACCAAAAAAGTGATTGGTTGAAAAATTTTGAAGTTGTGATGAAAAAATACTTTTTTCAAAATTTTTAGCAACAATTACTCACAAACTAATAAACCGATTTTGATGCAATTTATGCATTACACGTATTTTTAGAGGAATAGAGCTGATTAGTTTTTGTTCTCCATCTGTACATTAATCTAGAAGTTATATTAAAAAATACTGTTTCGCCAAAAACAGTACTTTTTAGGTTTATTTTTTAAATTACTCAAAATCTCATGGGCCGACTTAGTTCAAACTTTCAGGAAGTTTAAGTTGAGCGGAATCCAATCGAATGCCATCAACCGCGTTTCTATCGGTCCAGCCGTACAAACAGACATACTGACGTCATCGTGAAAATAGTCAGAAAAGGTTCCGAGGACCTCAAAACGTGGAGATCCGGTGAAAAACCGATTTTTGTATCAGTAAAAAATCAGTAACTTCCTTACCTAAATACTTAGCGGGAAGTTTTTTACAACTTTAAATAATGAAATATCATTGCGTGTGCTAACTACTGTGGCCAAAGCATTCATAGGCACTTTGTCACAATTTTTAGTTTTTGTGGTACTTTCAGTAATTACGGCAACAAGTTTGGCTGAGAAACTCCTTTCTGGATTCAGATTTGGGTCTGGATTTGGGTCTTCTATGTTTCTTTCTTTGTTAGATTTGATGTGAATTATTTTGTTGATGTCAATCCCTTCATCATTCTTAATTCTACTAACAACTTCTGCCTGAGTGGATTTCAAACTTTGCAAATCTTGTGATTTCAAAATATCTTTTATAATTATAATATTTAATTGTTGACTTGATTCAGAAGAGTTTCGATTCTGTTTCTCTCGTGTTTGATTCTTATTTGAATAATTTTTTGACTCTTTTGAGTCTTCAGATAAGGTCTTAGTAATAACAATATTATCCTGGCAAACATCATCATTTTTGTCAGTAATTACCTCTTTTGTTACACACAGTCCTTCATTTTTTTCTTTATTTAAATGTGGATCTTTTTCTGGTGTTTCCACATTATGTGGATGCTCTTCCACAGATTTAGCAATTTCACTGAAATCCTTATTTTTGTGAAGACCTTTAATTGACCTTTGTTTAAAATTATTATCCATAGTATGAACTTCTATCGTTTTTTAATATTATCAGAATGTCTGCTAGGATGCCTTCAGAGTTTTCTGTCTGTTGTCTGTTAAGGTCCCACGGGGCGTAAATAAAGTGGACTGTATTATAATAGGCATAGGTGACTGGTATATTCACTAACAAAACTTAAAAAATAACATAAATGATCAACCGTCGGCGATGAATACAGAAAGGTGAGTGCCTGTTTCGCCTCGCGGCGCTTGTGACGCCCTCTCCTCTGACACCGTCCTCCGGCGCCTTTCTGCGCAGCCAACGCCGCCCGCAAAACTTCGTGCGGCGAATTAATTATGTGGACATTGCCTAATTTCAGTAGGTTTTCGGGTTAATTTTTTTTTCAATTCATTAAAAATTATGAAAAAATAGACAGTAAAAGTTACCGGCATTCATAACATATTTTTATTCGTAAAAGTTACTGTAAATATGTTACACATACGAGAACGCAATAAAAGTATCTCTTTATACTTTAAATCTTTTACGCTTTTACAGCTAAATTGCTTAACCGATTTTGATGAAATTTACAGGGAAACAGTTGAAATTTTTTTTTCAAAAAGGGGCAGAAAGTTCGTATGAAAGATTTTATCAAATATATTTTAGTCGGGCGGGTAAAACTGCGTGAGTCAGCTAGGTGTCTTACGGCAACGAGGCTACTTCACACAGGGTATGTAATTGGGGATTCGTGCGTGATGTCGCGGAAATGCGTGTTCTAGGCAGGAATAATTAATGTAGTTTTATACGGAAAGTTACTTTTACAACGCCATTTTGACGAGGAAGTTCTCTCAAAGGACTTTTCGTAAGTATTACGGCGATCACCATGGTTAGAACGTTTTGCTAATATTGGTTGTCATGTTCAATATATAGCATTTCTTATATCATTAGATTAATGAAAATATTGATTGATGGAAAGAGAAACCATCGTCTATAGACACCGAAGATGTTAATGATGCGTTGCTATCCGCGTGGCAGGATGGCAATGCCATATGCATGAGTCTAATGAGCATGAGGTCTAAGGTTCTATTCCCGGGTCAGGCAGAATTTTATTTTATAAGTAGCACCCCCGGCAACTTTGTTGTCTTCATACAATATGTGCTTTAGCATTTACCCCGTATTAGGGAAAACTTTGAAAACCTAGCAAATATACAATAGGATTTGAACCTTAGATCTGCCTCTGGTTGGCACGCTCTTACCAACTAAGCCATGTGTCCCTTTGTTTAGTTCATTGTGGCGAAATTTTTTTTTGCTTTGTGATCGATTCCAGCGTTTGTGATGGTCGCTATCTAGTGATCCCGATTCCCGTATTAAATCATCAATCGATTCGAAGCGTTTAGGGCTCTTACTCATTTTCCTATACATTATGCCGCATCATAGTCCGACGCGACGTTGTATAGTGTTTATGTGTGTAAGGGCCATAAGTGTTTCGTATAATATATAAAAAGCACACTTTCAACTCACCTCAATTTAGAGGTAAGTTTCAGTTATGGCCTGGAGGGTCAATCGGTTTACAGAATTTTTTTAGTAAAATTCATCATAAATATTCGTTTCATAACTTATAGACATGGATTTTAATGTTTTGAAAAATTTTGTGTGTCTGTTAGTATGTCTGCATATCTCGTTATTATTCAAGAAAAGCTTATCCGATATTGACAAAAAATCTATATAGTTAAAATATTTGATTGCGCAAATGATAAGTATTATATTTTTAACGTAAACTAATAAACTATCTGCAAGTATATTTATATATGCGAATCAAAAACTTGTACACTTTTTAATGATATTCACGTGAACGTAGGAGTAAGAAATGTTGATTTGCACTTTTCGTGCGAGTTAAATTCGTGCGAATCATCCAATAACCCGTCTCGCCCGGGTCTGGTGTCACCGTCTTACCTATTCCTGCTTGTTACTGTCGTGTTCCATTTTAGACAGTAAAGTAGCCGGTAAACTTATACAAAATATGGCACTGCCATCCAGTCACGCTGATTTTTACAAAAAAAAGTACCGAGTACCGGTCATCCTGGTACTTATGTTAAAATGCATTAGTACTGTTTCACTAAACAATTTTTATTTAAAATTTATTGATATAAAAAACCCAAGAAACACAACCAGTATCTCAAAAACACTTTAAATTGTAGGCTCATCTATATATATAAAAATCAATTGCTGTTCGTTAGTCTCGCTAAAACTCGAGAACGGCTGAACCTATTTGGCTAATTTTGGTTTTGAATTAATTGTTGAAGTCCAGGGAAAGTTTAAAAGGTGAGAAAATATAGAAAAAAAGAGTAGTTAAAAAGGTAGAACAACGTTTGCCGGGTCAGATAGTTTCAAATAGAATCACATCGGACGCGACCTCTTGTCAAAGGTCGCGACACTGTCAATTTTAGTACTTTTCGTACATTGCTTTTTAAAAACAACTATAAAAGATTGGATATGAAAAAATATATATTTTTGCCATATCTATAACTATTCATGTGAAATTAGCTGCGATGAATAGTTCCATAGAAATTAGCAACAATTTTGAGTGTCAGTTTTGTTCGGGACGGTGCACCATGGATTTTTTATATCAATGTTAAAATTATTAAAATTTTTGTGAGACATTATAAACTAAATAACTTAATATATTCTATACTTTCCATCGTCGGCACTTGGTGAAATTCCATTGTTACTAGACACTTTTACTATTCCACTTGTACATAAATTTCACTTTTACACAATTTTTATTATATTACTCGACCGGTTTCACTTTTCAAAGCATCTTCAGGATGTAATATACTTAAGTATATTACATCCCATAGTATATACTTAAGTATATTAATTACATCCTGAAGATGCTTTAAAAAGTGAAACCGGTCGAGTAATATAATAAAAATTGTGTAAAAGTGAAATTTATGTACAAGTGGAATAGTAAAAGTGTCTAGTAAATAATTTAAAAAAAGTGTGTTGTTTTTTGGTGTGAATGAACTCAGGGTGAGTTCACACTGAGGAAAGACCTCGATTAAACGTGAGTGTAGCCGTTCTTTAAATATTCACTTTTTATTTAGTTTATATTGCCAACCGGTTTTGCTTTTTACGGCATCTTCAAAGCTATGAACTTGCGGTATATTCATAGCTTCTAAGATGCCGTAAAAAGAGAAACCAGTTGGCTTAGCTTTTTACGGCATCTTTAGAGCTATAAAGCTACGGCATACGGCAGAATTGATAACATGCACCGGTTGGCGATATAAACCGCAGATTACTAAATAGTTACTTGATATAAACTTACATAAAAAGTGTTTTGTGAAATTGTACAAGTGCATTTTAACATAATTACAAATGAAGCTTTATCAAGTGACGATGCAAAAGAAAATAAAATATATCTACTTGTTTGTTACGTTATATTATAAAAAATGTATGGAGTACATTAAATTACCTTTAATCCTCTGCTTTATAAATATTTTTCTTTCCCTTTGTATATCGAATAAAATGCAATTTAATTAACGTTGTCTGTAACAGCCCCTCGAAATAATGGGTTTAATGATATTAATAAGTAATGGATGCATGTTGCCGTTAATAAGATTACTCATGATGAATTTCAAATTGAATTTTCCGATTGTTGTGAAATTTTGTAAATTATTTCAATACAATCCCTGAGGTGTTTATAGTTATAAATAATATATTTTACTAGTTAACTCGTGCAGCTTTGCTCAAGAGTAAAATTTATCATCGTCTTTTTCGGCCCCTTACGGATTGTTTTTTTTAAAGTTTGTGTTACATTCCAGGTCTTTAACTATGTGTATGCCAAATTTCATCTAAATCGGTTCAGCGGTTTTGCCGTGAAAGCGTATCTGACAGACGGACTTCCGGATTTATTAGTATGATTTGATTCCCAGTTCTCTTTCTTCTGCTAGTCTACTTAGCTCTTCCATTTTCTTTTTAAAACCCGTTTCTAATGAGCTAATTAAAAAGCACATTATGTCAAAATCTTCAGCTTTGGGTTGGTTTAGTTCTTATCTTTGGGGTCGTAAATAGCATATTCAATGTTGATAGACTCTTGTGTTCTCTCTTCTCTGTCGTAATCTATTTTCATTAAATCTATAATTATATATATATATATATATATATATATATATATATATATGTATATATATATATATATATACATATATATATATATATATATATATATATATATATATAATTTTACCCACTGCCAATAATAACAGCTTTTGAAATATTTAGATTAACACACAGACCACTGGGTCCTAAACCTGGATAGAATCTAAAATAAATGGCCTCTAGATATATATATATATATATATATATATATATATATATATATATATATATATATATATATATATATATATATATATATATATATATATATATATATATATATATATATATATATATATATATATATATATATATATATCTAGAGGCCATTTATTTTAGATTCTATCCAGGTTTAGGACCCAGTGGTCTGTGTGTTAATCTAAATATTTCAAAAGCTGTTATTATTGGCAGTGGGTAAAATTTACATTTTTTAAAATTATCTCGGAAATAATTTCAATATTATGATCTGTGTGTTAATCCGAATAATTCCAAAGCTGTTATTATTGGTAGTAGGTAAAATTTACTTTCTTTATTTTTCTGGGAAGTAATGTAAAAACGAGTCGAAAAAAAAACAGATTAGAAATGACATTATAAAACTTTTTTAATCTACTTATATGATCCTTCAACAAATTTCAATGAAACTGATATTGATATATCGCCACAGATGCAGAATATTTATTCATCGCAGATTTACAAGGGTCAATCTTAGATGAAGGAAACTACTACCAGATATGAAATAACTGAGGGAAAATCGTGTAATTTCGTCCCGTGTAATGGCGGACTTAAGAACAGCTGTTTACTTTCTACATAATAATTGATAAATTATATGATAAATTATATTGCAATTGGGCATGTTACTTTAACAATTAGTTCTTATTTTAGATTTAAGGCACATGTTAAAATTATAGAAAAATACATATAAAAGCTCAAATCAATTTAATATTTTGTAAACAAAGGGTTATTTGACATTTTACGTACATTGACAGCGTATTTTTGTAATGGCGTATTGGCCGTAAGCTGTTCAAGGTGAAGTTATTTTCTTAAATGATTGAAATTAGAGCACTGACAAAAATTTTTGTAGCCTTGTCTATTATGAAAATTCGAACTTGTTAGACAGAGGTAACCCCAGTTTTATATGTTCAGCGTTGAAATGCATGCAATTTTATAATGTTTATTGTTTATGGAATAAATGCCAAGTCCTTGTCAAAGGGGTCAACGCATTCGTGGATTGCGTTAATCCGAGAATATATCGTCGAAGATATCTGTTTTGGTAATTTATAGGACGCTAGTTCGTATGTGGTTTGAGGTCTCTCTAGACTCGAGTTCAGATCGATATTAAAGTCAGTTCGTCCCTGCCCCAAACAACGACACTGCGGATTCGAGTTAAACTCGATGTTGAAGTAAAGTCGGTTTGTTCTGCCGCAAATAATAGCATATTCTAAGTTGTAAGGCTAAAATATACATCGCTAAAGATTCAACTCAACAAATATACGATTTGCCATACAAATTACTTGTATTGAATCTTTTGGTGGGATACTCGAGAGGGAGGGGTCATTTCTAATAAAATTAACTTATCTTTTAAGTTGGACCAAACAGTAGATATTTCATTAAAATCGGTTCCTAGTTTATGAATCTACAGCGGATGAAAATGTGACACGTAATATATATAATATATATATATATATATATATATATATATATATATATATATATATATATATATATAATAAAATAATTAACCAAATGTCGACGATGAAAAATATAAATATCAAACAAACAGCGGGCATTTTAAATTTAAAAATATAGTTGTCATCCTTAGACACCAAAGACTACTATTCATGTGGTCGGATGGTAATGTCGGATGGTAGGCGGCAATATATATATATATATATATATATATATATATATATATATATATATATATATATATATATATATATATATACAGCGTGTATTGCTGGGTCTAAATGCGAGCAACACTGAAAACTAAGAAATTGCTTTGAAAGACGTATTCATTTAATCCGTGGTAAAACCTATGTTCTACCATATAAAACCATTCATTTGATAATAATTTTAGCCTTCGTAGGAAAACAAAGGAATTAATATTACTATCCAAAGCAAAATATTCTACAATTACATACGGTTGTGTTACAATAAACATTTTCACACTGTAAGTCACCGACAAAATGATTTCTATTATAATATAGCTTTGCACGAGATGTGATGAAACAATTCCCGACATTAAAGCGCTCACCGCAAAATAACACTATTATTTTTGCGGAAATAATACAAGAATCAAATTGGATTTCCACAAAATATACGCTTTAGCCATCCGTCTTGTGTTTTCGGCTCTTGCGGCTGACAGCCGGAATTCGGACGGTGTCGGCCGTAATAAATGAGGGAGACCGGGAATCATTTGACCAATTGTGTATATTGTAACTATTTTAGCTTTTGTTTTTAAGGCTGTGTAATTCATTCCTTTGACATTACGTTTTCGAGTTCATGATGTCACAATGACATTTCTTTGTGAGTTAATTTTCTTAAGTTTACGATAAATAGTTGAAACGACTTATGTACAACGACCACCCAAACAAACGTAGTGATGGTATATTCTTTGACCTAACCTTAGGTTAGGTTAGGTTAACTCATATCCCAATCGGTGAAGATGACGAATAGTTTTAGATATCGATTTTTACGAAAAAAATGAGTCTTCATAGCAGAGCTTAGAATGGTTGATTATATTGGGAACGTGTATGACGGTGGCGACGCGTAGCGTTTGCAATTTTTGTGGAGCTTGTCTAATTAATAACAAGTTCTGCATTGTCTCGCCCGGGTCTGGTACCACCGCCTTACCTATTCCTGCCGCAATAGCGTCAGTGCTTGTCGCTGTCGTGTTCCGGTTTGGAGGGTAAGGTAGCCGGTAAACTTATGCATGTGGTATTATACCTCGCCACAAGATAGCAACGCACCATTAACATCTTTGGTGTCTATAGGCGATGGTTGACTCTTTCCATCAGGAGACCCATCTGCTTGTTTGCTATCTCATGTTATAAAAAAAAAATGTAAACATTTTTAGTGTTTGCAATTAAAAACCAAACCAATGATTAAAATGGTATTCGTTGAATTCATTTAAGTGCAATTTATTGAAAAGTGTAAGTGTAAAATGGATATAATCATAAAAAACAGGTTTGAAAATATTACACACAATATTAGTATCCAATCACAAACTGTGATATAAAAGGCAATAAATTAGTATTAGCCCAGCTTGTAAGAAATGTTGAAGAACTGCGACGTAACGGCAAGAATTACCTACCTAATACACGCCCAAGTAATTCGCTAGACGTCTGTGACATTAACAGGTCAGTTTTGTAGGGGAAAACCGTTTAAACGTAGCAATTTTTATGTGATTGCTTTGCTTTGATTTATATTGAAATACTTATAGTTTGACAGCCAGTCATCCGAATAAGCTTCCATTTTTGGCCACGTGGTGCGCTGCGATCGTTTTCTTTACACCCGCCACCCGCTTCGCATAGTGAATAGCAGGTCATATCGTTCATGATACCGGTTAAACTCCGATCATTGTTTAATCTTAAACTGTTTTCAGGGTTCCGTATATAAAAAGTAAAATGGGACCCTATTATTAAGCCTCCACTGTCCTTCTGACCGTCTGTCTGTCTGTCACCAAGTTGTATCTCATAAACTGTGATTGCTAGAAAGCTGAAGTTTTTACAAATTACATATTTCCGTTGCCGCTATAAAAACAAAGTCTAAAAAAATACGAAAAAAAACACGTGTTTTTTCGTAGTTTTTGCTACGATGATACGGAACACTTTGTGCGTGAGTTCGGCTCACACTTGACTCGTGAAATGAAAATATTAAGGGGGGTGGGGGGTCCCCATATAATAGACGTGTTGCTTTGGTATTTTTTCACTTAATATTAATAACGGTAACAGGTGAAGTGAAGTGTCATCTTTTTACATTGTAAGTGTGAACGAATAGGTAACAAATATTTTAATGTAAAGAAAAGTTTATCCGATTTTTAACTTTTAAGTGGTTAAGATCAAATAATCTTTATGATGAGTGATGTAAAAATTAATTGTATTTATAATAATAATAATATAATAATAAATGTTTATTTCAGAAAATTACATAAACAGACTAATATCTATAATTACAAGGTTTTCTTAGATATTTATGATATTACGTGTGCCTGAACTAGGAAAACCTGTGTTTCAGGCTGAAAGAGCAAGTATACTTTAAATAACTAATCATAGTTTATCATTTATACTACAAATAAACATAAAACTATGTTTACGATATATTGCGATGTAAGTGGCATAAAATGTAATGTAACAATTGTACATTCAAGTGATTAATCTTTGAAGGAGTTTCCTGTTATTTTAGTATTAGCTGTTGCCTGCGACTTCGTCCGCGCGGACTTTGTTTACTCAGCACTGCTCCTCCCCTGTAGGCGACAGCGTGATAATATGTAGCCTATATGTTGACTCGACCTGTTAGTAATATTCATACAAAATTTGAAGTAAATCCATGCAGCACTTTTTGAGTTTACCCCGGACATACATACAGACAAACAGACAAACAGTCAAAAATTTTAATTACTATATTTTTGGCTTTTATATCGATTGTAGATCACGCCCCAAGTATTCTTTTAAAAAAAAATAATAGATTATAAAAAGTGTCCGTGATACAATTTACATTTCAGAACAAATTAACAATGTATTACAATACGGTAAGCAGTTATCATAATGTATTGCGTTTTAGGACAATTTTGTATTAAGCCCCATCATTATCCTTTACACCTAATAGTTAGTTGTATATTACCTTTCAAAATAAATAATTAAATATACATAAAGTAAGTAAATATTAAACATTTTTTAGTCGATCTTAATAAACTGATAGAAACTTGAATATTATATATATATATATATATATATATATATATATATATATATATATATATATATATATATATATATATAAAAGGGTTTATATGTATATATTATATGTTTTGTAGATGGATGGTACGGAATCCTTCGTTAGTTTTTTAGGTTTTTATAACATAGGATAGCTCTCCTGATGGAAAGAGAGGATGACAATGCCACATACATACCTCTACCGTTTAGCTTTCCCCACAAAACGGAACACGATAATGACAAGCATTGACGCTATTGTGACAGGAGTAAGGCGATGATATCAAATATCCCGGCTAGACGTTGCGGAACTCTAAAACCTAGTAGTCACGATGGTAGTGACACGTATAACTAATTGTTCGCCTTTTACAACCTGCCTGGCAGAACGGCAGTTGGTTCATTCTTCAAAGAAACTCGAAACAACACGGGGAAAAAAACTTAACAGAAAAGTCAAATGAATATGTAAACTCAGAGTTTATTTTTCTGACGTAGTGCTCATACCAACTACGATCCAATCGTGAGCTGTATTTATGAATCTTTCCTGCCGGTTTAGTGATGAGTCTGTTGATGAATTTCTATCGATGATGACAAATTAACCGGTTTATTTCGCTGAACAGCTGTTTAATATATCGGTTTCTAAAGAACATAGCCGATTTTGATTTTAAACATCTTTTGCGTGTCCTTAGAAGTGATAAATCTATTATCTATACATATAATAAAATCGTAGGAAAGTCAAAACTGTACATTGAATATTTTTTAAAAGAATATTTGGGGCGTGATCTACAATCGATATCGAGGCCAAAAATATAGTTTTTAGAATTTTTGTCTGTTTGTCTGTTTGTCTGTTTGTCTGTTTATCTGTTTGTCTGTATGTATGTCCGGGGTAAATTCAAAAAGTACTGCATGGATTTACTTCAAATTTTGCATGAATATTACTAACAGGTCGGGTCAACATATAGCCCACATATTATCACGCTACACCTACGGGGGAGGAGCTGTGCGGAGTAAACGAAGTCCGCGCGGACGAAGTCGCAGGCAACAGCTAGTATTAGATAAATTAGAAAATAGTTTTCTACATTTTTAAAATTAATTAAATAAAATATATCGCTAGAAATAATCATATAAAAATATATTGAGACTATTTGATTGACTTCTATCGTCATAATATATATAGGTGTTACCTTTGTACAAATCTTTAATTACATTTACATTAAAACAGCTATAAATTTATATGTCATAATTTACGTTATAAATATCAAACATAAATTCTCTCTGTTTTTTTACTGAAGAATAGTTTAAAGCTAATTTATTTATTGTTATTTTAAGTATCTTCTTACTTAGATTTCTGAGATTAACAGTTGCACTAAAAACAGCCAATGACAGAAAAATACCTAAAATCAGACGTCTACTAAGGAGAGAACTAAATGTTTGCCTAAATTCCAATTTTATTTAGCTACTTTTCCCCAAGTTTAAATATATATTTATTAAATACGGATAAGTTGAAAATCTGATATAGAATCTTACGGAATATATTAAACTTTAAGGTATTAACTAAAAAAAGACGGATGAAGTCTCACCCGTGTTCTTTAATCGGTTAAATACCGGTAGCTGTAATGTAAGCCGCAAACATGGGTTCATATAGACCGAACCCGTTTTAGAAAAGCTTAGAAGCCTTCGTAAAATAGGCAAATTTTTACCTAACAGAGCAAAAGGAAGTAATGAAAATGAAAAGTATTTATTTGCAAGAATATGGTGTTACAAGTTGTTAAAATTAATCAAAGATACCAGCATATTCTACCATTATAATGGTGTGCAAATATTAAAAAAATTTAAAAGTTACCATAATATTCTATGTTAAGAATTTTTAAATGCATTATTTATTTACACATTTGTATATATGTACATAACTTAAATAAATTGAAATATTATTAAATTGTTTTTATTTAAATTTAAATATTAAGCCACATTTTATATACTAATTCAAGAAATATTTTTTCCATGTATTTATTCTTGATGATTCGATTTCTTTAGAATTACTACCGGATCGGAACGCGGCCTCATATCGAGAAGATCCAGCGGAAGAAACTCAGCGGGCTTGTCTTGTTTTTCTTATAATTTACAAAATCACATGTGTTTATTCAATCAAAAAACATTTATACATATATAAATTTATACAAATTTCATAATACGAAGTTCTTAGTTTAACATTTTAGCTTGTCAGCAGAAATTCAATCATACTATTATAAATTTTTTCTAATAGCAAATTAAATAACTTATTTGCAAAAATATAAAAGATTTTAACTATACTTAAGATTTTTTTATTAATTACACAATAAGAGATTTCCTTCAACTAAGATTTTATCTTATCAGCAAAAAAATCATTTACATTTTAGTATGTTTTGTTAAGCAGTAAATCAAATTGTTTTTTTGCGAATTTTTTTAATAGTCAGCGATTTAAGATTATCAAGAATATGATTGTATATATTTTTCGCCATACAATAAGCATTTTTTGTAAAAACGTTGAGTTTTTGGCAAGGCAGATGTAATTTTTCACTATTTCTAAAACATGAATTCCCTACTCGGGCACATAAAAAATGTTTTTTCAGTTTTCTGAGAAACACAAAGTTGCCCGGGATTGCAAAGTGCCCGGTTGGCGATAGGCTTGCCACTTATCACATTTGTGGGATCAAGTATCTTCGGCTAATCGTGGGTGCACTTATTGTATCTCTGCAAACTCCTTCGGGGATATGGGTGTGAAGATACTTTTTTATGAGTTCCCTAATATTTCAGCATTTTGTTTTGAACAAATGTTTATGTTTTTTTACAAATACGCATCGTCAAGATGTACAGGACTTGTTAATGTTTGTATTCTAAGAGTTTTAACAGTGGTTTACAAGAATGTAGTTGATTGACGTTACATATAGCACGTTCACACCCTACGACCCTAAAAATTCTAATTAAATCTACCAAATTTCCCCAAATAGGAATTCCGTACTGTAACACTGATGAAACATATCCATGGTACGCCAACAAAGTCGTGTTTAAGTTTAAAACCTCTCGTAAGTATTCATTTTAAAACATAGACAAATCAACATTAACAATTTTGTTACACAAAGAATCAATATGTGCTTTCTAGTTGCAATGTTTGTCTATTACTATTCCTAGAAATTTGGTATGATCTGCATTTTCTATAGCAATAATATCTAAAAATATATCTGAATGTTTAATATTATTATTATAGTGTGCTTGAAATTCAACTAGTTTTGTTTTGGTAAAGTTTTTTTTAAGATTATTACATTTTAACCATTCTAAAACTTTAACCCTAACTCAGTTGTTTCTGTTACTAAATGGTTTTTATTTTTACACTTAACAAGAAAGGTAGTGTCATCTGCAAATAAGTATTCATGTTGGATGTTTTCTGGAAGATGGTTGGATGGAATGGTTAGGGTGACGCGAACAAAATCGCGAATAAGCTAGTGATGTATAAAATTGGTAAGATTTTGCTTTCCCTTACAAACATAATAATTTATTCCGTAAGGTTTTAAATTGACTTTAACGTTCACTGGTAATCACAAAATCAGCTCTGAGACCATTTAATTAATGCACTTTACTAATTAACAGAATAATTTTAAAGTTATATGTTTTTATTAACATTTATAACGCAAAATGCCTAGAAATTTTCTGATTCCAATCAATATTCGCTCTTATTACAAATTCATAGAGTTGAAATATCCAATCTAGAAAATGGATTTTATATTCCCATAAACCGTTAAACTGCAGCACTTAAAACTTTGCTTAGAAATTTTCCAAACGAATAAATTTCATAACATTTTGAGTGAAAATCCGAACGGTTTTATGACATTTTTTCGAGTTTAAAATGTTTCTTTATTCTTTTTACTTAGTCCTGTTAAAACTGAAAACTGTTAACATAGTTGTACTCGCTTCGGCAGTACATATAAAAACCCGGCCAATTACGAGTCGGACTCGTACACGTAGGGTTCCATACCATCCATACTAATATTATAAATGCGAAAGTAACTCTGTCTGTCTGTCTGTCTGTTACGCTTTCACGGCTAAGCCGCTAAACCGATTTGGATAAAATTTAGTACAAATATAGTTTGAGACCCAAGAAAGGACATAGGGTAGTTCTTATCCCGGAAATCCCACGGGAACGGGAACTATGCGGGTTTTTATTTTAAAATTTTTTTCACGCGAACGAAGTCGCGGGCACAGCTAGTCATCTATAAAAAACGATAAAAAACACATTTGTGTTATGGGAGCCCCCTTAATTATTTATTTTGTTCTGTTTTAAGTCATTGTTATTATAGTGTGGTAGTATAAACATTTATGGGCGGAGGCTCCTTAGTATCATCTCCCTCCTTTTGATCGCATTCAACGTAGGGCGGCTCGAATCGTCGATTACAAGATTACTTCAAATCGAGTTGATTCTTTGGCGTCACGTAGAGATTTGGCATCACCCTGCATCTTTTTTTGGCTCTATCATGAGAATGTTCCAAGTAACTGTTTGGATTAAATCCTGCCGCCGAATTTCACGATCGGACATCGTGACAAAATTCAAAGTTTCATCCTCACCATCTCGATGTCTGGAAATCCACAACCGTGCGATTCTCGAGGCACTTTTTGCCCCGCACTACTCCTATGTGGAACTAGCTCTGCAAATTTTTTTCCAAATGGATACGACTTAGAGACCTTCAAGAAAAGAGCCTACTCAATCTTAAAAGGCCGGCAACGCAACTACAAGACCTATGGTAGTGTAGTTGTCTATGGGCGGCGGTAATCTCTTACCATCAGGTGAGCCTTATGTTCGTTTGCCCCCTCTTCTATAAAAAAAAACTGTACTAGATTTCATACTTTACTGTTCGCGCAATTGTCTTAAAAAGGGATCCAAAGATTTTCCTTTACGTGTAATATTTAGATTATAACTGTTGTTTGTAAATGCTTGAATTATAATAGTTTGTCTGTGACAAACACACTAAGGGCTATATTTCACCGGGACGCAATGCGAGCGGAGCCAGTCGCGCTACCGTGGTTTCCGTAAGCAATCAAATCAGACACCAGAGTCGCCACACACCATTAATACAGTATCAACATGGATCTCTAGTGGTCTCCGAGCTGGTCGCGTCGCCAAAATAGTTGCGCAACCTAACGAACACCAGGTGAGTAACTCTCTATTATATAAAGCTATATAAATTTTGTTGGCAGCAGGGACTAGTCGCGCCGCCATGGCGTACCGGTGAAATATAACCCTAAGAGATCTTTTAGACCCAATTTCGGCTAGCACTAATGAAAATTACTCCGGCTTTTAAGTTAGTTTTTATTTAAGCAAGAGACAGTTTGTGGGGAAGGCAACATTCAAGTTGAAACGGGTCGTGTCTCGGGTTTATAGCGTTATGGGTAAACGGTAAAAACCGGGATTATATGTAACATGGATTTGAACTAACAATACGCACCCTTGTCAAATCACCAATATCCATAGATTATTTTTACTATAGAGCGGGTGCAATGCACCAATAGGCATTTATGTTAATATTATTTGTATGATATTGGAGGCGAAGCACAAATAAGATGGTTTTCCTAAGGGTTTCGAATAATCGCGATGGAAAAGATGTTAACGATCTACGTATCAGGGATGTAAGTCCAAGTAAAAGATTATTTTTGGATAAGATAACTTTTTAACTGTTGTGCCCTATTAAAAATTAACGTTACACGATCATTTTGTTGTAATCTAATTATTTTAAACGATTTTGTATTAGATTAAACGATTTTTTTAAATATTTCTTAAAATTTAAACTTACTGAAAAGCAAAATTTTTGTAAGTTCCTTAAAAAATATTGCGTTTCAAGCTTGTTTTTTTTAAGCAAGCAACATTTAGATGAAAAGATAATATTCAAGTTGAAGCGTGTCGTATCCCGGTTTATAGCGTTGTGTATAAACGGTAAAAACCGTGATTAATGTAAAATGGATTTGAATCAATCTATATACTCTTGTCAAATCACCAATGGATACCATTGATTATTAATTACTATAGAACGAGTGCAATGAACAATTATGCATTTATGTTAATAATATATTTTCATAATGCTGGATAAGAAATATTATTGTTTCCTAATTAGTTACAAATAATCGCGATAGAAAACATGTAAACGATCCGCGTATCAGAGTTGTAATTATAAGTAAGATATTGCTAATGAAATTTTCCCCGTGTTGGTTCTGGGCTCCTTTGAAGAATAGACCAACTGCCGTTCTGCCAGGCAGGTCATAAAAGGCGACCGATTGGCTATGCGAGTCACTACTATCGTGGCTACTAGGTGGTAGAGTTCCGCATTGTCTCGCCCGGGTCTGGTACCACCGTCTTGCTTATTCCTGCCGCAATAGCGTCAGTGCTTGCCACTTTCGTGTTCTGGTTTGGAAGGTGAGGTAGCCGGTAAACTTATGCATGTGGAATTAGACCTCACCACAAGATAGCAACGCACCATTAACACCTTTGGTGTTTATAGGCGATGGTTGACTCTTTTCATCAGGAGACCCATCTGCTTGTTTGCTATCTTATGATATAAAAAAAAATGAAAAAGATAACCTTTTGACTGTTTTGTCTTATTAAACATTAGTAATATACGATAATTTTATAAAATGTAATTATTTTATACGGATGTATTAGATTTTACATGTTTAATTTTTTAAATTTAAACTTATTGAAAACTAAATAAACAGCAGAATCAACGCGGTCGAGATGAGGTCGCAAAGAAAAATATGTGGAGTGACACTCGCGGACCGGGTTCGTAATGTCGAAGTGAGAGAGAGGTTAGGTTTGAAAGAAAGTGTCGGCGTAAAGATGAGAAAGGACATGCTCCGTTGGTTCGGACATGTAGAAAGAATGGTAGATGAAAGGTTAACAAAACAGATATACAATGCGAATGTGGAAGGATGTAGGTACCGGGGAAGACCAGGACTGACATACCACGATCAGATTGATCGAGTACTGTCCGAAGGCGGTGTCAAGAGTCTTCGCAACCGGCGTGTGTGTATGAAGAGAGTGATGAATGTGGAGGAAGCGAGACAAGCCTGTAAGAATCGTGATGTATGGCACTCGGTTCTCTCTGCTTACCCCGTAAGGGATCTGGCGTGAAGATATGTGTGTATGTAACTAAACAGCAAATTTCTGTGTATTTCTAAAGATTATTACCTTGAAACGCAATATTTTTTAAAGCTACGCTATTAATACGCAAGTTTTGTTTAAGCAAGGGACAGTTAGTGAGAAAGATAATATTCACAGTGAAATGGGTCATTACTCGGCTTAATAATGTTATAAGTAAACGGTAAAAACCGGGATGAAATATATATATATTATTTGTATAATATTAGATAACAAACAAGATGGTTTACCTATAAAGAGTAACGGATAACCGCAATGGAAAAGATGTTAACGATCCGCATATCAGGGATGTAAGTCCAAGTAAGAGATTGTTATTGAAAAAGATAACCTTTTAACTGTTGTGCCTTGATGATTATTATTATTAATATATGATTATTTTATTAAAATCTAATTATTTTATAGGTTTTTATACTAGATTTTACGTTTTTTTATTTACTCTTCAAATTTAAACTTATTGAAAACTAACAAACTGAAAAGCTAATTTCTGTAAGTCCTTTAAAAATTGATTGCTTTTTCAAACTAGTTTTATTTAAGTAAGAGACAGTGAGTGGGAAAGATAACATTCAAGTTGAGGCAGGTTATAGCGTTATGGGTAACACCCGACATCAAAAGAAGTATGGATTCAAACTAGCAATCCATACACTTCTCAAATCACCAATACTCTTAAATTAAATGTTACTATCGAGTGCGCGCAATGAAATTTTACGTTTTATGACAAAAATACTTGTATATATGATAACAAACAAGGTGATTCTATAGATAGTTACAGATAAAAAAATAAGTAAAATGTTAACGGTCGTCCTAATAAAAATTTAAGTCTAAACAAAGGACTCTTGCAGGAAAATTATATTTCTTTTTTGGCCTATAATACATTATTTTATTATAATATACCCGATATGTCCGCGTTTCCGTTCCAGTAGTAGTTTCAAAAATTATTGACGCGTCAAAATAACTTGTAAAATTTTTTATTGAATAAAGTACATACAAAGTACTTTCTGATCCTAGTGATCGCCTGTGACCGGAATTCAAGTATAGCTAAACCATAAAATCACTTTTAAGTTTGACACCAGACTTTAGCCGTAAAGAAAATATAATACGGTTTTGTATAATATTATCATGTATGTCCCATGGATGTAGTGTGTATGATGTTTATTAATTTAATGTATTTCTGATGCATATTACCTAAAAATATTAGGTTTCTTTAGACCTCCGGAGAGTAAACTTTAACTATGCAATATTACATAATCCAACGTTCGCGCAATTGTCGCGTAAGGTTTTTCTTCACGTATTAATTAATATTCAGTTTTTATTATATTTCACATTGTTTGATTTGTTTTGTTCAAATTTAAACTAAAAATAAAGAATAAAATATCTTTGATATCATTTAAAAATTGATTTCGTTTTCAAATTAGTTTTACCTAAACAATAGACTGTTACATAACGGTAAAGTAGCAACGGGTCTTATCTTAGCTTTCAACAAAACGATGTAAAATGGTGACACTATCACTAAATGAAGGTCATTTAGTGATAGTCTCACTATTTTACACCGTTTTGTTCTATTCAAGTGAAGAGCACAATATCTGTGAGCTCCTCAAAAATATTTAATTTTTAAACTAGTTTTATCGAAGCAAAGGAATTAAATATAATAGAAAGATAGCAGTCAAGTTAAGGTGGATCGTATTCCGGCTTTGAAACGTTAAAACGGTAAACGATAAAAATCAGGATTAAATGTAACATTGAATCGAACTTACAATCTACACCCTTTTCAAATCACCAATACTCTTTAATTAAGTATTGCTATAGAGCGTGCGCAATGAATTGTTTTAACTATAACAAAATATTATTTGTGTGACATAGCATAAGGGTAACAAACAAAGCGATTTTACGGTTACAGAGTAGTTTTTAATAATTATTAAATTGAAAATTGAATGTAATAATTGGTAATATAATCTATCTATATAAATAAAAATAAATGGTGCTAAGCGCATAACTCGAAAGAACGAAGTTTGTCCCGGCAGCTAGTATAACATATATAAAAAATTAATCCAATAATATATAATCAAATTTATATTTTATTTAATTTTGATATTAAGCATAATTTAACAGGTCAACTACCACACTGCCAGGCACATAAATGGAGACCGATTGGGTATGCGATTTACTACCATCGTGGCTACTAGGTGGTAGAGTTCTGCATTGTCTCGCCCGGGTCTTTGGCCTTACTTATTCCTGCCGCAATAGCGTCAGTGCTTGTCACTGTCGTGTTCCAGTTTGGAGGGTGAAGTAGCCGGTAAACTTATGCATGTGACATAAGACCTCGCCATAAGATAGCAACGCACCATTAACATCTTTGGTGTCTATAGGTGATGGTTGACTCTTTCCATCAGGAGACCCATCTGCTTGTTTGCTATCTTCTGATATAAAAAAAATATGAAAATAGCTAATATTTTTCATACCCACAGAGGCCCGAATAAATAGAACACCATATACGCCGGTGAAAATAGTCTATCTCGCTTCAGCATGCTATGTGCACGTTGTAAAAACGAGATGAACTTAGTTACGGTAGAAAACTGTCAGGAAACCGAAGAATGAATGAATGATTGAATGAATGAATGAATGAATACTCTTTATAGCGCACCAAAATTAACAAGACAAATCTGTCTTGTTGTACATAATCATGTACAATACTTATATCTAATAATAATGTATATAGTGGGTGCACAAAGGTTTATAATTTAGGTACACCATTGCTGAAAAAGATAAAGTTTTTAACTGTTTTGTTCTATTATACATAAACGTTTTATTATACTTTTATTACAATCTAATAATTTTCATCGGTTTTCATTAAGTTATAGATTTTTTGATGTAACTTTTTTATATCATAAGAAAGCAAATAAATAGATGAGTATCCTGATGACAAGGGACGACCATCACCTATAGAAACCGAAGATGTTGATGGTGCTTCGCTGTCCGAGTAGCGAGGTATTAATGCCAATTGTATAAGTTTACCGGCTACCTTACCTTCCAAATTGGAATACGACAGTGACAAGTACTAACATAATTGTGGCAGAAATAGGCAAGACGGTGGATCCAGATCCGGGCGATACAATGCAAAATTTTACCACCTTGTAAAAATATTTAACTAGTTAATTTATTTAAAATTAAAGTAAAACTTCTTTGAAAATGTAAAGCGTTTTCATACAAATTTTATTTAAGTAAGAGATAGTTAATCGGAAGATAATAGTAAAATTGAAGCGGGTCGTGCGATTATTCTAGCTTTATGTATGTATGAGATGGTTAAACGATAAAAACTAGGATTGAATTAAATATAGATTCGATTTAGTAATCCTCGTCAAATCACCAATACCCGCAGATTATTTATTATTATAGAGCGCGTGATGAATTCGTACGCATTGATGTTAAAAATATATTATTTGTATGCTTTGATCGAATGCTTTCCATCGTCGGCACTTGGTAAAACTGCATTTTTAAATAGATATTACAAATAAACTCACTTGTATTTCCAGTTCACTTGTATTACATATAATTTTATACACCCCACAAATTTCGCTTTTATTTTTATTTTTTTCATTGAATTTGCAGGCATACGAGCGAGTGGGCCACCTGATGGAAAGCGGTCACCACTGCCCATGGATATTTACAACATAAGGGGTTACTTGTCAATGCGATGCTGGCTTTTAAGGAATTTGTTGATCCTCCTCTTAAAAATCCCAATTTCGTAGCTACTCGGAAAAACCGTGTGAGGTAAACTGTTCCAAAGCTTGACTGTTCGTATAAAGAAGGTACGTGCAAATTGAACAGTCGTAGATGACGATTAGTCAAGATGTCGCCTATTACAACATCATAAGGGATGTTTTGCACAGTTAGACATTATGAAATATAAGTGAACTGGAAGTACAGGTGAGTTAATTTGTAATACCTATGCTAACGATATGTGTAACAGGAAAACACTAGGCAAGTTACGCTTACTGGAAAAAGTAACTTTTTAACTATTTTCCCTATAAAGCATTAACGTTATACGATCATTTTATTATCTAATCATTTCATACGGTTTTACATTAGATTTTACGTTTTTTTTAAATAGTTTTTCCAAGTTCAAACTAAAACTGAAAAGCAAATATTTCTGTAAGTTTCTTTAAATTTATTGCGTTTTCAGACTAGTTTTATCAAAGTAAGGGACAGTGAGTTGGAAAGATAATAGTTAAGTTGAAGTGGGTCGTATCCCAGCTTTATAAAGCTATGTGTATACGATAAAAACTAGGATTAAATGTAACATAGATTCAAACTAACAGTCCATAACCCTTGTCAAATCACCAATATCTGTAAATTTAATGTTACTATAGAGTGTGCGCAGTGAACCCTCACCCTTTCAGTCCAAAATATCATTTTTGAACCCAAAATGATTGTATAAAATAGTACGGTATAAGGTAAAAATAAAGCAGATTTTTTACTCCGTAAGATAGCAAATAAGAAGATGATTCTCCTGATGGAAAAGTAACCACAGCTTATAGACAATAAAGATTTTAATGGTGCTTTGCTATTCGTGTGGTGGGATAGCAATGCCACATGCATAAGTCTACAGACTAACTTACCCTCTAAACTGGAACACGATAATGACAAGCATTGGCGCTATTCCGGCAGGAATAGGTAAAGCGGTGGTATCAAATACCCGGGCGAGATGCTTAATATTTTACAAACTAGTCCCTTAATCGAAAACTTTTTTCACAAACCTGCAATATTTTTTTAAAACCTATCTAACGATATCAAACACATGGGGATGCGTGAGAAAAAAAAAATAACATTCCACTTTAAATAGAGAGCTACCCTAAAAAAAATATTTTTCAATATTTTATGTTACCACTTTGTTGAGGTGACTAATATGTATATTCGTACCAAATTACAGCTTTCTAGTAATCTCTCATCAATTGTGCGGACGGATGGACGGACGGACGGGCATAGAGAAACTATAAGGGTTCCTAGTTTACTTCCAAACCCTAAAAAATAAGATTAAATGTAACATGATTTTTTTTTTATAGTAGAGGGGGCAAACGAGCAGATGGTGCACCTGATGGTAAGTGATCACCGCCGCCCATGGACATCCGCAATACCGGGGGTATTGCAGCTGCGTTGCCGGCCTTTTAAGAATGAATAAGCTCGTTTCTTGAAGGTCCCTAAGTCGTATCCATTCGGAAACACCCCCGAGGGTAATAGATTCCACAAAGGAGTAATGCGAGGCAAAAGGTGTCGACAAAAGCGCACGGTTGTGGATTTCCAGACATCGAGGTGGTGAGGATGGAACTGTAGTGGTTTGTTTGTTCGGAATTGGGAGTTTGTTTTGTGTTTCCAATAAAACTTTAGGTTCCACTAACAGTATATTTAATTTGTATAATTTTTACCTTTTATAATAAACTGAGCACTATCTAAGTATTAACAGTTAATATTCTGACCACTAATGAATACATCGGAAAACCAAATACTAAGTAAGGATCACAGGCAGATGAACATTGCGTCTAGTATATTAGATAGGTAAGACACTACTGAGCGGGAGGCGGCCGGCCGGTGCGCGTCAGTTTCTTTTGTTGAACAAAAGGGATTAATTATATTTTAATAGGACGTTTGTACTTCACGACATTGCGGACGACTGCCTTCCGACTTTATAATAAATGTGTAAGTAATTTTTATATTAATTTGTAATAAATATTTTATTGTATATGTATTTATTTATAATATGTTTATATATCTATTTTATTTATATATCATGAATGCACGTGTAATGTGTTATATTATATTGTGTAAAATGTATAAATGTAATGTGTGTTTATGCATAATATTATTACATGTATAATTATTAGATAAATATGATGTAAATATATATAATAAAATTTTATTTTTACAGAGTACGCCACAGAACTTTAAATTTTGACGCGATGTCCGATGGTGGAATTTAGCGGGAGGCATTAGTCCGAACAACTCGTCGGAACACTCCCCATGATAAATACGGTAAAAGATGCAGAGCGAGCCTACATCTCTGCGTAACGCCAAAGAGTCAAGACGATTAGAAATAGCCTGGTCGTCGACGATTCGAACCGCTCTACGTTGAATGCGATCAAGAGGAAGAAGCTGGTACTGAGGAGCTCCGGCCCAGAGGTGAGAACAGTTTTCCATGTGAGGTCGAATTTGGGCCTTGTAAAGTTGGAGGCGATGGGCTGGCATGAAGTACTGCTTTGCTCTACTGAGTACACCAAGCTTTTTGGAGGCTAGTTTAGCCTTCCCTTCCAAATGACCGCGGAACTGAACGTTGTTCGATATGTCGACTCCCAGAATTCCAATACTGGCTGAGGCTGTCAGGAGAGTATCTTCGAACCGAGGTGATACGACAAAGGGTGTTTTTTTTGCGGTGAACGCACAGAGCTGCGTCTTTTTGGGGTTAAATGTAATAAGGTTTTGACGACCCCATTCTGAGACATCAGTTAGTTGATTCTCGAGTTCAGACACGAGCTTGATCCGGCCGTCTTCGACGTGTTCCCGAGAAATACCGCTACGGCCGGAGTATGTAGCATCAACAGTACTGTCGTCCGCATAGCAATGTATGTTACTAATTCGCAACATATCATTGATATGCAGAAGAAACAGAGTCGGTGATAGCACACAGCCTTGGGGAACACCAGCATTGACAGGTTTAAGATCGGAGCATGCACCGTCGACTACGACCTTAATGCTCCGATCAGCCAAAAAACTGGTGATCCACTTGCATAGTTTCTCGGGAAGCCCATAGGAAGGCAGCTTTGAGAGAAGCGCTTTATGCCATACCCGATCGAAGGCCTTTGCTATGTCTAAACTAACTGCCAATGCCTCCCCCTTGGACTCAACTGCCTCCGCCCAACGATGTGTCAAGTATACTAGAAGATCACCAGCTGAGCGGCCACGACGGAAACCGTACTGACGGTCACTAATCAGCTGGTGCTCTTCTAAATACTTCAGGAGCTGACAGTTTATAAGTGTCTCCATGACTTTGGAGAACAAGGAGGTTATGGCTATTGGCCGATAGTTTGACGGATTAGAGCGATCTCCTTTTTTAGGAATGGGATGCACTAAAGCTGTTTTCCATGAATTCGGTACCACGCCGAGTGAATAGGAGAGCCGGAATAGGTGCGTCAATACTGGCGCCAACTCTGGAGCACATACTTTAAGCACAACAGGAGGGATGCCATCAGGCCCACTCGACTTGTGGATGTCCAAAGAAAGAAGTGCTTTATGCAGGAGGTGGGGTATGTATCTTATTACAAAGCAGCTTAGAATATGAAGAAAGAAATGATATTGTGGACCTGTCAATAGAATATGTGATTGAAATTTGTGCTGTCCAAATTACTTACATAAATGTATTATTGATTGTTATTTATTGGAATGGTAGGCAGACCGATTTATTTTATAGACAATTAAAAAAACTTTTAGAGTTATTAAGAAAAAAATACAATTCAATGAATATTATTATCGGTGGCGATTTTAATGTGAATACCTTGCTTGAAAATGTCCGATCGAATACATTATTAAACATAATGCTGGAATATAATTTCACTCAATATATTAAAGAACCAACCCGTGTTACCAAATCGACGTCAAGTTGTTTAGATTAAGTATTTTCTAATTATGATAAATGTAAAATAAATACAAACGTACATGACTATGGTCTTTCAGACCACAAAAGCATTAGTTGTCAATTAAAACATGTTTATAATCTAAAAACAAAACCTATCGTATGGCATTTAAAAAAACGTTTATTTAATAAACACAACATCGATTTTTTAAGAAGGAATTACAAGAAATAAAATGGGAAACTATTTTAAATAAAAATAAAAACATCAATGAAAACTATAACATATTTTATTGATTCAGGCGTTACTTTGCGGAAATCCATTATTAAAAGGTGAAATTAATTAAATTTGCTATTATCCGCGAACTATTATTCTATGTATCCTCCGTGATGGTACCGAAAAGAGAGACGTCGGTTTAATAAATGGATTGGACTCACCGATGGTTCCGATCAAACGAAGACCCCAGCGGCACACTTATCCGCCCACATCCACCACACTTTTACAACCACGACCACGCCGGCACCAATCACAAAAGCACACAATTCATGTACGTACTCAACGCACGTTTCACTTCGAAACCGAAGCATCTTCAGGAGAAACGAACACTACCTCACTCTACGCGAGTGTAAGTAATACTGATTCGCGCCGGTGTTTGACGCGCTTTTTATTCTATTCGCAAAGTGTGGCCAGCCCAAACGCTCTTTTGTAACAGGGGTGAATTTAAAAGATTTATTTGTTCATTTAACAATTTGATTGAACCGTTATTATGTTTTATGATCTCTAACTGCTCTAGTATATTTAATTTTAAACCCTTATCACACGTATGTAATACTTCAAAAGTATGATTCGCTGTTAAACTATGACCGGTTTCTAAAAGGTGTTTAGCAAAATGAGACTTATCGGGATGTTTATTTTTAAAGGCGGATATGTGTTCTTTATAACGTGACTCGAAATTTCGACCGGTTTGACCGATATATACGCTACTACATTCGGAACAACGTAATTTATAAACTCCAGATTTATTATTATTATGTGTTTTGTCCTTTCCATTACACAATATGTTTCGTAGGGAATTATGTGTTTTAAATGCTACATTGATATTATTACGTTTTAAACATTTATGTATTTTTTCCAAATCGCGACCGAAATACGTTAGACTAGATTTAAACTTAAACTCTTTTTGGGGTGGTACCGCATAAAGTAATGTTCTAATTTTTTGTGTTTCTTTCTTTTTTATTAAACTTTTAATTAAATTACAACTATATCCGTTTGAAACCACCATTTTAAAAATTGTAAGTATAAATATAATGTCGAAAATGCTAGAAAAACAACGTTTAATTCCAGCGGAAATAAATGAGGTGGTAGAATTAACTAAGATATGTATGAGTCAAAATTATTTTAAATTTAACGAAGATATATACATAAAACTAAATATTGTAGGTCATCAGTATATATTATATTATTACCGTTACGTTGACGATATTATTATGTGTTGGACCGGTACGGACAGACAACTAGATCTTTTTGTAAAAAATTTAAATAAAAAACACCCAAAAATAAAGTTTAAACTAGAATTAGAAAAGGAAAATTCAATAAATTTCTTAGATTTAACAATAACAAAACAAAATAATAAACACCACTTTGGGATTTTCCGTAAACCGACATACACAGATATTACAATACCCGCGTCATCCTGCCACCCATGGCAACACAAAATAGCCGCGTTTAATAGTTACATACACAGATTAACAACTTTACCACTTAGTAGAGAGAGTTATAACGAAAACAATTTTTAAAATGGCGGTTTCAAACGGATATACTTGTAATTTAATTAAAAGTTTAATAAAAAAGAAAGAAACACAAAAAATTAGAACATTACTTTATGCGGTACCACCCCAAAAAGAGTTTAAGTTTAAATCTAGTCTAACGTATTTCGGTCGCGATTCGGAAAAAATACATAAATGTTTAAAACGTAATAATATCAATGTAGCATTTAAAACACATAATTCCCTACGAAACATATTGTGTAATGGAAAGGACAAAACACATAATAATAATAAATCTGGAGTTTATAAATTACGTTGTTCCGAATGTAGTAGCGTATATATCGGTCAAACCGGTCGAAATTTCGAGTCACGTTATAAAGAATACATATCCGCCTTTAAAAATAAACATCCCGATAAGTCTCATTTTGCTAAACACCTTTTAGAAACCGGTCATAGTTTAACAGCGAATCATACTTTTGAAGTATTACATACGTGTGATAAGGGTTTAAAATTAAATATATTAGAGCAGTTAGAGATCATAAAACATAATAACGGTTCAATCAAATTGTTAAATGAACAAATAAATCTTTTAAATTCACCCCTGTTACAAAAGAGCGTTTGGGCTGGCCACACTTTGCGAATAGAATAAAAAGCGCGTCAAACACCGGCGCGAATCAGTATTACTTACACTCGCGTAGAGTGAGGTAGTGTTCGTTTCTCCTGAAGATGCTTTGGTTTCGAAGTGAAACGTGCGTTGAGTACGTACATGAATTGTATGCTTTTGTGATTGGTGCCGGCGTGGTCGTGGTTGTAAAAGTGTGGTGGATGTGGGCGGATAAGTGTGCCGCTGGGGTCTTCGTTTGATCGGAACCATCGGTGAGTCCAATCCATTTATTAAACCGACGTCTCTCTTTTCGGTACCATCACGGAGGATACATAGAATAATAGTTCGCGGATAATAGCAAATTTAATTAATTTCACCTTTTAATAATGGATTTCCGCAAAGTAACGCCTGAATCAATAAAATATCTTAAAACGGTTAGCATTACCGAACAGGCAAAAATCTACATAAAATTAACTAAGTTACATCGTGTGGCCGTCCAAAACGTTTGGTTCAATCAACAATGTAAACATTTAAACGTCATTCCAAACTACATAAATGTCCGTTCCAATACACATAGTCAAACCGCTAGAATAGCTTTGCGAAAGGCAGAACGTATATGGTTAAATGAGGAATCACGACATTGGTTTACAGTAAGGGATAATTTAAAATCTCATCTCAAAATTCTTTATTCAGAGCTTTCCTTTTCATTACATAATATTGAATTTGATCTGTTAGACCAAAAAGCGAGAGATTTTGCGTCACAAGAAGCTCACCGTAAATACTTGATTCAGCTTAGAAAACTTAATTCTCTTACTCGTAATGCGTCGCGTAATAAAAATTATAATAATACATACAATATACCCAATTCTCAAAATTTTGACAATCGTGTTAATAATCTTACCGAATTTTCGCGTAATAATAGTGATAAAAGTTCGAATAATATAATTAATAATCATAATTTTCACCCGCGGGTAAAAAATCTTTCCGATATCCGTTTTACTCAGTCCGAAATGTCAATTTTAGAAAAAGGACTTAAGTATAGCCCAACTCCAAACTTGACCAAAAAATCATTAGAAACCTTAGCGGTTGACGCGGAAATGGCAATAGTGTTAAATAAAAAGGATAATATAATTAAGGGTGTCGTTGCCCACCAAATAAAAAATATTCCCATTTCACAAAAATTTAATGCAGAAATAGCTACAATTAAATCTTTAAAAAATAAAATATCAGATAATAATTTAGTAGTATCAAAAGCAGATAAAGGTAATACTGTTGTTGTTTTAGATCGCGATAATTATAATAATAAAGTTAACGACGTAATCTCGGGTGAGGATTTCACTCGGTTATCGTACGACCCTACAAATAAGTTTTCTAAACAAATTCGTAATACATTGAAAAGTTCAAAATATCTATTCCAAACAACTTCATCCCAAGAAAGAGTAATCGAAATGAATCCTCGTTCACCATTATTATACGGTTTACCGAAAATTCACAAAGATGGTTGTCCAATACGTCCAATCGTTTCGTATGTTAGGGCCCCCGCATACGAGTTATCAAAGTCATTAAATGTAATTATTAAAGCAAAAACAAATTTTAAACCAACTTATAGTTTAAAAAACAGTCTTCAACTGGTTAATAAAATTAAGGACATAGTTCTTCCTCGCAATGCTAGACTATTGTCGTTAGACGTAGAAAGTTTATTCACAAATGTTCCCTCTGACGAAAGTATAAATATAATGTCGAAAATGCTAGAAAAACAACGTTTAATTCCAGCGGAAATAAATGAGGTGGTAGAATTAACTAAGATATGTATGAGTCAAAATTATTTTAAATTTAACGAAGATATATACATCCAGAAAGGTCTAGCTATGGGTTCTCCTTTAAGTCCATTAATGGCAGAATTTTTTATGGATAATTTTGAAAAACTAAATATTGTAGGTCATCAGTATATATTATATTATTACCGTTACGTTGACGATATTATTATGTGTTGGACCGGTACGGACAGACAACTAGATCTTTTTGTAAAAAATTTAAATAAAAAACACCCAAAAATAAAGTTTAAACTAGAATTAGAAAAGGAAAATTCAATAAATTTCTTAGATTTAACAATAACAAAACAAAATAATAAACACCACTTTGGGATTTTCCGTAAACCGACATACACAGATATTACAATACCCGCGTCATCCTGCCACCCATGGCAACACAAAATAGCCGCGTTTAATAGTTACATACACAGATTAACAACTTTACCACTTAGTAGAGAGAGTTATAACGAAAACAATTTTTAAAATGGCGGTTTCAAACGGATATACTTGTAATTTAATTAAAAGTTTAATAAAAAAGAAAGAAACACAAAAAATTAGAACATTACTTTATGCGGTACCACCCCAAAAAGAGTTTAAGTTTAAATCTAGTCTAACGTATTTCGGTCGCGATTCGGAAAAAATACATAAATGTTTAAAACGTAATAATATCAATGTAGCATTTAAAACACATAATTCCCTACGAAACATATTGTGTAATGGAAAGGACAAAACACATAATAATAATAAATCTGGAGTTTATAAATTACGTTGTTCCGAATGTAGTAGCGTATATATCGGTCAAACCGGTCGAAATTTCGAGTCACGTTATAAAGAACACATATCCGCCTTTAAAAATAAACATCCCGATAAGTCTCATTTTGCTAAACACCTTTTAGAAACCGGTCATAGTTTAACAGCGAATCATACTTTTGAAGTATTACATACGTGTGATAAGGGTTTAAAATTAAATATATTAGAGCAGTTAGAGATCATAAAACATAATAACGGTTCAATCAAATTATTAAATGAACAAATAAATCTTTTAAATTCACCCCTGTTACAAAAGAGCGTTTGGGCTGGCCACACTTTGCGAATAGAATAAAAAGCGCGTCAAACACCGGCGCGAATCAGTATTACTTACACTCGCGTAGAGTGAGGTAGTGTTCGTTTCTCCTGAAGATGCTTTGGTTTCGAAGTGAAACGTGCGTTGAGTACGTACATGAATTGTGTGCTTTTGTGATTGGTGCCGGCGTGGTCGTGGTTGTAAAAGTGTGGTGGATGTGGGCGGATAAGTGTGCCGCTGAGGTCTTCGTTTGATCGGAACCATCGGTGAGTCCAATCCATTTATTAAACCGACGTCTCTCTTTTCGGTACCATCACGGAGGATACATAGAATAATAGTTCGCGGATAATAGCAAATTTAATTAATTTCACCTTTTAATAATGGATTTCCGCAAAGTAACGCCTGAATCAATAAAATATCTTAAAACGGTTAGCATTACCGAACAGGCAAAAATCTACATAAAATTAACTAAGTTACATCGTGTGGCCGTCCAAAACGTTTGGTTCAATCAACAATGTAAACATTTAAACGTCATTCCAAACTACATAAATGTCCGTTCCAATACACATAGTCAAACCGCTAGAATAGCTTTGCGAAAGGCAGAACGTATATGGTTAAATGAGGAATCACGACATTGGTTTACAGTAAGGGATAATTTAAAATCTCATCTCAAAATTCTTTATTCAGAGCTTTCCTTTTCATTACATAATATTGAATTTGATCTGTTAGACCAAAAAGCGAGAGATTTTGCGTCACAAGAAGCTCACCGTAAATACTTGATTCAGCTTAGAAAACTTAATTCTCTTACTCGTAATGCGTCGCGTAATAAAAATTATAATAATACATACAATATACCCAATTCTCAAAATTTTGACAATCGTGTTAATAATCTTACCGAATTTTCGCGTAATAATAGTGATAAAAGTTCGAATAATATAATTAATAATCATAATTTTCACCCGCGGGTAAAAAATCTTTCCGATATCCGTTTTACTCAGTCCGAAATGTCAATTTTAGAAAAAGGACTTAAGTATAGCCCAACTCCAAACTTGACCAAAAAATCATTAGAAACCTTAGCGGTTGACGCGGAAATGGCAATAGTGTTAAATAAAAAGGATAATATAATTAAGGGTGTCGTTGCCCACCAAATAAAAAATATTCCCATTTCACAAAAATTTAATGCAGAAATAGCTACAATTAAATCTTTAAAAAATAAAATATCAGATAATAATTTAGTAGTATCAAAAGCAGATAAAGGTAATACTGTTGTTGTTTTAGATCGCGATAATTATAATAATAAAGTTAACGACGTAATCTCGGGTGAGGATTTCACTCGGTTATCGTACGACCCTACAAATAAGTTTTCTAAACAAATTCGTAATACATTGAAAAGTTCAAAATATCTATTCCAAACAACTTCATCCCAAGAAAGAGTAATCGAAATGAATCCTCGTTCACCATTATTATACGGTTTACCGAAAATTCACAAAGATGGTTGTCCAATACGTCCAATCGTTTCGTATGTTAGGGCCCCCGCATACGAGTTATCAAAGTCATTAAATGTAATTATTAAAGCAAAAACAAATTTTAAACCAACTTATAGTTTAAAAAACAGTCTTCAACTGGTTAATAAAATTAAGGACATAGTTCTTCCTCGCAATGCTAGACTATTGTCGTTAGACGTAGAAAGTTTATTCACAAATGTTCCCTCTGACGAAAGTATAAATATAATGTCGAAAATGCTAGAAAAACAACGTTTAATTCCAGCGGAAATAAATGAGGTGGTAGAATTAACTAAGATATGTATGAGTCAAAATTATTTTAAATTTAACGAAGATATATACATCCAGAAAAGTCTAGCTATGGGTTCTCCTTTAAGTCCATTAATGGCAGAATTTTTTATGGATAATTTTGAAAAACTAAATATTGTAGGTCATCAGTATATATTATATTATTACCGTTACGTTGACGATATTATTATGTGTTGGACCGGTACGGACAGACAACTAGATCTTTTTGTAAAAAATTTAAATAAAAAACACCCAAAAATAAAGTTTAAACTAGAATTAGAAAAGGAAAATTCAATAAATTTCTTAGATTTAACAATAACAAAACAAAATAATAAACACCACTTTGGGATTTTCCGTAAACCGACATACACAGATATTACAATACCCGCGTCATCCTGCCACCCATGGCAACACAAAATAGCCGCGTTTAATAGTTACATACACAGATTAACAACTTTACCACTTAGTAGAGAGAGTTATAACGAAAACAATTTTTAAAATGGCGGTTTCAAACGGATATACTTGTAATTTAATTAAAAGTTTAATAAAAAAGAAAGAAACACAAAAAATTAGAACATTACTTTATGCGGTACCACCCCAAAAAGAGTTTAAGTTTAAATCTAGTCTAACGTATTTCGGTCGCGATTCGGAAAAAATACATAAATGTTTAAAACGTAATAATATCAATGTAGCATTTAAAACACATAATTCCCTACGAAACATATTGTGTAATGGAAAGGACAAAACACATAATAATAATAAATCTGGAGTTTATAAATTACGTTGTTCCGAATGTAGTAGCGTATATATCGGTCAAACCGGTCGAAATTTCGAGTCACGTTATAAAGAACACATATCCGCCTTTAAAAATAAACATCCCGATAAGTCTCATTTTGCTAAACACCTTTTAAAAACCGGTCATAGTTTAACAGCGAATCATACTTTTGAAGTATTACATACGTGTGATAAGGGTTTAAAATTAAATATATTAGAGCAGTTAGAGATCATAAAACATAATAACGGTTCAATCAAATTATTAAATGAACAAATAAATCTTTTAAATTCACCCCTGTTACAAAAGAGCGTTTGGGCTGGCCACACTTTGCGAATAGAATAAAAAGCGCGTCAAACACCGGCGCGAATCAGTATTACTTACACTCGCGTAGAGTGAGGTAGTGTTCGTTTCTCCTGAAGATGCTTTGGTTTCGAAGTGAAACGTGCGTTGAGTACGTACATGAATTGTGTGCTTTTGTGATTGGTGCCGGCGTGGTCGTGGTTGTAAAAGTGTGGTGGATGTGGGCGGATAAGTGTGCCGCTGGGGTCTTCGTTTGATCGGAACCATCGGTGAGTCCAATCCATTTATTAAACCGACGTCTCTCTTTTCGGTACCATCACGGAGGATACATAGAATAATAGTTCGCGGATAATAGCAAATTTAATTAATTTCATCTTGAAAACTATAACATATTTAACAACAAATTAACTGAAATCTTAAATAAATGTATACCAAAAACTCCCATTACATTAAAAACAAATAAAAAACGCACATGGCTGACTAAAGGCATAAAAATGTCAAGTAAAAATAAAAGACTCCTAAAATCGTTAGTAGTTTACTATAAGCACCCAGCCCTTACCAGATATTATAAACTATATACAAAAATTCTAAAAAAGACTGTTAATACATCAAAACGAAATCAGTATATCAGAGAAATGAATTATTCAGGAAACAAATCGAAAGCAATGTGGAAAATAATTAAGGAACGCACAAATAAAAATATTAAAAAGATAAAAAGTAATATCAAACTAAAAATCCATAATAATATAACGTCAAATCCGAATGAAGTTGCAGATCACTTCAATGAGTACTTCGCATCTGTAGGTAAGATGAGGAGTGGGGATACGGCGCGTAGCCGGCCGCCACTAGCGCGCACGCACAACTCCATGTACCTCAGTCCAGTCGAGCCTTGCGAAATATTCAATATCATTAGAAACTTAAAAAGTAGTTATAGTCACGGCATAGACGAATTACCGCCAAAATTAATAAAATATTGCGCTACAGAATTAACCTTACCTTACTACTTACTAGTTAATCAATCGTTCCAAGAGGGTACCTTCCCAGATATGCTAAAAATATCAGTTATAAAACCTATCCACAAAAAGGCGTCTAAGCTAGACCCACAGAATTATAGGCCTATAGCGCTTTTACCTACCTCATCAAAAATTTTTGAAAACGTAATGCAAAAACGTTTAAATGCTTACTGTGAAAAATACAAAATATTCCACGACTCCCAGAATGGTTTCCGAAAAAACCACTCCACAACTTTAGCAGTATATAAATATATAAATGAAGCACTTAACATAATTAATGAAAAAAAAAATGCTTTAGGGATTTTATTGGATATGACTAAAGCATATGATAAAGTACAGTATAATATCCTATTACAAAAGCTCTACGACATAGGAATTCGCGGCGTACCTTTACAATGGTTCAAATCTTACTTTAGTAACCGTCAGCAATGTGTAACAATTGAAAACTTTGATATCAAAAACAGTAAAATTGATGTCACAAAATCTAAAATGATACAAATAGAAAATTCTATCCCACAGGGAAGTGTACTGGGATGTATCCTATTTTTATTGTATATTAATGACCTTCCAAAAATAATTGATGAATATTGTGTACTATTTGCGGACGATATCTCCCTTTTGACATCATGTAAAATAATTTAAATTTAATTCAAAATCTTACTGACATTTTTAATAATTTAAATAACTGGATGAAAAACCAAAACCTTGACATAAATTTTTCAAAGACGAAACTAATTCAATTCAGACCCTATCAAAAAATCCCCCTTGACATTAACTTTAAATATAATAATATAAAAATAGAATGCATTGATACGTTCACATTATTAGGCTTGGACATAGATTCAAATATAAACTGGAAAAATCATATAAAAAAATTAAAACAAAAATGTCGAGCTTTACCTATGCTTTAAGAGAACTTCGCAAAGCAACGGATCTTAACACCGCATTGTCCGCATATTATGCATATGCAAACTCATGGCTTACATATGGCATTCTACTATGGGGAAATAGTGTGAAAGTACAAGATATATTTATTTCCCAAAAGAAATGTATACGTATTCTCAAGAATATCAAAGACACTGAAAGCTGCAAACCATATTTTAAAAGCCTGAAAATATTAACGTTATCGTCAATGTACATTATGGAAGCAATTAAATTTATAAGAAAATATCCTCAATTTTTTAAAAATCAAATGGATATTCCACGACGCTTCGAAAGTAGATTTAAGTATAATTTAGAATTGCCAAAATCAAAATTAAGAATGCATAGTTCCGGACCAAATATAATGTGTGTGAAAATATATAACAAATTACCAGATAAAATTAAATCGGAAGAAAATGACCGTATATTTATAAAACTTGTGAAAAATCTCCTGATAGAAAAATGTTACTACACCGTTAACGACTTCCTTAATAAAAAATTAATAAATCTTTCATGAAATAGATCGGTCCAGTCCTACATTGCAATACCCTAATAGGGTGTATATGTTCACTATCTACTAATTATTATTGTAATACCTAAAATTGTTTGTAACATATAATGCAATAAATGATTGAGTATTGAGTATTGAGTATTGAAACTGCGGTTCTGGCATGGAACTATCACACTGCGGGATGGTAGGCGGTGTGTTCCCTCGGTCATCCAGAGTCGAGTTGGCCGCAAAGAACGAGCCCAGAAGATCGGCTTTCTCCTTTACGGTATGGGCCAGAGAATCATCGTCTCTGTGCAAGGATGGAAATGAAGGCTGGGAGAAATTCCCTAAGACAGCCTTGGCGAGAGACCAGAACGCACGAGTGCCAGAAGGAAGGCGAACTAATTCCTCACCAATTCTGCCAATGTGTTCCGCTTTTGCCTTGGCGATAGCTCTTTTGAAGAATCTCGAGGATGAGTTGCACTCCTTTCGTAATGCGCTAGTTTTTACATCACGAGATGCCGACGAAGCAGCCCAAGCTCGGTAGCAATCCTGCTTTCGGCGTAAAGCCGCTTTGCAGTGGCGACCAAACCAAGGCTGAGACTTGCCACCGATGGGCACCGCAGAAAACGGAATGAAAAGTTCCATGCCCTGCAGCACCACATCAGCGACAGTCAGCGACAGCATTCGGATCATCCAGCGAGAAGCACAACCGCCCCCATGGGTAGGATGCAAAGAAAGACCGCATCCCGTCCCAATCTGCTGACTTATAGTGCCAAACGCGACGACAGCCTGCAAAGGGAGACCGTGATGGGCGCGTGACCGGCACTTTGCTCCGGATCAGGTAGTGGTCCGACGCGCCAAGTGGAGCGTCCACCGATACCTGATAACGATCCGGGTCAGAGGTCAGCAGGAGATCCAACAGTGAAGGCGTATGGCCATCCACATCGGGAACACGAACATGAATTCGAAATAAAAATATTACTTTAGAGCACGGAATACATTAATACGCGTTTATGTACAAAATGTGTATTGTGTTATGTATAAAATTTAATTCTATGGTATATGTTATGTTTCTCTGAAATTTTTAATTATCGTAGTCATGAAACGAATAAAATCCAAAAACAAAAAACAAAGAGTACAGCACAATATAAAAAGAAACAAAAATCGTAAGATGAATTTTATAAATAGGTGAAATCGGAAAGCTGGGTGAATTGCCCAAATATAATTTCTAACAGGCAGCCAATCGCAAGAAAGAGATATTGCAATATTCCCTTAAAATTATTGGAATATAATTTAAAGAGACTAAACTTTACTGTGGACGGATATACAGAAAAACAGGCTTTTTCGTTTCTGATAACCATCAGGCAAAGAATAACAAGACATCTGAGAAATGAAGTAATGGTGCTAACCAACGTTGAATTTATAGTTTTCCGCTTTTAAAACTGCAGTTAAAACTCAGTTCAATTTGAATAGAATAACAGAAAGATGTTAACTTTTCCTTGCTTTTATTCAAATTAAAATATCAAACTAAAATTTAAAACTCTAATCAAAAAATACAAAATTAAATAGTGCGTTTTGATTTGGTTTAGATATGAAATACACTATAAATATTATTCATCAGTATACATGTGTATATTTCTTTAGGTCGATATCTATTTATATATCGAGTTATAAAAATATCCAATTGTAGTTGTTACGGTGTGATTATTGATTAAATGACATACCTACAACCAAAGACCTTTTTTGTAGGTCTTTGCCTATAACAGAAAAACTTTTTACAAATGTAAGAGCATTTATATATTTTAAGTACTTTCTTTGCTAGTCACCTCTGTGGTCTAGTGGTCCGGTGTCGAAGTTGATCACCTGAGTTGTGCAAATAAAAAATGTGTTTTTTTTTTTTAAATTCTGATAGAAACAACATTGCCCGGGATTTGGAAAGTGAAAATAAATAGGCTTTCCACCTATCACATTGTGGGACTAAATATCTTCAACTAATCGTGGGTGCACTTTATGTACCTCTTAGGGGATTCGGGCTTGAAGATATGTTCTTTGCGTACACATACTCAGAAAATATTTATCCGCACATATTGAACACATATTCATTAATATACATTTGTCACCATAAGATTGTAAACATGGTTAGATTATCTACTTTTGTAATACTAGATGAAAACTCGGCTTTGCTTGGGTGAAATCTGACTCATAATAAGTACACAATCTGTTACGAAATGTAGGTAGGTATTTTTGTAGTTATTGGCTTTCAAGAAATATTAGAAGAGACATAGATTCGTGTTTGCTACACGTTCATTATGTTTAGTAATTATAATACATTAAAACTGCAAAAGTTTTTACATAAATATTTCTTATTTAAAATCAACTTTGTTCAACTGCGACTTTACTGCTACGTGTGACTCGGCCTTAACGAACTCAAAATGGCACCCGGGTGGCCAATATGGTGCTGCCATTTGCACCGTTAGATTTTAAAAAAATACTCGACAGTCAGAATTTTGCGGATATATGTTATCCATGTGGGAGTAATCCTTGACGAAAAATTTTGAAAAAAGTGTTTTTTCGGCATAACACCGAAATTTTTTAACCATTCAATTTTTAGTAATCTACGATATGTAAGTTCTAAAAAAACTACGTCTAATACCATTTCAAAAATCAAAATCAAATCCAAGTTTCAAAAGTTACAGCTTTTTAAATATTAAAATTACGTGTTTTTAGCAAACTTACTTAATATTTTTGAAATAGGTAACCTTAATACTAATACACTGATTGACTTTAAAATCTTATCAGCTTTTTACCTTTAAAAACTGCGTCAAATACCAGTAATTCGATCAAATCGGTCAATTTGTTTGGGATTTATCAAAGATGAAACTTTTTGAAAAAAATGTTTTTTGACACTGCTTCGAAATTTTTCAACCTATTTTAGCGGGAAGTTTCAGGGATGGCCTGTAGGGTCAATCGCTTACAGTTTTTATGTGATTCGCTTACATATAAAGGTAAAGTATAATATTGGTAAGTTTCTCTCAAACATTAATCGCGTTACCGAAAAGTTTTTCATTTTACGAAAGGACAGTTGCTTCAAAAGATAACAGTGAAGTTGAAACGGGTAGTATCCCGGATTTATAACCTAAAGGGTAAACGATAAAAACTAGTATTAAATGTATCATAGCGTCGAACTAACAATTCATACCCTTGTCAAATCGCCAATACCCCTAGATCAAATATTAGAATGGAGTACACGCTAAAAACTTACACCATACTTTCGCACCCAACCAACAAAACTCTTTTATCAACTTAACGAAGTCTTTGTATCACATATCACCAAGGATTTATAACGTTGTAATATCGATATGTTTGCGTCGTCGTAATTGGTTATGGTATATGATATTATGACGTTGTCTTCTAGCGTTAGTTGGCGAACCAATCATGACACAGCATGAAACGCGGCGGACCAATCACGAAACAGCAAACAAACCGAAATTATAACGTTTAAAATCCTTGCATATAACCAACATATAGAAGTGAAACAAAGACTTTTACGACATTACGCGAACGAAAGGGCGTGGGCACATATCTACGGTGCGGCGCCAGCCACCGTATAACGCCACGGCACCGCTACCCGAAGACGACGCGGCGTCGCGTCGTACCGCAGCACGGTGTCGTGTGACGTGTACGGTGCACCGCGCCGTCACATGACAGCAACCATAGTTTTGAACATAATTTTAAACAGTTTTTTCTTAATATGAACTGCAAAAGCACACTGCACTACACTACCGAGCATTGCACGTGTCGTGGTGAGACGCTGTGTCTTCTCCAGTTTTTTTCGGAATGGCTATTGCAGTTGACCTTATGGGTCGTTATTGTGTCACAGAACTTTTTGCGCGAGTGTGAACTTAAATTATTATTGGGCCTATAAACGCCCGCGCTAGGGGCTGTCTCTTGTGAGACCGGACCTCGGCATAGTGCGACGATCGGACTAGTAGTTGTGGGTGGAGTTCTGGCATTTCGCCATGCGTTAGGCGCGGGGCGATAGAGAAGTCTTTGTCGTCGAGACCAGCGACGACAGTGTAGTGTTGTGTGCGTAACGAAATCTGTATCTGTGTTGTTGTTGTTTGTGGTGGTGGTAAGATCATTGGTGTAACACAGTACGTGGCGTGGCTTCCTGAATCTACCTAGTAAACCTAATAAGGCGGACATGTCGGGCTCGTAGTCGCCTAGGCATTTAATAGTTAATTTTCGTGATGACCCGGTAGCGGTGCCATGTCATGCCGTTATATATAGCAGGCGCCGCACAGTATATATGTTTCCACGACCGAATAGTATGAAATTGACACATTTAAAGTTTATATTACGAAGAACTGCAGAAACCTACTTTTTAAGTTCCCGCTACGTATTAGCATGTTCCGTATGTAAGTTACTGATTTTGTACCGATTTTCGAAAATTGAGTTTTCACTTGAGGCAATTTTCACGACGACGCCAGTATGTGTGTGTGTATGTAAACGTCCCATAACTTTTGAATGGTTTGACCGATTGAAACTCGGTTGATGGCATGCAATTGGATTCTGCTCAACTTAGACTTCTTGAAAATTTGAACCGATTCGGTCTAGGAAATTTTGTTTAAAAGTGAAAAGTTTTGAAAAGTGTTTTTTTAACATAACTTCAAGATTTTTAGCCAATAATTTTTCGGTCGTCCACAACATTTTAGTACTTAAAAAACTACGTCAAATGCAGTTTCAAAATTCAAAATCGAATCAAATTTTTAAAAGTTACAGCTTTTACAGAAAACTTAATATTTTTAAAATATCTTTCTGGCTAAGATACCGATTGAATTTTCTAATCAGCTTTTAAAAACGGATTAGAAAAGTCAATCGGTATCAAAAAACTGCGTCACATACCGTAAATGTGATCAAAATCGGTTGATTTATTTGGGATTTATCAATAACAATATTTTCTGAAAAGAAATGTTTGATATTACGTTACATTTTTCAACATATAGATTATGCAGCTAAGAAAACTTGTTAGAGCTCAGAAATTGCGTTGAATGGCATTAAAGATCAAAATCGATCATCGTTTCTAATATATACAGCTTTTCAAAAATAAAATTACTGATATTTATAACAAAATTCAGATTTTTGTACTCTGAAAAAATCTATGTTTTGGTATAGTTTTTGCGAGCGTCAAGATCGCGGGTGTACTTTTTAGAATAGGTTAATTTTACTCTAGATATTTCGTACCTTTTGTGTACCTTTACGTACCTCTCTTGAAAATTAGTGTACCTCTGCGCAAACTGAGATATTTAAAAAAATAGGTGTTCTGCCGTGTGGTCCCGGCCTCCTTTGTAGAATAGGCCAACTGCCGTTCTGCCAGGCAGGTCGTAAAAGGCGACCGATTGGCTATCGAGTGACTACCATCGTGGCTACTAGGTGGTAGAGTTCTGCATTGTCTCGCCCGGGTCGGGTACCACCGCCTTACCTATTCCTGCCGCAATAGCGTCAGTGCTTGTCACTGTCGTGTTCCGGTTTGGAGGGTAAGGTAGCCGGTAAACTTATGCATGTGGCATTAGACCTCGCCACAAGATAGCAACGCACCATTAACATCTTTGGTGTCTATAGGCGATGGTTGACTCTTTCCATCAGGAGACCCATCTGCTTGTTTGCTATCTTATGACATTAAAAAAAAAAAACATCTTGACGTCAGGATGGCGGGTGTACTTTAACCTTAATAGTAACATTAACTTATTCTAAAAAATACACCTGCGATCCTGACGCTCGCTAGTTTTTGTTCCTTTGAGTTTAAAATGTATGCAAGATGTATTAGATATACATTTAATTAATAAAAATAATAGGAAAACGATTTGTTTTTTGCTATCTTACGACATAAAAAAACAATCGTCTATAGACAACAAAGTTGTTAATAGCATAGTGCTATTCGATTGGCAGGGATGCATAAGTTGGTTTGATAGGTTTAAGGCATGGTTTTTCACTCTGTCCACACCTCAAGTGGACCGGTTTGATGATACTTATAGATGATGTCCTTTTCCTATTACCGTTCTTAAATCACCTAGCAGCAATCCAATCGCAAATCAATTAAATCTAACTGGTAATTGAGTTAGCGACGCTTATTACGGACCCCTGTAATCAAATTATTATAGGGAATTGAAATCTAGCCAGTAACTAATTTCTAACTATGTTTATCAGTTAATTAGTTCATGTTTATCATAACTAGTTGATTACTCCGAGATGAATTGTATAGCTAAAGGAGTTATGACGTCATTTGAAAGTGACATTTGTTTCACCTTGGAAAAATCGTCAGAAGTATTCGGTTCACCATGATTCACCGGTTGTCAGAAGGCAACATAGGTAGTGATCTTCACCACTAATGCAAATAACAAGTACTTTTGATATTGCACTAATGAATATGTAGCGGCTCAAACAATCACAAACGCTACAAGAAAAAATAATAAAAAATGGACAAAAATCAATAACAAATGGAAAATATGAAATTCAAGAATAAAATCCTGAATTGCGATATCGCAATTATTTGTCTTGTACAAGCTATATACAAGTTTCAACGATTCTCAGATGGACTTCGGTCCCCAGGCTGTACACCTTGCTTGGCTGGGAAGATCTTCCTTTTCCGCCTTCCTTGTCGTTGTGTGACGTCATCAACCTCCACAGTAATGACGTCATACTGACAAGAAGCTGGCCCGCTGGTTCCATCACTATGACCCTTCAGCGGTATGGACCAGGGGCGCCACAAATACTTATTTTACTTTTTATAAATATTGTAAACCAACAGACTATACTTTAACTGGCTTGCACTACACGTCTTCTCTGTAGCATTAACGTCTCAATAAAACAAATGCTGAAGTATTTAGACCGGGAGATGATGACACAAAATATTAGATCATTTCCCTCATTTGGTGAAACATCGGCGTATTTACAGATTCACGTATTTTACAGGATATTTTTAAAAGAGTTTATAGTTTTATTACGGAAATTCATGCTTATTTTTTTATTTAAGAGCATAAACATACATATAAGACTATAACCTTTATGCTTATTTTTTTTATTTAAGGCCATAATAAGACCATGATCTCATTTTAAAAAATATTCTGTAAAATACGTAAATCTGTAAATACGCCAATGTTCCACCAAATGAGCGATTTGTACCAGTATGACGGAACTTCAGGGGTTAATTATTTAATGACAAAAGGAAAATAATGGTCATACCGCTGGTACCGGCGCGGCAGCCCAATTGCGTGGACGTTAGTCGAATATGTTAGACTAGCTGTTGCCAGCGACTTCGTCCGCGCGGACTTCGTTTACTCCGCACTGCACCTGGCCGCTAAGTGATAGCGTGATAATATGTAGCCTATATGTTGACCCGACCTGTTAGTAATATTCATGCAAAATTTGAAGTAAATCCATGCAGTACTTTTTGAGTTTACCCCGGACATACATACATACAAACAGACAAGCAGACAAAAATTCTAAAAACTATATTTTTGGCTTCGATATCGATTGTAGATCACACCCCAAGTATTCTTTTAAAAAAATATTCAATGTACAGTTTTGACTTTCCTACGATTTTATTATATGTATATAGATAAATTACGTCGAACGATTTGTTCTACAAAAATTCTTGAATTTTCCGATAGTCGATAAAAAAGAAGTAGGTAGCATAATGCCATACTTCTCATGTGTGACTTACAGCCCGCCATACCGACGCCGAAATATTAATTAAAAGATACAATTAAAACATTTGCACCAGACTAATTTTTGCACAGCTAATCATTTCACGAAAATTACCATATTTTTCTGATGGTTCTCAATGGCCGCCATATCGCCGCAAAGGAGTAAACTTTTTCTTTTTGCAAAAAGATTTGTACCACCCTAAAACTTTTTTAACAGTTCTCTATATGATCATAAATAGAAGTTTGATAATGCCATGCATATAGGAGGTGGCAAATGCGTACAATATTTTTTTTCTCGAGCGATGGATCAAACTCAGTATCAGTCTAGAATCTAGATGTTGTATACCATGTTTCCATTCGGAAGGTTCTATTTATACGTTCGTTCAATAGTAAATAAATGTCACTGGATAAATTAGACTAATTGATCTAACCCCAAATTAAGCAAATTATTTGCTTGTAGTGTTGTTTTCAGTCAACGATAATAATAAGTAGAAATACATAATATATTAATTCAAAAATATCTATATTATTATTTCTATATTATATATTATATTATTATTATTATAATATTATAAATGCGAAAGTTTGGATGTATGGATAGATGTTTGGATGGATGTTTGTTACTCAATCACGCAAAAACTACTGAACGGATTTGAATGAAACTTGGCACACAGGTAGATGATGATCTTGAATAGCACATAGGCTATATTTTATCCCGGAAAAGTTAGGTGATCCCGCGGGATTCACCAACTTAAAATGCAGCGGGCTGCACGCAGCAGCTTGTATTTAATAAACGCCAAAATCCAGAAATACAAACATCTATGCTCGTCACATAAAAGTTTCCGTGTCGGGAATCGAACCCAAGCCAACGGGGCGGTCGTAAATATACGTAAATACACATGGCGTGGTGGTGGTGGTGGTCATGCATCTGTTGAGAACACGAATTAAATGGGCACGCCTTTCAAGATAATTTCTTATTTTGTCAATGTAGCTCGCAATTTCATGCAGAAATACAGTTATACTACTTACTAATGATATAAAATCATTTCAGGGGTAATTTTAAAACCTAGTTATCTTATTCGGTACGATGAAACAGTACAACATAATTTGTTTCTATTTTTCACAATATAATATAACCTATAAATATGTGAAATTTTCAATAGTACGTTTTCTTCCCAATGGCTTGTCTATTAGTATTAATGTGGTCTGTGGTTGAGAACAAATACTTACTTTTGGATATCGATACCTTGGTCATCACTTATATTTATTAAAGCACTATTACTTAACTAGAGATGATAATATATGCTTCAAAAAAATATATAAAAATATTGTAGTCGCCTCTATGGTCTAATGATTCGGTGTCGGTGTTAACCACATGAGGTTTGATCGAGGGCCGGGCTGCCTATCTCTGAATTGTGAAGAAGCATTTAATGAATTTCATGATATTTTACTGTTATTTTTTGAGTTATGTTTTCCTAAGGTCCGTGTAAAAGTTTTAAATAAACCTATAAAAAATAAATGGTTAACTAAAGGTCTTCTAAAATGTTGCAAAGTAAAACGCCAGTTGTACCTTAACTATCGTCATGCTCAATCTAATAGGATAGAAAATAAATGTGAATATCTACATTATAGGAAAATTTTGTCTAAATGTATATTAGAATCACAAAAACAGTCTTCTTTGAAATACATTGAAAATTCCTCTAATAAATGTAAAGCTTCATGGAATCTGATTAAAAGTACATTTTAGAACAAAATAAATAGTAGAGAAATAGAAAAAATCAAAATAAACAATTTAAAGTACACAAATACTCAAACAATCTGTAATCTATTTAATAATTTCTTTATAAACCAGACAAAATCAAGTAGTGTAAAAGTCAAATCTGCAAATACTTCAAAATCATATTTTTTACCAAATTGTAGTAAAACCATGTATTTGACACCAGTAGATGAGAATGATGTGAAAAAAGTTATACATTCATTGAAAAATACTTATGCTACTGGCTATGATAATATTAGCACAGAATTATTGAAAAGTGTTGCTAGTGTAATATCAAGACCTCTTAGCCATATAATTAATTTGTCATTTTTGGAAGGTAAATTTCCAGAACGATTAAAATAGTGTATTGTCAAACCATTATTTAAAAAAGGAGATATGTGCGATATGAACAATTATAGACCTATAACTTTAATTCCAGTTATTTCAAAAATCTTTGAAAAAATTATGTATAAAAAGCTCTATAATTATTTACTTGATTTTGACCTACTAAAAAATAATCAATATGGATTTAGGAAAGGTAGGTCTACTACATTAGCATGTTTTGATTTAGTGAAGAGCATAACTGAATGTCTCAATAAGAAAATGTATCCACTTTGTGTATTTTTAGATATGAGTAAGGCATTTGATTTTGTTTCACACGATATTTTACTATCAAAACTTGAAAAATATGGTATTAGAGGGAAGGCTTTAGATTGGATAAAGAGTTACTTAGAAAATAGGAAACAATGCGTCGAAATATCTAAAATATACGGAAACCGTAAAAAAATATTTACTTCAAACTACCGTGTTAACAACTGTGGTGTACCACAGGGCAGTGTTTTAGGACCCTTGCTATTTTTAATTTATATCAATGATCTTCCTGATAGTTTACAAACTGATTGCTTTTTATTTGCTGATGACACTACCCTACTTATTAAATGTAAAAATAAAAAAGACTTGGTAAACGAAACAACTGAAACCTTACTTCAAGTTTCAGACTGGTTAATTAATAATAATTTAAAAGTTAATGTAACTAAAACAAAATTAGTTGAATTTCAGAACTACCACAGTAATATCACTAAAAACACAAATGTATTTTTAAATAAAGTAAATATAGATGATGTAGATTATACAAACTTTTTAGGAATAATTATTGACAAATATTGTAATTGGAAAGCACACATTGAATATCTATGTAATAAGATTGATAGATTTGTCTATGTCTTAAGAAGACTAAGAGAAGTAGGAAACGTAAAAGCCTCTCTATTAGCATATCATGGATATGTCTCTTCTAATTTACAATATGGAATCCCTATTTGGGGAAATTCTGTTGAATTGATACGAATTTTTAGAGTCCAAAAGAAATGTATTCGAGCAATATGTGGTGTTAATCAGTTACATTCCTGTAAACCACTTTTCAAGTCTCTGAAGGTACTTCCCTTACCATGTTTTTATATTTTAGAGGTATGCGTATTTGTAAAAAAGCACCAAAAGTTATTTAAAACAAATGCTGAAGTCACTGGTAACTCATATTTTAGGAATAGTAAAAAATTATATGTGCCTAATCAAAAATTAAATATTTTTACAAAAAATGTGTATTGTATGTCTATTATTATATACAATCATATTCCTGATAGTCTTAAATCATTACCTATAAATAAATTTCGCAAAAAGTTGTTTGATTTGTTGTTAGATAAAACTTATTATGATATTAAAGAATTTTTAGCCGATAAAATTAAATATTAATGGATAGAAATATAAGTTTGTTGAATTGTCCTTAAAAAATTTCAATGTACCTAGTAAAATTTTGTAAATAGTGAACATTTTGTAAATTATAAAAAATTTAATTGCACAAAATATGAAACTTGTAATTATAAAAAATTCTTTTGTAATATGAAATTGTACATTTATAACAAGTACATAAAATAGAGAAAAAAGACCAGCCCGCTGAGTTTCTTCCGCCGGATCTTCTCAGTGTGTGGCCGCGTTCCGATCCGGTAGTAATTCTAAATATTCGATAGAATCTTTTAAATGTAATATTTTATAATGATAATTTTTTTAAATATTTGCACACCATATAATGGTAGAATATGTTGGTAACTTAATTTATTTTTAACAACTTGTAACACCCATATTCTTGCAAATAAATATTTTCTTTCTTCTTCTTTCTTTCTTTCTTAGGGCATACGGGCGTGAAGATACCTTTTATTTTTGAAAAATATTTCAATTTGAAATTTTGTTTCAGGTAAGTTATATTCGGACATCGTAGATAAAAGCAGTTTGCACATAGGAAAGACGATTCTCAGCTCCGACGATAAGGTGAAGACCAGTAAATATATACCATACAACATAATATTATACACTACACACAACACAATCAATATACAGTATATACACATTTTCCCCGTGTTGGTCTTGGGCTCTTTTGAGGAATAGGCCAACTGCCGTTCTGACAGGCAGGTCGTAAAAGGCAACCGATTGGCAGTTCGAGTCACTACCATCGTGGCTACTTGGTGGTAGGGTTGTGCATTGTTTCGCCCGGGTCTGGTACCACCGCCTTACCTATTCCAGCCGCAATAGTGTGATGTTGTAGTGCTTGTCGCTGTCGTGTTTCGGTTTGGAGGGTAAGGTAGCCGGTAAACTTACGCATGTGGTCGCCACAAGATAACAACGCAACATTAACACCTTTGGTGTCTATAGGCGATGGTTGACTCTTCCCATCAGGAGACCCATCTGCTTGTTTGCTATCTTATGATGTAAAAAAAACACATAATACACTACGCTATTTGCCCTTCTTTTTTCTTAAAAGGCGAGTAATGTGGGACATTCACATTGTAGGGCCAAGTATCTACGGCTAATCGTGGGTACACTGGTTGCACCCCTACGTACCCTACGGGGATACGGCGTGAAGATAGTTTTTGATACTATAGTAATCAAATAATATCTTCACGGAAACGTTAATTATTAAACACTGTGATTCACGCAGTTTTATCGGCGAGTATATCAACATGCCGCCAATTCATCTGGAGGTTGATATTAGAAAAATAAAAAAGCTTTTGAACCCTTTTTTCAACCATCTCCTTGCGAATTACCACCAAATTCAGTTTAAGAGAACGTGACAGACAGACAGGCAGACCCCCCTTGTTGGTCCCGGGCTCTTTAGAAGAATAGGCCAAATGCCGTTCTGCCAGGCATGTCGTAAAAGGCGACCGATTCGGTATGTGAGTCATTACAATCGTGGCTACTAGGTGGTAGCGTCCTGCATTGGCTCATCCGGGTCTGGTAGCACCGCCTTATCTAATCCTGCCGCAATAGCGTCAGTACTGGTCGCTGTCATGTTCCGGTTTGGAGGGTAAGGTAGCCGGTGAACTTATGCACGTGGCATTAGACCTCGCCACAAGATAACAACGCACCATTAACATCTTTGGTGTCTATAGGCAATGGTTGACTCTTTCCACCAGGAGACCCATCTGCTTGTTTGCTATCTTATGATATAAAAAAAATACTACTTACACTAAGTGTAAGTAGTATTTTTTTAAAAGTACAAGTCTTGTACTTTTATTCCACTAGAAGTATTAACTAAATTATTAAATTTTCAACCGGTTACACTTTTTTTCCGAAGTAAACTAGGAATCCTTATAGTTTCACTATCCATCCGTCCGTCCGTCTGTCAGTTCGCACGATTGCTGAGAGATCCTTATTACTAGAAAGCTGTAATTTGGCACGAATATAAATATTAGTCAAGTCAAGAAAGTACTAACATAAAATTTTGAAAAAAATTGTTTTAGGTTTACTCCGCTACATGTAAAGTGGGGATGTAAATTTTTTTCTCACATATCCCATTGTTTAGGGTATTGTTGGATAGGTTTTTAAAAAGTATTGCAGGTTTGTAAAAACATGTTTTCGATTAAGGTACTCGTTTGTAAAATATTAGGCTTTTAATTGCTAATTTTTATTAGAGTCAAGTGTTCCCACTCTGTCGGCTAAACAGTTGGTTTTGGGGAGGGAACAATCAACAGTAAATATAATGAAGTTAAAAGGAAAACTATCACGGCTTATAAGGCTTTACAAGTTTTTGAGTAACAGTCGACCAACTTATAAAATGTACTAAGAAAAATTTTACAGGCGGTAAACCTGTGATACGGATATATATTTGTCATTGACATTGAATAGCTTAAATGGTCATAGTTTGAAACTATATAAGTCCTCTTCTTAGTCCGCATTATTGTGATGGGCAACTTTGGAACCCTACATTGCACGTGGTCCGACACGCACTTTACCAATTCTTAAAGCATATTCAGGACGTAAGATGCTTTAATAAGAAGCGAAATCGGTCGATCAATTTATTAATTTTGTATACACTTATCCGGACTTCCATACTAATATTATAAATGGTAAAGTCTGTGTGTCCGATTTTCGTGAATTTTGGCATGGAAGTAGTTGAAGAGCCAGGATCAAACATATACTAATTTTTTTTTAAATCAATCCTTAAAGGGTTGAAATAAGGAATGAAATTTGTATGAAAAGCTATCTTGACGACATGCTAATCTACTCGCGGGCGAAGCTGCGCGGGTCAACTAGAAGTGAAATAAAGGTAAAGCTTCATTTTAATACTAGTTTTAACTAATAATAATATAAGTTCACTAAGTGCCGACGATTGAAACTGTAAAATCGATCATCTACATGTCTGTCAAATTTCAGCCAAATTAGTTCAGAGGGTTTTGTGTGAAAAAGAAACAAATATCCATCCATCCATTCTTACAAACTTGCGCATTTACGTGTATCACATTTGTATTAATAGGACCATAGAGTAATTAGTATTCATTATATAAATTTCGCTAAAAGTAATTTGAATTGCTGTTCAATAAAACTTATTATGACATTAAAGAATTTTTAACCGAAAAGAATATGCTAAATTCACTTTAAAAAAAATTAATGTAATAAACACAAAAAATGAAACTTAGTAATTATAAAAATTACTTTTGTGATATGAAATCATTCTTGCACATTAGTAGTAAGTACATAAAAGTGAAAAAACAATAAGCCCACTGAGTTTCTTCCGCCGGATCTTACCGGCCGCGTTCCGATTTGGTAGTAATTCTAAAAAATCGATACAAAGTTTAATACGCAATATTATGTAATGATATTTTTTTAATATTTGCACACCATATAATAGTAGAATATGTTTGTAATTTAATTAATTTTTAACAACTTTTAACACCCATATTCATGAAAATAAATATTGTAATTTCATAAACAATCTTAATTTCTTATAATATTAGTATAGAACTCAACTATAATTTTATTTATTTAATAAATAAATAGTTATAGATAGCACATTATGTACAATAAATATATACACTTACATCTTCATTCTTTCCATCTACATTTTCCCCACTCCAAAGCTGTTTTACCCTTACGAGGGTAATTACACCAAATTCGGAACCCTGTTTCTAATGGAAAGCTATAACCATCCACTCTGACATCAGGATGTTAATGGTGCAATTAATTCTGTACATGTTGATATAAAAGTTCATATTTTTTTTCACAAGTTTGAGGTAGCAAACAATCAGAAGGTTCTTCTGATGGAAAGAGAAAACCAGTGTATATACATATCAAAGTACTTAATAGTACATTACTATCCGTGTGGCGGAATGATAGCGCCACTTCCATAAGTTTACATTAATTTCTTTGGTGTCTATAAGCGATGGTCGTCTCTTTTCATCTATTTGTTTGCTAGCTTTTTTTTTTATATATAGAAGAGGGGGCAAACGAGCAAGAGGTGCACCTGATGGTAAAAGATCACCGCCGCCCATGGACATCTGCAATACCAGAGGACTTGCAGTTGCGTTGCCGGCCTTTTAAGAATGAGTAAGCTTTTTTCTTGAAGGTCCCTATGTCGTATCCGTTCGGAAATACCTCTGCCGGTAATTGATTCCACAACAGAGTAGTGCGAGGCAAAAAGTGTCGGGAGAAACGCACAGTTGTGGATTTCCAGACATCGAGATGGTGAGGATGGAACTTTGAATTTTGACGCGATGTCCGATGGTGGAATTCGGTGGCAGGAATTATTCCAAACAACTCGTCGGAGCACTCCCCATGATAAAGACGATAGAAGACGCAGAGTGAAGCTACATCTCTGCGTAATGCCAAAGAGTCGAGCTGTTCCGAAATAGCCTGCTCGTCAACGGTTCGAACCGCTCTACGCTGTATGCGATCAAGAGGAAGAAGCTGGTATTGGGGAGCTCCGGCCCAGAGATGAGAACAGTACTCCATGTGGAGCCGAATCTGTGCCTTATAAAGTTGAAGGCGATGGGCCGGCACAAAGTACTGTCTCGCTCTGCTGAGCACACCGAGCTTTTTAGAGGCTAATTTAGCCTTGCCTTCCAAATGATCGCGAAACTGAACGTAATTCGATATGTCGACTCCCAGGATTCCGACACTAGCTGAGGCTGTCAGGAGAGTATCCCCAAATCGAGGTGATACGACAAAGGGTGTCTTTTTTGCGGTGAACACGCAAAGCTGTGTCTTCCTGGGGTTAAAAGTGACCAGGTTTTGACGACCCCATTCAGAGACATCGGTAAGTCGAGTCTCGACTTCAGACACAAGCTTGTTTCGGCACTCTTCGACGTGTTCCCGAGAAATACCGCTTCGGCCGGAGTATGTAGCATCACCAGTACTGTCATCCGCATAGCAATGTATGTTGCGAATTCGCATCATGTCATTGATATGCAGAAGAAACAGAGTCGGTGATAGCACGCAGCCTTGGGGAACACCAGCATTGACAAATTTAAGGTCGGAGCACGCACCGTCGACAACGACCTTGATGCTCCGATCAGCCAAAAAACTGGTGATCCACTTGCATAATTTCTCGGGAAGCCCATAGGAAGGCAGCTTCGCGAGAAGCGCTTTGTGCCATACCCGATCAAAGCCTTCGCTATGTCCAAACTAACTGCCAACGCCTCCCCCTTGGACTCAACTGCTTCCGCCCACCGATGAGTTAGGTATACTAGAAGGTCACCAGCTGAACGGCCGCGATGGAAACCGTACTGACGGTCGCTAATCAGCTGGTGCTCTTCTAAATACTTGAGGAGCTGAGAGTTGATGATCGTCTCCATAATTTTGGAGAACAAGGAGGTTATGGCTATGGGCCGATAGTTAGACGGATTAGAGCGATCTCCTTTTTTAGGGATGGGATGAACCAAAGCTGTCTTCCATGAATTCGGTACCACGCCAAGTGAGTAGGAGAGCCGGAATAGGCGTGTTAATACTGGCGCCAACTCTGGAGCACACACTTTTAGCACGATCGGAGGGATGCTATCCGGCCCACTCGACTTGTGTATGTCCAAGGAAAGTAGTGCTTTACGCACAGATGACTGCCGAAATTGTAGTTCTGGCATGGAACTATCACACCGCGGGATGGTAGGCGGTGCGTTCCCTTGGTCATCCAGAGTCGAGTTGGCCGCAAAGAAGGAGCCCAGGAGATCGGCCTTCTCCTTTGCGGTATGGGCCAAAGAGTCATCGTCTCCGTGCAAAGATGGAAGAGAGGGCTGTGAGAAACTCCCTAAGACAGCCTTGGCGAGAGACCAGAACGCACGGGTCCCTGAAGGAAAGCGAACTAATTTCTCGCCAATTCTGCCTATGTGTTCAGATTTTGCCTTGGCGATAGCTCTTTTGAAGTACCTCGAGGCGGAATTGTACTCCTTACGTAATATGCTGGTTTTTTCATCACAAGATGCGGACGCAGCAGCCCAAGCCCGGTAACACTCCTGCTTTCGGCGTGAAGCCGTTTTACAAGAGCGACCAAACCAAGGCTGAGACTTACCACAAATTGGTACCGCAGAAAATGGAATGAAAAGTTCCATGCCCTGCAGCACCACATCGGCAATAGAGTCAGCGACTACACTCGGATCATCCAGTGGGAAGCACAACCGCCCCCATGGGTAGGACGCAAAAAAGACCGCATCCCGTCTCAATCTGCTGACCTATAGTGCCAAACGCGACGACAGCCTGCTAAAGGAGGCCGTGATAGGCGCGAAACCGGCACTTTACTCCGGATCAGGCAGTGGTCTGACGAACCAAGTAGGACGTCCACAGATACCTGATAATAGTCCGGATGAGAGGTCAGCAGAAGGTCCAACAGTGAAGGCGTATGGTCATCCACATCGGGAACTCGCGTGGGCGAAGTTACCAGTTGTGTAAGACCATACGCCAAGGCAAAATCGTGAACAGACCTCCCCGCATGATCGGTGGTGCGCGAACAAAGCCATTCGGCGTGGTGGGCATTAAAATCGCCCAAGATCACGATCTCTGCGGAGGGCGTCTGCTCTAACACGGAGTCTACAGCCGTTTGTAAATGCTCAACGAGCCGGTCAACTTCAGTATTCCCGCTATGGGACCTGTATAGGCACGCGTAGCCGCGTGGATGGTCGTCGCAAGCTACGCGTAACCAGAGGATGGATAGGTCCTGACCTTCAAGTCTGCCGAGGCGCCGGTAACAGATATCTTCTCTGACGTATGCGCACACACCAGCCCGCGGTACAAAGGATTGTTCCAGTTTGTACCCCGGGTAGGAGAGGTAGGAAGTATCAGCCGGAGAAGATATCTGTGTCTCGGTCAAGAAGAGCAAAGCTGGCTTCGCCGTCTCGAGATGGTAGTGGACGGCGTTCAAGTTGGAATGAAGCCCCCTAATATTACAGAAATCCACAGTAAGCGTGGTAGGGGGTGTCATGGCCTTCTTGCTTTGTCTGCCCCGGACAGGATTGTTTGTGAGCGCAATTTTGCCCCCCCCCCCCCCCCCAGAATACGCAGGGCAGCCTGAGCATCCGTGATCTAGCTGAAATCCAGAGCACGGATGCCCAGAGGGGGATTCTCCACTGCTGGTGCAAGTGGTACCCCCCTGGGGTAGATTCTATTTTAATTGCGCATTCATAGTGTACGTGGGGGGGGGGGGTAGGCCTCCGGGACTCTCACAAACCAAACGAAACGCAGCAGCAGGGCTGCTACTTTACGTCGGTGTCAAGTGAGAGAGTGGTATCTCCCCGGGCGTGCCGGCCTATTCAGTTGCAAATGCAGTATGGCACTACCACTAATTTGGTTGACTGACTGCACCGGTGTTAAATAATTTTTGTACAAAAATTATCCCACCAGTGGGCGATGGGGTCGTCACGTCCCTACGCCGGCAAAAACTAGCCTAGCTAATTATAAAAGTAGAAACTTAAGTGATAAAAATACTTATAACCTCTTGTACTACAAAGGAAAAATAATTACACAGTATCGTATATAAACCCGATATATAAACCGACTTCTTTCGTTATATCAAGAAAAATATCTTCAATATTGAGAGCAGATACAACCACGCGGGTTCATTAGGAGAGAATGTCTTGTTGTAACATTTGTGCGATTGTATTCTCGTGAAACATCTGCTCTATTTTATAAAAACAGCATTATTTTTATTTTCTATATACATTTTCTCTATTTCATAGTATAGAGATGTTAGGGTTCCGTATGTGATCACTTCGTTCTTATCTATCTTCCATTAATAGGATGATCAGTATTGCCAGATGCTATCTCCCTTACCGAGCGGCGATATTATTTTATCCGCTGGCTACAGGTAGCCGATTTGGCTATATTTTTTTTACTACTCCACCACTACCGTACTCCTCCGAAACGGCTTGACCGATTTTTATGTTATATAGTATGTTAAAAAATGTTAAAGTCAGTTCTAACAAAGATTAATATATAAAAAATGTTTAACATTTAAAAAATACTTAAATATTGTTATTTTATAATACTTATTAGGATAATATTTTATAATATTTAATTATTTAATAATTAGTAATACTTTTTAAAATAAAGTGCAATCAATGAAAATAAAAAAATCTTGACCATTGTCCATTTGTACTTCAATAATTGAATCTTATTTCTATTTCAAATAAATTATTGTTAAATAATAGTACGAATTTAATAAATATAAAAGCAATAATAAGCTCATTAAATTATTTAAACTTTCCCGCCTTAACTACCTGTGCGCCATGATGGGGCTATCTCGGGACTACACGAGCGCTCCGGCGCGGCGATTCGAGAAAAAAATATTCTGGTAAAACTGAGGATGACGATTAATATACATAGTTTCTGCTGTCTACTACAATATAAACTTGATAGACCGTGGTCCCACTAACAATTTTTTTAAATTAATAACAAGCTGAATATTTATGAACATCTTCGTTTTGACGAGACAACTATATTTTCTATCTCCGAAAAATCACGAATCGGATAACTAATAAAGATAGATAAAAAGTTAAAGTTTAGTGTGGAACCAAGAAAAAATTTTACGTGTAGGACAATGTTAACCTTGAATTACAATAATAATTATCAAGCTGTCGAGCGAAAATAAGGTTGTTTTTAAATTGATTAATATAAGTTTAAAAATCTCATAATTCGGAAACTTTTGAGTGAAGGACTCGTCAGAAAAACCATCGATACGAGGAAAAAAGTTTCATCGTATTTTTTAACATAATCAAGCGATTAAAGTCGAAAAATAATTATTGTTATCAATAAATATACTTCCTTCAACGATATACTTCCTTTTCCCCGTGTTGGTTCCGGGCTCCTTTGAAGAATAGACCAACTGCCGTTCTGCCAGGCAGGTCGTAAAAGGCGACCGATTGGCTATGCGAGTCACTACCATCGTGGCTACTAGGTGGTAGAGTTCTGCATTGTCTCGCCCGGGTCTGGTACCACCGCCTTACTTATTCCTGCCGCAATAGCTTCATTGCTTGTCACTGTCGTGTTCCGCTTTGGAGGGTAAGGTAGCCGGTAAACTTATGCATGGGGCATTAGACCTCGCCACAAGATAGTAACAAACCATTAACACCTTTAGTGTTTATAGGCGTTGGTTGACTCTTTCCATCAGCAGACCCATCTGCTTGTTTGCTATCTTATGATATAAAAAAATCATAATTTTTAAAGCCCTATAACTTTATTAGTTACCCGATTCGAGATTTTTCGAAAATAGAAAAGATGGTTGTCTCGTCAAAACGAAGCTGTTCACGAAAATTTAGTTTATTACTTAAAAAAACAACACCTGGGAGCGATATTTAAGCTTACCCTTTTAAAATCAATATTTACCTTTGTTTATATTCCACAACAGTCAATAATAATCAGTTAAGTATATTACATCCTGAAGATGCTTTAAAAAGTGAAACCGGTCGAGTAATATAATTAAAATTGTGTAAAGTGAAATTGATGTACAAGTGGGATAGTAAAAATGTCTAGTAAAAAAATATTTGTTTGTGGGACCATGGTCTATGAACTATAACAAATTTCATACTCCACCGTGGGCGAAATTGTCTTATAAAGGTGTTCAAAGTTTTCGCTTCACTTATTAAAAACAGTTTTAAATTTTTACTTCTGTCGGCAATTATTATTGTCTCCTGTTAATTTGTGTCATAACTAACATTATAAAGAGGAAAGATTTGATTTTTTGTTTGTTTCGATTTAACTTAAAAGCTATTCGTCCTATAGATGGTTAATTTATTGGTTAGTTAATGGTTAATGGTTATTTATTAAGTAATATCTATTATACCATCAGTTTTCATACAGTCTTCAAGTAAATTGCATGTTTTCGCGATTGACTGGAGCAACAAAATTGTGATTTCGGTAACTAATTTGCAACAAATGTTCATGTTTTTGTTTAGTTTTGCTTGAGAATTCAAAATAACATTGTACTTGACGAAATTTCAAAAACCTGCATTTGTCTTTCAACAACAAATTAGCAACAATTTTCTAATTTTTTGTTGAAAGACAAGACAAATCGCCTCTGTGGTCTAGTGGTCCAGCGTTGGCGTCGACCACATGAAGTCCCGGGTGCGATTCTCAGGTCGGGCACTTAAAAAAAAATGTTTTTTCAGTTTTCATTTCCCGGGCAACACAAAGTTGCCCGGGATTGGAAAGTGCCCGGTTGGCGATAGGCTTGCCACCTATCACATTTGTGGGATCAAGTATCTTCGGCTAATCGTGGGTGCACTTGTTGTACCTCTGCCTAACCTTCGGAGTTCGGGCGTGAAGAAACTTTTTCAATTGACTTTCCAAAAAGAGGAAGTTATCAATTTGGCTGTATGTTTGTTACTTCTGAACTCGATCATTTTAGAACTGGTTTACAAAACTAATTTTTGTTTGGAGGCATATACTCTCTGGGTAGTTCCATTTTAATTTAGTGAACAGATCTTCATCAGATCTGAATCAGATGATGCAGAATTTCGGAGATACAGGAAATGTCGTTTGCTGCTGTTTTACTACGTTTAATACTTTTTGTATTGTCCTTATATTCTGCTTAAAAGTTCAAGATAGTTTAATTTTTTCACTTGGCACAATTTCAAGAACTGTGTCTGTTGGTACTAACTTTCAGCTATGGTAAATGCGATTTAATATCAGTTTCCGTCCTATCTTTATACTATGTGTAAAAAAAACCTGTCCGATCCGTATGAGGTATAGAGGTAGGTCAATGACATTATAAAAAAAATATAAAATATTTTTTATTTTAATAAAAAAAATTTGATTTTTGATAATTTATCCCCGTGTTCCTGCCGGGCTCCTTAGAAGAATAGGCCAACTGTCGTTCTGCCAGGCTGGTCGTAAAAGGCGACCGATTGGCTATCGAGTCACTACCATCGTGGCTACTAGGTGGTAGAGTTCTGCATTGTCTCGCCCGGGTCTGGTACCACCGCCTTACATATTCCTGCCATAATAGCGTCAGTGCTTGTCGCTTTCGTGTTCCGGTTTGGAGGGTAAGGTAGCCGGTAAACTTATGCATGTGGCATTAGACCTCGCCACAATATAGCAACGCACCATTAACACCTTTGGTGTCTATAGGCGATGGTTAACTCTTTCCATCAGGAGACCCATCTACTTGTTTGCTACTTTATGACCTAAAAAAATTTATGAAAGAGATTCCTATTTTAAAATGCCTCCTTTTAGTACTAAACTTGAGGAACTTCCCCTTAAATCAAGCAAATATTTTGAAAATGTATCCATTAATATCTGTAAAATAATAACACAGATATTTGTTGGCTTTTTGTTTCTTTTTTCTTATCGCTTATATTGTTATTGTTATTGACTGTTTACGTATAGTACTGTGTGGTAAATAAAATAATTCTTATTCTTATTCTTTCGATATAATTACATTAAGCTACCAAATAATGTCTTTGACGATCGAATAGGGTTTTTCTTATTCACTGTATAAAGTTAGCAGTGAACACACTTTTTTATGATTGACTAGAGCAAAAAACTTGCTACTTTGGCAACTAATTAGCATTACAAAAGCTAAAATATGTTAATGTATTTTTCATTCCATTTGCTAATTTACTTCTGTTTCCTTCATAGCAAAAATTATTGGAGCGTCAAATAACTTGCAAAAACTTTAACCGAGTAAAGTATTTTTGGCTCCTATAAAACCCAATTTTGACCTGAAAATTCAAACCTGAAATTCTTTATCCAACTAGGCTGTATCAAAAATAACATTAAATACATAAAATAGTTTATCTAATACCTCGGCCGTACCACAACCTACAATCCAAGTTGCGTCTTTGATCGTTGAAATGAAAAAAGGTCGTCGGGAAAAAGGGTTTTCACAAAGTATATCGGAAAATAAGCCACCAAGTATTGGGCATGTGCCCATGATAGTTTTAAAATAGTATAGTTAAGGATGAAAATAGTTTTATTTATATAAATTTGCTTTACTGGCTTTTACGTGTGTAATGATTTTTATTCATGCTAGTATTATAAATGGGGAAGTGTATGTCCGTGTTTGTTTGTCTGTCTTTAACGGCAAAAAAGCGACGAATTGACGTAATTTTTTAAGTGGAGAAAGTTGAAGGGATGGAGAGTAATATAGGCTACTTTTTGTCTCTTTTTAATCCCCCACTTTCTTAAAATGGATTTGACACGAGCGAACCCACGGGCAAAAGCACTAGCTTTTAATAAGGAATAAAATCCTATACCAGATTAATATTTCTTTAATGTACTTCTTGTTAACTATTTGTAGATTAATATTATATATTAATATTATAAATGCGAAAATTTGGATGTATGAATGGATGGAATAGCACATAGGCTACATTTTATCCCGAAAAAATTAGTTGATCTCCATCTCGACTCCACAGAATAAGTAACTCTTTTATGGGGCAATGTATACGCTTTTGCAATAAACTTCCCGAAAATATAAGAGATCTACCAGTCAATAAATCAAAAAATGTGTGAAAACAAAACTGTTTGAAAAAAATGATATTATAAAATCTCAGACTATTTAGAAGACAAAAAAGCCTGAGATTAATTGCTCCTCATACCGATCTCACATATATTTTTTGTAATATTATGATATTGTGAAAAAATCAGAGATATGAAAAAAAGACAAGCCCGCTTAGTTTCTTCTGCCGGATCTTCTCGTTAACGTGTCAAAATAACTTCTAAAAAGTTTTATTGAATAAAGTTCTTCTGATTTCTGATTTGTGATCCCGCGGGATTCGTTAAAAACTTTTACAACGCAGCGGGCTGTATGTTGCAGCTGGTACTTATATCTGATCAACTCCATCACTTCAAACAATCAGAGTGCTGAGTGTGAGTTTTTCTTTTCGCATTCGATCGTGAGCGCGTTTCGAGTTTACTAGGAATTTGTATGTGATTTGTACAGCGCCACCTAGTGGTAAACTGGTTTCTCATGTTTACCACTAGGTGACGCTGTACAAATCACATAAAAATTCCTAGTAAACTCCAAACGCGCTCACGATCGAATGCGAAAAGAAAACCTCACACTTAGCACTCTGTTGCCAGAAACGAGGCCTCCGATATCGTAAGCTGTACCACGCGCCAACTTCCCGCCTTCTGTTCCCGCCATTTACAACAATAGCCGATAGAATGTTAATAGTTCATCCAGAAAAACATATTAGTGTTGATTACATCATTTATTACATTATATATAATATCCTCCATTTATATGCGATTATTCTCAATTCTCGTTTTAAGTAGTTTTCGATAGATTTAACATAATCAGATATTCTTATCCATTGCATTACATTACATTCAACATAACGACTTACTTAATTGACAAGAATCAAATATAAAACCGTTCTTGTGGACTGACAGAAATAATAAATAATAAATAAATATCACTGGACAAATTACACAAATTGATCTAACCCAAAAGTAAGCAAATTATATGCTTGTAGTATGGGTGTCAGTCAACGATACTAATACATAGAAATACATATATAAATACTCTAATATATTTAATAAACACCCAAACCCAGAAATACGAGCATCTGTGCTCATCACACAAATGCCTGTCCCTGCCGGGAATCGAACCCGGACCCCATTGATTGCGTAGTCAGGGTCGCTAACCACTCGACCAACGGGGCGGTCAAATGAAATGTATGTATTACCCCCGCTCAACCGTTAGGTTAAGGCGAGAATCTAATCACGACACCGACAAAGTGGCGCGGTTTAGTTTAAATTTTAACGGCCTTCCCTTTAAAATTTAAACATCCGTTACTAAAACATTAGTTAATATATTTACTAAATAAATCATACGAATTTACACACAGTTATTAAAAATATCTTAACAGGAAGTTGATGCTTTAGTGTTGACATTTTTTGAAACTTAATCTAATACTAGCTGTTGCCAGCGACTTCGTCCGCGCGGACTTCGTTTACTCCGCACAGGTTCTCCTCCGTAGGCGATAGCGTGATAATATGTAGCCTATATGTTGACCCGACCTGTTGGTAATATTCATGCAAAATTTGAAATAAAGCCATGCAGTTCTTTTTGAGTTTACCCCGGACATACAAACAGACAAACAGACAGAAATTCTAAAAACTATATTTTTGGCTTCGATATCGATTGTAGATCACGCCCCAAGTATTCTTTTAATAAAATATTTAATGTACAGTTTTGACTTTCCTACGATTTTATTATATGTATATAGATTAAACCCTTGAAACAGATTATTAAAATGAACAAAAATCATTACAAACAAGTTAAAGCATCTATATATTAATACGTGAAGCAAAAACTTTGGACCCTTTTTTAAGACTTTTGCAGGAACGGTGGAGTATGAAAATGGGCAGAATTAAAGCTTACATTGTGGAGGACTGCAAAAACCTAATATTTTTTTACCAAATATTTTTATTATATATTTTTAAATAAAAACCTAATATTTTTAAATAAAAACCTAATATTTTTAAATAAAATGCATTAGAAGTATATTTAACTAATAAAAATACACATTACACACACTACATTCAATCGTGACATAGTACACACATGTATACTAGTTTTTTACGGTCAAAGTCAGTTGTCAAACTTAAATAAGATTTTAATGTTTAGTTTATAGTCGAATTTCGGCCACAGGCGATCACAAGTATTTTTTTTATTAAAAGATAGCAAACGACCAGATGGGTCTCCTGATGGAAAGAGTCAACCATCGCCTATAGACACCAAAGATGTTAATGGTGCGTTGCTATCTTGTGGAGAGGTCTAATGCCACATGCATAAGTTTACCGGCTACCTTACCCTCCAAACCGGAACACGACAGTGATAAACGCTGACGCTATTGCGGCAGGAATAGGTAAGGCGGTGGTATCAGACCCGGGAGAGACAATGCAGAACTCTACCACCTAGTAGCCACGATGGTAGTGACTCGCATAGCCAATCTGTCCTGTTTTACGACCTGCCTGGCAGAACGGCAGTTGGCCTATTCTTCAATTCTTTGAATTGTCCGGGACCAAAACGGGGAGAAAGTAAAAATAATTACACGTACAGCATTGTTTGAAACTGTATACATATTTCTAATGAAACACTAACATATATTTATTTGAAACTAATGCAATACTAGGAATAGCAAGAAATCGAGTAAACGAATTTTTTTTAAACAACATAAGATAGCAAACAAGCAGATGGCTCTCTTGATGGATGGATGGATCCATCGCCTATAGACACCAAAGATGTTAATGTGCGTTGTTGTCTTTGTGGCAGGATGGCAATGCCAAATACTTAAGTCTACCGGCTACCTTACCCTCCAAACTGGAACACAGCAGTGACAAGCATTGACGCTATTGCGGTAGGAATAGGTAAGGCGGTGGTACCAAATACCCAGGCGAGAAGCTGAGGAACTCTTAAAGTATCTTTGATAATGAACTTGGAAGCGTAAAATCTATAATCTACTTGGAAGCGTAAAACTCGCCGTGTTGGTCCCGGCCTCCTTTGAAGAGTAGGCCAACTGCCGTTCTGCCAGGCAGGTCCTAAAAGGCGACCGATTGGCTATCGAGTCACTACCATCGTGGCTACTAGGTGGTAGAGTTCTGCATTGTCTCGACCGGGTCTGGTACCACCGCCTTGCCTATTCCTGCCGCAATAGCGTCAGTGTTTATCACTGTCGTGTTCCGGTTTGTAGGGTAAGGTAGCCGGTAAACTTATGCATGTGGCATTAGACCTCGCCACAAGATAGCAACGCACCATTAACATCTTTGGTGTCTATAGGCGATGGTTGACTCTTTCCATCAGGAGACCCATCTGCTTGTTTGCTATCCTATGATATAAAATATATATGTATAAAAACAAAATATTCAGATGCGGCTGTCCATATAGGTCAGGGGGATGAACTTTTATTTACATTCGCCCTTTTATATCAGGCTGTTGCAAAGGTTTTAAAAAAGGGAACTTTATAATATTACTAAACGACGACCTCGAGGCCTAGATGTTATTTTATTCTGCTTAGATTATGTAGTACAGCATTCGATTCCTGCATTTTTTGTAATATAAGATAGCAAACAAGCAGATGGTTCTCCTGATGGAAAGAGATAACCATCAGCTATAGACAACACAGTTAATAGTGCGTTGCTATGCGTAATGTGCGATGACAACACCACATGCATAAGTCTACCAGCTACCTTACCTTCCAAACCGAAACAGGACAATAACAACCGACCGCCCCGTTGGTCGAGTGGTTAGCGAGCCTAACAACGCAATCGACAGGACTCGGGTTCGATTCCCGACAGGGACAAATATTTGTATGATGAGCATAAATGTTTGTATTTCAAGGTTTGGGCGTTTATTAAATATATTCTGTTATTTATATATGTATTTCTATGTATTAGTATCTTAGACTAACACCCATAACACAAGCAAATAATTTTCTTACTCTGGGGTTAGATTAGTAAGTGTAATTTGTCCCGTGAATCCCGTAAATATTAAAAAAAACAGTATTGACGCTATTGCGACAGGAATAGCAAAGGCGGTGGTACCAAATACGAGGGCGAGACGTTGGGGAAATCTACCACCTAGTAGTCACGATAGTTGTTACACGTGTAGCCAACTGGTAACCTTTTACGACGTGCCTGATAGAACAGCAGTTGGTTTATTCTTCAAAAGGAGCCTGGCCTAACACGGTGCAAAATCTCGAATAATATCGAAGGTATGTTTTTATGAATAGCGATTACTCAAACTCGTGGCTAGACTCGTTAGCATACCGCCAACGCCAAATAACTACTACAATAATTTTATTAAAGTTTTCTATGTAGTAAAGCAATGTTTATTATATATTTATTAATAACATTTGACCAATAACTATCGTAAGTACAGTATTACCAGTCAATTTGTATACTTCACATCAAAGTGACGTAAGATTGACCTACGTAATAAAAAAAGTTTTTTTTATATCATAAGATAGCAAACAAGCAGATAGGTCTCTTGGTGAAAAGAGTCAACCATCGCCTATGCCCTATACACACAAAAGATGTTCAATGTGCTTTGCTATCTTACAGCAAGGTCTAACACCATAAGTTTACCGGCTGCTTTACCTTCCAAATCGGAACACGACAGTACTAGCACTAACGCTATCGCGGCAGGAATTGGTAAGGCAGTGGTACCAGACCCAGGCGAAACGATGACTTGCATAGCCAATCAGTCGCTTTTGCAACTGGCCTGGCAGAACGGCAGTTGACCTATATTTCAAAGGAGTCCGGACCAGCACAGGCTAAACGTTTGAATAAAAAAAATAATAAAAAAATCACATTTATAATTTATTTATTTATTTATTGAGTACTGCCAATAAGACAACCACTAAATACATGCAAAACGACAAATTACAATTATTATGTAATTGTTGGCTCAATTTGCTAAGTTGCCTCAATTATAGGTAATAACAGCATTCTCTTAATTATAACTTAACACTATTTTTACTGCATATATTTTAAACAGGCATTAAAAATTGACAGAAGGCCTAGACTTTTTACATACTGTATTTAGATTAGAAAAATAAAACAATAATACAATAAAACAATAATAATAGAATTCCAATATAAAAATAACACCAGAGCAATAATTTAAAGGATAATTCAGTTTCACGTTGTCACGCGAATGGAGTCGATAGACTTTTTCGCGTGAAAGTGAATTATTCTTTAAAACCACTTGATATATTAAATAGAATCAAGCGTTACTTTGCTGGTAGTAAGGGAACCGAAGATACTAAATAGGGGTTTACTGGAGCTTTGTGGAGACCTATTGGATTTTGTAGATTTTTTTTATATCATAAGACAGCAAACAAGCAGATGGGTCTCCTGATGGAAAGAGTAAACCATCGCCTATTGTCCAAAGATGTTGCTATCTTGTGGCGAGGTCTAATGCCACATGCATAAGTTTACCGGCTACCTTACTCCCAAACCGGAACACGACAGTGACAAGCACTGACGCTATTGCGGCAGGAATAGGTAAAGCGGTGGTACCAGACCAGATCGAGGCGATGCAGAACTCTACCACCTAGTAGTCACGATGGTAGTGACGCGCATAGCCACTCGGTCGCCTTTTATGACCTGCCTGGCAGAAGGGCAGTTAACCTATTCTTCAAAGGAGCTAGGACTAGATGATTGAAATAAAAAAAAATGTTTTTCATTTCAAGAACGGAAAAATCTACAGATTAAAAAATGCAATAATATCGCCTTTTACCCAAGTTCAGGAGGCCTCGTCTTGTACTTTCCTATCCCAATGATCCTATTATCATAAACGATTCAGGTTTAGGTACAAATGCACACACGACACTACACTGCACCGTCGTCGCCGATCTCGACGACGAAAACTTCTTTATCGCCTCGCGCCTAACGCAGGGCGCAATGCCACGACTCCGCCCACCACATTTAATCCGAACGCCGCACTAAGCCGAGGCCCCATCTCACAGGACAGGCCAATTTTTTTATTTAGAATTGACTATTACAGTCGACCTTATGGGTCGTTACTGCTTAAACTAAAATTAAGGCTTTAAATGCTCGCGCTAACGTCTATCCCCTTAGGTCGATAAGGTCAACTGTAATAGTCAATTCCAAAAAAAAAATCGCTCTGTGGTCTAGTGGTTCGGTGTCGGTGTTGACCACATGAGGTCCCGGGTTTGATTCACGGGTTAGGCAATTAAAAAAAAATAATAAATATTCACGGGACAAATTACACTTACTGATCTAACCCCAAAGTAAGCAAATTACTTACTTGCGCTATGGGCGTTAGACAACGGTTCTAATACATAGAAATACACATATAAATACTAGAATATAATCCACACCCGGAAATACAAACATTTGCTCATCACACAAATGCCTGTCCCCGTCGGGGATCGAACCCAAGCCCCGTCAATTGCGTAGTCAGGGTCGCTAACCACTCGACAAATGGGGCGTGTTTTTTTAGTTTTCTGACAAAAAAAAATTGCTCAGGATTGAAAAAGTGCCCGGTAAGCGATAGGTTTGCCACCTTTCACAATGTGGGACTAAATATCTTCAGTTAATCGTAGGTGCACTTGTACCTCTGCCAACCTCTTCGGGGATACGGGCGTGAAGATACTTTTGTCTTTCTTTATAGAATTAAGAGATTCTGATCATTTGAAAGTAACCCAACAGAGTGGGAGGATCACAAAGTTGCAAAGAAAACGTTGTCTTGACAATCTCGAGCGCGGTTCAATTTTCTTTTATTTTGAAGGAAATTAAGAATTAAGAAAATTATATAATCTGACAATTTACCCCGTGTTGGTTCCGGGCTCCTTTCAAGAATAGACCAACTGCCGTTCTGCCAGGCAGGTCGTAAAAGGTGACCGATTGGCTATGCAAGTCACTAACATCGTGGCTACTAGGTGGTAAAGTTCTGCATCGTCTCGCCCGGGTCTGGTACCACCGCCTTATCTATTCCTGCCGCAATAGCGTCAGTGCTTGTCACTGTCGTGTTCCGGTTTGAAGGGTAAGGTAGCCGGTAAACTTATGCATGTGGCGTTAGACCTCGCCACAAGATAGCATCGCACCATTAACACCTTTGGTGTCTACAGGCGATGGCTGATTCCATCAGAAGACCCATCTGCTTGTTTGCTATCTTATAATATAAAAAAAAATTCATAAGCCGAAATTAATGAGTTTTTTTCTACTGCCCTAGACGTCCGGCTCTATATAAAGGACATATTTGGTGGGAACCTCAATAGTAGGATTGGTTTTTTATTTTGTCACTTTCGAGTAAATCCTATAATCCCCACTTGGACACTCCTTATTTATAATAGTTTTGCCACGCTTTGTCCGATCAAAATCAAGACTTTTTAGAGCCCCCTTTGACGAAAAGACCATCTGGCATTTTACCGGACAGATCGTTTAACCCCTCGAGTCCCATCCTCGCACGCGCGGTATTTAGTAGTAGTATTTGTTATTAATTGACCCGCACCAAAGCTGATACCGCGTTGTACAAGTAATATGATTTCTCTTTAATTAAACCATATTTTATCATTCTGTTAACAATTACGTATTGATACATATATTTTGTCTATTAGGATTTAAAATAAAGTTATTCAGTCAAATATTTTACATATATAATAAAATTCAAATTCAAATTTGGTGTGGTAATATTTTACTCATTGAGTGCTGGTGGAAACTTAAAAAATACGAAGGGTTCAAATATGATCTACTGGGATTCCACAGGTTAAGGCAAATATTATCTTTCATACAACTTAGACCTCGCCACAAGATAGCAACGCACCATTAACACCTTTGGTGTCCATAGGCGATGGTTGACTCTTTCCATCAGGAGACCCATCTGCTTGCTTGCTATCTTATGATATAAAAAAATGCAGCTGGCTATAAAAACCATTATCGAGCGTTTACATTGCATGCGCTGGCGTAACCGTATAAGATACATCAAATTATTATACTACGGAAATATATATCATAAAAAGGCCTATAAAGAGTCCGCGATATTATATATATATCTATCTCCTACGGTTGACTCTCAGTAACCATTTTTATCTCTAAATAATTATTACTTATCCCGGTCAACGTCCTTTTTGTCAGAAAATAATACCTTACCTTCCATATTGGAACATGACAATGACATTGACGTTATTGCAGCAAGATAAGAAAGGCGGTGGTACCATATACTCGGGTGAGATCTTGTGGAATCCTACTATCTAGTAATCACGACGGTAGTGATATGTATATCCAATGCCTCAACTTTTACTAATTGCGTAGCAGAATAGCATATGACAAGCTGGCAAGAAAATAAATAATATATCCATATATCGGAAAACTATAGCCTAATAACTATATAAACTGAACCTTTGCACCGGTCGCATAATTTCTCAATAATTCCTTGTAAAAATCATAAGTCTAAATAATCAAAATTACTTAGAAATAACTCCATTGGGTGCCATTGTAATGAAGGGGTAAATTCGCGCACAGAGCTGTAGAATGGGTTCATCAATATGTATGGATTTTAGGGGCGAAGTAGGGCAAAGGGCTAAATCTATAACAATCTATATTATAAGTGACGATTGTCGTGAAATATAATGTTGACGAATATTGAATGAGTCGTGAAATAAATAGGTCAGTAAAGATGATTAAATATCTTATTCTCTGGTATTATGGAGTTCACTAGGCGTCAATAACTTTTTGTGCAACAAGCAAATGATAAATAAATATTCACTAGATAAATTTCACTAATTGGGGATATTTGTAACTATATAAGATAAATTTCTCTAATTGGGGATATTTGTAACTTTGTAATAAATTTTACTAATTGGCCACCCTGATAATCAAGTTGGCCACCCCTGATATATAGTTATAAATATCCCCATATTTATAACTATATATCAGGGGTGGCAAACTTGATTAGACATAAGATCTACTGTATACTAACAAAACCCTGTGCGATCTACTACTTACATACTTCTTGAAATCTTAAATGAAACAGCATAGTTTAGTGTTAAGTATACAATCATGATTCATGAAGTATTTTTTATTGAACAGTCTTAGGAGTTCCTTTACATAACACATGTGAGATTGTTTCCTTAAATTTACCTAACACTTTGGAATGTAAGTCTTGAGTTGATGACGTTTATTCAATATATATTTATTTATTTAATCACAGGAGAACCAACAGCTAACAATAACAAAATATATAAACATTCAAAACACAGAAAGCTAATGATAGATTCTTACAAACAAAAACAAAGTTAATAAAAAAAATCCTAGTCTCGATAGACCGGTTGGCCAGCGCTGCTATATATGATGAATTAATATATATATATATATATATATATATATATATATATATATATATATATATATATATATATATATAATCGTAATAATATATCGCTGGACAAATTACAAAAATCGATCTAACCCCAAAGTAAGCAAATTAAATAATATAATTTTACTTGTATTATGGGTGTTAGTCAACGATACTTATACATTTAATTTATATATAAATACCACGGATTAAATGGATACGCCTTTCAAGACAATTTCTTAGCTTGTTATTGTAGCTTTCATTTACACACAGAAATAGAGTTACTAATGAAATAAAATCACTCCGAGGGTAATTTTTAAACCTTGTCATCTTGTCATAATGATAGATGAAACAGAGTGCTAAGTGTGAGTTTTCCTTTTCGCATTCGATCGTGAGCGCGGTTCGAGTTTACTAACTGGTAACCAGTTTACCACCTAGTGGTAAACTGGTTTCTCACGTTTACCACTAGGTGGCGCTGTACAAATCACATACAAATTCCTAGTAAACTCCATACGCGCTCACGATCGAATGCGAAAAGAAAAACTCACACTTAGCACTCAGATATACAATGCGAATGTGGAAGGATGTAGGTACCGGGGAAGACCAAGACTGACATACCACGATCAGATTGATCGAGTACCCCGTTAGGGAACTGGCGTGAAGATATGTTGTTGTCATGTCATTCAGTATGATAAAACAGTACAACATGGTTCATTTCTATTTTTTTTATACAATATAACCTAAAAATAAATGTAAGACATTTTTGACAGTAATAGGAGCGTTTGCTCATATACGTGACGACACGTTTCCTCCCAATGGCGTGTTTATTAGTATCATGTGGTCTGTGATAAATACTGTAACATACATAATAAACACCCAGACCAGGAAATTCAAACATCTATGCTTATTTTAGTCGAGACACAACATTGAGACAAAAAGTTTATTTTTGCCGAGAATTGAACCCGAGCCCTATTGATATTTGATTAGAAGTTAGGTTCGCTAACCACTCAAGTAACGGGGTGGTCGACTATATTAATATGATTGGCTATACATGTCTCTATCATCGTGACTATAGATGGTAGAGTTCCGCAATATCCCGCCTGGGTATATGGTACCACCGCCTTTCCTATTTTGCCGTAATAATGTCAATGTCATTGTTATATTTAGATTTGGAGAGTAAGCTAGCCTGTGCGCTTATGCATGTACCATTGCTATACCGCTACAAAGATAATAACGCATAATTAACATCTTTGGTGTCTATACGCGATGGTTTCTCTTTCATCAGGAGACCTATCTGCTTGTTTGCTATCTAATGTAATAAAAAAATTAAAAAAACAGTGACTGCTGCAGTAGTAATGATATATGTCGGTGATGTATTCCGGTTTGAAGGGTAAGGTAGTCAGTAGACTTATGCATGCGGCATTACCATCCCCCCATACGAATAATAACGCCCCTAACATCTTTGGTGTTTATAGGCGATGATTTCTCTTTCCATCAGTAGAGTCCTTGTTTAATATCCTATGATATTAAAGAAGCGAACTCGAAAAGCATGTCTTGTCTTCTCCCTCGTCGTATTAAAGGGGTTCCGCTGCCTTTCCTTCGCCTGTCGCAGTAGCGTCAATACTTACCACTATCGTGGTCATATTTAGATGGTACGCAGTTGTTCTAATTTGTAGTTGAAAAAGTAACATGTATCTTCACGCCCGTACCCCGAAAAGGAGGCAGAGGTATAATTTACACGTCTACTGCTTGCCGAATACACTTATATGTACCACAATGTGATAGCTGGCAAGCAAACCGGACACTTTTCCAGTCCCGGGCAACGTTGTTTTTACCAGAAAACTGAAAAAATACTTTTATTGAATTGCCCAACCTGGGAATCGAATCCGGGAGCTCATGTAGTCAACACCGACCAACACCGGACCACTAGACCACATAGGCTACTAATCTCTAGTAGGAAGTCCAAATCAAGAAGAGGAAAAAACGGCTCGTTTTTTAAAACAGTAAAAGGACGACATTAAAATCCTTGCCAAAAAAAGAAAGCACATAAGAAATTATGAAAAATATTACTTTACCAAACCTTTGAGAGATAAGTGGCCATTATTAAATATTAAATAACTTTTGGGTTGTTTTGTAAAAACGAGGGTCGCGTTCACATGGGACTTTTGACAAATATTTGTGCGTATAAAATAACTGTTGGCGGTATGTAAAGTTCCTATCTCTTGGGCTTCTTTATGTCAAATGGGTATACATAAACATTGTTAATTATTAATGACATATTTAACCTTTTGACCGCCCCATTAGTCGAGTTAGGCATGGAGCATTTCATAAACAGCATGTGAAATATCACATTGTTAGGTTTTTATTTAATAAAGCAGGATTTTGCCCGACATCGTTGTTACTTGTCCGAATTAAAATTATTTTCACTGGTATCACAGAGCAAAAAAACAATGATGGGTAAGAGGGGTTGAAAACTCGGACATTCAGTCTCCTGCAGCGACCACTGTAATACACGCTGGCCTCCGTTAAAAAGTACGATAGCATCTGAATAATCCAGAACGTGCATAAGCAATTAAAGGTTTAAGGTACGTGTATTTGATAATTAATATTTCATTATGAGAATTAAAAGATGGAATGTTAAAATTAGAGTGAATAAAATAAGGTTATTAGAATAAGGGTTTTGGTTACATTAGACAATGTGAAGAAAATATAACAATGTAAAAATTGATTACGCTGTTTTAATTAGAAAAGGCAGTTATTAATATTTAATACAAGGGTGGAACGTGGCGGTTGCCCATAGCTTACTACATAATATTCTCTCATGTACCACTTTAATTGCCAAATGTAGGGTATTGCTTACAACATGATATGCATTTTCATAAATCGAATATGCTACGTCTCTTCATTTGGTTTGTGAAATATCACACTCAATGAAATCGCATCCTTCGTAAATATTCGAAATATCATCGTCTTACATCGACGTAGACTGCGAGTGAATAGCGACGAATCGGGCGTGGGTTGTATAGTGTGTAGTAGAGTGGCCGTTTTTAATAAAAAGTTGCTGACCAACAATATTAGTCTATGGTGGTGACATGTGATGTCGAAATATTCAACAACGGATGAAAATAACACCCAAATTTAACGCGATGACAGGTATCAAATAGTACTTTGTAAAAATCTAAAAAGTTTGAAACTAAAGCATTACTAGCATTACATTTCTTGAAGCTAAAAAATCGAGTAGAAAATTGTAAAAAATGTTATTTTGGTACATATCGTGTGTACATGCATATGTATTTGGTAAAAAGCGGTTAATTTAATATTGCTAATAGACACTCCAATTTTATTTATTTATAGTATAGATATAGATATTTTAGTAATACGTATTTCTAACTATTGGCATCGTTGACTAATATTCATAACACATGCAAATAATTTGCTTAATATGGGGTTAGACCAATTCGTGTAATTTGTCTAGCGATATTATTTATTGTCTGACTATTTCAAAGCACAATCATAAGTCCATCTTATACTGCATTACTCAGTCTCTATCGCGACACTATTGTATAGAATCAAGAATATATCCAATGTTAGAAAGGTCGTGAAAGCAGGATTATTTCGCGGTGAAAGCGTCAAGGAAAACTGTGGTGAATCGCGTTATCAATATTGAATCGAATGAGAGATTAAGTTTTGGTATTTTTTTAGTCTCTATTTTTGCGAGATCTTAGTTCACATTATACCTATTCCGGCCTCATCGACATATGAATTGCATGATTTAATTCCGCCATCCCCGTTTTTCTATCGATCGTCGAGGCGCACAGATTCTAGGCATCGCCATATGGTGGACGTTCTATGTACTTGGAAAAAGCGTTCGACTTGACATTCTTCACTCGAACCTCTTCATTTTTATTCTTCATGAAAGGGACTGGAACATGCTTTTTGAGTCCGTGTTCTCCGATGAGTACAATCTGGGGATCTTCAAGAGAAGAGTGAACAGGTACCTTCTAGGGAAGCGAGTTCCTTTTTAGGCCACATCTCAGCTTAATATCAGCGCAGATCTATCGACACTAAAAATATACATAAAACAGTAGTTGAAATTACATTCACAGATAATACAACCAAACTTTTCCCTCGGTGCTTGTCAAAAAGCAATGTTGAGCATATCCATATAAGATTTTCGATTGATTAGACAAAGGCAAGCAAAGTATTTTTTTAGTTTAAGATTGCAAACTAGCAGATGGCCCTTCTGATGGAAAGATATAACCTCGCCTATTGACACTAAAGATTCTAATTGTGCATTGCTATCCGTGTAGCGAGGTGATAATGCCACATCCATAAGTTTCTCGGCTACCTTACTCTCCGCTTTCTTCGTAGCGTAAACCCGAGGAAGAATTGCATACACGAAAAATCTAACCTAAAAAATATATTCCAAATCCGTCCAGTAATTTGTGATGATGATCACAAAAGGTATTCGATTCCCGGGTCAGGCAAAAAACATTTCGATGAATTGAGAACCTCCTCATGTTTTCATAGTCAGTTAAAACTATTTAAACATTTAAAAAAGTGGCCTTGTTCATTCGCTAACTACAGAGAAAATAATCTCCTTATGCTGGCATCTCGCCTCTACTGCATAAATTAGTAATTTATGAGGCAATATTTACGCTTTTACGATAAGGTACCCGAAGTTAAAAATAGAAGTTCTAGTGAATAAAAAATATTGAAAACAAAAAACCAGACTGCATTAATCAAAAAATTTCATTGCCTTAAATGAAAACTAAAAAGAAAGAAACAAGCCGAGTAGTTTAGAATCATATTAAGTAATAATGAATAACTTTATCACTGAATAGTTCTGTAATCGATGTTCATATAAAACAATTCATTAATTTTAATTCATCACAGAACGATTAACAGTCGGGGCCCATTCAATGTCTAGCTATCTAAATTCACAAAGGTAAACTACTGATTTATGTAATGAAGACCGAATAACGAATACTGAAGTAGGTATATAGGTATGTATAAAGTGCGTGAATTCAATTAGGGAAATTTACTTTAAATTTTTAAATATCCTAAATTTTTATTTAAAATATAAATGATTAATGAAACCCATAATGATTTTTAAATATCTATCCAACGATACCCCACATGATATTATTCATCAATATATATTCTTGATTTTGATAATATGGCGTATGGTGGTTTCCATGGTGGAGTATAATAAATACTTTGACAAGAGAAAGATAGTTTCCTTCAACTATAATACATATTATGTCTTTAGTGACACTTATTGACATACGAAAATCAACAAATCATCAAAATCAACCTACGCGTTTGACCTCTAGAAAGCCACATAGGAACAAACATACATACATATATAGACTGATAAACACAATACCCTCCTGCAGTCCGGTAAAAAAAAGATGAGCACTATGTTGTTATAAAATTTTGAATTATTTGAACGGCAGTTCGTAAAAAGCGAATGATTAGCAAAACTTGTCACTTTTTATAATAGTCAAGTCCATATTAAGTTTTAATTTTTTGAATGGAAAGACATTATTGTCATGGGGTCTTTTAATCAATTACTCAACTCAAAATAAAGCTTATAATTTCTAATAGTCAAAAGAGTTGTATAGAGAGCTTGTATAAATAACATATTGAAAGCTATTATATAATAATTATGTTAACGAATTAATAATTATGTTAACAAATTAATAATTAACGCTCTCTATTTACCGCATCTTCTAAAACACCTCAGAGATTACTCCCTGTAATAGTTGAGATAAGATTAACGTAATAGTTTGACAGGTTTAATGATATTACAGCAAGTTGGCTTGTTTACTAACATTACTAATATGAAGTAGTTATATCAATATTCAAAGTACCTGAGACATCAAGTTGGGTTTATATCTTAACTTAAGGAGGGATCGCTAAGTAATGTCGTTTCTTCATATTATGCCGATAATTAATTGCTCTTTCGCCGCTCATTAACTATGTCCACACTATTCAAGTTTTTCTTCATCAGAAATCAGAAATCAGAAATTGGAAAAAGTCGGAAGTCGAAAGTCGAAAGTCGGGAGTCGGGAGTCGAGAGTCGGGAGTCGAGACTCGGGAGTCGGGAGTCGAGACTCGGGAGTAGGGAGTCAGAACTCAGAACTCATATATCAGAAGTACTTTATTTTTTTACAAGTTATTTTTTAACAAATCTTTAAAAAAATTTACAAATTATTTTGACACGTCAGTATATTTTAAAAACTACTACCGAATCGGAAACGCAGCCAAACACTGACAAGATCCGGCGGAAGAAACTGAGCGGGCTCGTGTTTTTTTTTCAAAAGCATGCTTCACAACACAGACAACAGCGCACGTGAGGCATGGTCTTGACGCGTGAGCTATGACAGTTGAAAGCGTAGTGCGTGCTGTGATATTCATGTTTCGGCTTTGGATGGATTTCTGTGCCACAAAGCGTTCAACAGACATTCCACCAAGTATAATGTTCTCATCACACATGTCTCTAAGAGCTGACAGAAACTCAGATGACTATGTTGGCGTTGCGTTCCTTGACGGATTCAATTATAGAATGCCTCATACCAAAGTTGAATAGCATGACGACGGTAAAAGTTGAAAATAAAATGCTACAGTGTGGACATGGGCGTACTGAAGGGGTGAGGGGGGGGGGAAGGGAGGGGAAGCTGCCCCCCTGGAATTTGTTTACCTCTCTACTGTTGTAGATAAAAATATAGTCTTAAAATGTTGCGGTTGCTCCCCTGGCCCAGAACCTGGGTACGCCCATGACATATCAAAGTTGTTTTAAGGTTATATTGACTTGTTTACTTTTAAATAATTCAAAATCAAGCTATGTTTTTGAAATTGATGGTAAAATGGCCAGACAATAAAAAAAAAGTGGTTGTTTAGGTATTTGTATCGTCTAAGTAACACACCGCATTTAAAAAAACCTAGTTATTTTGAAATCACAGACAAATACTTTAATTTTATTTATATATCTATATCCCAACCCTAATCCTAATAATATTATAAATGCGAAAGTATATTTGGATGTGTGGGCATGTTTGTTCCACTTTCACGCAAACACTACTAAACGAATTTGAATGAAATTTGGCACACAGGTAAATGATGACCTGGAATATCACATAGGCTATTTTTTATCTCGAAAAAATTTGGTGATCCCGTGGGATTCGCAAAAAATTTCACAATGCAGGGCGCTGCTCGCTGCAGCTAGTATTTAATAAACACCCAAACCTAGAAATCAAACATCAATGTTCATTAGACTAACGGTTATCCCTGTTGGGAATCGAACCCGAGCCCATTGATTCCGTAACCGCAAACCGCTCGATCCTTTTATCGATATACTCGTAAAACTTATTTTCCTAACAGATCATTTTATTGGATACTGAAGTGAAGGGTATACGCTTCGCTTTATTTCATTACATAATATTGATATTGGAAGAAATATCTGCGGAATGTGGAGGAAAATATTTAAAATATTCCGTGCATTATCAAAAGAATGATCTCTGTTTATATCGGAAGGCTTTATTGCAAGTTCTGATTTGATTTTAACCCTATAGATTTTTACCTTATATTTTTTTACCTTAGATTTTAACCCTATAGGTTTGAAAGAAAGTGTCGGTGTAAGGATGAGAAAGGGCATCCTCCGTTGTTTCGGACATGTAGAAAGAATGGTATATAAAAGGTTAACAAAACAGATACACAATGTGAATGTGGAAGGCTGTAGGTACCGGGAAGACCAAGACTGACATACCATGATCAGACTGATTGAGTACTATCCGAAGGTGGTGTCAAGGATATGAAGAGAGTGATGAATGTGGAGGAAGTGAGACAAGCTTGCAAGGATCGTGATGTATGGCACTCTGTTCTCTCTGCCTACCCCGTAAGGGATCTGGCGTGAATATATGTGTGTATTTTTACTGATCTCAGCTGCTTTTCTACAGTTTCGTTGAAAGGAAAAAATGAATCCTTTATATTATCACTTTGTTGTCTATCAGTTTGTCTGTCCAACCGTCTGTTAAAACCTTTTATCTCGGGAACGTGTGTAGGTTTCGATTTGAAATTCAAACCATATACTGAAGTCTACGGTCCATTCAAGCTGTCAAAACATCAAACTTATTAAAGTTAGTTATTTGATGCCTTGTGTGCTCGTCAAGAATATTTATTGTTACTTTAGTTAAATTTTAAGTATTTCTCATATAGGTGAATTATAAATTCTTATATATATACTAGCTGACCAGCAAACGTTGTTCTGCCTTTATAACTACTCTTATTTTTTTTCGATATTTTCTCACCTTTTAAACCTCCCCTGGACTTCAACAATTAATTCAAAACCAAAATCGTTTCATCCGTTTTCGAGTTTTAGCGAGACTAACGAACAGCAATATATATATATATATATATATATATATATATATATATATATATATATATATATATATATCTTTAGCTGTATCTGTATCAGCTGTATCTTTTTTTGGTCAATCCAAAGGTGATGATGAGATGTCAAGAGTTTCTATAACCAGCATTTTCCTATAATGCCAGTTGCAGAGAAAATAAGCCAGATCTGTAGTAAAAGTGATTTGCACTCTGTGATCTTTGCCTATGCCGTATAAGATCTGACGTGATGATATACATAGATACGTATGTATGAAATTGAGGTATTCAAGTGTTAATTATGTTCAGTGCAAGAAGTAAATTCGTCTTTACCACCTTCTTATTTATTATTATTCTTTATTTAATTTTTAATTAAATAATAGTATTCTTTATTTAATTTAGTTTCTCGGTACGTCCGGTCTGGAGGACATAAATCACGTATAACAAACGTTTTCCCGTCTACATAAAGCATTAAATATATTGTACAGTTGAAGACGCTCCACGTTAATGATATGAGAGAAAAACCAAAAATTTTAAAAGAAACCCACTTTTTAATTTATATATTAATACGTGAAGAAAAATCTTTGTACCCTTTTTAATGATTATTGCCCGAACGTTGGGGTATGAAATTTGGCTTGCTTTGCGATAGGCTTGCCACCAAAGATTTAAATACCGGTATTTTGTGGTAACGTTATTGCTCGCGGCGTGACATAACGTTATTTTCAAGTATAACGTTATCCATAAATGATACAGAATTTGTTACTGTTTAATAACGTTAATCATTACGTTCTGTTATACACTACGAATTAACATTATGATATATGGTATTATGACGTCGTCTTCTAGCGCTAGTTGGCGAACCAATCATGAAACAGCATGAAACTTATAGCATAACCTTTTAAATCTTTGATGTTTATGGACCTAAGTGTATATACAACAGAAAACCGGCATGGATATAATTTTGCTAAGAAATTTATGTAAAACTTTAAAAACCACATATTTGCTATAATTAATCTAAAAAGTTATCTTGTTTATGAATCTGAGCGTACAATATGTTGATTGTGCAACAACAAGAATATAATTTAAGAAAAACGATATTGATCTAATTTTGCTAAGAAAAATATAATCGTATAAAAGCATATGTTTGCTATTATAAGCTGTAAAATATAATCCTATTTATGAAGCTGAGTTTACACAATTCAGATATAATTTTCCTAGCACCATAAACACAGTACCGTACAAATAAATCCGTCTAAATTTGTCCGCATCCCGTACAAAGAACTAATCCTATCGAAATGAAATATTGTACGCTTGGGTAATATTTTCTGTGCGTCCGTACATACATACGTACTAAGGCAACAAAATGTTTATTTTGTGGAGTGGGAATTGGCTAACAAAATTATTATTTGTCCAGTAATATGATTTATTTGAAAAGCAGTCTTTTGTTTAGATTTATATAAAACTAGATGTATTTTCGACCTCTTCCTATATACTTCTGGTCAAATTCAATATGTTTTTGAAGATAGCTTAGCTGTTCTCTGCACCTCTGAATACCCCATTAGTCAAATGGTTAGCGACCCTTACTATGCATCAACGGGGTTCTGGTCCGATTTTTTTATATTATGAGATAGCAAACTAGCAGATGTGTCTTCTGATGGAAAGATGTAACCATCGCTTCAAAGGTTTCCTTCGTTCCTTCAATATTGCGTTCCTATGTTGCGCCGAGGTCTAATGCCACATGCACAAGTTTACTGGCTACCTTACCCTCCAAAGCGGAACACGACAGTGACAAGAACTGACGCTATTGCGGCAGGAATAGACAAGGTGTTGGTACCAGACTCGGTCAAGACAATTCAGAACTCTGCCACCTAGAAGCCATGATGGTAGTGACTCGCATAACTAATCATTCGCCTCTCTCGAACTGCCTGGCAGAACAGCAGATTGTCTATTCTTCAAAGGGAGCTCAGTTCAACACCGGCAGAATGTATTTTACTAATCCAAATATTTATATATATTTAAATTAATCCATACTATAGAATAATAATAAGAAATATTAGTACAATATCACATTTTATTCAGACAAATATACTTATTTTAACCTGAGGTTACATTTCTTAAACGATCCAATAAGATATAAATCACTGCTAGCATTAATCATTAAATTAAACATAAAATAACACAACTCACTTGATAACTTCACAAAAGTAATCACACTTATTTACTCACAAAAGTAATAACACACAATTTACGGAGACTTTTAATGTTCACTGCACCAGAATCAAAAGACGACTGAACATATTTCACTGATTTCGTTCTCTCAACACTTTCGGTTATACTATGGTTTCCCCGCCATAACTTGTACGAGAAACAAGCTCGGCAGCGCCATCTAAGTAGATACAAACTGGTCGGTAAAACAGTTACGCCCGCCGATATTTCGGTCGATAAATTGTGAATGTACATGTAGCGACATCTAGTATGCGAGGGCGACAACAATACTAATATTATAAATGCTAAAGTAACTCTGTCTCTCTCTTCTTTACGCCCAAGCCACTGTACCGATTTGGATGAACTTTGGTATATATATAGTTTAAAAACAGAGAAAGGACATAGAATAGTTTTTATACCGGAAATCTCACGAGAACGGGAACTGATTACAGAACATTTATTTTAATTTTTTTCCACACGGACGGCTGACGAAGTCGCGGGCACAACTAGTAAACTATAAATTAATTAGCTAGTTAATTCATTTTAATTTCATTTTTAAAACTAACGCTTATTTTAAAGTAATTTTGAATGAATGGTAATTAAAAGTTACCAAGCTAGCTAGTAGCTAGTTATTTAGAAGAAAGTCATTTATTAGTCCCAGGAAGGTGGTTAGCTCTAATTAACTTTGAAAGCCGACCTCGTCATTTCGCTACCTGTGGGCTATATTCAAGCAAATATTTACCAGCTGCTTCTAATAAATAAGGACCTAGGGTGACTACACTATACGTACGAACTTTCGAGAATTGTTTTTATCTAAGCTCCTTAATCTGTATTTTAGCGTTCAACTTTTTTGTCATATTTAAAAAAAGTGTGGTTATGCCCGGTTCCTTTACGGGGTAGACAGAGAGAAGTGAACGTCTATAGACTTTCCGGTTCACCGCGATTCACCGGTTTGTCGGTTGGTGAGATAAGTGGTGATCCTCATCGCCGCATTTACTTAACAATTATTGACTATTTGTAGCGATAATCGGGACCAACAGATTTACGTACTTATCTGAAGCACAAGAGTGGTAATACACCACTCCGCCAGTCTCCGAGCTACGACTGAGATTTTAAATTTTTTGAGAAAAACCACGAAAAAACTTTAATAACCATTTTGGAAAAGTGTTATTAACACACGGGGATCGAACCCGGGACTTGATGATCTGAGCGAAATAAGCTACCTACCACCACGTGGCACGTGGCAGTCTTATTTTAAATAAATATATATAAATGTACTACTGGACAAATTACACGAATCGTTCTAACCCCAAAATAAGTATATCTTTGCTTGCTTTTTTTAAAATTTTAATTGATTATAAGCGTTTGTCTTCCATCTCACCTAATGGAAAGTGTCAATGAAGACGAAGGCGGTACACGCCTATCCAAAAGAAACCTATTCACTCTACTTTTAGAGGTTTCAAAACTGTATTTGTTAGAAAAATTGGCAAAGCAGTAGGGCTACTCTTGAAAACCGATTTCAATTTTAAATGAATATTTAATGAATTTTGAAGTATTTCGTACTCTGGACACGGATTTCAAAATTTTTTGGAACTACTCATTATGGCTTTTATTCGCTATTTTGTTTAAAACGGTACTTAAAATTTCCACTTGTAACACTAGCTTGACGTGTAATGATGACATCTATTTGCAATAATTAAGTCGTTACTATACTGAATCAATGTGGGCAATATTGATTTCAAGAGTACCGTTTTTTGACGATATTCGAAACTTATTGTTTTTATCAATATTGGTTTAAGATTTATATGCATTGTTTTCAAGAGTAGGCCTGCAGTTCGTTCCAAATCTTGGCGACTCAAACTAAAAAATAAAAAATAAATTTGCCCGTGTTATTAGTGCTAGTCAACAACACTAATACATAGAAATACATATATAAATACTGTGATATACGTAATAAACACCAAAATCCCGAAAACAAACGTCTATGCTTATCCAAAAAAGTAAATTCCTGTCGGGAAAGGTTTAGTGGGAGGTGTTGCTACTCTCGTTCCTTTGATTAGCACATTAAGCTGTTGGTTTCAGTAATCACTATAAAGAAGCGATAATCGTTATTAGGTTGATAAAATACGGTGATGATAATCACCACATATCTCACCAGCTGACAAACCCGTGATTGCGATGAACTTGGAAGTCAAAACTCGATTACAATTAACAATCCTCGATTTGCTCTGCATAACTTATAAGACACGAGTGAAATGATATTATTATAAAGATTACTTGAACACATTCACTTTTTGCGTGTTAAGAAAAGTATTCCAGTTGATGCATTGGGTACTTTAATGGTAAGGTTTGAAATATGGCGAACGTTAGTTATCATTTGGATGATTATGTTGTCTCGTTTGGTGCAAAATAACGACGCTCCAACACTCTTTTATTATGTGAGAGCATCTGTAATTATCTCGTAGTCATGATACCGTTAACTAAGCCATGAACATCCATTGCTGTATAATTTAATGGAAAAAATGTCGAATGCAAGATGTATGTAAAATGAAGCCATTTTAAAATGAATATTTTTATATCTAAGCAGATGGGTCTCCTGATGGAAAGAGTCAACCATCGCCTATAGACACCAAAGGTGTTAATGGTGCGTTGCTATCTAGTGGCAAGGTTTAATGCCACATGCATAAGTTTACCGGCTACCTTACCCTCCAAACTGGAACACGACAGTGACAAGCACTGACGCTATTGCGGTAGGAATAGGTAAGGCGGTGGTACCAGACCTAGACGAGACAATGCAGAACTCTACCACCTAGTAGTCACGATGGTAGTGACTCGCATAGCCAATCGGTCGCCTTTTACGACCTGCCTGGCAGAACGGCAGTTGGTCTATTCTTCAAAGGAGCACAGAATGAATACGGGGAGGGAAATGTTATATGTTTTAATATATAAAATATTGAGATAGCAAACAAGCAGATGGGTCTCCTGAGTCAACCATCGCCTATAGACACCAAAGATGTTAATGGTGCGTTACTATCTTGTGGCGAGGTCTAATGCCACATGCATAAGTTTACCGGCTACCTTACCCTCCAAACCGGAACACGACAGTGACAAGCACTGACGCTATTACGGCAGGAATAGGTAAGGCGGTGGTACCAGACCCGAGCGAGACAATTCAGAACTCTAACACCTAGTAGTCACGATGGTAGTGACTCGCATAGCCAATCGGTCGCCTTTTATGACCTGCCTGGCAGAACGGCAGTTTGCCTATTCTTCAAAAAAGCCTGGAACCAACATGGGGAAACTATATTTTTAACTACATTTTTAAAATCAACCTCAATCAAAAATCAACCTTGAAAAAGGCTATAATTATTCCTATTCATAAGTCGAGGGATAAATCAACTCCATCTAATTATAAACCAATTGCTTTATTAAGTTTATAAATTATTTGATTTCTAAAATATTAGAAAAGATTATGAATAAGCGACTTATATCATTTTTAGAGAATAATTGTTTACTGACTGACAACCAATATGGATTTAGATCTAATCGGTCCACCGACGATGCGTTATTGAACTTGACTAATCTGACAACTTCAAGGAAATAAGTGTTTAAGTGTTTTCCTTGATTTACAGAAGGCATTTGATACTGTGTTAATACCAATACTACTTGCTCGATTACATAACCTAGGCATACGTGGGATTCCTTATGAATGGTTTAAAAACTACCTTACTATACGCACTCAACAAGTACGGATAAGTAAACTGTATAGTGATAACTCAGTGTGTTCATTTGGTGTTCCTCAAGGAAGTACGTTAGGACCTACGCTCTTCCTGATATATCTTAATGACCATGCAAAATAAAAATAAGCAAAGCTCATCTGCATATGTTTGCTGATGATACAATTGCACTTTTTTATGGGTCTTCTTGGAGCGAAGTTTTTAAATGGGCTGAAGTAGGTTTGATTTGCATAGCTTCATGGCTTGAGGATAATCTTTTATCTTTAAATATTAATAAAACTAAATATATGCGTTTTAGCCTAAAATGTGAACCAAATAAAAGTTATGCACTACGAATGCACACATATCTCTGCAAAGGCAGCAACTCGAAGACTGTAAGCCATTGTAGTTGTGAGCATCTAACTCAAGTAGACAAACTAAGATATTTGGGGGTTGCAATAGATAACAGGTTGTCTTGAACGTATAATATTTCAGATATTGCTAAACGAACAAGAAAATTCGTTACCTACGAAATTTTACAAATCATCAACTGTTAATAACTATTTATAAAGCATTAGCTCAAAATTTAATATATTTTTGTATTACAGCCTGGGGTGGTGCATCAAAAACGCATATATTAGAGCTAGAAAAACGCAGAGAGCACTTTTAAAAACAATTATGTTTTTGCCAATTCGTACGCCTACATCAAAAGTTTACGAAATGACAAATGTATTAAGTGTTAGGAAGCTTTTTGTATACAAATGTGTTCTCCACTACTTGATGGAAAAGGACAAATTCCTTTTATTGGATCAAAAAAGAACAATTAGATATCCCATACCCACTTTTAAAAAGTCATTTTTCAAGAAACACTATCAATTTCTAGCACCGTATCTATCAAATTTATTAAGACGTTCTATGCCTTTATACAAAATAAATATTAACAAACTTAAGACACAAATTTTAAAATGGCTTCAGCAAATTGATTATTATACTTTGGAAAACATTATTTATGCACATGTCTAGCTTTTGGGGGCATTATTCTCATGCAACACACACAGATGCATAAACACATACACACACATACACACACACACACACACACACACACACACACACACACACACTCACACACATATTACACAAGCATAGCAACTATGTACTATAATGTTACACATTTTTGTATTTAAGTAACTTCATGTGGAATAAATGTATGTGAGATTACTAATGTACTTAGAAATCGAATCTTAGGGAAGGATCTAACCTCTATAACACGGGTTATCCTAGTATAGAGGTTAGAGCTCCACAATGATTTTTTCATGTACTGTGTAATAAATAAATAAATAAATAAATAAAATATATAAATAAAAAATCGCTAGAAATAACTACGAACCTTTGAGACTTTACCAACGGAAAGCCTATAGACGTTAGGTTTATTCTGCTCACCCCGAAAACTAACCAGCAGTAGATAATACTGTCATATAATAATACTAGCTGACCCGGCAAACGTTGTGTTGTTCAATATATTTATAACAGTATTTCTCTACTACATAATGGATGGTTTTATACGTATAAACCTTCCTCTTGAATCACTCTATCTACTGAAAAAACCGTATCAAAATCCGTTGCATAGTTTTAAAGATCTAAACATACATATGGACATAGGTGGTAGAGTTCTGCATCGGCTCGACCGGGTTTGGTACCACCGCCTTACCTATTCCTGCCGCAATAGCGTCAGTGCTAGTTACTGTCGTGTTCCGGTTTGCAGGGTAAGGTAGCCGGTAAACTTATGCATGTGGCATTAGACCTCGCCACAAGATAGCAACGCACCATTAACACCTTTGGTGTCTATAGGCGATGGTTGACTCTTTCCATCAGGAGACCCATCTGCTTGTTTGCTATCTAAGATATAAAAAAAACGTAGGGACAGACAGCGGAAAGATACTTTGTCTTCACTACATAGTATAAAACAAAGTCGTTTTCTCTGTCTGTCCCTATGTCCCTATGTATGCTTAAATCTTTAAAACTACGCAGCGGATTTTGATGCGGTTTTATTTAATAGATTGATTGATTCTTGAGGAAGGTTTTAGTATATAAACCTTTCCGATATTCCCCCGGGACAAAAGTTATGCGGCTAAAACCGCGGGTAGGTCGCTAGTATACTATGTAGTGATAATTATATATCCGAAAATGTATTAAAACGATAGACACCCTACAAAGGAAAGTAGCTTTTAATTAATTCGGTGACTTCGTCGCACCGTGCCTCGATATCAAATAATTTTTATCAATATATTTTATACACACGCCTGCCATAATAAGGTTATTTATCGATTATTGGATTATCGTTATCGATATTAATAACGAATATGGTAAAATGTGTTATGAGAAAAATGTGTTATAAATCTACCTTGTAAATTTTCGCGAAAAAGCACCTAAGAGTATGTAACATTATAGAGTTTACACGTATTTAAAATAAATTCTGCATATCAATTATAAGTTGTGAATTAGTAACATAAATTGCTATGCAGATGACAGTGCTGGCGATGCTACATACTCTGGCCGTAGCGGTACTTCTCGGGAACACGTCGAAGAGAGCCGAAAGAAGCTTGTGTCTTAGAATAGGGTCGTCAAAACTTGGTCACATTTAACCTTAAAAATACACAGCTTTGCGCGTTCACCGCAAAAAAGACTCCCTTTGTTGTGTCACTTCGACTTGAGAATACTCTCCTGATAGCCTCAGCCAGTGTCCGAATCCTGGGAGATTTCGTAGACAATATTAACAAAGTGGATATAATTCCCGAAACATAACACAAGGAATTCGTTGTTCGTCATTTACGAAGAATGATTTCCAGAATATTTTATTCCAAGCGCTTTCTCTACAATGTTTGTTGGAATAACTGAAGCATGAGTATACTTGTGCATTGTGCCCCGAATACGTCACTTTAGATGTTTTATTAGTCTAGAACTCACTCTTATTATTATTAATACAAAAGTTTGGGTAAACGAGCGTTAATGTTTTGGCTACTGCGCGGTAGAATTCTGTATTGTCTCACCCGGGTCTGGTATCACTGACTTATCTATTTCTGCCGCAATAATGTCAGTGCTTGTCACTGTCGTGTCCCCGTTTTGGAGGGTAAGGTAGCCGGTAAACTTATGTATGTTACACTACGACCCCACCGCGAGGATTGCAACGCACCATTACCATCTTTGGTAAACAATGATTTGTCTCTTTCCATTAGAATAGCTATGTTTTTTGCTACTTTTTTTTTTATATCATAAGATAGCAAACAAGCAGATGGGTCTCCTGATGGAAAGAGTCAGCCATCGCCTATATACACCAAAGATATTAATGGTGCGTTGCTATCTTGTGGCGAGGTCTAATGCCACATGCATAAGTTTACCGGCTACCTTACCCTCCAAACCGGAACACGACAGCGACAAGCACTGACGCTATTGCGGCAGCAATAGGTAAAGCGGTGGTACCAGACCCGGGCGAGACAATGCAGAACTCTACCACCTAGTAGCCAAAACATTAACGCTCGTTTACCCAAACTTTTGTATTAATAATAATAAGAGTGAGTTCTAGACTAATAAAACATCTAAAGTGACGTATTCGGGGCACAATGCACAAGTATACTCATGCTTCAGTTATTCCAACAAACATTGTAGAGAAAGCGCTTGGAATAAAATATTCTGGAAATCATTCTTCGTAAATGACGAACAACGAATTCCTTGTGTTATGTTTCGGGAATTATATCCACTTTGTTAATATTGTCTACGAAATCTTTATACTATTCTGCTAGGTAAAGTATAATATTGCTAAATGATAGAGGGCTGCATTATCTCGCCCGCGTTTGGTATTATCGCCTTCTCTATTTGTGGAACAATATATATATATATATATATATATATATATATATATATATATATATATATATATATATATATATACAATTTTAAATAGAATTTTTGGACGTTTTTGAGACGCTTATTGTGTACCTTGGGTTTTTTATGTCAATGGGTATCCCCTGATATGATTGATTTCTGGAATAAAAAGTAACCCATGTGCTATTTTAGGTCATCATTTAGCTGTGTGCCAAATTTGGTTCAAATCCGTTCAGTAGTTTTGACGTGATTGAGTAACAAACATCCAACCATCCAAACATCCACACTTTTGCATTTTTAATTTTATATATAAAACTCTCATGTCACAATGTTCGTTCCCGTACTCCTCCGAAACGATTCGACTGATTCTCATGAAATTTTGTGAGCATATTGAGTAGGTCTGAGAATAGGCCAACATCCATTTTTCATACCTCTAAATGCTAAGAGTAGTCCACCCCTAAATTTTTTTATTATTATATTTTTTTATTATTATATTTATAATATTTTTTAGATAACATTTTTGTTTTTATTTTTTATGATACAGCGTTAAATACAGCATTTAATTAAAAATATATACAACCCCTGATTTTTAACCTTCTACGATCAACCCCTATTTTTTAATTCAATAATTTATATGGCAAAACAACGTTTCCCGGGTCAGCTAGTATTAATATGGATTTTTCACATGACTAATTTATTGTACGACGTCAGCGCAAACGCGCGGGCGACGTGTTTTCTTATCGGCTCAGAAATTCAGTGGAATTTTCTCATTAACTGCTATGTCTAGCATAATTTGGAATAAATTTATTTATAAACAACATTGTATTGTAGCATTCATCTGTAAAAATCAGTACAGTCAATAGTAATTTCACGTTACAAGAAACAAGATACTATCGACAGACATTATTAATCAGTCATATTTTTTTTTTATTAGGTCCATACTTATTTGAGGAATAGTTGTATCAAAAATGACTATCTAAAGTATCTTCATGTCTGCATCCCCGAAGAGGTGGCCAGGTAGGAAGTTTAAGTGTACCCACGATTAACCGAATATATATTTGGTCCCACAATATTACATGATAGGTTGCTACCTATCGATAAACGATAAACTATCGATAAACGGACAATTTACGATCCCGAGAACGTTGTTTTTTTCAGAAAACACACCTGAATCTGCTGTATTTTATTATAATAATGATACTTGCAAATCGACAAATTGATAATAAATTTTGTAAATAACCTAAATAAAAATGGCGGGTGATATCCTTGTCTGTACTGCCACATTACAGGTCATCCATAAATTACGTCACACGAAATTCATGATTTTCTGACCTCTCCCCCGTCCTTGTCACAGCTGGTCACATTTGGGAGTCCCCTCTCCTACCTACTATGATGTCACATATTTAACAAATTTTACATTGGAATAATGATCTAATTCGATTATTTTTTATTTATACAGGTAGCTTTTTAAATTTAAAGTTTTGTAAGATATAAAGTATATGTATTTTGAAAAAATGTGATGTCACAAAATTTCGGGCCCTCTCTACCTCTTGTCACACAATGTCTCACTTCGTCGACCCCTCCTTAATATGTGAGGTAATTTATCGATGGCCCCTTAACTATCCACTTTTTCTCTCTCTATTGTCCACGAAATTATTTTTAACTAGTGATCGTCCTGTGGTCGAAATTCGACTACGTACTTAACAATGAAACCTCCTAAGTTTGAGAACATATTTTAGTCGCTAAGTAAATAGTATACATGTGTGTATTAATATTATCATGTATGTCACATAAATATAGTGTACGTAATATTCATTTTTATTAATTTAATGTAGGCATTTTAATGCATCCAATTAAAACATGTTTAATTTTTTGCAGTCCTTTGCAATGTAAACTTGAACTGCGTCAAATTTCATACTTTATCGTTCACGTTATTGTTAGGGGTACATAAATTTCGTTTTTACGAAATAGATGCGATAAAAGCGAAATCTGCATTTTATTTGCGATAAAAGCGAAATTTGAAAATTAAATACTTTCGCACCTTTTCACGTTACGTGCTTTCAAATGTTGATCAGACACGGTTTCTTACTGGTTTCTGGTTTCTCACGTTTACCACTAGGTGGCGCTCTACAAATCACATACAAATTCATAGTAAACTCCAAACGCGCTCACGATAGAATGCGAAAAGAAAAACTTACACTTAGCACTCTGTTCAAAACAGACAGAGACGGCACGAGTTGTTTACGTAAATAAGGAGCGCACAAAATCTTGCTACCCTGGATTTACAAAAGCAGCTATTCAATGTCTCAGTTACCCTGTCAATAGTGTTGATGCCGAGAGGTACTTTAGTATCTACAACATCGTAGTTGATCGCAGGCGAACAATCAAAGATGAAAATATAGAAATTACAACAATGCTAGCCTTTAATTGAGTTTTTAACACTGTGTTTTTTGCGAAATAAATGTGAAATTTTCTATTTAGAGTTTTTTTTAATGCGAAATCACGATTTTTTATTTGCGAAATTTACGTACCCCTAGTTATTGTTGAATAAAGGAGTACAAAATTTCCACTTCACAAATTATTTTTTATTATTATTGACTTCTATTTATATGTGTAAGCAATATAAAATTATTTATTATTCAATTATTGTGATAATATGAGCGTTAGCGACATTCTTCTCTTGGATTTTCTAAAGGATCTTTAATAAAGATATGACATATAATCATATTCGAGATTAAATATGTGGAAGTTCCAATATATTTAATCAAGCAAAACAATGTTTCAGATTGACACGTCAATAACTAAGCACATCACTATCCAATCAACTGACTGTGAGAGCTGTCAACTCAGCCAATAAATTAGTCGACAAGCTATCGAGTTCCCTTTAAACCGACTCAGTGAATCGTACATTTTTATTATGACTCCATTTGCGTAGTGAAATATGATTAGTGTTTAGTGTTTATATATCGATATTTCTTATTAATAATTACGTTTTTTTTTCAGAAATCAGATTAGTTTATTCAATAAAACTTTTTACAAGTTATTTTGACCCGTCAACATTTTTTTTATACTATTACCGGATCGGAATCGGAACTCAGTGGGCTTGTCTTTTTTATATCATTCATTTTTTACATTATCAATATCAATTTTATATTATTAGATAGTTATTTATTTATTAGGATTATGATACTGAGTATGCGACGGAGTACTCGGACACAAAAACTTTTTCTTTTATAGATTTTAGCGGCGTGCACATGATTATGACACATTTTATTCATTTACTTACTATTAATTAAAATCATCGAAAACGTACGAACGTTTTATTAAAATATCTGTGAATGGCAAGTAAAGCACTGCTTTTCTGCCTATAAGGAGCGCACGCGCCTAATTATTTGTAATATGAATAATATTGTAAATAGTGCTTGAATGTAATATTAATATTCGTTTGTTATCAAAATGCTGTACTACAGTGGCGCCACTTCCGCAACACCGTGGAATCCTATTAAACAATGTTATATCAAATTATAAACTTAGAAGTGGTGACATCTGAACTGATCTGTTTGAAGTTGACATTTTTCAATCTACCCTACTTTTAATTATTTTAAAACTGTGATACTATAAAATACCTTGTACCGGCCTACTCGGGTCATTTTGCTGTAAGTTGTGAAGGAATAAACACATCTATGTATTTCAAACTGTCTATTATTAAAAATGAACATAATAATAGATATCAATATAAATGTTATATTATTAGATATATATCAATATCAATTTTATGTTATTAGATAGACGAAAATATCAATTTTATATTATTAGATAGCAAAACTGATGGAAATAGATACCATCGCCTATAGGCACCAAATATGTCAATGGTGCGTTGCTATCCATGTAACGGAATCCCATTGCCACATGCGTAAGTCTACCGGGTACCTTACCCTCCAAACCACGACAATGACCTGAGGCTTGCGTCCTCAGACATGAACGATACTAAATTTAGTATTCTGCTACTATGAAGATATTGCAATGGTAATGTATTTTGACCTGAGACTGCAGCATTTCTATCCAAAAATTATTAACAACCCTTTTCACGTATTGCTTGCAAATGTTACATATAAGGCAAGAACGTGGTCTTATAATGTCTGGAGATTTTTTAATTTTTAATTTAGAGCTTTGAATATTGAAATACGCGGACTATTTTAGTTTCATCGTGTTGATCCGGGCTCCCTTTGAAGAATAGACCATCTGTCATTTGGCTAGGCAGCTTGTAAGAGGCAAACGATTGTCTAATGAGTCATTACTATCGTGGCTACTAGCTGTTAGAGTTCTGCCTTGTCTCGCTCAAGTCTCGAACCACCACCTTACCTATTCCTGACGTAATAGCTCCAGCGATTCTCACTTTTGTTTTCCGGTCTGGGGGTAGGCGGTAAACTTATACATGCGGCATTAAGGCGCTGTCAACACCAAAAACGCGCACTCTGTCTATTTCTATTGGAGTAAACGAGAGCCCACTATCTTATTTATTATAAGACCTGTCCAGGCAGTGTACCTTATAATAAATAAATATTTAAATAAAAAAGTGTAGATTATTTGTCAAATATGATGACTTCATGTTTTTAATTGCAGACCCATACATCAAAAAAATAAAAATATAGAACTGTTTATGATGATTAAAGACTAATTTTCGTAATTATTTTCTGTTGATCCAATTTTGTTCAATTATGTATCAAGTCTGGCTACGGTCTTTGGCATATGATGAATATTAACATATATTTTTTGTGATGTGCCATAACCAATAGTTTTTCTTAAAGAACTGCTTAAATAACATCAACAAATTAGGTCTTGTTAGCCTCTTAAGATCCCGCCTCGAGGCTAGCAATACACCTTAACATCTGTGGTGTCGATAGGCGATGGTAGTTTCTGTCCATCAAGAGAGCGATTTATTTGTATGCTCTTATGATATATGTCCTTAAACTCAAGACAGCTATGAACTGGCTAGACGGTGAAACAATTTATGCTACTTGCAGGCTCTATTTATTTAAAATTTATGTGAAACTGTCTACGAAGATAATCTTGTTGTTATATTCTATGGGATATGATACTAATTTTTAAATTATAAACACATACTTTAAACTTTGTGTTATTTTTGACGAGTCTAACATATTTTCTAAGAATTTTTTTAAAGTGCTGGAAAATAGACAACCTGGATAACGTCATATACAACCTGCCGATCTGAAAAAATGCGATAAGGAATTTGTCAGATGCTGTGACTACTTGATAAAATTATTAATTATATATACATACATATGTGTTGATTTCTATCGTAAGCACAATTGGCTTAGTGCAGCATTTTCGGGGTGATAGATCATCATTTCTCTTGATTTGAATTGAATAGCTCATCGGTGCAGTATTTTTGATGGACAAAATATTTTTCGTACTATAAAACTGTCTTTGGAATGCATTAACATTAAGTGTGTATCCATCAAGGTAAAAAAACTCATAAATTCAGCAAATTTTGATCATGCTCGTTTTCGAAAAAAGTCGTAAATAGAAAGTATGTTGATTTACCAAAAGGAAGCCATTCAAGAAGTTTCAAGTATGTATTTACCATTTAAAATGTTGTGTGATATCTCGAGGACTATTAAGGGCTCGCACACACGAGCGGCAAGTTTCCAACAACAAAGACAACTGCAGTCGTAGATACGAGTAGGCGACGGCTGTCGACAAGTCCGTGTTAGCCGTCGATACAGCAACTAACTTTTTTTATATCATAAGCATTTTTTATATCATAAGATAGCAACCAAGCAGATGGCTCACCTGATGGAAAGTAAAACCATCGCTTATGGACACAAAAGATGTTAATGGTGCGTTGCTATCCGTGTAGCGAGATGGCTACGCCATGTATATTAGTCTAACGGCTGTGTGCATATGGCGGTGGTAACAAATATCTGGGTGAGATGTTTAGGAATTCTACCTCCTAGTAGTCACGATGGCAGTGACGCGTACCTATAAATAATCGGCCGCCTTTTACGACTTGCGTGGCTGAACGTCAGTTGGTCTATTCTTCAATGGAGCTCGAACTAATATGGGGATTGCAAAAAGTGTAAAGAATAAAAAAATAAAACCACGCTTAATATGGGTTTAAGAAGCATTGGTATATATCAGAAGAGATCAAGATGTGTAATTTCAGCACTCAAATCATTACTGGGAAACACAAGCAAAACTTTTTTAATCATTTTCGAATATGCCTTGCTTTTTTGATGAGTTAAAAATAGAGTTATCTTGATAATCTTCATAATCTTTATAAGGATAATAGCCGTGATTTCTCCGTGTTGGCTTCGGACTCCTTTGAAGAATAGGCTAACTGCCTTTCACCAGGGAGGTCGTAAAAGGCGATCGATTGGCTATGCGAGTCACTACCATCGTGACTTCTAGATGGTAGAGTTTTGCATTATCTCACCCGGGCCTGGTACCACCCTGCCACAATAATGTCAGTGTTTGTCACTATCGTGTTCCGGTTTGGAGGGTAAGGTAGCCGGTTAACTTGTGCATGTGGCATAAGACCTCACCACAAGATAGCAACGCATCACTATCACCTTTGGTGTCTATAGGCGATGGTTGACTCTTTCCAACAGGAGACCCATCTGCTAGTTTGCTATCTTATCATATATAAAAAAATAACAGCAGAAGAATTTTAACTGAACAAAGCTGTTTAATTTGTTGTGATAAATTTGAAATGCGTCAACTATTTGCAGTCAAGTTAACTATTTGCAGTCAACCAGTGAAATCGCGGAGATGTAAGTGTAAGTGAACTGTACGTGTTGAAAACTGCCTCAGACGCATGTCGATGGCTAAAGTTTCCTCTGCCATTGGCAACGTGTCGTTCGTGTAGATGAGCCCTTAGTCGAATTCGCTACTTTTCTGTTGTTTGCCACAATGCTTAAACAACTTCAACCACTCCTTCTAATTAAATCTTAGTTTAGTTAGTCACTTTAAAAAAACTATCCCATGTCCTTTCTCGGGTCTCAAACTATAGGTATTTGCACTAAATTTCATTCAAATCGGTTCAGTGGTTTAGGCGTGAAGAAGAGACAGAGCAGACAGACAGACAGAGTTACTTTCGCATTTATAATATTGTATTAGTATCGATAAACAGTATCCGTCTTATTCCAAAACGAAGTCTAAGTATAGTACCAAAGTTAATACTAGGTTTAGTTCTTGTACTAAATAAAACGTTATTCTAAAACCAGGTTTAACGTTAGTCCGAGGAAATAAGAATGAATTTTAGTACTGATACTTACTTTAATATCGTAACACACCCAGACTTCTTAGTCTTAGTTTAAACCCGGTACTAAGTAAGTATCTTTTTGCAATAAGGCGGTATTAGAGGTTTACAGAGAAGAATCTTTATTCCTAGTATCTTTTATCTTTTAGCCGTTTAAGATACTATAAAAATTCTTATTTATTCTGAAATAATATATTTTTTACCCGACTAATAGAAATTATAAAAGATGCTTTTTAATCATACCCGGCCCGGTTCATCCGCATCATAGCCCGGGACCAACACGGGGAAAATGACCCGGCATTTTCCCCGTGTTGGTCCCGGGCTCCTTTGAAGGATAGGCTAACTGCCGTTCTGTCAGGCAGATCGTTAAAGTCGACTGAGTAGTTATACGAGCCACTAACATCATGGCTACTAGGTTGTAGAGTTCTACATTGTCTCGCCCGCGTCTGGTACCACCGCCTTACCTATTCCTGCCGCAATAATGTCAGTGCTTGTCAATGTCGTGTTCCAGTTTGGAGGGTAAAGTAGCTGGTAAACTTATGCACGTGGCATAAGACCTCGCCACAAGATAGCAACGCACCATTAACACCTTTTGTGTGCATAGGCGATGGCTGACTCTTTCCATCAGGAGACCCATCTGCTTGTTTGCTATCTTATACTATAAAAAACACGCGAATGAAATCGCCAGCAACAGTAAGTGAGGAAATAAAAACGTATTATATTCCCACGGTAATTACGACTTATCTCAAGCCATTCAAAAACTCCCATCCTGTCAACGTATCTATAAAAATTGATGACGTAATAAAAACATCGAGGCCACGCGGACCTGGTGAACCGAATCAATATTAGAATATAAAATGTTCACTGCCCAGCCGCTTTTATTGCATGTTCGAATTTGACATGCTCCGATATCGTTAATTTTGACATGACTTTCATTTTATTAAAATACTAAATAAATTTATCGCCAATGATTTAATGCGCAATTATATATTTTCACTGTGTACCAATTTTCATTTATATCGACGATGCCATTCATAGATATTACTAGCTGCGCCCGCGACTTCGTCCATGTGAAAAAATTAAAAAAAAGTAGCTTAAGTTACTCCCTGTCACATCAGCTATCTGCCAGTGAAAGTCCCGTTAAAATCGGTCCAGTCGTTCCAGAGATTAGCCGGAACAGACAGACAGACATACAGAAAGACAGATAGACAAAAATTGTAAAAAATGTTATTTTGGTATATGTACCGTGTATACATCTATTTGCATTTAGTAAAAAACGGTTATTTTAATATTACAAACAGACATTCTAATTTTATTTATTTGTATAGATAAACGCGAAAATTAGATGTTTGGAGGGATTGGATATTTGGATGGATTTGTTACTCAATATCACGGATTTAAATTTTGGCCACAGGTAGATTATGACCTGGAATAGGACATAGGCTACTTTTTATCCTGGAAAAATTAGATGATCCCGTGGAATTCGCCATACAACTTTTATAATGCAGCTGGCTGCAGTCTGCAGCTATTATTGTATAACTTTCTTGACTGGCCCGTTCGTCGAGTGGTTAACGAACTTAACTACGAGAATAGCGGGCTCAGGTTCGATTCCCGGCAGGGACAAACTTTTGTGTGATGAACATAGATATTTGTATTTCTGGAATTGGGTGTTTATTATGTATGTAACAGTACTTATATATGTATTTCTATGTATAGTCTATCAAGTTTCGTTGACTAACACCAATAACACAAAAACAATTTGCTTATTTTGGGGTTAGATCAAATCGTGTAATTTGTTCAGCAAAATATATTTATTTACTAGCTGACTCGGCAAACGTTGTTCTACCTTTTTAACTACTTTTTTTCCTACATTTTCTCACGTTTTAAGCCTACCCCTGGACTTCAACAATTAATTTGGTGTTGATAAGTTGTATTTATAAACAAACAAGATATCTGTGCATTGGGTATAGTAATGTATTTTTGGGATGATGTGTCCAATTAAGTATATTTTAATTTGTTTTGTATTTTGTTATTTGTATTATGTTATTGTATTGTTTTTTTATTTTTATTTTGTAATAACTTTTTCTTTTAAGCATAAACTATTAATTACTGACATATTTCAAGTCTAAAAATTTTACCTACGAAATAAAGACATTTTGTATTTTGAATTTGAATTAAAAATCAAAATTAGCCACATCGGTTCAGCTGTTCTTAAGTTTCAGCGAGACTAACGAACAGTAATTGTTTTATATATATATATATATATATATATATATATATATATATATATATATATATATATATATATGAATATGAAAAATCTGTTCGTGAATTATAACAAGCCTTAAATTAGGCTTTTTAATCTCAGAGACAGTAATGATATAATCTCTGTTGCCAGTTTCTTGCTAGTTTTAAAGCTTTTTTTATATCAAAAGATAGCAAACAAGTAAACAAGTAGATGGGTCTCCTGATGGAACGAGTCAACCATCGCTTATGGACACAAAAACTGTCGAAAATTTATGGTTACGGTTATATTTACGGGAGAAACATGTAACACGTAAATTCCTCCATGTTGGTCCTAGCCCCTTTGTAGAACAGACTATCTGTCGTTCTACCAGACAGTTCGTAAGAGGCGAACGACGGGGTATGCGAATCACTACTATTGGGACTACTAGATGGTAGAGTTCTGGAACTTCTCGCCCCGTATATGTTACCACCGCTTTACATATTTCTGTCGAAAAGTATCATTGCTTATCATTGTCGTGTTCCGATTCGGAGGGTAAGGTAGCCGGTAAACTTATATATGTAACATTGCCATTTCGCCACACAGTAACACACCATTAACAAATATTTTTTATCAGTGGCACCATCTGCTAGTTTTTTATTTAACGATATAAAAAATATGACGTCCTGTTGTCCGTATGGTGTCCGTTTATGGGGATGTAATGACATTTACATGCGTTACTTTATGAAAATCCATAAGTCGATGAAGAAAACAATTTAATTTACAAATTTCCGCAAATTTTTACGTGTGCACTTGCAATGCCACTGAAAAGAAAAAATAAAAAAGCGGTGTAAGAAATAAGACATTTACATGCGTTACTTTATGAAAATCCATAAGTCGATGAAGAAAACAATTTAATTTACAAAGTTCCGCAAATTTTTACGTGTGCACTTGCAATGCCACCGAAAAGAAAAAATAAAAAAGCGGTGTAAGAAATAAGACATTTACATGCGTTACTTTATGAAAATCCATAAGTCGATGAAGAAAACAATTTAATTTACAAATTTCCGCAAATTTTTACGTGTGCACTTGCAATGCCACCGAAAAGAAAAAATAAAAAAGCGGTGTAAGAAATAAGACATTTACATGCGTTACTTTATGAAAATCCATAAGTCGATGAAGAAAACAATTTAATTTACAAATTTCCGCAAATTTTTACGTGTGCACTTGCAATGCCACCGAAAAGAAAAAATAAAAAAGCGGTGTAAGAAATAAGACATTTACATGCGTTACTTTATGAAAATCCATAAGTCGATGAAGAAAACAATTTAATTTACAAATTTCCGCAAATTTTTACGTGTGCACTTGCAATGCCACCGAAAAGAAAAAATAAAAAAGCGGTGTAAGAAATAAGACATTTACATGCGTTACTTTATGAAAATCCATAAGTCGATGAAGAAAACAATTTAATTTACAAATTTCCGCAAATTTTTACGTGTGCACTTGCAATGCCACCGAAAAGAAAAAATAAAAAAGCGGTGTAAGAAATAAGACATTTACATGCGTTACTTTATGAAAATCCATAAGTCGATGAAGAAAACAATTTAATTTACAAATTTCCGCAAATTTTTACGTGTGCACTTGCAATGCCACTGAAAAGAAAAAATAAAAAAGCGGTGTAAGAAATAAGACAAGCTCACCACAGGCTTAAAAGTAAAGAAGACGCCAACGGCACAGTTATCCATCCTCGTCTACTATACTTTCCAGATCGACAGTTTCAACCACAAAAGCACACAATAAAACGTTTCGCTTCGCAACCGAAGCGCTTTCAGGAGAAACACACAAAAACTGACTAAAAACTCTTATTTATTTTATTTTATTTATTTAACTTTTTTCTTCATGTACAAAAAACATATATATACTCAAGTATTATATAAATTAAACTATGTACAAAGGTGTCGAATGGTTGGTGTCGCCGTGTCGCCGTGTTGGTCCCGGCCTCCTTTGTAGAATAGGCCAACTGCCGTTCTGCCAGGCAGGTCGTGAAAGGCGACCGATTGGCTATTGAGTCACTACCATCGTGGCTACTAGGTGGTAGAGTTCTGCATTGTCTCGCCCGGGTCTGGTACCACCGCCTAACTTATTCCTGCCGCAATAGCGTCAGTGCTTGTCGCTGTCGTGTTCCGGTTTGGAAGGTAAGGTAGCCGGTAAACTTATGCATGTGGCATTAGACCTCGCCACAAGATAGCAACGCACCATTAACATCTTTGGTGTCTATAGGCGATGGTTGACTCTTTCCATCAGGAGATCCATCTGCTTGTTTGCTATCTTATGACATAAAAAAAAGGTGTGCTTATTTCTTTAAGAGATCTCTTCCAGAAAAACCTGTACAAGGACAGGTGTTGGAGAAAGTTTATAAAAAGCAGGTAAGCGTACATTAGAGCTTAAAAGCTTAACTCATGCAACATATAGGTTCATGCAATTAAAATTAAACCAATAATTGTATTATCAAAAAAAAGTAAACTCTTGTTGTGCATGCATCTCGACTCCATATAGTTTTTCTTTTATGCGACAATGTATACGCTTTATCAATAAGATTTTTAATACTATAAGAGATTTACAAATAAACAAATTTTAAAAAAATATCTTGAAACAAAGTTGTGCAAAAAAAGTATTATAAAATCTTAAAATATTTAGAAGACTACAAAGCCTAGGAATTACTGCTTCTCATATCAATCTCTTTATGTTTTTTAAATATGAAATAATTCTTGTAATATTGAAATATTGTAACACATTTATTATATAAAAAAATAATAACCAAAAAAGACAATCTCGCTGAGTTTCTTCCGCCGCATCTTTTTAATGTGAGGCCGCGTTCTGATTTGGTAGTAATTTTTTAAATGTCGACTTGTCAAAAGTTAAAAATGTAAAGATTTTACACTTTCTTTAAAAAGCAAAAACGGTTGTTTTATTTAAAATAATTTAACGCATAGTGAAGTAAAAGTAAAACTGCGTTATAAACTAGTTTCGACTAATAATAATAGCCTGTACAGGTTTATTTGAATAAAACATATTTGATTTCATTACTTCACTCAAAAAAGCCGAGTATTAAATTGGAAATCGCAAGAACACACGTGAAAATCGAAGAAGTATTCAAATTAAATTGTTATTAAAATAATTTATATCAATAGCGAAGTAATAGTACAAGTGCGTTATAAACTAGTTTCGACTAATAATAAGTGCCTGTACAGGTTTATTTGAATAAAACATTTTTTGATTTCATTACTTCACTCAAAAAAGCCGAGTATTAATTCGAAATCGCAAGGGCACGCGTTAAAATAGCAGAAGTTTTCAAATTAAATTGTTTTTAAAATAATTTAGTCTATACCTATAGGTAAATAAAAGTACAAGTGCGTTATAAACTATGTTCAACTAATAATAAGTGCCTGTACAGGTTTATATAAATAAGACATTTTTTGATTTGATTCCTTCACTCAAAAAATCCGAGTATTAATTCGTAATCGCAAGCGCACACGTGAAAATAGCAGAAGTTTTCAAATAAAATTGCTTTAAAACTAATTTAGTCTATACCTATATCGAAATAAAAGTACACGTGCGTTATAAACTAGTTTCAACTAATAATAAGTGCCTGTACAGATTTATTTGAATAAAACCATTGATATAAAAAACCTTAGATGCACAGTCCCGAACAAAACTGACACTCAAAAGTGTCCCTAATTTCTTTTAAGTAGTTATAGATATGGCAAAAACATATGTCTTTGCATATCCAACCTAAGTGCAAGACTTATAGTTGTTTTTACAAAGCAATGTACGAAAATAAATAAAATTGACAGTGTCGCGGCCGACGCGATTCTATTTGAAATGAGTGCACAATTTAAAATTGTGCACTCATTTTTGGAGGACGTTTTTGACACACTGATTGTGTATCTTGGGTTTTTTATATCAATGAATAAAACATTTTTTGATATGATTACTTCACTCAAAAAAGCCGAGTATTAATTCGAAATCGCAAGGATACACGTGAAAATAGCAGAAGTTTTCAAATTAAATTGTTTTTAAAATAATTTAGTCTATACCTATAGCTTAATAAAAGTAAAAGTGCGTTATAAACTATATTCAAATAATAATAAGTGCCTCTACAAGTTTATTTGAATAAAACATTTTTTGATTTAATAACATCACTCAAAAAGCCGAGTTTTTTGAGTGAAGTAATTTGGAATCGAGAAGGACACGGGAAAGTTTTCAAATTGAATTGTTTTCTTCGTTGTATAAGTTCACCGGCTACTTTACCCTACAAACGGAAATACGACAGTGATAAGCCTTATTACGACAGGAAAAGTAAGTTGTTGATACCAAAACTACAGACGGACGTTACAGATTTCTATCACTTAGTAAAACCTATTCACTAAAGTTATACGGCCTGTTAGGTAAGTCGACCTAAACCTTGAAGGAGGTAATAAGGTCTTCTGGGTGCTAAGTGTGAGTTTTTCTTATCGCATTCGATCGTGAGCGCGTTTGGAGTTTACTAGGAATTTGTATGTGATTTGTACAGCGCCACCTAGTGGTAAACGTGAGAAACCAGTTTACCACTAGGTGGCGCTGTAAAAATCACATACAAATTCCTAGTAAACTCGAAACGCGCTCACAATCGAATGCGAAAAGAAAAACTCACACTTAGCACTCAGATTCTCATTCCAAATAAATAAAGATAAAAATTGCCCTTAAATTTTAACATAATCATCCAATAAATTCATAATTCATACGCATCAACAGTTTGCGCAATTACCGCATATATGGATAGATAGTTACGTAAATTCTGCCTATTTATAGCCTATTTACGTAACTACCTATTTATCTATCTATCGATAGATGTGCGGTTCTTGTTTGAACTTTTTGGTGAGTATGAATTATGAATTTATTTATTGGATAATGAGGGTTGAAATTTAAGGGTATGTTTCTTTTTATTTGGAATGAGAATCAGATACCTTATTACCCACTTCAAGGTTTAGGTCGACTTACCTAACAGGCTGTATACAGTCTTTGTCATCTTTGTGATCCTGCGTTGGTATTGACCACATGATGTCCCCGGTTTGATTCCTGATGATTGTTTTTCAGTTTTTTAATAAAACAACATTGCCCGGGATTGGATAAGTGCTCGGTTGGTGATAGGCTTGTCACCTATTATATTGTAGGACTAAATATGTCGGCTGATTGTGATTGCACTTGTTGTACCTCTGCCTACCCCTTTGGCGATACGGGCGTAAATATACTTTTTTTATATACATCGTGTAAGAAACGGTGTACCGCAAAATTAAAAAGACACCCAATTTTTATGTTTTTGTCATCTGGCAATACTTGACAATACAATAAGAAATTGGCGTAGAACACTTGTAGTTTTTATTTTTAGTAGAATACTTACACGGTGTGGTTTTAGCTACTTGTTTCAATATTACAATATTTTTGGATTGTTCTTCGTTTATTTTACGTAAAGAATTATTTTCTAATATTAAGTTCTGGATTTCGTTGTGCACACTTTCTAATTGACACCTAAGAGAATTTATTTCTTCCTGCAATTCCTTATTGAGACTGTCGCTAACAGCTGATAAATCCGGCAAACTTCTAGCCAAGTAGTCCGAGGTGGTTGTTTCAAAAGATTCGATTGACGCGTTCGACATCGATACATTTTTCCTTCTCAAAGTGACTTCGAAAGAAAAATCCATTGCAACGTTTATGGGTACTAAAAGAAACATATTAAAAGTTATTAATACTACGAAAGTGTAATAAAGAGAAAAAAATATATAACTAATACTTCCCCGGTTTTCCGTCCAAGAATTTGAAACTTTCTTCTTTGTTTAAAAAAAGGTTACCGTTACTGTCGATCAATATTACAAAATTTGTTTCTTCAATTTTTGATAATAATTATTAAAATCTATTATATCACAACGTTATTTGCCAATTTTTATTTATTTTATTGTACTTTTATTACTTAAATACGCTTTAAATTTATAAATTAAGTAAAAATTAAAACAGCTTTTTTTTTTGCAAAAAAAATTGTCGCTGTGTTGGTCCCGGCCTCTTTTGTAGAATAGGCCAACTGCCGTTCTGCCAGGCAGGTCGTAAAAGGCGACCGAATGGCTATCGCGTCACTACCATCGTGGCTACTAGGTGGTAGAGTTCTGCATTGTCTCGCCCGGGTCAGGTACCACCGCCTTGCCTATTCCTGCCGCAATAGCGTCAGTGCTTGTCGCTGTCGTGTTCCGGTTTGGAGGGTAAGGTAGCCGGTAAACTTATGCATGTGGCATTAGACCTCGCCACAAGATAGCAACGCACCATTAACATCTTTGGTGTCTATAGGCGATGGTTGACTCTTTCCATCAGGAGACCCATCTGCTTGTTTGCTATCTTATGATATAAAAAAAAGCTGATCTAATTCGCTTTTGACAGGTTGAGTGTTGCCAGAGTTGCCCGAGGCCGCGTTCTGATTTGTTAGTAATTTTTTAAATGTCGACTTGTCAAAAGTTAAAAATGTAAAGATTTTACACTTTCTTCAAAAAGCAAAAACGGTTGATTTATTTAAAATAATTTAACGCATAGTGAAGTAAAAGTGCGTTATAAACTAGTTTCAACTAATAATAGTAGCCTGTACAGATTTATTTGAATAAAACATATTTGATTTCATTACTTCACTCAAAAAAGCCGAGTATTAAATTGGAAATCGCAAGAATACACGTGAAAATCGCAGAAGTATTCAAATTAAATTGTTATTAAAATAACTTACATTAATAGCGAAATAATAGTACAAGTGCGTTATAAACTAGTTTCGACTAATAACAAGTGCCTGTACAGGTTTATTTGAATAAAACATTTTTTGATTTCATTACTTCACTCAAAGAAGCCGAGCATTAATTCGAAATCGCAAGGCACGCTGAAAATAGCAGAAGTTTTTGAATTAAATTGTTTTTAAAATAATTTTGTTTATACCTATAGCTAAATAAAAGTACAAGTGCGTTGTAAACTATGTTCAACTAATAATAAGTGCCTCTACAAGTTTATTTGAATAAAACATTTTTTGATTTAATAACTTCACTCAAAAAGCCGAGTTTTTTGAGTGAAGTAATTTGGAATCGAGAAGGACACGGGAAAGTTGCAGAAGTTTTCAAATTGAATTGTTTTCTTCGTTGTATAAGTTCACCGGCTACTTTACCCTACAAACGGAAATACGACAGTGATAAGCCTTATTACGACAGGAAAAGTAAGTTGTTGATACCAAAACTACAGACGGACGTTACAGATTTCTATCACTTAGTAAAACCTATTCACTAAAGTTATACGGCCTGTTAGGTAAGTCGACCTAAACCTTGAAGGAAATACCAACCAAATAAATAAAGATAAAAAATGCCCTTAAATTTTAACATAATCATCCAATAAATTCATAATTCATACGCACCGCACATATGGATAGAAAATAATAATAGTAATAATATTCTTTATTGTACAACATGAGGATTAAAGTAATATTACAATCTAAAGTAAATAATCTCATACAAAAGGCGGTCTTATCGCTGACAAGCGATTTCTTCCAGACAACCACATTAAAAGTAATTAAAAAAACAAACAAGTAACATATATACTGCCTATTTATAGCCTATTTACGTAACTACCTATTTATCTATCTATCGATAGATGTGCGGTTCTTGCTTGAACTTTTTGGTGAGTATGAATTATGAATTTATTTATTGGATAATGAGGGTTGAAATTTAAGGGTATGTTTTTTTTTATTTGGAATGAGAATCAGATACCTTATTACCCACTTCAAGGTTTAGGTCGACTTACCTAACAGGCTGTATACAGTCTTTGTCATCTTTGTGATCTAGTGGTCCTGCGTTGGTATTGACCACATGATGTCCCCGGTTTGATTCCCGGGTCGGGGAATCCATGACGTGTTTTTCAGTTTTCTAATAAAACAACATTGCCCGGGATTGGATAAGTGCTCGGTTGGTGATAGGCTTGTCACCTATTATATTGTAGGACTAAATATGTCGGCTGATTGTGATTGCACTTGTCGTACCTCTGCCTACCCCTTTGGCGATACGGGCGTAAATATACTTTTTTTATATACATCGTGTAAGAAACGGTGTACCGCAAAATTGACAATACAATAAGAAAACTTGACAATACAATAAGAAAATACAAACATTTCTTGGGAAATGAGAAATTTGCGTTTTATACAATTTTTTTAATATATCATAAGATTTGCTGTCTTGTGGCGAGGTCTAATGCCACATGCATAAGTTTACCGGCTACCTTACCCTCCAAACCGAAACACGTCAGTGACTAGCACTGACGCTATTGCGCCAGGAATAGATAAGGTGATGGTACCAGACACCTAGCAGCCACGATTGTAGTGAATCGCGTAGCCAATCAGTCGCCTTTTACGACCTGCCAACCGCGGTTGATTTATTCTTCAAAGGAGCCCGGGGCCAACATGGGGAACATTTTTTTATTTTCACAACACGCAAAATAAAGTGTACATTGTTAAGACGGATCGCGTCCGCGAAACTCTTGAACTAGCCGTATATTTATGTAGGACAAAAGTTTCATCGTATTTTTTATAATATAATCAAGCGATTAACGTCGAAAAATAATTATTGTTATTAATAAATATTTTTTCTTCACCGAATCAAAATTTTCAAAGCCTCATAACTTTATTATTTACCCAATTAGAGATTTTTCGAAGATAGAAAAGATGGCTGTCTCGTCAAAACGAAGCTGGTCGTAAAAATTAATCTTGTTATTAATCAAAAAAAAGTTTGCGCGGTTGCGCATACCGCGCAAACTTTGACCAGCTTCGTTTTGACGAGACAGCCATCTTTTCTATCTTCGAAAAATCTCTCTCCATCGAAAAACCATCTCGAATCGGGTAATTAATAAAGATAGATAAAAAATAAAACTAGAGTGTTGGACAAAGAAAAGTTTCTCCTTTACGTGTAGGACAATGTTACTCTTGAATAACAATAATAATTAACAAGCTGTAGTGAAAAAATTAGGTTGTTATTTAATTGATTAATATCAATTTAAACATCTCAAAATTCCGAAACTTTAGAGTGAAGGACTCGCCAGAAAAACCACCGAATGTGTAGGACAAAAGTTTCATCGTGTTTTTCATAATATAATCAAGCGATTAACGTCGAAAAATAATTATTGTTATTCATAAATATTTTTTCTTCACCGAATCAAAATTTTCAAAGCCTCATAACTTTATTATTTACCCAATTAGAGATTTTTCGAAGATGGAAAAGATGGCTGTCTCGTCAAAACGAAGCTGTTCACAAAAATTCAGCTTGTCATTAATAAAAAAAAGTTTGTTCCTGGGATTCCCGGTCTAATCGCTTATTTTGTGTATTTTCTTATAGACCGGGAGACGGTGAAACAAAAAATTAGGTCATTTGTACCAGTATGGCGGTTCTTCAGGGGTCTAATTACGTAATGGCAAAAATAAAAATGATGGTCATAGCGCTGGTACCGACTGACGGCTTAATCGCGTGGGCGTTAATCGAACATGTCGGATAAATCGAGTCGAACGATTTGTTTCACAATAAATCTTGTATTTTCCGATGCCTCCTCAATAATCTATATTATTAATTTCGTCAAGGGTTACGGGAGATTCAATCGAAACCTTTTCTCAATTATAAAGCGTAAAAAAATAATAATTTTGAGTCAACAACATATATCCGCAAAATTTGGATTGTCGAGTATTTTGTTAAAATAGTGATTAAAAATTCTAACCGTGCTGACAGACGAATCGGCCATATTTCTTTAAACGTTACAAATATGTGATGTAGATGGCATGAGCATTTATTAAAATATCGTAGAACGGAGCGCAGATTATCGTGAAACTTATTTCTCTTCGTTCATAATAGAGTAGAAATTAAAAATTAGCAACACTATAGTGTTGTCTTTATTAAACCAACGCAATAGTTGAAAGGAGACGTCACTACAGTGCTGCTACTTTTTAATGTCTATTTTTTGAGTTAGTATATAAGATTGCGTATTAAGAGACTTCCGAGCGAAGCCGGGTTTTCATCTAGCATATACAATATTCTTCCTTCCTAATTTAGTCGACCATAAGTGCATATTGACGTCAACAGGGAAAATTGCGCCCAAAATTGGCACCTTTGTTTTAAAAAAAATCTATAAAATACATGGAAAAAAATGTTGATATAGCTTAATTAATATTAATTATTATAAAAAAAGAGAAAATCTCTGTTCCCACCAACTTGCGATTACGGTCGACTAAATTATCAGGGTAGTATTATAGACACGTCATATGAGGGCATTTTTTGGGGCATTTTCCCTGTGTTGGACCCGAGCTCCTTTAAAAACTAGACCAACTGCCGTACAGCCAGGCAGGTCATAATAGGCGACTGATTGGCTAAGCGAGCCACTAACATCGTTGCTACTGGATGGTAGAGTTTTACATTGTTTCGCCCGGGTCTGGTCACCGCCTTACCTATTCCTGCCGCAATAGCATCAGCGCTTGTCACTGTAGTATTCCGGTTTGGAGGGTAAGTTAGCCGGTAAACTTATGCATTTGGCATAAGACCTCGCCACAAGATAGCAACGCAACATTAACATGTTTGGTGTCTATAGGCGATGGTTGACTCTTTCCATCAGGAGACCCATCTGCTTGTTTGCTATCTTATATTATACAAAAAAACATTTTTGTTTATTACAACAGTAAATACAGTTTTATTAGGTAGTGACTGTTATTTTTTTATACCAAACAAGAAAATTGCTCTCGTAATGGAAAGAGACAACCATTGTGTGTTTAGTTGAATTAATAAATATCGGAATGGACGCCAGTCCCTTCAACCGGAGTAGCAGGACTCCACGCACTCCACCTCACACGCCAGTGCCCCCACCTGTACCTCATCATGACGACGCTCCCAAAAAGGAAGACAATTTTCCAGAAGTAATTTCAACCCCTGAAATCCAAAATTGGTTGACGTCTATTGAGAATTGTCTCAGTGAAGTGTGCTCTATCGCAACAGAGGGCAAATTAAACTCAGACCAAAAATTGAGAATAAATGGTTTATGTCGTAAAATAGCTCATGGCACTTCGCAGATGGCAGTACAATATCAATCTCTTAAGCTAAGAACCATACAAGCTCACTCTACCATCAACAACCTCTCTCAAAAACTTGATGACCAAGATGATATTACGCAGCAATTACAGGACCTTAAAACAACCATTAAGGAGTCAACGAAACCAGCCATTCCTACTAAGGGTTTTTCCTTTGCCGACATGGTAAAAAAGAGCAGTACAGACTTCATTCAGCCGTTAAACATCAGTTCACTTGCCATATACCCAAATGATAAGTCAAAGTCCAGCGAGGAGACAAAAACATTGGTCCAAAAAATTATATGCCCTGAACAGCTGAAGTTACACGTAAGAGGTCTACGCAAGACAAGAAATGGCGGAGTCATAATCAGCACAGACACCAAAGAGGACATTGAAAAGCTGAAAAAGTCGGCGCAGCTGTCTAATTCCGGCCTTGTAATCGATGAACCATATAAACGGAGGCCTAGAATTGTGATAGTGGGAGTGCCTGCATCGATGCAAGAAAAAGAAGTTTTTACTTGTTTGTTCCACCAAAATTTGGCTGACGATTCTCAATGTCCATCTTTGGAAACCTTCTTGACCTCCATTAAGCTAAGCCATAGATCGGGTAAACGGGATGCGGAGACCTGTAACTATGTAGTCGAAGTTCCTGCAACTATTCGAAAAACCCTAGTCTCAAAAGAAAGAGTCTTTATCAATTGGTCATCTTGCCCAGTGAGAGACTTCACTTTGGTCACACGTTGTTACAAGTGTCAGCAGTATGGACATGCGGCCAAATCATGTCGGGAGTCAACAAACACCTGCGGCCATTGTGGTGATCTAGGTCATTCTCTAAAGGAATGCCCTAAAAAAGAAGAGGATCGAAAATGCGCAACCTGCTGCCGTTTCAAAAAGCCCAGCAATCATATTACAGGTGCTGCTGACTGTCCAGCAAAAATAATGGCCGAAAAGAGGTACATTAACTCAATTGATTATGAAGGCGCCTAAGAGCGCCGCTTATTGTCGTAGATCGGACCTATTATCTCCCTCCTTTATTTTATAAGTTTTTAGATTTATAATAATTAAATAGATTAGTATGATTAATAACCTAATTAATGAATTAGATATTTTCTCTGTATCGGACGCCAAGCTTTGTGAAGTGGAAAATTGTAAACAATATATCTCTTCTTACAGTAATCCATTGACTATAATAACACAAAATATAAGGAGTGTTTATAAAAATTTTGATAACTTTAGCGTTTTTCAACAAAGACTTAACGTAAATTGCGATCTCATTGTTTTGACCGAATGCTGGCTTAACACTCAATATAATATACCAGTAATAAATGGATACACGGGTTATAGTAGTAATATAAATTATAATCAAAATGACGGTGTAATAGTTTATGTTAGAAATGGCCTTAATGTCTCAGTCGAGGAACCACATATAAACGACTGTAACCGACTGTTGATCAGAATGGGAGCACAAACTGCTATATTAGCTTTGTATAGGCCCCCCTGTTTTAGAAATATAAAAAACTTTGTTGACTCTTTGAATGACACCTTGCAAACTATATCATCTTTCAAAAACATCATTATAATTGGAGATATAAATATAAACATTCTTCCACAAAATGACAATGTAGACGCTCAAGAATACCTAAACTTATGCTCTTTTCATGGTTTATTACCTGCTCATACATTACCTACTCATCAAAGTGGCTCATGCTTAGACCATATCATGCTTAAATCTCATTTTCCTTCACTCACACTTGTTACTAACTCAACAATAACTGATCATGATGCTGCTCTAATTACCTTAGATTGCAAATTACCCAAAACAAACAACGGTCGCACAGTATCGAAATTAAACAGAAAAAATCTCGAAGAATGTTTACGTAATGTAGACTTTGCCCCAGTTTACAATACCGCTGATCCGCAGATTTCTATGATGTATGTGATTGAACAACTTCAAGGTGCAATTCAGAAAAATACAACTGTTGTTCGTTTGACTAATAAAAATTATAATATAAAACCTTGGATTACGCCAGGTCTTATACGGTGCATGAGACATAGAGATAAACTGCATATGAAAGCCAAAGCTCACCCGCATAATTTGATTTTGCAACTATCTTACAAAAGATACAGAAATTTCTGCAATGAACTCATAAAAAAAGTGAAAATCAACTATGAACAAAAGTCCCTAGAACAAGCGGGCAACAATAATAAAAAGATCTGGAAATATATTAAAAAAGCAACATATACCAAAAAATGTGATGAGCCATCATTAAATCTATTACAGGCACATCCGACAGAAATGACATCAGCTAATATCGCTAATAACTTCTTTGTAAATGTCGGTAAGAGTTTAGCAGAAAAAGTGCAAGGTCAGCCATATTTTTCGAATGCAAGCACAACTTGTATGAGCAATACATCCAAGTCATCCTTTGTGCTACTAGATACTGATGAAGCCGAGGTAGAGAGCATTATTATGAGTCTAAAAGACGAATGTGCAGTAGGATGGGATAATATAACCAACCAAATTATTAAACAGTTTAGATATATATTAATTCCTCCACTAACATATATTTTCCAAAAATGTTTGTCTTTAGGACTTTTTCCAAAATGTCTTAAAAAAGCCGTTGTTATCCCTATTTTTAAATCTGGAAGTAAGGTTGATGTAACTAATTATAGGCCTATCTCCTTATTACCTTCTTTTTCTAAAATACTAGAAAAAATTATAAATAAAAGACTGGTAAATTACTTGGAGGAAAAATCGATATTATCGAAAACACAGTTTGGATTCAGGCCTAAATTATCGACTACTGACGCTCTACATCATCTAACGGAGTTTCTTGCACGAGAACTTGATAAAGGCAACCATACATTAGGAATCTTTCTTGATCTTGCTAAGGCTTTTGATACAGTCTCAATCCCTATCCTATTGAACAAGCTTGAAAATATAGGCGTAAGGGGCGAGCAGTTAAAACTTTTTACCAGTTATTTAGCAGAACGAACCCAATGCGTAAAAATAGGTAGTGTTGTTAGTACTGAACAAGAAAACACTTCCTTTGGAATTCCCCAAGGAAGTATTATAGGACCAACTCTATTTTTGATATATATAAATGACCTTTGTAATCTAAAGCTAGATAACGGCAAAATCATATCATACGCAGACGACACTGCCATTCTTTTCTCATCTGATTCAAAAAATGAATTATATAAGCACGCACAACAGGGATTTAATATTGTTAACAGCTGGCTTCGGCGTAATTTATTAACATTGAATACGGACAAAACTAGCTTTATAAAGTTTTCAATGCGAAAGTCACCCGAATTGAACTCAAAATTAATCGCTCATTGCTGTAATGACCACAATAATAACCAATGTGCATGTCCAACAATTAAAAACACAAATAAAATAAAATACCTCGGTATATTGATAGATGAAAATCTTACATTTAAATATCATATAGGGGCCTTATGTAATAGAATAAGAAAGCTGATATTTGTTTTTAAAAAACTGCGCTATATTGCTAACACTACAATAATTAGGCAAGTTTACTTTGCTCTATGTCAGTCAATAATAACTTACTGCATTACCTCATGGGGTGGTGCAGCTAAAACGCTACTAATATCCGTCGAGAGAGCGCAAAGAGCAATTCTCAAGGTGGCTACATTTCGCCCTTTCCTGTTCTCCACTAACCTTCTTTATAAATCATGTAAAGTGCTAACAGTCCGACAGCTTTTTATACTAAACATAGTACTAAAACAGCACGCAGCTCTTCCCTACTGTACAGAAATTACTAACAAAAGAAGAAAAGATATAGTTTGTTCCCATAAAATTGCCATAAAACATAGTTTTGTAACAAAATTTTACTGATTTCTAGGCCCATATCTCTACAATAGACTAAATGCACTGTTAGATATTTATCAATTATCTTTCCATAAATGCAAAAAAAGTCTCCAGTCATCCTTACAAAGTTTGTCCTACGAAGACACAGAGAATTTGTTAATAAGGTTAGAGTAGACTTTACCTATTTACGTGTATTTTGTGTATTTTTTTTTTTTTGTATTATAAGTTATGTCTATTTGTAGTATAAATGATAAAATATGATTAGTTATTTAAAGTATACTTGCTCTTTCAGCCTGAAACACAGGTTTTCCTAGTTCAGGCACACGTTATATCATAAATATCTAAGAATACCTTGTAATTATAGATTTAAGTCTGATTATGTGATTTTCTGAAATAAACATTTATTATTATTATTATTATTATTATTATTGTCTATAGACATCATAGATGTTAATGGTGCGTTGCTATCCGTGTGGCGAATTGTTAATGCCACTTGCATAACTTTACTGGCTACCTTACTCTGCAGACAGGAACACGGCAATGACAAGATTTGACGCTATTGCGGCAAGAATAGGTAAGGCGATGGTATTAAATACCCGGGCGACACGTTGTGGAACTATATCACCTAGTAGTCACACGGTAGTGACGCGCATAGCCAATCAGGGGGGTTACCATCAACTTTTAAAAAAACGCTCAATTCCCAGTCAGTTCAAAAGCAGGCCTGCTTTTGGCCTGCTAGAAATCATACTACGAGGGCTAAAAAGGTGAACGTTTTTTGCGTCAAGGTGAACGGTTATGCTTATCTATGGCCTGCTATAATATCATTGCGTTTTATACCATCAGTTTAGAAATTTGAATCGTATATGTTTCTAGTTTGTCGGTTTTCTGTTTATTAAGGTAAAAACATGACTTTGTTGGATATTTAAATTTTTTTTAACTATAATTTATTGGTTATATTCACGTAACTGAAATACTAAGTAATAAAAATGTAAGTTTACCTTAATAAATAACTAGCCTCAAAGGTATAAAAATTTACTTGATTCTGAACGTGACGCTGACATTTTAGGCGCGTAAATTAAATGTCTTGTCTTTTTTTATCTAAATTTCACCACTCAAAACTTTGGTCAAAACCGAAAACAATACATAGATACTCAAGTATTTCTTTTTATAAGCTTTTAGTAGGTATTTAATAGTGTGCTTAATAGTTTCTTTACATAAAGTTACGCGTAGTACTCTAATTGAGGAGCGTCTGTTCAAAAGGAGCTATCTACGTATCGGATTGTTTATACGTTTTTATTATGAATTTCACTTGCTATCCAAGATCTTATTATGCACTGTGTTTATTTTTGGTCAAAAGTGCCTATTTTCGCTTTAAACTTCTACCTTATTGTACGGTTTTGATCAAAAGGTGCTAATTGTAATAGGTTCTAACTGGTTGGTAAACACCAATCACAATTCTAATCAAAAAGGGTTATATTTCATAGTAATTTCGTTAATTATTTATAGTTTGGTACAAAAAGAACTATTTACTTGCTACGAAACAAACGAAGTGCCAGTTCTTCTGTTTTTTAAAGGACGCGAATCCAGGCCAGAAAAAAAGATATTTGAAGTTTTTAAACAAAAAAATCATATTTTTCAATGAAAATTTCAGTGTCAAATTATTGTCTTAAGTCAAAGTTACATTTTACGCGCCTCTCTTGCAACTGTGTGTGTGTGTCACTGATCCTGCTTTAATTGTATAAATATCAGCAAATTCATGAAAAAAAAATCTTGAAATTCCTAATAAAATATGGATGTGGAGGCGTAAAAAGAAAGACGTAAATATTTTACTTGTGAAGTATTTAGGAAATGACTGGGCTGAGTTACTGGAGTTGTTATTCTTTAGGAAATTTATTCTTGATGATCAAACAACGATAACCGGTGCTAGCAATGAAGATCACCAACATGATGAGTCTTGTGACTGTTTAGAACATGACATTAGTCAAATTAGAATATAAAATTAACTTTCATCTTTCTATTTTTCTTTTATTTATTGTCCTAGACCAAACTTGTACTCTAAGCATTACTGATCAAAAGGCGCTATTTATTCTTGGTTCAGATCAGAAGGTGCTATTTGTTATCATTTCAGAACAAAAGGTGCTATTTTCAGAATAACTGATCAAAAGGTGTTATTTACATTATTTATAATTTAATATTGTGGTCTTTGTTAAAGATACAAAAAAATATTTTAGTCATAAAGTTAGTGGACTTATCATGAATCATCTCAATTAAAAAAAATACACTTGCCTCATACTAATTTCAGGAAAAAAAGACTTTTAAATTATCTAAAATGTGGTTTGCATGTAAATAGCCCTTTTTGAACAGACACTCCTCAAGTGGTCTGTACATAAAGTGATATCTGACGATCGGACCCGGCCGTCTTAAAGAAGTTGTTTTGTAATGAAATGTAAATGTATGTAATGTAAATGTGGCATCTTTAATATATTTATGTCGAAAGTTATTGTTTATAAATAAAGCAAAGAAGATATTATAATCACTACGTTTTAAGTAACAAGTTTATAACATTCTGTTGAACAAATCTATTTCTTTTTCCTTTTTCATCCAGGTCTTGTTGGTTGGATGTAATCAACTTCTTCATCCCAAGGAATTTCAAAACATTCATACTGATATTGGGGTTAAAGCAAATTGATTTAAGCTTGGGATTATTTCAGGCAAATGTGCAAAATGCTGCAAGCATTTTTCTGGACCCGAATAAGGACCTTTGTCATTTTTTTATGTATAAGGTGTTCTTTTCTGTATCCTATAATGGATTCTGGGTGAAAATTTGTATTTAAGTAATAATATAATAATGATCTTAGTGTAAAGTTGTTATAAATTTAGTGTTTTGTACTTTTTGTAGCAACATGTACCGAATAAGCAAATGATTTTTGTGACAATATTAGAATACCCTGGCCCATAAAGGTAAACTACACAAATTATTGCTGATTCCATTATATTGCTATTCTTGGAGCTGGGATGTTACACATTATGTGTATATTTACCATAAGTCTTACTGCTAATTGATAAATGTTAATAGCAGTGGACACTGTAACTACAGTGTCCAAAGTCCAGATGCATAAAGCTTTGCTCACTACAATATGAAGCCAAGGCATCATAACACTTGTCATACATCCTTTAATTAAATTATACAGTCTGACATTTCCTATTTTTTATAGCATGAGTGTTAGTAACTGCAATTCCTATTTTGCTTTTAGAATAGGATACTTGAAGTCCAATCACCTGATATATGACAGTAGATAAAGGACAGCATTACATACTCTTTAAAGTACAGGAGTTGGATCTTATATTGACATAGAACTGAAAAAAATCAATTTGCTGTAGTAGATTTGATTGGTGTCCAAATTGACCTATTCGTATCACATATGTGATACGAATAGGTTACTTATATAATAAGTTACTTATAAAATAATACTTATATAAGTATAAAAAAATTGCATAATTTTAGTATACATATATTGTGTTGATACAGTATATGTGTATTTTCTGCCTTATTGATTTATTATTAGTGTCCATACTGAAGAACTAGAGTACAAGAACTGAGTAGTTCAAAAATAAAGTGTTCCGGTATAAAATATCAAGAAATCTTTAATACTCAGTAGTTCAAAAGTATTCTGCTATAAAATGTCAAGAAATCCTTAATAGCAGCCAGGGTGTAGGTAGTCATAGCAAATTCTCAATCCCTTAAATATATTGACTACCTAGTACCTACCTACTATATGTTTTTAGGAATTTCAAGAATATATTCCAAATCCCAGTAGTACATACCTCCAACACATATTCTAGTTGGAGCCTATTAATCTGGCAACTGAACCCAGTGAAGTAAGGTAATTTCTAACAATATTGTGCATGGTTATACAATGTTAAATCTTTTGTGGGAAAATAATAGGGAATGGAAACAAGCTTAACAATTGTCACAAGCAACTCATCTTGATTTTGTATGGGCTAAATCTGCCTACATAATATGTCCATTTGAAATAATTTGACTTATGTAATGAAAGAATTTTTCTAACAAGCACTTGTTAGAACAATTCTTTCAAAGTCTAAGTTTTGGTCATTTTCCTCCGCATATAAACAAACTTACAAAATCCACTGCTTTTTTACATGCATTGTGCTATTTCTAATTTATTTTTGTTATACAGCTTTAACCACGACTTATCATAAAAACTTTTACTTCTTTTGCTCAGTCAGGTAGCCAATGTGTTGATAGCAATGATGTGTATAAATATTACCACACATAATTGGTTGATAGTGTTGCTTTCTATCCATAAAATTATTAAAATCGATTTTGTAGTTTGGCTTTTATTAATTACAAGCAAATTTTACTTCAATGATTTATCTAGGTTGAAAAATCAGGCAAGGTTAGGTTAGGTTGAAAAATAAATTTATCATATAAATGTTAATTTATACAAGAAGTCAAGAAAAAATATAAAGTCCGTCTTATTTTTGAAGCAGGAAGCTATCTTGATGACATAACTGCATAACCATAGGATGATAGATGTTAAGCTTCATGTGTTAAGATTACCAGAAACCTTACCTTCCAAGCTAAAGTATGTCTATGCCATACACTGACAATAATGTAATGTAAGCGTTGTTTATCCTGTCTATAAAGACAGGATAAACAACGCTTTATACGCAATAGTGTCGCATGGAGGAAGCCTTACCACAGTGTTTTAATGTCCATACCAATTAATGCCAGGGTGCACTGCAAGTCAAGTTGATATTAGGGCAGTAAGGGGAACTTGGTCAATCCCTTTTACCCAGTGTTGGGTTGTCGAATATGATACCCTTTAATGTACTTTTGAATATAGAGAAATATCAAAATACCCAAATAGTATTATAGCTTCTGTAGCATCCCAATTGCCTATTGGTTATGGTTACAAGTAAACACCTTCTACTATTTGGTGAAACAGATATACCATATTCACCAAGGTTTTTTTATACATATCACTAGCTGTTGCCAGCGACTTCGTCCGCGCGGACTTAGTTTACTCCGCACTGTTCTGCTATATGTTGACCCGACCTGTTAGTAATATCCATGCAAAATTTGAAGTAAATCCGTGCAATACTTTTTGAGTTTACCCCGGACATACATACAGACAAACAGACAAAAATTCTAAAAACTATATTTTTACTTCGATATTGATTGTAGATCACGCCCCGAGTATTCTTTAAAAAAAATATTCAATGTACAGTTTTGACTTTCCTACGATTTTATTATATGTACAGATTAGATAGCAAATAAGTAGATGGCAATGCCACCATGCCATGCTCCTGATAGAAAGAAAAACCATCACCTATAGATTGCTATTCTTGTGGTGGGATGGCAATGCCACATGCATAAGTCTACTGGCTACCTAACCCTCCAAACTGGAACATAACAATGACAAGCATTTATGCTGTTGTGGCAGGAATAGGTAAGGCAGTGGTAACAAATACCTGGGCAAGGCTTTGCAGTACTATACTACCTACTAATCACAATGGTAGTGACACATATAGCCATTTAGTCGCCTTTTACGACCTGCCTTGCAGAACAGTAGTTTGTCTATTCTTCAAAGGAGCCGGTCAACACGGGGAAAAGGTTATAACACATAAAAATATTAAAAAACATTTAATTTTATACTAAATAAAATATTTATTAAAAATAACAAACTGAGAATATAATGACAAAACAGTATAATTTTATGTAAACAAATACTCTAAAGCTTCATAATATTCTTTCTAGACTCCCTGATGCAACTGCCACAAGCATGTAACAAAGTCCTACCTATGAGCAATTACAACTTGTACTTCATTGTTGGATCCAAATCCAAAATTAAAGGAAATGACTTAAGTTTCCTGTTGCATCTCAAAGTCGCTGAGTTCAGAGACAGATGAACTGGCTGCATTACAAATTTTATGAAGGGTATGTGCATAAGCCATTCAACCAGCTACATGTGGTTGGTGATACAGCATTCAAAGGCTGACTAGACCTATGTTTAGCTTTTAGAACACTAATGAACCTTTCAATAACATTTTGGGCCTGGATATGTTTGGCCATATAATATGCTTCTGGAGAATCTAGTTCTGCATTTCAAATTAGTGTTATCTTTTTTTTCTGAGTGGATTCTCAGAATCTCCTAGAATAAATATATAGTAAAATTATATTTTGTATTTATTATTATTTAATTTTACTTACTGTGGATTTATTTAAAGTAAGTAAATAAATACAAGTTAAAGACTAGCAACTCGATACCACTGTTACAAATCTTAAAATAAGTCAGGTATTATGTTAATATAGCTGATATGTACTTAGTTGTAATATGAAACAGAAATATGAAAATGTATGGATAACTTCAAAAAAATATAAAATGATGAATTAATATCATCATATTAGTCCTCTTGTAAGGTAGGCAGAGTGAAGCATATGTCAATAGACAATATCATATGTCAATTAAGTCATCCATTGTACTGTAATTGTGCATAAATTTAAATAAGTAGACTCTGGTTAACAAGTTTGTCGGTTAGCGAGATATATGGTAGTCCTATTGCCACATTTTGCTTTATTTGTAGAGGTAAATTACGTGGAGTCACTAGCCCACTAGACATGATATTTAAAAAAAATATATATAATAAAATAAATAAATTTTAATAAACATCTTTAATTTGCAGTAATTTGACCTTTTTTATTTTCCTAAAACTTCAAAAAATAATATATTTATTTTAATACTTTACCAATTGACATTTAAATAATGCAAAGAATGGTAGTTTTCCTACAATAAATTAGTTTTTTTATGTTTAGTAGGTCTTATTCTGGTTGTGTGAGTCCCATCAATAGAACTTTAATGCAAAATAACACACATGTCAAACTTTATAAGATATTTTCATCATTTAGATAAATGTATAAATACATTTTTAAATCCACACTAATATTATAAAATGCATGTTTACTGTCTTACACTTCACAGCTAAATCTCAATTGATTTTAATAAAATTTGGCATGAAGATAATTGCAGATCCCGGATTATACACAGGCTAACTTTTTTTTCAAAAATATACCTATAAGATGCTAAAATAGTGAATGAAAGATTTTATTAAAAACTAATATAGTTTTTTTATGAACAGTGTGTTATAATATTCACAGGCAAAGCTTGCAGGTCAGCTAGTTATTTATTTCATTGATATTTAACAATTTTAGAGACTGTACCCTAACTTATTAGCCTGTCACCCTGCTGCAGGATGGGGAATTTTATATATTTATGTCTAATTGCATATTATTCAAAGCAGAACTAACTTGTGCTAGTAATATTGGCTGTACAACTTTTTGATCTCTGTGGGTCTCTGATATGCATATGAGCCATGTGCATTAACATAATTGCTGTAAAACCTGCCAATGTGTAAATAGGAAGTTATGGGCAAATTTTCAAAATTTTGGTATTGTGTAAACAATTTAGAAAAAACCTATATTAACGCTTTTATATACTTAAACTTAACTTTAGACTTCTGGGTATTTATTTTCATAACAGGTACCAAATCCTTGCACAAACTATAAAATAAATCCTTGAATAACCTTAAAGGTGTTGTTATGAATTGAAGTAGTTTTGTGGAAAATAAACAGATTTTTATGTTCATAGCTAAGTATCCATATTTATTTACAAATTCTCTTGTGTACAATTGAAAAGGGTCGTCCATCTCTTTAATTCGACGCCGTCGGTTTCTTTTTCTCTCGAAAAATTGATATTCGTCACATATCTACAAAAACAAAACAGATATATTTCACCCGCTTCATAACTTCTTAAAAACAAACTTTCAAGTGGGTTTCACACATTAAAACATTATCACAAGTAAGTATGCACTTTAAATTCCAAAATTTAATTTACGATCAAAGTCGATAGTGCTAGCAAACAGTTTATTTTGGTTTATTTAAAGACCTCTACAGCAAAACAATTCAATAAAAGCTGGTCAAGAGTAACTTTTTAAGGATTGGTTTATCTGGCATTAGAAAAATTGTAAAAACGCAATACTGCTGTCAAATAAAGTGTCATGGTACGGATAGTCTATATGAAAAAAAATGTGAACGGTTTTCATAGACGTCAAGTAGCAGGCCTGCTATTGGCCTGTTAATAAGGTGTCATGGTACGAAAAAGCAAGGCAGTTCAAATTCTGTCCTGCTTTAAGAGCTCGTAGTTACCCACCAGTCGCCTTTTACGACCTGCCTTGTAGAACGGCAATTGGCCCTTTTCTTCAAAGTAGCTCGGACCAATAAACGTAACACACACTACATTCATTTGACAAACATAATAATAATTTATGTCATGATAATATACTGTTGATAAAATACACATTTGTATAATATTTCCTTTACGGTTAAAGTTTTTTTTAATGGGCCCACCTCTCGTTCCCACCGCTGTAACTTCTGTAAACCAGAATCAACAGCAGCAACCGTCCTGATAACCACTGAGTTGCGAGCTCAGGGTGCCCTGGGGAAAAGCTAAGCTGTCTTGGATCCCGCAACGAAATTAGAGAGAAGTAGGAAAATACATCATGTTTCCCTCCCTTTTTAGCAGGAGACAGCAAAATGTTAAAAGCACAAAAATACTACGAAATGAGATTTTTACTATCAGGTTAAGCCTGATTGCTATTGCACCATGGAGGTTTGGAAATTAGGGACCTACCGGAATGGCCTACTTAATTTTGCTTCCAGTAGTAACTATGACTAAATCGCTTGAAGGCACGAAAGTTTCCACGTGTACCCAAACGGTCGGTGTAATAAAATCAAGCATTTGTTTAAAACGAACGGCTAGTCTGTTGTTAAATTTAAAAAAAAGATTTTACTGTTCAGTTCACAGTCGAATTTCGATTAGTACTAGCGATACACTAACTCAATGATCAAATCCATGACCCCATAACCTAAGCCAAATAGATTCACTACTAGCCAATAGAATTACGTGTACAATAAATATATTGGATTTTATTAACTACGCGCTGAAATGTTGATGTAACTGATTAATTGACTGCTCTGACCAATTCCGAATATTGGTTGAGCAGTGATGTGATTACAGTATCAAATTGTCGATAAACTCAGCAATAATATTCAGTTATTGGAAAATGCTTTGACATCAAACCGTTAAACACTGGGTAGTGGTTAAGTGAGGTCTGCATTACTGTTGAAATTTATTTTAATTAGTGTAGCCTAAATTACATTTTAAATTTAATACATTTACACCGAACTTAAAATTATCTAATCAGAAGTCCTGATGTATTTTCAACCATTAAAAAGCGGAGGTTATCAGTGTGACATATTTATACTCGTATTGTTTTTAGTATCGATAGGAAAGCGCTTAACCACGATCCCGCCTAAGCCGAGCCGAGCTAAAATGTGGCCTAAGATGGAACGTGCTTTCCTAGAAAGTACCTGTTTACTCTTCTCTTGAAGATCCCCAGATTGTACTTGTCGAAGAATACAGACTCAGAAAGCATATTAATATATGTAATATTATTGGAATTGAATAATATTTAAGTATAATGATTTATTCGTCGTCTAAACATGTGTACTAAGTTTCGTAAGTATATGTCTGTTTGTATATTTATGTGTTTGTAAGTTTGCCAACAAATTCCTTGAGAACTTAAAGCCGTATTAAAATAACACTTTTTGTTTAAATTAGATATTTTCTAACTAAGGGAACAGCCCACGTTTTATCAAAATTGGTAGATATTGTAATTGTGAAACAATGTAAGGATTTATCTTAAAAATCAATATATATAGTTCCACTACATGTTAAGAGCCATTTCACAAAATCGCCCAACTGAAATTTAGATATTTTCTAATCGATGTGAGAGCTCGACTCGTCGTCCATATAGTGTACCTAGTGCTGGTAAAATGAAAACAGTATTTATACTTTTAATATTTTAATTATTACTACGCCGTACTAATTTTGGCACACGGACGCAGCGGATTTTATAGTATTCATTTTTTTTATTTTTTATATTATTTAAGTGACTAATTTTTACATAAGAATAGAATATAGTTTTATTCTATGCCATTTTCTATAGGAAAATGTCATTATCTGATAATAAAAAACGTAGTTGATGTTTCTTTAATTTTCGTTGAAAAAGACATATTTGCTTAATTAATTAGATATAGTTATAGATCTTTTAGGAAAAAAGTAATCCATTCAGGCATAACTGTTGGATGTTTCTGGCAATTAAGTATTTTTTTTAATTATGTTTGTTGATTCTGGCAGTTGCAATACCTTTTGGAAAAATAGCTTCCTTGCGTAATTGTCGAAACTTGATTTCGGAGAACATTTATTATAAGTAATACATTTGGTAATTACAAAGTTTGTTTCATTGAGGCAATATTTAAAAGATTAAATTATCTAATGGTACCATTTAATTAAATAAAAATACCTTAAAATATGAAAAATTAGAAGTTGGAAAATTTTGATTTCTCGTCAAAAGTTGGTATAAAGTGTGAAACGGCGGGATACATAAGATAATCGGGCTTTTAAAGGCGACCGATTAGCAACACGTGTCACTACCATCGTGCTTACTAGATGGTAGAGTTCCGCAACGTATTGCCCTGGTATCTGGTACCACCGTCTTACCTATTCCTGTCACAATAGTGTCAATACTTGTCATTGTCTTGTTTCGGTTTCGAGCGAAAGGTAGCTGATAGACTCATGCATGTGGCGGTGCCATCCCACCACACGGAAAGCAACGCACCATTAACACCTTTGGTCTATAGACACCAAAGGTGTTAATGGTCCGTTGCTTTCCGTTTCTCAATGGTTTCTCTATCAAGAGAGCCATCTGCTTGTTTGCTATCTTATGATATAAAAAAACGGACTCCGGCTAGCACTGCTGTAGTTACATGACACTTCCTAATTCACCCACCTTTGTCCATGAGTTAATTCACATCATACATATAATCATTCATAAAAACTTTTATCCTATGTATATTAAGAGCTGTTTTTTGAAAAAAAAGTTACCTATATTCACCGGGTCTGAACTAAGATAGTTCAACTTGCCAAATGTCATCAAAATCGGTTTAGTAGTTCAGCCATGACAGGGTAACAGACAGATAGACTTTCGCTTTTGTAATATTAGTATTGATTGCTTTAAGGGAATATGCCATGCTTATATCTTGGCATCTAAATATTTTTAAGCTGTCGCGGCTTTTTTTTACATCATTAGATAGCAAAAAAGTAGATGACCCTTCTGATTGAAACAGAAACCATCGCTTATATACACCAAATATGTTAATGATGCCTTGTTATAGGAATAACACATGCACAAATTTTCTGGCTACCTTACCATCGAGACCGGAACACGACAGTGACACACATTGACGCTGTTGTGGTCTTTTACGACCTGCCTGGCAGAATTTCAGTTAATCTATTCTTCAAAGGGGGCCCAGACCAACATGGACGAACATCGTAATTGAACTCCTTTTAGCGAGTCTACAAAACTTTCACTCTATGAATTTTTCGAAAGTAAGTGTAAGCAATCGAAAAATCGGGGTATCATTAGACTTTCTTAATCGAATTTGAACATCAAATACACCTTTAACAATTTTCCTATAGCACGCTTTTGATTAAAATATATCGCACTCGAAATGGTCCATCTATTGGGGAGTTATGGTGCCACAGACAGATTTACGAGACATGTCAATTTTCTAAAACTCAACATTTTTGGGTCAGGCGCTGAAAATGCTTTTTGATTTAAAACAAATATTGTTACTTACTTATTTAAATATCTAATTATTATCTTAGTGTAATAAAATATAGTACTTAGACTGAAGGTCGGACTGAAGGAAGGACTGAATAGGTCTTTGCGAGTTACAAAAGTACATATAAACAGACAGACAGATAATTCAAACTGGCAAAATTTAATTTACGATTTCAAAAAACAAATATTTGTCATAACATTTGACAAAAACATTTAACGTATAGACACAAATTACAGATTTATGTAGTGGTATAGCTATAGATGTGTTCATCCAACAGTCGACTGACATTAGGTTGAGCCACAATTGACATTTGGTTGAGCGTCAATTGACACTTGGTTGAGCGTCAGTTAAATAGGTTATGTCTATTTACAAAATAATAATATCACTACATAGTATAAAATAAAGTCGCTTTCTCTGTCTGTCCCTATGACCTTATGTCCCTATGTATGCTTAAATCTTTAAAAATACGCAACGGATTTTGATGCGGTTTTGTTTAATAGATAGATTGATTCTTAAGGAAAGTTTTAGTATATAAACCTTTCCTTTAACAAAAGCTACGCGGGTGAAACCGCGGGCAGGTCACTAGTTTAAATGATAAAAATAACAATATGAATTCAAATAATCACTAATGAAATATCATTTTAACTTGACCACTACACAAATGTTGTATTACGAAAGCTTAGTGGATTTGATGTAAAATCATTTTCCGATGGAAATGCAATTTCATATAATTATAATGAATTTCAATTCAATTGCGAGTGACAAAGCGTATTTATCGATAATTTAGACGTCACTAGTAAATAAATTTAACGTTAATTCAGACTTTTTGTAAACTTTTAACCAAGGCGTTTAGCGGAAGTACCTATATAAGGAGGGTTTTGTGAAGGTTTGGTTTTGCTTTAACTTCATAAGTACTGGTTTTCGTATAGAGCAAAATAATTATTTTAAATTTTTTGAATCAATAAACCGGTTTTTGGTTTATATAGGTTTTTCAGGCAATTTTCGCCCAGACTGTATCCGTGATGTACCATTTACGACTTTGGCTTAAACCAGTTTATTTAGGTTTATCAAGCGTTCTTATCTCAGATATACTCCGAGCAAAATATTATATGAAAACCGGTATTCTTTAAACCGGTTTCAAGTCTTGCTTTTAATCATTTTTAACTGTAGCGGTTGATTGATAAGAGTATACATACTGAAAGAGGGTGTTTAGTATTCGGTTATGATGCTGAATATGTATAAAAATATAGGTAATTTAAATTTTGACTAAATGTAAATACAAATACATAAACTCATTTCTACATTTATACCTAAATAAATTACTAAAAAGTAGACAGTAACAAATTTCAAATTAGTAAGGAAAACTACTGCCTCAACAGTAAGGACCCCAGTATGTGGCTGGTCCAGCCGACTGGCCTAGACCGCCATTGCGAACCTCCGAATATGGGCCATTACCTGCTCTATTTCTCCCTCCCAATGGGCGGTCCCCTCTAAAGCATTGCTCTGCGTATCACTTATATACGAAGGCAATTATTTTAGCCTCCAGGTCTCAGGGCAATTGCCTCGCAAGAGTAGTCGCGGCCTCAAATGACACTTTGCGGTATCCACAAATCACCCTCACTGCCATGGCACGCTGCGGCTTTTGCAATAGCATCATGTTTCGTGCAGCGAGAGCGTCATCCCATACTGGAGCTCCATAGAGTACCATCGAGCATACAAAGCCTGCATAAAGGCTACGGGTCGCATTTGATGGCCCGTCGCAATTCGGCATTATCCGACCTAATGCTGCAGTCGTCTTTAATAGTCGAGGAACCAGATCACGAAAATGAGCTTCAAAGTTTCATTTCGAATCGATCCTCAGGCCAAGATACTTAACGGCAGGCCTAACTCTTATTTGAATGCCGCTAAAAGTCAGTGTGAAATCTTGAGGCAGCGCCCTTCGGCGTCCGTGAAAGCATATCGCTTCAGATTTATTTAGCGCCACCTCTAGGCCTAGCCGTCTCATTCGACTGATTACAGTTGCCGCTCCAGTGATAGATCGGTGCACGCATTCTTCGAGCCCTGTTCCCCGCGCTGCTACCAGCGTGTCATCTATGTAGCATATACGCAAAACCCCTTCTGGCAAGTGCCCATGTAGGACCCAGTCATAACCGATGTTCCACAAGAGGGGACCGAGAATTGATCCCTGTGGAACTCTGAAATTTCTTTCCTTATCTCTACACCGTCCCGAAAGGTAAGGCCGAACTATATTGCAGATGTACGGAGGGATGTGATGATACGCAAGTGCTTCTCTAACACATTCCCATGGCAGTTGAAAGAATTTACAATATCAAGGGATACTGCAATTGCCACCCCGCCTGAGAGATGGCTCCATGAGTAAGTCTTAAGTTTTAAAATAGCATCCACTGTCGAACAGCCAGCACAGAATCCGAACTGGTCCTCCGATATATCTTCACCCTCTCTCATAGTAATCCTAGGCCAATCGCTCAACTTTTACGAACTGCTTGGCAGGCAAAATAGATATCGTAGCCCTCAATTTTAATTAAATAAAAGTCATGTTAAAATTTACAATATCGGAGGATGTCAAATTCGAACATTCAATAAAAGCGACTGGGCAGTGTATATTTTATATTCTAATATTGATTCGGTTCACCAGGTCCGCGTGACCTCGATGTTTTTATTCCGTCATCAATTTTTATAGATACGTTGACAGGATGGGAAGTTTGTCAATGGTTTGAATTAACATGACATTACTGTTGGAACCAATATTTTAATGATCTCGCTCACTGTTTTCTGAAATTTCGTTAAGGCGTGTCTCGTGCAGCTAAAAATAAAACGAACTAACATGTTGGCTACACATGTTAGCAAAACATTTCAGTCTCCTGAGACTTTTGAACGCGAACATCTAAAATTCATACGATAAAATAATTTCGAACGAAGAAGATGTACTCAATGTCTTAGAAGTTATTTTTTTTATTTATTTGTATTTACTTGTTTGATCAAAATTCCCATCAATCTGGACACCTCCTCTATAGCTTCATATTTTTTAGTTTTGATCACAGATCCAACAATGAAGCTCACAGTGTGCTCGCGTATTAAATCGATGAAAACAACGTAATGTCTTTATTCCATTTCATATTAATACACAATAAACGATACGACGTTGCAATAGGAATATATATCATTACATAGTATAAAACAAAGTCGCTTTCTGTGTCTGTCCCTATGTCCCTATGTATGCTTAAATCTTTAAAACTACGCAACGGATTTTGATGCAGTTTTTTTTAATCGATAGATTAATTCTTGAGGAAGGTTTTAGTATATAAACCTTTCCAATATTCCCACGGGAACAAAAGCTACGCGGGTGAAACCGCGGGCAGGTCGCTAGTAAAAAATAAGTGAATAGAAACGCACAACCTTAATGTTCGCAAGCGACGATGATATGAAATTATTCCTCACACGTAGGTGAATGCGGGGATATTTTCCATTCGCCTCGGAAAACATGTTTGCGTGTTTGAGCTAACAATACAGTTAGGATACGTTTTGTTAGAAGTTTGAAAAAACAACTTTCTTTTGCTTAATCGGGTAAAACTGTATCTTACGTGGTTTCAAAATAGTGCAGTATTACATAGGTGAAACAAGTTTTAAAATTGATTTAGTAGTTTTTAGTTATAACTAATTTTTCGAATTTGAAATCAAACCTTCTTTTTTATAAGGTGCAATTCACACCGACCAGAACGGATTTTTAACGGTAAAATATTTTTTATTATCAGTTTAATAGTTTTTGAGTTTATTCGTTTCAAATATACAACAACTAGCTGTGTCCGCGACTTCGTTCGCGTGGAAAAAAATCTAAAATAAAAACCCGCATAGTTCCCGTTCCCATGAGATTTCCGGGATAAGAACTATCCTATGTCCTTTCTTGGGTCTCAAGCTATATTTATACCAAATTTTATCCAAATCGATTCAGTGGTTTGGCCGTGAAAGCGTAACAGACAGACAGACAGACCGACAGACAGAGTTACTTTCGCATTTATAATATTAGTATGGAAGTATGGACAATACAAATGTTTTCTGCAAATTATATTTATTTTATATTAAATCCTTAACAAAGGTCATTGTACGTTTTTCTGTCATAGTTAAAACACGTAATAGAGCATCCCCAGCTGTCTGTTAATTGGTATCTGACACTTATTGTTCAGCAGACCGGCCGTCGAGGGAGTCAATTTCATTGACTTCTCGGAGTTCATTGTTAACTAGAAAACCCATTTTGAACTATACGACAAAATTCTCGCACGAAGCACAGCTTTTCGGTTCCATTAATGAAGATAGTGAAGTGTTAAAACAATATAGATTAAAAAGAAAGGGGTTAAAAATATTAAAAATTGTAATATTTATTAATTAAATCTACGTCTCACTGTGGTTTAGTAGTCTGGTGTCGGTGTCGTGTGGTTCCAAGTACGATTCGGGTCGGTCGGTCGGTCGCCCGGGTCGGGCAATTCAATTTTTTTTCTGATAAAAACATAGTTTCCCGGGATTAGAAAAAACCCGGTTGTCGATAGGCTTGTCACCCATCACATAATGGGATCAAGTATCTTCGCCTAATCATGGACGCACTGGTTATACCTCTACCTACCTCTTCGGAGATACGAGCGTGAATATACTTTTTAAGATAGCAATTAAGCAGATATTTCTCTTGATAGCATTTTCCCCCAATTGATTGAGGAAATATTTTAAATTAATTTCTTGACTTTTAAAAATAAATTTATATTTATTGATTTAAAACATAGTTATTGATGATGATCTAATGATAATATTATAGTAGTTAGGTTTTAAGATCAACGAAAGCAATATAAAACATAATTACGGCTATGCTCTACTTCTTCTTCCTTATACGAATGGCAATTATCAGAGAGTGCGTCAATTGTGTGCTTTTGTGTTTGGTGTTGTCGTGGTATAAAGTGTGGTGTAAAGTGTGGTGGACGAGGGTGAATAACTGTGCCGCTGGGGTCTTCATTATTTTCAGACCTACGGTAAGTTTGTTCCATTTCTTACACCGCTTTTATATGTTTTCCTTTTCAGTAACATCACAAAGGTACACTTAAAAGTTCGCGGAAAATTGCAAAATAACTAGTTTTCTTCGTCTGAATTATCAGAGAATTCTGCCAGTGTCGACGGCTATACTCGTCGACATGTTTACACGAATGACAATAAGTTTTAATTAAACAATTTGAAAATAGAGAGAAAAGACTTATTATTTCGTGTTAGATGGCATCTAAATTTCTTTACCTTAATTAAAAATCACGGATATTGTATAGGAAAGTCATAGATTTTTAATAACATCACATTTTTTGAATGTTTCTCTACTGGGTACTGCAGTACCCGGGACGTAAGACGATATAAAATAATTGAGTGCCACAGTGTTCCGAACGTTCAAGTGGTTATAGACAACAAATATGTTAATGGAACGTTGCTATCCGTGTGACGAGGTATTAAATCCGCATGCATAAGTCTACCGGCTACCTTACCATCCAAATCGGAACACGACAATAACAAGCACCGATTGCAGCTGGAAACGCGTTAGTATCCGACCCAGGCAAGACGTTACAAAACTCTACCATCTAGCAGTCATATTGGTAGTGACAGGTTTAGCCAACACGTTTCCCCGTATTGATCAGGGCCATTTTCGAAGAATAGATCAATTGCCTAACTGCAGGCATCTCGTAAAAAAAGAAAGAAAGAAAGAAAGAAGAAAGAAAGAAAATATTTATTTGCAAGAATATGGGTGTTACAAGTTGTTAAAAATAAATTAAGTTACCGACATATTCTACCAATATATGGTGTGCAAATATTTAAAAAAAATATCATTATATTATATTACATTTAAAATTATAAATTGTATCGATTTTTCAGAATTACTACCGGATCGGAACGCGGCCACACACTGAGAAGATCCGGCGGGAGAAACTCAGCGGGCTGGTCTTTTTTTCTCTAATTTATGTTCTTGTTATAAATATACAAGGATGATTCCATATTACAAAGTTATTTTTATAATTACAAGTTTCATATTTTGAGTAATTTTTTTTTTTTATAATTTACATAATGTTCACCATTTACAAAATTTTTACTACATTGAATTTTTTTTTAAGGACAATTCAACAAACTTATATTTCTATCCATTAACATTTAATTTTATCGGCTAAAAATTCTTTAATATCATAATAAGTTTTATCTAACAGCAAATCAAACAACTTTTTGCGAAATTTATTTATAGGCAATGATTTAAGACTATCAGGAATATGATTGTATATAATAATAGACATACAATACACATAAAGTATCTTCATGCCCATATCCCCGAAGGGGTAGGCAGAGGTACAACAAGTGCACCCACGATTAGCCGAAGATACTTGGTCCCACAAATGTGATAGGTGGCAAGCCTATCGCCAACCGGGCACTTTCCAATCCCGGGCAACTTTGTGTTTCTCAGAAAACTGAAAAAACACATTTCTTATGTGCCCGACCCGGGAATCGAACCCGGGACCTCATGTGGTCGACGCCAACGCTGGACCACTAGACCACAGAGGCGACACATTTTTTGTAAAAATATTTAATTTTTGGTTAGGCACATATAATTTCTTACTATTCCTAAAATATGAGTTACCAGTGACTTCAGCATTTGTTTTAAATAACTTTTGGTGCTTTTTTACAAATACGCATACCTCTAAAATATACAAACATGGTAAGGGAAGTACTTTAAGAGACTTGAAAAGTGGTTTACAGGAATGTAACTGATTAACACCACATATTGCTCGAATACATTTCTTTTGGACTCTAAAAATTCGTACCAATTCAACAGAATTTCCCCAAATAGGAATTCCATATTGTAAATTAGAAGAGACATATCCATGATATGCTAATAGGAAGGCTTTTGCGTCTCCTACTTCAATTAGTCTTCTCAAGACATAGACAAATCTATCAATCTTATTACATAGAGATTCAATGTGTGCTTTCCAATTACAATTTTTGTCAATAATTATTCCTAAAGAGTTTGTATAATCTACATCATCTATATTTACTTTATTTAAAAATATATTTGTGTTTTTGGTAATATTACTGTGGTAGTTCTGAAATTCAACTTCTGAAAGAAGAAGAAAGAAAGAAATTATTTATTTGCCAGAATATGGGAGCTACAAGTTATTAAAATTTGATTAAGTTACCAACATATTCTACCATGATATGGTGTGCAAATATTTTAAATATAATAATATATAAATAAAATAATAATATTTTAAAGAAAAGAATAATAGGTAACTAACATCTTGACTACTAACTAGTGATGGGCCGACATTTGTTTGACAATCGGTTTAACCGAATTTCGGCCGCTTGAGCCGAATTTCGAATTTCAGCCGAAATTCGGTTTAAATGTGGAATATTCGACACTAGAAAACTTACACTATTTTGACTAAAATCTTCACTAATATTATGAAGAGGAAAGGTTTGTATTTTTGTATGTACCGAATAAACTAATAAACTACTGGACCGATTTAAAAAAAAATTCACCATTAGAAAGATATTAAATTATCCTCTAGTAACATAGACTATATTATACTTAAAAAAATTAGAGATCCCTACATAAATTGGAACAATGTAACCCAAGGTATCAAAACTTTGCGATAAGTTATTATTTTGCGTGACGTGCGCTGAGAAACCTTTAACGATATAATACAAAATAATTTAAGTACATTCGTAAATAAGTCAGACGTATCGCTCTCGAGAAAGCGCTTCAAAATTGAACTGAATTTCGGCTGAAATTTGGCCGATTTTTTTTTATTTTCACCGAATGTTCGGCTGAAGTTTGAATTCGATTCAAACCACATTCGGCCCATCTCTACTACTAACACAAAACAATAGGTACTACAAAAGTCAATGTATATACAAATGGCGCTCGAACAACGCACATATAGACACCTCTCACGGATACGATATCTCGGTATTAGGCATGGATCATTTAACAGTTAACATATTAAATTTCGTACTAAATTTTTTTAATAATTAACAACTGTTATTTATATTAGCAAATACTGTTAATTATTTTTTTTATATCATAAGATAGCAAACGAGCAGATGGATCTCCTGATGGAAAGAATCAACCGTCGCCAAAGATGTTAATGGTGCGTTGCTACCTTGTCTGCTGACACAGATGTTAAAGGTCTAATGACACATGCATAAGCTTACCGGCTACATTACCCTCCAAACCGGAACACGACAGTGACTAGCACTGACGCTATTGCGGCAGCAATAGGTAAGGCGGTGGTACCAGACCCGGTCGAGCCGATGCAGAACTCTACCACCTAGTAGACGTACCAAAATTTCTGCATTACTTACCAAAATTACCAATAACTTCATATAGGATAATAATGTTATTAAATATTTGATCTACCTTGATTTATGATAATAATAACTTACTGTTAAAAATAATAAAACTTCTCCAGAGGACCTTTTTTTGGTCGCTAACTCGACGTCTTTACGTTTTTGCTGCTTCTAATGATTATTATATATAGGCTACTACTGATATAATATAACATAAATAAATAACTGTTAAATATTAATGAATTTTAACAACATACCAGTTAACCTAATCTATATATATAAAAATCAATCCCTATTTTCCTTATTCACGACATCACGCCTAAATGGCTGGACCAATTTCTGTAATTTTTTTTGTTGTGTTTGTAATTGTAAGAAGAAGGTTCTTATAAAAGAAAATATTAAGAAAATTGAGCGGAAAATTAGAAAATTTAAGAATACTTAACCACTATATAAAGTTTAATGCCATTTTGGCTGCGTGGAAGGACAATCCCGTATACTTATATAAATTACGTGTCACGTTGTTTGTCCGCTATGGATTCCTAATATGTATGGCAAAACAACGTTTGCCGGGTCAGTTAGTTTAATAATAATTTCCATGCCTACTCGGTATGTTTGGGAATAGTGCAAGCGTGAGTGCCACCCGCTTGAGATACGCGGCAATAAACTTTTTTGTGCGCAAAATTTGTAAGAAGTATAACAATAATGTATTTCAGTTATTATTGGTTTATGGTCCCCGTGTTGGTTCCGGGCTCGTTTGAAGAATAGATCAACTGCTGTTCTGCCAGGCAGGTCGTAAAATGCGACCGATTGGCTATGCGAGTCACTACTATCGTGGCTACTAGGTGATAGAGTTCTGCATTGTCTCGCCCGGGTCAAGTACCATCGCCTTACCTATTCCTACCGCAATAGCGTCAGTGCTTGTCGCTGTCGTGTTCCGGTTTGGAGGGTAAGGTAGCCGGTAAACTTATGCATGTGGCATTAGACCTCGCCACAAGATAGCAACGCACCATTAACACCTTTGGTGTCTATAGGCGACGGTTGACTCTTTCCATCAGGAGACCCATCTGCTTGTTTGCTGTCTTATGATATAAAAAAAAATATTTTGGTTTTTAATAATAAATCAAACACTTACATACAATAGTCAATATCTACTTATACTTAATGATAAAGCGCCTACTTTAGTTAAAAATAACATTGAGTCTGTTTTCTGGACGAGGACGTTGATGAATACCACAGACCACATGAATATTTATAGACACGCCATTGGGGAGGAAATGTGTCGTCACGCATATGAGCAAACGCTCCTATTACTGTGAAAAATTTCATACATTTCTAGGTAATATTATATTGTGAAAAAATAAAAACCATCTTGTTCTGTTTTATCGTACTGAATTTGGTGTTGATAAGCGATGGTTTTGTTTCCATCAGGAAGGACATCAGTTTTTTTGTGGTTTTATGATGTAAAAAAACACCTTTTATAAACTACTTTACAGGAAGATATATGGTTTATTCCTTAAAATAATTACGCATTAGTCTTTGGTTTATTCCTAATTTATTCACTTTGATGAAAAAAAATAATAAAAAAGTAATTGTATTTCTAATCTGTAACAGGGAATCAATTATAAAACGCGAGTATGAGCAAAAACAACCCTTAGACTGCCGCTGGCTTAATCTTAAAGAATTGTGAATAATTCACGCTAGAACGGAGAAGGCAATCGGAATCGAAAGGAATATCTTTCATTTATATTTTAATGTTCCTTCTCTATTAATGGAAATTCTTTGAGGCCTAAGACAGCTTCGCGTTGATTATTTCTGATTTAAGCCGTGTTTTTTAATAATGAAAAATAATGTAGCGGTGTTGGTCGCTTCTATTTTTTAAAATACAAAGCGATTGCCTTTATAGAAGTTTTTCAAATAGAATGTGCCAGTATAGGCTAGTTTACTAAATTTAAAAAAACTGATATTAATCCGTACAATGTCCATTAAAGAAAAAACTATTTATTTTTGTAAAATCGTGCATTTATAATAAAATATTCGTGTTTTGAAATTAACATGTTAATTTACTGCGAAAACGCTTTGGACTGTCATGGCGTCCTAATGACATTACGCTGTGGTTATTTTTACATTACATACTCCGTGGTTTCGATAAAAATGACATCAAGATGATGTTGTACCACGGCGTGACGTAACGCTTTCAGATTTGTATTCATTATCACGTGACTTAATGTCTATTTTTGTCCAATTTATGTACGTATATCTTAAAAATATTGTTACTCCTTATCTTTTATAACAAACAATATAGTATAAAAAAGTATCTTCACGCCCGTATGGGGATACGGGCTTAGGCAGAGGTACCACATGTGCACCCGCGATTAGCCGAAGATACTTGGTCCCATAATGTGATAGGTGGAAAGCCGATCGCCAACCGAGTACTTTCCAATCACGGACAGCATTGTTTCTTCAGAAAACTGAAAAAAAAAACACATTTTTGAATTACCCGACCCGGGAATCGAACCCAGTACCTCGTGTGGTCGACACCAACACCGGACCGCTAAATAGTAGACGATGTTTTAGTTTTTTGTTATCTCCATGATCATAATTATTCATTAAATACTACACAACGTATCCGATTTATTTTTGGTGGAAACAAGTCGATTCGAGATGAAATTAAGGTTTTTGCAACTGCTGTGATGCAATTGAAATAAAAGGTAGTATAGAAAATGGGACGAACGACGAACCCAAGGTCTGAAAATTTATGACGACTCCAGCACAATAGTCCACTCATGTTCATCAACCACACTATCACCCACGTCAGTAGCAAAGGCAGTAACACAAAAATGATGTACTCAACGCACGTTTCACTTCGTAACCGAATCACCTTCAGGAGAGGCGAATAGCAGTTCACTGTATAAAGGGTTCAGCATTAATATATTTAAATAGAAATCACTATGTTTTATTAGAAATGTTATGAGCGATTATACAGACCTAAATAATATTTATGAATTATTTCTCTCGTTGTTCGTTCTATCACTATCATTCTGATGAAAGTTTACGTTTGAAAGACAATGACATTAAATCACAGATAAGATCACCAAATGTACACATTTTTTTATATCATAAGATAGCAAACAAGCAGATGAGTCTCCTGAAAGAGTCTACCATCGTCTACAGACACCAAAGATGTTAATGGTGCGTTGCTATCTTGTGACGAGGTCTAATGCCACATACATAATTTTTATTATAATAAAGTTATATTATATGAGATACTAGCTGACCCGGCAAACGCTGTTTTGCCTTACATATTAGGAATCCATAGCGGACAAACAACGTGACACACAATTTATATAAGTCTACGGGATTAAACTTTATATGGTCGTTAAGTATTCTTAAATTTTCTAATTTTCCGTGCAATTTTCTTAATATTTTCTTTTATAAGAACGTTCTTCTTACAATTACAAACACAACAAAAAAAAATTACCGAAATTGGTCCAGCCATTCAGGCGTGAAGGAAAATAGGGATTGATTTATTTATATATATATATATATATATATATATATATATATATATATATATATATATATATATATATATATATATATATATATATATATATATATATATATATATATATATATATATATATATATATAGATTATAAATAAATTCATTTAAAATAGATTAGTCGTATTGATGCCTATAGACACCAAAGATGTTAATGGTACGTTGCTATATTGTGGCGAGGTCTAATGCCACATGCATAAGTTTACCGGCTACCTTACCCTCCAAACCGGAACACGACAGTGACAAGCACTGACGCTATTGCGGCAGGAATAGGTAAGGCGGTGGTACCAGACCCGGGCGAGACAATGCAGAACTTTTACCACCTAGTTGAATTGTTAGTCCATAAAGTCTGAAACTATCGATTCAAACTTAATAAATTTCTCCTCGTCGAGGTCTACATAATCCAGAAATAACATACATTTTATGGTTTTCAACAGATGAGAAAGCGGAAGTTATTAGTATGACTTGTACATATATGTAATACTTGCTGCAGCGTGCCGCCCGCTGCATTAAAAAGTTTTTGGCGAATCCCGTGGGATTACGTAATTTTTCCGAGATAAAAAGTAGCCTATGTGCTATTCCAGGTTATCATCTACCTGTGTGCCAAATTTCATTCAAATCTATTCTGTTGTTTTTGCGTGATTGAGTAACTAACATCCATCCATACATCCATCAAAACATCCAGACTTTCGCATTTATAATATAAATATAGATTGTTTGAATTGGATAATTGGTGTTTGAGCACATGTACTAAATTTCTTTTGTGTATGTATATTTGTATATGATTATATGTTTGTCGACAAATTTATCGGCTCCTAAAAGCCATATGGGGATAATTCTTTTGATTCGAATCAGGTGTGTTTCAACTCAGAAAACAGTTTAAGTTTCATAAAAGCCGATTAAGTAGTTTTTGTGTTATGGATATAGTTAGATATTTAAAGAAGCGGATGAAGCCACGTGCATTAGTTAGTAGATATATCAATTAAAAAACTGTTTCGTACCGAGGGGAAAAATATAACAAATAGAGCAAAGAATTAAACCCAATGAAGAGGAATGAGAGATGGAAATTTTTAAATGGGTTAAACATTCGGGGCCTGAAAAATAAACAACTAACAAGAATTAATAAAGATTGATCGGGTCGTTGGTCTGGAATAAATTAAGATCGCAATTATGCGCTAAAAGCTAAATGTTTTTTGATAATACTATCTACTATCGATAATCTAAAACAAAGTACTGCAGGCTTAGAATAAGCAGCGCGATAAAATTTTATCGATCCGTTTTCTCGACATTTATGTCAATTTCTCTATTCGCTAACGCATTCAACACTAGATTCGACATGATACTTCAAAGGAAAACAAAATTATCGCCTCTGTGGTCTAGCGGTCCAGCGTTGGCGTTGACCACATGAGGTCCAGGGTTCAATTCCCGGGTCGGGCACAAAAAAAGTGTTTTTTCAGTTTTCTGAGAAACACAAAGTTGCCCGGGATTGGAAAGTGCCCGATTGGCGATAGGCGAAGATACTTGGTCTCACAATGTGATAGGTGGCAACCTATCACATTGTGAGACCAAGTATCTTCGGCTAATCGTGGGTGCACTTGTTGTACCTCTACCTACCCCTTCGGGGATATGGGCGTGAAGATACTTTACAAAATGATATCTTTTACTCGACAATAGTTGTTTTTTTTTATGTTATTGAGATAGGCAAACTGGCAAACGTGCTACCTGATGGTAAGTGGTCGACGTCGCCAAAGAAAAAAAATGGGATACTTGGGCTGGAACTAGCCCAGGTACTCCATTCATGTGTTGCCCATCCTGAGACATAAGATGTTAAGTCTCGGTGCCAGTAATTACAGTGCCTGTCTTGCCCTCCACTCCGAAACACAGCAAAGCTGTTTCACGGGAGAAACAAGCAAGATGGTGGTACCCATGCAGCCGGGAGCGTGGCACAGCGCATCCCTCCCACCCACGTATTTCGCGTTGTTTATCCCAAGCCTGCTAAAGTAAATAATAAATTTTATACTCCACTGTTTGCGTAATTGTATAAAAAAGGGTACAAAGTTTTTCTCCATGTGTAATATATAGATTATATAGACTATTTTATGAAAAAGTATCTCACGCCCGTATCCTCGAAGAGGTAGGCAGATGTATAATAAGTGCATCCACGATAAGTCGAAAATACTTAGTCCATAAAGTGTTAGGTGACAAGCCTATCACTAACCAAGCCCTTATCCAATCCCAGGCAACGATGCTTTTATCAGAAAATAAAAAATACATTTTGAATTGCCGACTCGGAAATCGAACCCCGGACCTCATGTGGTCAACACTGATACTGAACCACTACACCATAAAGGCGACTAATTTATATGCATTAGAAATAAACAGTACACACTTTACATTCATGTGATTGATATATATGACAATTAATAAATAATAATTATTGGTCCCTCGAGTTGGTTTGGACTCCTTTGAAGAATAGTCAATCTGCCGTTCTGCCAGGCAGTTCGTGAGAGGCGAACGATTGACTATATAATGATGGTGATGGAGTTCTGCAATGAAGTCTCGCCCGAATTTGGTACCACCTTACCTGTTCCAGCCACAATAGCGTCATCGCTTGTCACTGTCAGGGTAGCTGTACAAAAGCAAAAGAAAGTAATATATGTTTGAATCACGCTAAAGCTGGGTCTTCTACGACAAATTTTTTTGTTTTCTAACACCTAATATGAAAAAATTAACAAAACATGGGCGTGTCCTAACTCTTTTGTTCGCTTAAACATGCACACATGTTATCCGAGACAAACGGAAACCATTTAAAAGGCGACCGTGGCTATGCGAGTCACTACCATCGTGGCTACTAGGTGGTAGAGTTGACCCCGCACCTCTGGAATGCGAAGCCCTGCCCGGTTACCCGCATTTCCTTAGCTTTTGGACATTATTATTACGTTTAGCATAAAATGACGTCATCAACGCCAAGCGTCAACTTAATGTGACCGTAATGTACTAAAAATCCCTGCGTTCGCCTGCGTGGGAGGGGTAATTTCATATCATCGTTGCTTGCGAATATTGAGGTCGTGCGTTCTGTATTTACTGATTTCTTATGTATTTCTTATTATTCTCTTCGCCGTGTTGGTTCCGGCGTCCTTTGAAGTATAGGCTAACTGCCGTTCTGCCAGACAGGTCTTAAAAGGCGACCGATTGGCTATCGAGTCACTACCATCGTGGCTACTAGGTGGTAGAGTTCTGCATTGTCTCGCCCGGGTCTGGTACAACCGCCTTACCTATTCCTGCCGCAATATCGTCAGTGCTTGTCGCTGTCGTGTTCCGGTTTGGAGGGTAAGGTAGCCGGTAAACTTATGCATGTGGCATTAGATCTCGCCATAAGATAGCAACGCACCATTAACATCTTTGGTGTCTATAGGCGATGGTTGACTCTTTCCATCAGGAGACCCAACTGCTTGTTTGCTATCTTATCATATAAAAAAATGTATGTTTTAATTGTAACTACCTATAGTTTATTGTGTTTGTTAATATGAATTGGAATAAAAACTATAGGGACCATTGATATATAAAAACCCAAGATACACAATCAGTGTCTCAAAAACGTCCTCTAAGAATAGAATCCCGTCGCTCACGTCACTGCCCGCACGTCAAAAATACAGAATTGTTCTCTGATAAATTGTAAAATACAACATCATAAACATTAAAACAATATAAGATATTGTATTTTCGGTAAGTATAAGAGTTTATCGATTTATTTTTGTTGTTTATGCGACTAAATATAGGGTGTAATGTATGATTTTCATTTTATTTGTCTTAAAAATTTACTCGACGCTCCAAATATAATACGACAAAATTTCAGTGGTCACTTTTTCAGTAAAAGCACAATGCATTACAACCTCCTTTTAATTTAGTCGAATAATACAAATTGATCCTGTTATTATTAGTGGAGTCGATTTTTTTTCATTTATAAGTTATTTTTTTATTAAGAAGTTTATTTTTTTTAAATTACTAATTTTGAATACCTTTTATAGTTGTTAACCAACTGCCAAAAGAGAAGAGGACATCAATTTGACAATTTTAAAATGTTTGATTATATTGATTACTTATTTTGAGGACCAAGTTAGGTGATTCTTTTTATTCTATATGTACGAATATAAGATAACAATATATAATTGTGATTCTTACGATCAACTTTGGAAATATATTACGAAACTTACAATATAACAATAGGAAATCATAAGTAGCATCAAATTTTGTTCTGTGTTTACACGTGTTGTTGATAACGCTTTCTTAAGTGGAAAGAACAGGTTGCATCAAGAATGCTTTTTTTAAATTTAATAATTTAATTTAAATAAAATGTTGTTTTTGATTGCAGATATCTTATACTACACATATTATAAATGTTAAAGTTTGTATGTTTGGATGTTTGATAATCAATCACGTAAAAATGGCTGTACCAATTTGGATTTGGACTCGGATGTAAGATGACCTGGAATAGCACATAGAATACTTTTATCCTAATGCAGAGGTCTGAGGCTAGTCTCGTATAATTTTTAAGTGATTGTTTATATGTACGAGTTGTTTTATTTGCAAACTAGCTGTTAGCCGCAGCTTTGCTCGCGCATATTTACTTTAGAACTTATTTAACCTTTCTTTATTTTATTAAAAATCTCTACATTGCCGGGTGGGTCGCTAGTACTTTAAAAAAAATAATATTTACATATTCATCTTAATAATTTATATATGACATTTTTGTTATTAAAATTTAAGTAAAAACGTAAGTAAACCTGAACTTCCTATAACTTCTAAATTTTCTATACCTAATATCATAACTAACTATACCTCAAACTAAAAATACCTGTTAGTAACACACCTATCGAACAAACTAACGTAATTATAAAAAAAAATTATAACTAACAGGAAATGTCTAATCTAAAATTACCTTTGGCAATAATATTATATGTAATAAACTATACTCCAAACTAAATATACGTATCTATTAGGATTTCTGTGTATGTAACACACCTATGTATGTAACCAACTAATGTAACTATATTAAAAAAATTTGTGAGCTGGTTGACCCTACAGGTCACCTGAAACTTCCCACTAAATTGATGTATTTTAAGTTCAAAGAAAAAAACTATGCCTAAGAATAGAGTTTTGAGGTCGAAAAGTTCAAAAATCCAAAGTTTTTTTTTAATGATAGTTATTCAGTATTTGAAAATATGTACATTTTTTCAAAATGATATATGAGTTTGATTTTCTGAATAACATTGAGCAATTTTTAGCTCTAAATTGTTTTATTAGGTTAAAAATGTCGAAAACATGTAAAAAAATACTTTTTTCAAAAATTTTCGTCATTGATAAATCCCAAACGAAACAATGGATTTTAATCTGATTTACGGTATTTGACGCAGTCTTTTAAGCAGAAGAGTTGATCAGATTTTAAAATAAATCTGTATATTAGCCCGAAAGTTATTTTAAAAATACAAAGTAAGTTTCCTGCAAACAGCGTAAATTTAATTAAAATATTGTAGAATGTCGAAAAATGATCGGTTTAAAAATTTCGAAGATATATCGAAAAAACACTTTTTTTAAATTTGTCGTCAATTCATGCAAATATGTCTAAGGAATAAAAAAATTCGCACAAATTTTATAAACCTATTAAATCCCTACCGGAGTTGAATTTTGTATATTTCTTTACAACTGAAGTCGGTTGTCAAACTAAAAAGAGATTTTCTTGTTTTTTTTTATATATATTATAAGATTATATGTATGTAAGAGATATATGTATTTCTATGTATTAGTATCGTTGACTAACACCCATAACACAAGCAAATAATTTGCTTACTCAGTCAGTATGCTAGACGAGGGTGGTAGTTTGTCCCGTGGATATTTATTTATTATACATATACTTTCATACGTATAATATTATATATTATTCAGTGATGAATATGGAGGAAGCAAGACAAATCTGCGAGAATCGTGACATATGGCAATCGGTTCTCCTGCCTTTACTTTTAGTTTAATAAAAAAAAGTATTTTTTTATTAAACTTATTTCCATATCATGTCAATTGCTTTCACAATTTTGATGATTTTTTTATTTATATTAGTCGCCTCTGTGATCTAGTGGTCCGGCGTTGGCGTTGACCACATGAGTTCCTGGGTTCGATTCTCGGGTTGACAATTAAAATAAGTGTTTTTACAGTTTTCTGATAAAAAAACCCGGGATTAGAAAGTGCCCGGTTTGGCGATAGGTTTGCCACCTATCACTTTGGGGGACCAAGTTTCTTCAGCTAATCGTGGGTGCACTTCTTGTACCTCTGCCTACTCCGGGGATACGGGCCTGAGGATATATTTTTGTAATAGTCGAGCAAAAAAAAACCTTATGTTTCACTTTTTGCTCGATTACTGTGAAGCTGAAAAGAAAAGAAATAAATTGATATGCGTAACAGCCAACATATCCCTTGTTTTTTATATTACCTAAACGTGCGTTACCGAATCATCTTCAGGAGAGACGAACTGAGTGATAAGCAAACAAGCAGATGGGTCTCCTGATGGAAAGAGACAACCATCGCCACGACATCGACAAGCACTGACGCTATTGCGGCAGGAATAGGTAAGGCGGTGGTACCAGACCCGGTCGAGCCGATACAGAACTCTACCACCTAGTAGCCACGATGGTATTGACGCGCATAGCCACTCGGTCGCCTTTTACGACCTGCCTGGCAGAACGACAGTTGGCCTATTCTTCAAAGGAGCCCGGGACCAACACGGTGATTTTTTTTTTATTGTTTAGTCTATGGCAGAATTCCGACCACAAGGCGATCGCTTGTTACTATTAACTCACAATAGAATTCTCTTGAAGATACATATATACCTATGAACGGCGAAAGCGGCAGTATTATATATAAGTAGTATATTATTTTCGAAGCTACTGAATAGTATTCCGCTGGCGTATATTCCACATAAAGCATTTCACGAAATGCCTCGACTACCAATCGTCGACTTTATCTCACTAATTGAAACCTCACACTTCAGTCTTTTCATGCTTTCACTCTTTTGCGATTTCGTTTCAAAAGCCTTTTTAACATTACTCGGTACAAATTTTGTTTTATTTATAAAGGGGAACTGAATACGAGCTTTATTGATTTGTGCTGGTGGTTTGTATATTCTATCTTTTTTCTTTCTTGTCTTTCCTTTTTGTTGTTTTTAATTGACTTCAGGAAATCTAGTTCTCAATCGTCGGAATTTATATATTTTTAAACCTAGTAATTGAACAAATTAATGTGTTTGTTACAATGTCGGTCCCAAAAATCTAATAAACTCAATATGGTTCGTAGTTTTATTTTTTTTACTGTGGCGTTTGTTTTCTAACGTACAGACTAACTAGTAAAAGATTGTATATTTTGACCGACAATCTATGTGTAATTTTTTATATCATAAGATAGCAAACAAGCAGATGGGTCTCCTGATGGATGAGTCAACCGTCGTCTATAGACACCAAAGGTGTTAATGGTACGTTGCTATCTTGTTGCGAGGTCTAATGCATAAGTTTCACCGGCTACCTTCCCCTACAAACCGGAGCATGACAGTGAGAAGCACTGACGCTATTGCAGGAACAAAAATCTTTTTAGGGTTTCGTACTTTAGTAAGGAAAAATGGATCTTTTTTATATTACTAGATAGCAGATGGCTTTCAGATCAGCAGAAGGGTGTTAATGTTGCATTGCTATCTTTTTGGCGAGATGGCAATGTCACATGCATAAGTCTGCCGGCTGTTTAAACCTCCAAACTGGAACACGGCAATGACAATCATTGCTGCTATTACGACAGGAATAGATATGTCGGTGGTACCAAATACCCAGGCGAGATATTGCGGAACTCTACCACCTAGTAGTCACGATGGTAGTGATACATAATAGCCAATCGGTTGCCTCTTGTGACCTGCTTGGCAGAACTTAGTTTATTCTTCAAAGGAACCCGGACCAACACGGGGTTACTTATTACAATAGTAATTAACGATGCGTGTCGTGTTAAATTTATTTATTTATTTAATTCAGGAAAACTTACAGCTAGTTATACAAACATAATATATGATGATGTGATTACAAAGGTAAGCGATGATTACAATATTATTGACGGTTACTCCGTACACAACTTTCAGGGATAAATGACAAAATGACTTCCTTTCCTCAACTTTCCCAGTGTTGGTCTGGGACCCTTTTGAAGAACAAATTATCTGCTATTTATTTTGCAGGACATTTGTGAAAGGCAAACATTGATATAAAAACCCAAATACATAGTCCCGAACAAAACTGGCCCTCAAAACTGTTGCTAATTTCACTTATGCAGTTATAGATATGGCAAAACCATATGTTTTTGCAAATCCAACCTTAATGGCAAGGTTTATAGTTGTTTTTACAAAGCAATGACAGTGACGCAATTCTATTTGAAATGAGCGCACTATTTAAAATTATGCGCTCATTTTTACAGGACGTTTTTGAGACACTAAATGTGCATCTTGGGTTTTTTATATCAACGAAGGCAAACGATATTTGGTTATACGCGTCACTATCATCGTGACTACTAGGTGGTAGAGTTTCGCAATATCTCACCCAAGTATTCGGTACCATAACTTTACCTGTTCTTACCGTAATAACGTCAATGTTTGTAAATATCGTGGTTCGATTTGATAGGGTAAGGTAGCTGTTAAACGAATACAAGTGGCATTCGACCTCGCCATAAGATAGCAGCACATCATTCACATGTTTGGTATCTATAAGCGATGGTTGTCTTTTTCCATCACGAGAGCCATCTGCTAAGTACTAATAAAACTATATTTACTGTAATAAACAAAAAATTTATTCTAAAAATGCCCTTACGCGACGTGTCTATAATATTGCTTATATTATTGAGGCTGTCAGTACATTTGATGTGTGGTCGTTGGACCAGCGAGACCTCGAGACTACCCAAGCATGAATAATTCAATATTCATAGCAAAAACCGATATCGCAAAAACTGTGTAGAAGCTACATTTGACACAAACACGGATAAGATGATTTCAATATACGTGACGGAAACTAAGGTTTTAGAAGTGAAATATTTTTTATTGGAGTTTACTCCTTAAGAATCGGTTGTTTGATATAAGGCGCCCGGTATGAGAAAAATGTGAGGAGTAAAATCTACTGAACAAATGACCTCGTTACGTTTTTGGTGCGCAAACTATCGTGCGCAACTTTCTAATTTGGTGTGAGCAGTGCAGCTAGATCACGCATTTTTTTGCGTCTGTTTTGATAATCGTACTTAAGGAGTAAACTCCAGTCGTGCGTCGGAGCTGACACACACAATTTTTTTTCTGGGTCAGGCTCCTTTGAAGAACAGATCAACTGCCATTCTGCCAGGCAGGTCGCCAACCACCTGGCAAAGGCGATCAATTGGCTTTGCAAATCACTGTCAGTCAGCCACCAGGCTACTAGGTGGTAGAATTTACACTGTCTCACCTGAATCTGTTACCACTGCCTTAATTAATTCTGCCGCAATAGCGTCAGTGTTTGTTAGTGTCGTATTCCGGTTTGGAGAGTTAAGGTAATGGGTAGATTTAAACTTATGTATGTGGCATTAGACCTCGCCACAAGATAACAACGCACCATTAACACTTTTGGTGTCTATAGACGATGGTTGACTCTTTCCATCAGGAGACCCATCGGCTTTTCTATTATCTTACTAGCTGTTGCCAGCGACTTCGTCCGCGCGGATTTCGTTTACTCCGCACAGCACCTCTCCCGAAGGTGATAGCGTGATAATATGTAGCCTATATGTTGACCCGACCTGCTAGTAATATTCATGCAAAATTTGAAGTAAATCCATGCAGTACTTTTTGAGTTTACCCCGGACATTCATACAGACAAACAGACAAACAGACAAAAATTCTAAAAACTATATTTTTGGCTTCGATATCGATCGTAGATCACGCCCCAAGTATTCTTTTAAAAAATATTCAATGTACAGTTTTAACTTTCCTACGATTTTATTATATGTATAGATGATATAAAAACACGGATAAGACGATTTCAATATACGTGAAGAAAGTTAAGGTTTTTTAACATAAAACATCTCTAGACGTGTTAGAACTACTATTATAATAGGTGTAAGAGTCCCGCAACATCAATCCGGGTATTTGGTACCACCGCCTTACCTATTCCTACCACAATAGCATCGATGCTTATTGTGACGTTCTGGTTTAGAGGGTAAGATAGCCAGAGGATTTATGAATGTGGCGTTGCCTAATTGCGTTGCGATCCATTTGCCATGTGTGGCTAAATGGATCGCAACGCACCGTTAACATATTTGGTGTCTATAGGAGATGATTTCTTTCCGTCAGAAGGGCAAGCTACTAAAAAAAAATAGAATCATTTTATGTCCCGAGATTTGAAACTAGACCTCATACGTCCATGATTATCAAACATTGTATAAATAAATAAATATTCACGGGACAAATTACACTTATTGATCTAACCCCAAAGTAAGCATTTACTTGCTTGTATTATGGGTGTTAGTCAACGATACTAATACATAGAAATACATATATAAATACTGAAATAACTGTATTTAATAAACACCCAACCCCGGAAATACAAACTGCTCATATAAATGCTTGTCCCCGTCGGGGATCGAACCCGAGCCCCGACGATTGCGTAGTCAGGGTCGCTAACCACTCGTACCGACACGTACCCACTCGTAACCACATGTTGTATCATTAAACTACAGTAATATTATTTCAAATACTTATTATCTATTTAATGATCCAACTGTCAGTCGCAAAGGTCAAAGCAGTAAAATACATTGTTATTCCATTTAACTTTGTTGTCAATTGTATTTCATACGCAACTTGGTTACATGGTACATTGAGGTTTTAGCAATTTGGTATATCTAGTTTCGTAAAGGGTGTAATTTGGATTGTTGCTCATAAATGGCTGCTTGTTCACTGGTTTTTAGGGTTCCGTAGTTCAAAACGGAACCCAATTTAGATGGTTTGTTTGTCAGTCTATCTCTTAAACGGTTTATTTTCACTTAATGTATATTAAAATATTATTTATATCACAGAGCACACAATCGTAGTCGGTCGTGCCCCGAGGTGTGGCGTAAGCGACGATGTGATTCCTTGCTCTGTGATCTATATAAGTATTAATACGTATGTATCTACTCAAACTCAGAGACTATTTTATTCAAATAAATCTTTACGGACACTGTTATCGATTTGAAATTTTTAGAATTACTACTACGCGGCCACACACTGAGAGGATCCGTTTGGAAGAAACTCAGCAGGTTTGTCTTTTTTCATAATAAATCTATGAAACAATTAACAAATTTACAAAAAATATGTCTGAGTGTTAGAAATAAAATTAATTAAATATAATAATTCGCTGTCGTGTTCCGGTTTGGAGGGTAAGGTAGCCGGTAAAATTATGCATGTGGCATTAGACCTCGCCACAAGATAGCAACGCAACCAACGCAAAATAACATCTTTGGTGTCTATAGGCGATGGTGGACTCTTTCCATCAGGAGACCCATCTGCTTGTTTGCTATCTTATGATATATAAAAAAAAAAAAGTAAAAAGTTGGTACGTTGAATGAGACGTTTTTGTGGTACCATGCTGTAACATGGCATTTACGGGTTCATTTTACACATAGAAATAGACCAATTATGGCCGGGAATGGTCTCTTCCTTATTATTCTATTGATCTTATTAGCTGTGCTCCACAGCTGATTAAAGTTTATAATAAATCCCACGGGAACAACGTATTATTCCGGGATCAAAAGTAGCTTGTGTAATTAATCTGGATATACACTACTTTTGTACCAAGTTTTATCTACATTCTTTTAGTAATTCAATTTACAAGCAACAAACATACAAAAAAACTTGAGAGGTGTCAAGGGACACCCGGATGGAACGAAGTTCCTTTCGATACAAAAAACCTGTATACACTCAACAAAAATAGTCGTCGCAACACCACACTGTTCAATGCGAAATAGAAATGAAAATATCTGGCTTGCTTTCTATAAGAGAGAGAGAGAGAGAGAGAGAAACATGCGCACGCCGCACAGCTTACAATAGCTTACTATAGCAAAAAGTGTCGTGACAACTTTTCGTAAGAATTTTTTCCGTCTAGCCCCCTTTCACAACGCGCGATAAGGAACTTCGTTCCAATATCATATTGACATAAATAACTACCCCGTTATTCGAGTGGTTACCATCATGACTACAAGGTGGAAAATTTTTGGGATAACTTACAATGGTATGCTATTAATATTGTAGCGTGATATCTTTAGCCCTTCAGAATTCCCTAGGTCGGGAAAAAGTGCTATAAAAGTTATTTAATGGTAATAATTAATAAATTGATACAAATAAATATTTTTTTTAATATAAAAAATTTTAAATAAGGTTTTTAATGGTAATAATAAAGAAATAGTAATGGCAATCGAAATTTTTTTTTTCTGACATAGGAAAGCAGAAAGCTAATAGTTCTCCTGATGTAAAGAAACAATAATGGCAGATAGATACCAGAGATGTTAATGGTGCTATCCATTTGACAGGGATAGAATGTCAAATTCATAATATATTCTACACTTTTTATCGTCGGCACTTGGTGAAACTCCATTTTAACACAATATTTGCTAGCATATAACACTTGTACTGTTTCACAATAAGATAATTATATTAAATATAATTATCTTATTGTGAAACAGTACAAGTGTTATATGCTAGCAAATATTGTGTCAAATTCATAAGTTTACCGGCTACCTTATCCTACACAGAACATGACAGCAACAAATATTGACGCAAATTTGTCTTTATCTTGTCACCAAAAATATGTAGTGTGACACTCGCGGACCGGGTTCGTAATGTGGAAGTGAGAGAGAGGTTAGGTTTGAAAGAAAGTGTCGGTGTAAAGATGAGAAAGGGCATGCTCCGTTGGTTCGGACATGTAGAAAGAATGGTAGATAACATGTTAACAAAACAGATATACAACGCGAATGTGGAAGGATGTAGGTACCGGGGAAGACCAAGACTGACATACCACGATCAGATTGATCGAGTACTGTCCGAAGGTGGTGTCAAGAGTCTTCGCAACCGGCGTGTGTGTATGAAGAGAGTGATGAATGTGGAAGAAGCGAGACAAGCCTGCAAGGATCGTGATGTATGGCACTCGGTTCTCTCTGCCTACCCTAAGGGATCTGGCGTGAAGATATGTTGTTGTAAATTTGTCTTTCGACAGTGTAAAAATTTTAAGAATTTTAAAACTTATTATATTTTATATAACTCGTTAGTCAGAAGTAATCTAGAGTATGCATCCATTGTTTGGAATCCCATGTACATGGTATATAAGAATCGAATAGAAGCAATTCAAAATAAATTTCTTCGAAGGTTGAATTATGTATTTGGTAACCGAATCAAATCACAAGCTGTGTCGTTAGAGTTGCGCCGTAAACATAGAGACCAAATTTTCTTATTTAAAATAATAAATAATTATATAGACTCTCCTTTACTCCTCGCACGCATTCTGTTTAATTGTCCTCGTCTGACTGTTCGCTCCAAAATGGTGTTCCCTATTTGCCGAATTAAGTATGCCCAGAATCGGTTCTTGATAAGAGTTTGTAATACATATAATAAATATTATTCTCACATTGATATATTTTATTATAAACTAAAAATGTATGTATCTCTTGTTAAAAAAGTAGTAAATGATCAAAAACTTTGTTAAATAAAATAACGAAAGTATTAATATTTATACATAACATTATTCTTTAACGTATCAAAATTATTAGTAGTTTTCTTAGTAATTATTGTGTTTTTTTTTTCATTTTCGATTTTGTATTCTTTTTATTTCTATAGCACACACGCTGTATTAACTAGTGGTGAAAACTATTTTGGCTTAAGAACTAACCTAAAAATGATTGTAATCACATGTGTTATAGTAAGCTGTATGTTTTCCTTAAAAAATAAATAAATAAATAAAAGGTGGGACGGTGGTACCTAAACTCGAATGAGACTTTGAAGAACTTTACCACATAGTTAGTAGTCAAGATATTAGTGATACTTACGGCCGGGTTCTGAGACGCAAATAATTTTTTAACAAGCAATTAAACTCTATTTTCAGATAACTTGCTTGTAAAACTGATGTTAAAAAGAGATTAACTGCTTGTTAAAAAATTATTTGCGTCTCAGTAACCGGCCGTTATTATTATTATACCTATGTGTGGCAGCGTTTGCGATCCGGTAGGACTTAAAAAATGTTGACTCGTCAAAAGGATAATTTGAATAAAAATGTTTTGACTTTGACTTTGATTTATTAGCCTTTTATTGCAAGCAATAATTAAAAGTTCGGTAAATTTTGCCATTCCAAAAATTAATCGTTGAAAAACACATCTTTTAATCATTCCTATTTATGTTTCCGTTCGTATAAAAATAATTCTCTCTTTATCATATAGTTTTATAAGGAAAAGTATATTTAATATAATAATCTGTTGTTACAGGGCCGGAAGCATCACGAACGCGTAGCGAGAAAATTACCGGTTTTTATGACATCACTTCACTGAGCTGTTATTATTGAAGAAATTAATGGCATGATACAGAGAATATTAGTACCACCCTGTCATTTAAAGATGACAGTTAAATAAACAAACATGTGACGGGGAATATTAGAAAATGTTTGCGAAGACAGACCGTTTTTGGGACCGGAGAAAGAGTTTTACACGATGACGTCACGATACAAAATATACGATTGTATAAAATAATCGATTTTTATCGATTTTAGATTCGCTTCACTAGTTATCGTAGTTACGCTTTTTTGTGTGTCGCGTTTGAAATTCGTGTGAAAGTATTATTTTTTGCTCGACTTGTTTTTAAATTTATAAGCAATATTAGATAATGGCCTTGTATAACGCGTAATTAAGTGTAAAAATCGCATAATCTCTTAAAATCGATATTAAATTCTGTATATAAATATCATTTAAACAACGCTTATAAAGCAAAAGTTCGATTTACGGGTATTAGAATTTGTATAAAGTTAAGTAATTTCTTTAAAACCGAGATTTTTATTCCTAAAACGGGTCCAAATTTCAATTTATAAAATCTCAAAATCGATACAAAAATGGTATCGACTACAACACTATTAGCGAAGACTACAATGAGTACGCATTTCAATAGCACATTTGGATTGAATTCTTCACTTCTAGTCCCAACCTATATGAGCCAAGAAGAATTCCTAGCATTGCAGATGTCAAATATCTCAGATGCCAATTCAACAAGCAATGATACTGCACCACACGTGATATTACAAACTTGGTATCCAAGTGGATATTCCCCCGCTCATATCATCTTAGCATCAGTGGTTGTAACAGTTTTAATGATAATGGTGGTAGTTGGGAACATGTTAGTAATAATCGCGATAGTGACGGAAAAATCGTTAAAAAACATTCAAAATTGGTTCATCGCATCACTAGCGGTGTCTGACTTTTTTCTAGGGTTAGTGATAATGCCCTTTTCATTAGCGAATGAATTAATGGGATATTGGATTTTCGGGTTTTGGTGGTGTGAAATACATTCCGCGATGGATGTGCTCCTGTGTACAGCATCGATAATGAATTTGTGCCTCATATCTTTGGATCGGTATTGGAGTATAACGCAGGTGAGTGAATTTTAATTTAAATATTTGAAGATAACTTTACAATCGAAAATCGAAACATAAAAACGTACGCTAAAAATACATAAATGAAAAAAAACAGATATACTATAAAACATTTGTGTATAATGAATGAATGAATTTTTTATTTCAGGTTCCAAGTCCCATAGATTACAAAATAATATGTCAAACAATTTTTTTTTTTGATTAAAATTAAATGAAGTTAAATTACAATGTCAAAACGATAAAAATAAATAAATAAATAATATTAATTTACATTATTAATATTACCTACATTAAATTGAAATTTATATTATTTAAATTACATAAATTGAATTAAATTGTATAAAAGTGTTAAATTTAAAAATAATTTATTGACGAAATAATTTTCTACAGGTTAACCATTTTTCTGCTATGTCTTAATTAAAAATAGTTGTGAGTACTAAAGTAGATAAAATATTGGTATAACATTATTTTTTAGTATTTTATTATTTATAATGAAATGACACTGAATTAGATGGTACCTAATTTTCAATAGGAAACAATCAAGTGACATACTGAAGCTATTAAAAAAATAGTACCAATACGTTAAGTATTTTGAGTGTAATCTTGGCACAACCATACATGCAGACACCCGAACATCTACAATTTTTTTAAATCAATTTTTATATATATTATACTTGACAAATATTTTTTAAAAGTATGAAATATGTATATAAAAGGGTTATTCTTTATATTTGTTGACTAATATTATTCCGTTAGTGAAATATGAATACAATACGTGTAGTTTAATTCCAGAAAAACCATAAACCTTGACATTGAGAGTAGAGCAAAACCTTGCTTCGCGGAGGCATGCAAAAATATCCATACCTGAATGTACCAATACGTTAAGTATTTTGAGTGTGATTTTGGCACATCCGTACATACAGACACCCAAACATCTAAGATTTTTTTTATATATGTGAGTGGTTACGCAAAAAGGGACCTTAAGGGAAAATAATTGATTTCGAGTAAATCACGTTTAAAATGTTGAGTCGAAATGAGAGAGGCGCGGGGTGTTTTATGTTAGTGTCGTTAGTGAGCGACTTCGTCAGTGAGAAATAGCACGTGTTTGCGATAGCTGTATTATTGGTGACTTATTTATTCGTCTTTTACTTGTCTTTATGTGCGCGCTAGAAAAAGAAATTAGTGTGCGCTGTGTATAAGGTGTAATATTTTCAAAACTGCCTCGGCTTACATAAAACATTATTTAAAAAAAACTACGGCACCTAAAATTATTTTGATTAGAACAAAACAAAGATGAAGGACCATAGAATCAGAATTTATCAAAAAAAAAAAACCGTTTCCAATCCCTTCAGGTCCCTTTTTGCGTAACCACTCACATATGTTACACTTGAAAAATATTTTTTAAAAGTATGACATATTTTATTTGTGTACTAATATTATTTCATTAGTGAAATATAAATATAATACATGACAGTTTAAGTCCAGAAAAAAGGTAAACCTTAACATTGAGAGTAAAGCAAAAGCTTCTTGGAGGCGTGTAAAAATATCCATATATTGAAACTCATCCTTGTTTTAATAAATATAATGAGTAATTTACTTGAGAACTTGGCCTGAATGAAAAATATGTTATTTCTTTTTTTATATCATAAGATAGCGAACAAGCAGATGGGTCTCCTAATGGAAAGAGTCAACCATCGCCTATAGACACCAAAGGTGTTAATGGTGTGTTGCTATCTTGCGGCGAGGTCTATTGCCACGTGCATAAGTTTACCGCCTACCTTACTCTAAACCGGAACACGGCAACGACAAGCACTGACGTTATTGCGGCAGGAATAGGTAAGGCGTTGGTACCAGACCCGGGCGAGACAATGCAGAACTCTACCACCTAGTAGTGGATGGATGTTTGTTAGTTAATCACGTAAAAACTACTGAATGGACTTGAATAAAATTTTGCACACAGATAGATAATGATCTGGAATAGCGCATTAGCTATCTCGAAAAATGTATTGTTTCCGAGGGATTCCCCGAAGCCTTTTATTATGCAACGGACTGCACACTGTAGCTGGTATTATAAACGCCTAAGTATGTTTGAATGGATGTTTATTACTAATATCTGGTTGACCGACTTCGCTCGGTCTTTCACATATTTTTGAAACCGATCTTTTCTTGGACCTTAAAACTTGATAAATCGATTCCTATAGAACATATAATTTTTTTTCTGTACCTGGTTGACCGAGCTTTGCTCGGTTTTTTACATACCCATATCTTGGGAACCGAGCTTTTCTTGGACCTGGAACCTTGATAAATCGATTCTATGACCCAAAAAACTCCTAATTTGTGACTTTCATGAAAATCGTTTTATTTTACTTTACTTTTTATCCCGAAAAAAATGTTTTTCGCGTGGGATTCACCAAAAACTGTTATAATGTAACGGGCTGCAGGGCTTACCTAGTAGATAGGTAGGTAGGTAGGCAGCCTACTAGTAGTTTTGCAACGTCTCGCTTGGGTCTTGCTATAACCGCCTTATCTATTCCTGCCACAATTGCATTAATGTTTGTCACTGTCTTGTTTCGGTTTTGAGAGTAATGTATCCGAAAGAGTTGTGACATACAACCCCGCCAGACGATAGTAATGCACTATTAATAAAAAGTAAAGTATCTTTACGCCCGTATTGCCAAATAGATAGGCAGAGATACAACAAGTGCACCTACGATTAGCAGAGGTACCTAGTTCCACAATGAGATAGGTGGCAAGCCTATCGCCAACCGGACACTTATATCAAATCCCAGGTGACGTTTTTTTTTGTCAGAAAACTGAAAAAACAGATTTTTTCAATTGCTCGACCCGGAATCGAAACTAGGACCTCATGTGGTCAACTCCGATACCGGACCACTATACGATAGAGGCGACTTTTAATATCGTTGGTGTCTATTGGCGATAGTTGTCTCTTTCTATAAGAAAAGCCATCTGCTTGTTTACTATCTTATAATACATTCAATATAATATTATTAAAATGTTTTGTCCAAAAATAATTAAAAAAAAACCTTTGACACGAAGAGAGAGAGGAGGAGGACTTGACATCAATTTCGATAAGCAATCGAAATTATAAAATAGCAGGCATTCCAACGTTGAATATACAAAAATTTTGAAAGTGTCCTAATATGGAATAATTTATGAAAATAATGTGACCTTAAACAGTTTGCAGCCGATTCGTCTTTACTGTTCCACGCCGTCAATATACATAAAACGTCAAATACATAAATATTTCAGATTTTCATTAAATTATTGTAGTTTTCCATAATTTTGGTGTTAACCTTAAATATAAACGTAAAAAAATTAAGGATGCTGTCTAATTGCAGCATTATAAGATGTAGAACGAATAATAAAATGATATCTCCAAATAAATCATTGCATCGGTACGCTTGTTTAAATGTATTTGATACTTAAATACATCGTCTTCGTGTTCTGTTTTAACTAGTGTTATATTCAATCCTGTTTGATTAAAAATTATATATCGATAAAATGTCGATATTTTTTAAATATAAGTCTTGACATTTTGTCAATTGTTACGTAGAGAGCTGTACCCATGAAGCTGCATTATATCTGGAGGCAAAACTTCAAAAACCTACTTAAAACCAAATTTCAAATACTGCTGTCATCTTCTGATGTCTTACACTCTCTTTCTAACACAGCTGTACAAAAAGAGATGGGGAGACCTCATAGACAGAGATGTAACGTAAATATTTATTTCTATTGATTAATACGAGTGCTAGCTCCACCTATACCTAATACTTCATGGCTGTACCTAAGTTCGCTATTACTCGCGACGAAATTACACATTTTTTCCTTAGTTATTTCATATCTAGTAGTTTCCTTAAGCTAAAAAATAAACAATAATAAACATATATATTTATGGACAAATACACATGTCAAACGAATCTACAGCTTCAATACAATGAGGTAGCATGTAATACGCTCCCATTATCTATTTTATCGATATGACCATTCTCCATAAATCAGCACTCTGTACATTGAACGCAAATTGTGAATTCTATGTCACAAATAAAAAATCATTATATACTATAAATCAAATTTTTCCACTGCGTCTGTCTCTATTTTTACGATATACTCAAATCCTACAGAACATATTTTCGTGCGGTTTTCATCAATAGACAGTCATTCATCAGGAACGTTTAAATTAGGCAAGAAACATAACACGAATAGCATGTGAAAATATGAAATGTATATATAGTTATACGTATGTATACCTAGCGATCAGTACAATCGACGTGATCGATCATATAGCAAAGAAGAATTTCTCACCTCGAGCCTGTCGACACTAGCTCAGTGGAAGAGCGGCCCGGCTTTAGGGAGATGGTCACAGGTTCAAATCCCGCGTGTCGATATTTTTTTTTGTTGTTTTTAAGGTTTTTCCAGGTTCCCAAGCACGGGGTGAGTATATATATATCGCATTTGCTAAGTCTCTTCATTTGGTATATGAAATGCCATAATGAAATCATCCGCCCCGTAGCTTGAGTGGTTAGCGACCCTAACTGAGCATCTTAGCTTACCATCAGGCAAGATCGTGGTCAAGCGCTTCCCTATCATTACTAAAAAAAAAGACAGATAGAGTTATTTTCGCTTTTTTAACATGAGTATGGATTTTTTAATGTTAATTAGTTCTGGATTTTCGATAATTTGAAAACCTTCTTTGTTTTGGGATGCCAGTTAAGAAGAGGAACGGATAAATACGGGTAATTATTTCTTCTGTGATTACACTATCGACTTTGCGAATAGATTTTACAGCGGAGCAATTATGTTATTATCTATACAATTGCTCTACATTGAATTTGCATGCAACAAACCACAGCGCAATTATTTTAATTATTGCTGTGTTGAAATACATAATTCGCTGCCAATTGGTTGTTTAATAATAAACTGGCAGTTTGACCTGGGTTTGTTTGAGCACACCGTTGGTCGAGTAGTTAGCAACCTTAACTACATAATCAATTACAGCATAAAACAAAAAAAAATCATTTACAGTATAAAACCATTTCTTAATCAAAAATGAATGTAACGTGTATCTAAATTTATTTATTTCTAACTAGCTATGTTGTCCAGCTTCGCTCGAGTCGATATGAGATTATGTGGTAGCTGAAATATAACAAATGTATTTCTTTATTGAAATTGGAATTTTAAATTTCGCGCCATTACTACACATGCTGCAATTGCTCGCAGCGCCTTTCGAAATGCAAGTTCAAATACTCGACAACAGATGGCGCCACTACACTTAATTTCCAAGTTGAAGGGTTGGAAAAGCCCTTATATCTTTAAAAACATGCCCTTTAGGTTAAAACGGCAACTTTCTTGTTCGAGGGGGGATAAAGGGCTATCACACTATATAAGTCCCTTTATCGTGCCGGGACTCCTTTTTGAGTTTTATCGGCACGCAAATTTTATCAACTTAGTTTTATTATGTATAATGATATATACAATCTTATATCTTTTGGTAATTTGTTATATATTTTTAAACATATTGAAACAAATGAACTAACTACCTTTCTGGTAGGCAGATCGTAAGAGGCGATCGATTGGCTATACGTGTCACTACCATTGTGACTACTAGGTGGTAGAGTTCCGCAATTATTTCACTTTTTCACTTTGATCACTCGGCTATTTGGTACCACTGCCTTACCTATTCCTGCCGCAATAGCGTCAATGTTTGTCATTGTCGTGCTCCGGTTTGGAGAGTAAGGTAGCTGGTAGACCTATGCATATGACATCGTCATCCTGCCACACGGATAGCAATGCTCTATTAACATTCTTGGTGTATAAAGGCGACGGTTTTTTTCCATCAGGAGAGCCATATTCTGCTTCTTTGCAATCTTATGATACAAAGAAAATGTCAGACAGGTTTTCATATTTATAATATTACTAACTGCAGCGAGCAGCCCGCTGCATTATAGAAGTTTTTGGCAAATCCCGCGGGATAATCTAATTTTTCCGGGATGAAAGTAGCCTATGTGCCATTCCAGGTTATTATCTACCCGTGTGCCAAATTTCATTTAAATCCGTTCAGTAGTTTTTGCGTGATTGAGTAACAAACATCTATCCAAACATCCAAACTTTCGCGTTTATAATATTAAATTATATTAATATAGATTATGTATTGGTATCGTTGACTAACAGTCATATTGCAAATAGTTTGCTTATTTTGTGGTTAGATTGATTCGTTTAATTTGTCTATTGAAAGAAGAGAGTGTGCAGGAAACATAATGAATGGAGCGTTAGGAAGATTACTTAATAGCACAATTTTAAGTCAGGGTGCCCATATAGCCCAGCATAATTAGGTGCTTATCCCATCGCTATTTATTGTGTGGAAGTGAGAGTTGGGTATGTCAGAAAGGACATGAAAATAGAATCAACGTGATTGAGATGAGATCTCTAAGAAAAATATGTGGTGTAACACTCGCGGACCGGGTTCGTAATGTGGAAGTGAGAGAGAGGTTAGGCTTGAAAGAATGTGTCGGTGTGAAGATGAGAAATGGCGTGTTCCGTTGATTCGGACATGTAAAAAAATGGTAGATGAAAGGTTAACAAAACAGATATACAATACGAATATGGAAGGATGTAGGTACCGGGGAAGACCAAGACTGACGTACCATGATCCGATTGTTCGAGTACTGTCCGAAGGTGGTGTCACGAGTCTTTGCAGCTGGCGTGTGTGTATGAAGAGACTGATGAATGTGGAGGAAACGAGACAAGACTGTAAGGGTCGTGATGCATGGCACTCGGTTCTCTCTGCCTACCCCGTAAGGGATCGGGCGTGAAGATATGTGTGTATGTCTAGCGATAATATTTATCGTCCAAATACTTCAAAGCACAATAAGTTCTTCTTACTGCATTGTTCTGGTTTTAACGTGACGCTATTGTATAGAACCGAGAGTATGTTGGAAAGGACGGGAAAGCAGGATTAACCCGCATTGAGAGCATCAAGGAAAATGTGTTGCAGATTACGTTTGAAAGAAATGCTCGGTGAAATAATTTAAGCTCAAGAATTCCAACTTCCTGTATCTGTGGAAATCTAGATCAGATCTTTACCTTTACATGAGATGATGAGGAGATACTCTTATTAACCGGTAAATAACCAGGGAGGTCCGATCGACCCGCGGTCGCTTTTGATTTTGAATCTTTAAAAACTAATAATACAGACTATTTTAGTATGAAGAATTTTTGTGGCTTGCGCTCTTTGGTATAACTACTTAATCATTCATTCAAAATATTCAAATGATATAATATGATTATTTAGGCTGTAAACTGATTTTTACGTCGATGTGACGTCATGACCGTTGAAGACGCGCGAACGCGCCTTGACTAGTAATTATTTCTTAATTTTGATTTTAAATTTTCTTTGGGGTCGAGCGGTTAACTAAAGAGAAATGTCTCTATTGAATTTACACTTTCCATCGTTGGCACTTGGAGAAATTCCATTATTATTAGTGTACTAAAGAATATTACGTCCTGAAGATGCTTCAAAAGCAAAACCGGTCGAATAAATTAAATACTTTATTTTGTACCTATCGTGAAATAAAAGTACAAGTGCGTTATAAACTAGTTTCAATCATATAACAAAGAATAATTTCGCCACGTTGAGCCCGTCGACAGTAGCTCAGTGGCAGAGCGTCCCCGCTTGAGGGAGATGGTCGCGGGTTCGAATTTTGCGTGTCGACATTTTCCTTTGTTGTTTTTAAAGTTTCCCAAGCACGGGGTTAGTGCTATAAAAACAAAAACAATTAGTTTCAACTAATTTTCTGTATCAGTTGATAAATGACAGAGTTTTGAGGTAAACATAAAAAAACCCGAACGAATGCGAGTCGGACTCGTGCATGGAGGGTTCCGTACCATTATTTATCCAAAAAGGATAAAATCAAGTTTATTGTATGGAGCCCCCTTAAATTTTTACTAACGTGATAGCTTCTTATGAATCGATGAACGCCGGGTGAAGTCGGAAACGGCTGTATACAGTCTTACCACTCAAAATGTATAATTTATAATAATAACAATATCACTGGACAATTGATCTGACCCCAAAATAGGCAAATTATTTGCTTATATTATGAGTGTTACTAATTATTTTTGTTTTTATGGCACTCACCCCGTGCTTAGAACTTTTGTACTCTTATTTCGTGCAAATAAAGAATTATTATTATTATTATTATTATTATTAGAAAACTTAAAAAAGTTTAAAAACAACAAAGAAAAATGTCGACACACGAGATTCGAACCTGCGACCATCTCCCTCAAACCGGGACTGAGCTAGTGTCGATGGGCTCGACGTGGCGAAATTCTTCTTCGTTATATGATCGATTCCGTCGATTGTACTGAACGCTGGGTATACATACGTACCTATAACTTGGTAAAAGAGTTCATTGTTACAGATGAATATTACATTTATAATTTGAGTGTTAATCAACGATACTACTACATAGAAATACATACATATATAAATGCTATGACATTCATAATAAACACGCAAACTCCGATATACAGACATCTATGCTCTGTGCTCATCACATAAATTTCTGTCCCTGTCGGGAATCGAACCCGAGCCCCATCGATTCATAATTAGGTTCACTAACCACTCGACCGATGTGGCGTCTATATGAAGTAAGTAGTAACATTCATCACACAAATATTGTGCGTTTCGCACCATAAACATTTTTACTATATTAGCTGCAGCGTGCAGCCCGCTGCATTATAAATGTTTTTGACGGATCCCGCGGGATCACCTAATTTTTCTGGAATAAATATGAGCCTATGGGCTATTCCAGTTTATCATCTACCTGTTGGCCAAATTTCATTCAAATCTAGTCACTAGTTTTTGCGTGATTGAGTAACAAACATCCATCCATCCATCCAACCATCTATACATCCAAACAAACTATACATTGTTATGTTTTCTTGCCCTCGTTTCTAGTCGACTGGATAGGTATGCTATGAAATGTCTACATTTACAAAGAAAATTAAAGACATGATTTATATTATCGATTTAATTTTGCTGAAACAGAATCTGGCGTTCGATGGCCGGTGCCGCAGTACGCTCGCTTCACTCTCTCGCCTTTATGAAGTAATAGTTAATAGTCTAACCTAACCTAAACAAAAAACTTCAATAACACCAGCAATAAAGTTTTGTTAGGTATACGTTAATATAGATCTGATCATGGCACGTCACAAACTGCCTGTACCGTAAGGGATCTGGCATGAAGATAATAATATATGTACAATCGTGTATAATTATCAGGAGATCAACAGTAAAGGTATACATGATATTGAAACCATTAATTAATAACAAAAGACCAATAACTTAAAAGATGATCAATTAATATTATTTTTGTACGCTGAATCACAATTTATCCATACTAGCTAGCTGACCCGGCAAACGTTGTTTTACCTTACATATTAGGAATCCATAGCGGACAAACGTGACACTAATTTGTATAAGACTACGGGATTGTCCTTCCACGCAGCCAAAATGGCATTAAACTTTATATAGTGGTTAATAAATTTTCAAATTTTCCGCGCAATTTTTTTAATATTTTCTTTTATAAGAACCTTCTCCTTACAATTACAAACACAACAAAAAAAATTACCGAAATTGGTCCAGCCATTCAGGCGTGATGTCGTGACCAAGGAAAATAGGGATTGATTTTTATATATATAGATGAACTTAAATGGATTATAGATGCAATAATTAATATTGATGTAAAGATCAAACATAAAAAACCAATCATTTTATTAATGTTCCTCTTTACAATACATCAATAAAGACTTTAGAATAGCAAATAATATTGTCCTGAAATGAAACAGATAGATGAAAAACAGCTTCTGTTAGATAATATCGTAAGTTAATAACCTAGCACGCCTTACTAAGTAATTATCTTACAATACACAAAATTTAAAACTTACCTAATACCTGAATGTGTTCTATCAAGAAATAAGACACGAAAATTGTTCTTGTTATTCTTCCAATGTGTTTCTTTTAATTTAAAAAGTTCAGCATCAGCAGAATTAAGAGATTGAATGTGGGGTAAAACGTTACTCGACGAAATCGAAGCCACAACGAAAACTAATACAGTTTTCAAAGCAACGAATCACGAAAGTTTCATTAACGCTGAGCAGTTGTTCGTTTACCCTAACAACTAGACGAGCTAATAAGACTTAGTTCACACTGAGAGGGCATGCTGCTTATTAAATGTTCTTATTTATGCTATAAAAACATTTATATATTTAAAAGTGTCTCGGTATAAGTACGTAAAGCTATCGGTCTCGGTTATCGCTACAAATAAGCGATGATGATCTCACAAATTGACATACAGGGAAAATTTTGTGAACCGGAAAGTATAAGTTTCGTTTACTTTACTTTGCCTACGCTATAAGGAATCAGCGTGATGATACTGAAATATTTAATGATAAAAAAAATTATTTAAGATGCTGAACGTTAGATAACAAAATTGTAAAATTAGAAAAATATTTCAAAAAATATGAAGAAGAGCTAATCATTTAATTGTTGTTCTTATTCAATGACATGAATGTTAGCAGTTATTGATTAATTTTATATATATTATATTGTTTGTGCCATAATTTTAATTGACGGCACTTTGTAAAGAGACACCTAAAACTGATATTTATTTGCTCTGGTTTATTTTTTTAATAAAAAATAAAACCAGAGTAACAACACACACTTATTGAAATAATTTAGAATTTAACCTTGATTATTTTTTCAAACGCGAATTTCGTTATCTTAATAATTAGTTTAAAGCAGAAAAACCAATAAAATTTATTCCTTTGTCACATTCCTTAATATATTCTATATTTTATTCAAATTAAAAATGAAACCCACCTAACCCCGCGGTTTCAGACATACTTATTCCGATCTTAAAATTGAAGCATCTCGGCCTTATAAAATTGGTTACTGCACACAAAAATATTTTTTCATATCAGTAAAAAAACATATTTAATAAGCGTTCGCCCGCTGCTTCAAATTCCACTACAGGCTAAACTATAAACGTACTTTAGCTATAAATAAAATAATATACATGCATGTATTTTATCATGGTGACGTATATGATAAATTTATTGTATTGGTATGATGTTTAATTTTATTAATTTAGTTGTAAACAATGGGTTTCTGCACTTCTTTGTAATGTAAACTTTAACTATGCCTTTCGTACTCGGAAGTTCGCGAAGGCGAAAACGTTCTTATTTCTTGTGTTAATAGATATAGATATTCGCTTCGCTTATCATAATGTACTGACCTTTACGAACTCGTCTACTGAGTATTGAGTTTCCACTGCATCACCTCTACGATGCAATATTCATTAACAACTCGCTGGCCAGGGACCATCAATTACTGTTCCACTTGACAACCAGCTGCAAAACATTACCTTGAAATGAAACAATCACTAGTTTGCAATTTAGTTTTAACATACAAGTAATATACATAAATAAATCTTTGGACAATTAAACGAATTTAAATTAGTTTCAATCCGATACCTAGTAATTTTACAGAAATAGCCTTGAAAAGTTTTGAATTTCACAGAAATATGATACGATAATTTTAAAATATTTGCACACCAGATCATGGTGGAATAAATTGGTAACTTTTGATTAATTTTCAAAAACTTATAACACCCATAAACATGCAAATAAATATTTTAATTTCATTTTCACAAATTGGTCTAAACCTACAGTAATCAAATTATTTGCTTATGAATGGGTGGTAGTCAATAATAATAATGTATAAAAATATTTGAATGAATACAGGAATATATTTGTAAGACATCCAAAACCAGAAATACAAGCATTTATATTTTGATATTTTATAGATTTAGGCGTTATTTTGTGAAAACATTCCATAAAACAAAATTAAGGTATTTAATTTGCAAAAGACTTCGTTTTTCTGTGAAAATTCCGCCGTGTTGATCTGGGCCCCCTTTCAAGAACAGACCATTTATTTGCCAGGCAGTTCGTAAGAGGCGAACGATTGGCTAAGTACGTCACTTCCGTCGTGGCTAATAGGTAATATAGTTCTGCATTGTCTCACCCGGATCTGATACCATGCTATACCTATTCCTGTCGCAATAGCGCCAGTTTTTTCGCTGTTGTGTTCCAGTTTAGAGCGTAAGGTAGCCGGTAATCTTATACATGTGGCATTAAGACTCCAACACATAGATAGCAACGCACCATTAACATCTTTGGTGTCTATAGGCGATGGTATTTCTTTCCACCAGGAGAGCCATCTGCTTGTTTGCTATCTAGTAGTGATACAAAAAATAAATATCGCCAGATAAATTATACGAAGAATCTCACCGGAAGCAAATTATATGGATGTTATGATACTTATGTAGATATGAAAATGAACACTGAAATATATTTATTGAGCACCTTCAATCAAATCCATTTAATAGTTTTTGCGTGATTAAATAACAAATGCCCATCCATCCAAACATCCAAACATTCGCATTTATAATATTAAATAATATATATTAATATAGACTTCTATAATAATAACTTTATGTGATTTTCTGGAAAATCTATATCTATACATATAATAAAATCGCAGAAAAGTCAAAACTGTACATTGAATATTTTTTTAAAAGAATACTTGGGGCGTGATCCACAATCGATATCAAAGCCAAAAATATAGTTTTTAGAATTTTTGTCTGTTTGTCTGTTTGCCTGTATGTAAGTCCGGGGTAAACTCAAAAAGTACTGCATGGATTTACTTCAAAATTTGCATGACTATTACTAATAGGTCAGGTCAACATATAGGCTACATATTATCACGCTATCACCTACGGGAGAGGAGCTGTGCGGAGTAAACGAAGTCCGCCCGGACGAAGTCGTGGGCAACAGCTAGTACTAAAAGAATATAAGAAAATGTAGAATAAATCCCACCTTTAATTTTTAATGCAAGATCCAATATGCTTTTATGACTTTAGTTCAGCTTTCGCCTTAAATATAAAAATCCCTTTCCGCCAAGAAACCCATCTGTTTGTCTGCTATCAAATAATATTGTAAAAGAATTTGTATCAAGTTGTTTAGAATATATAATCAAGTTTATTTTATTACATTGGGTTTCATTTTTACGTTGTTTATTTCCTATATATTTTAATAGAATCGGATAATAAATAATCAAATGGCTCTTCTGATGGAAAGAAAAAAACATTCTATGGACACTCAAAATATAACGTGGCGTTGTTATCCAATGTAGGATTGTATTTGCATTATTTACCGGCAAAGTCATCCTTCAAGCCACATCGCGACAGAGCCAAGCATTGACACTGACGTTGGCACTGACCGGCAGGATTAAATAAGATAACATCAAACTCAGGTGAGATGTTAACAATCATGGTGTCATTATTTTTGAGTTATAGAACTCACTTTGTGCTAGGGAGCACTCGAAAAACTTTTAAAAACAACAAAGAAAAATATCGACACACAGGGATTGAACCTGCGACCGTCTCCCTAAAGCCGGGATACTCAACCACTGAGCTAGTGTCGACAGGCTAGAAATAACGAAATTCTTCTTTGCTATATGATCGATTACGTCGATTGTACTGATCGCAAGGTATACATACGTATAACTAGTTAAATGAGTTCATTATTGCAGATGAAATTCACGTTTATAATTTTGATCAGTACTTTCGTGTTTCTAATTATTTTTGTTTTTTAAAAGTTTTTTTAAGTTTTCTCATGGTCACATGTTTGGCATAATAGAATTTGGCAAAATAGCAGATGACTTATAATTCTTCAATAGAAGACGGACCAAATTACGCTCAAATTGTTCACATGTTTGCAGTTCAGCTTTTAAATAAGTGTATACAGCTTCAAAATGTGTATAGTCACGTGTCGTATCAATATGTAGTGACCCTACGACCTCTTTTAATGAGTATTTAATTTTCACTGCACCACCTCTATGATATTCATTGGCAACTCGATGCCTAGAGACTCTCAATTAAAGTTTCCAGGGTGAGACCTTTAGTACTTCCAAATTTTTTAACACTTATACTAGAAGCAAAATTAAGTAGGCCGTTCTATTAAGTCGTCAGTTTCTGAACTACTCACGACTGGTGAAGCTGTAACAGCCCATAAGGCTAGCAGTAATTGAGCCATTCCGAAAAAAAAAACTGAACTACTGTTATGTAATATCGATCAGGTTTGACCTATTATTAAAGTCTCATTTCCTGACATTTTGTAGACTTTAACCCTTTTGCTATCCCATACCAAAAAAGGAGTATATACTCCAATATATTTCTAATTAATTTATTTGTAGGTTATAAGACAGCTTAGCCTTTTTACAGGGCATCTTTGAGCTTGCGATTAAGTGGTTATCAGAAGGTTGCTGCTACTAGAAGTTACTGTGGTGGGACCGACAGTAAGCCCATTGGCTTTATACCGTCAATTACTATTTTCCAACAAAACCACTCAATGCTGTGTGCCATTCTGCAACCAAAGAATTATTACTTGAAATTTACAGTTATAAACAAGTTAGTCCGTGTGCGTAAGTCATTCTGTCCCATTTATTATCATGAATTGCTACGCCGTAGTCATAGATATCGTTCTAGTCGATGCAATAGAATGAGAACTACTGCACGCATGATTAAATAAGTTTATTAATTTCACCATTAGTTATTTTATTATTTAGTAAATTTTTTTCATACAATAAAAATGTTAGTCTAAGCGTTACTTATTATACGTTCTATAACTTTATCTTAAACAGGGATTTATACAACTTCATAACGGCAACGTTTAGTAAATGGAATATAAAACATGTATAAAAATTATGAAATCTAAAATATTATCCTGTGTCTCAACTATTGAGTTCCTTAGATTAATTTTTTGTGTACGGACTGAAAAAATGACTAAGACAATTAAATGGATTCCGTTTCGGCACTCTGTACATACTCATTATATTTTTTTTTATACCATAAGATAGCAAACAAGCAGATGGGTCTCCTGATGGAAAGAGTCAACCATCGCCTATAGACACCAAAGGTGTTAATGGTGCGTTGGTATCTTGTGACGAGGTCTAATGCCACATACATAAGTTTACCGGCTACCCTATCCCCCAAACCGGAACAGACAGTGACAAGCACTGACGCTATTATATAGGCAAGGCGGTGGTACCAGAACCGGGCGAGACAATGCAGAACTCCATCACCTAGTAGCCACGATGATAGTGACTCGCATAGCCAATTGGTCGCCTTTTACGACCTGCATGGCAGAACGACAGTTGGTCTATTCTTCAAAGGAGCCCAGAACCAACACGGGGAATTTATTTGATGTAGATACACACAGAAAGCCTTTTCGAAGTATTTATTACGCAACTACGCGTAGCACATTTTTGTATAGCGTAGCGTTAGTGTAGCAGTTCGTTTTTTAATGAAAATGATCGGGAAATGATGACACCAAATGTTAGGTCAGTTACTAATACGGCAATTCTTCGGGGATCTATGTAATTACGTTATGAGAAAAAGGAAAATGATGGTCATAGCGCTGGTACCGGCGGCCATCTGAATTTACGTGGAACAAATCGTTTGACATCAGTAATTTATCCGACACGTTCGATTTGGCCACCGATACCAGCGTTATGGTCTTATGTTTCCTTTTTGCCATTACGTAATTAGACCCCGGAAGAACCGCCATACTGGTACAAATGACCTAATATTTTGTGTCACCATCTCTCGGTCTAAAACTCTACATATTAAAAGTTATTTGCGTAGCATTTACGTAACGAAGAATTTAATCTATACTTAATATTATAAATGCAAAAGTCTGTTTATCTGTCATGCTTTCACAACTAAACAATTGAACCAATATAACGGAAATTTGGGATAAAAATAGGTGAAGATCCAGGGTCAAACATAGATTAACTGTTTTTCAAAAAATAATTTCCAAGAGGTTGAAATCGGGGACCAAATTTTGTACGAAAACTATTTAGAAGCCATGTTAATATAACATGTCGTTTATATAGCAGACGCTTTTGCAAACGAAGCTGCGTGACTGGGTTATCATGTAACTTACAATGCGAAATTACTGTAATTGTTTAGTTATTGCAAGACATATAACGGCCTTGTAAATTAGTGGCAGTCGTTGTACTTGGTTAGTTTTGGTGTTGTGACATTGAAAAAAATGCATCTAGTGACAAGCAAGAAATTGGCGACGTTTTTGATGAGTTTTCGTTACGTTTAAAAACCATCGCTGATCGCTAACGGATTGCAAACGTTAGGTGATACGTCTCCGGGTCACATATTAATAATCGCTTCGCGTATCAGCATGTATCGACCTTAAGAACTCGTCTACTGAGTATCGAGTTTTCTCTATTTTACTCTTGCGATGAAATATTCATTATTAATTCGCTGCCCAGAGACCATCTATTACTGTTTCACTTACATACCAGCTGCGGTATATTATTTTATAGCGACAGAATCATTACTTTGCGGATCTATTTCTACACATACATTATAAAACGTAGCCCGCAAATTCCGCTGGATCACCTAATTTTTCCGGGATAAAAACTAGCCTATATACTCCAGATGTATGTATTATTATTATGATGATGTATTCCAGATCATCATTTATGGGGAAATCTCCTAGTGGCGGACACCTAAGGTTTTCAGATAATATGAAAAAAATATTTTGGAAAATATATCTGTATTTACGATTTTGATAAGTCAATAAATTTTGAAATTTTAATAAGTGAAAATAAATGCAATTTCTATGTAAACATATTCAAAAATATAAGTAAACTTCGTTGAAAATAAACTTGCATTCCAAAAGTGGCACTTAGTACCGGACAAATTCCAACTTCAATTCCTAGCATCAATCATTTTTTTAAAATGCGACGCTGATCACAAAAATAGGCATTTGTATATTCTGAAATGTTAGCACAGACTTTTTGAGGCCATCCATGGCAGCTGGAGCACTGTATCCAGTCTTCATACCAGGCCGCTAAGCTAACTGATGCTCTCAGCATATCTATCTTTTTTTATATTATAAGATAGCAAACAAGCAGATGGATGGGTCTTCTGATGGAAAGAGTCAACCATCGCCTATAGACACCAAAGGTGTTAATGGTGCGTTGCTATCTTTTGGCGAGGTCTAATGCCACATGCATAAGTTTACCGGCTACCTTACCCTCCAAACCGGAACACGACAGTGACAAGCACTGACGCTATTGCGACAGGAATAGGCAAGGCGGTGGTACCAGACCCGGGCGAGACAACGCAGAACTCTACCATCTAGTAGCCACGATGGTAGTAACTCGCATAGCCAATCGGTCGCCTTTTACGACCTGCCTTGCAGAACTGCAGTTGGTCTATTCTTCAAAGGAGCCCGGAACCAACATGGGGAGAAATATATATATCTCTGCATAGAGTCCAAAGTAAGAATATTTTCCTTATCCTCCATCAACTGTTTCTTTATTGCAGCGATAAGGGATGTTTATTGTCCACAGATTCACCTAAGACAAAAACAAGTTTTAAATTCCTTTTTTATTACCAGCAGACATCATCAAACGCATCAATTGATGTTAATTTTTGACATGGCCCTCTTAAAATTATTCGTAAAGGGGCGGAAAGTTCGTTATTTCTTTATACATATTTCGTATAAACGTGACTTTTTTTCTACTGTTCAATTCTAATTCTTTATCATGTAAAGTACTTTTTAAATATTGCACCGCGACCAGACTTTTCTCATGATAAGTATGACATGTAAGCAAAACCTTAGTAACCGCGTTTTGGAAACTAACTTGATATAATTTCTATATTCTTTCTCCTCTTCCATTTCAATCTTATTTCGTTCTTCTCTCTTCTGAAAGGCATATAACTTTTATTATGAAACATTTATTTAAATACTGCCAAGAGAAAATAACATGTTAAATGTCCGGCGTTAAGGGACTACTTTATGTCCGTTACTAAGGGACAGAGAATCGTCACAATCATGTATTTTATACCAACGCCATTTTGGGAATTACGAGTAACAAACAGACATACTACCTTTATTAAAAATAAATTTAAGCAATTGATCACAAACACGAAGAAATATGAAGTATGTTTGTTAGGTTGCTTTTACGACTAGAAAATTCTAGAAGAGGGACATATAATCCGGTCAAAGCGGAGAAAAGATTCTAGCGACGGTCCGTAACTTGCCGCAATTTATTGGGAGGCCTTGTCAAATTATATGGTGCACGGGTGCCTTTTATGACAGATAAAGCGGAGTGATTTGTTACCACTACGTCCATTTGTTTTATTTTTTATTGGATGGCAAAAGAATGACCACTACAGATGCTCAATTATCTTCTAAATCTATTTATACATCTCGAGGAGTCCTACGTAAGTTGTCGTAATTTAAAAAATTCGATTTTTGTTTTACTTATGAAAATGATTCTACTTTTATAAATATTTTAATAAATAATGTAATAAATAAAAATGAAATTTCTATTAGAAAAATCCAACATTTTTATTCTTCAAACTAGCGACCTGCCCGCAGTTAAACCCGCGTAGCTTTTGTTCTCGTGTGAATGTCGGAAAGGTTTATATACTAAAACCTCCCTCAAGAATCAATATATCTATTAAAAAACTGCATCAAAATCTGTCGCGTAGTTTTAAAGATTTAAACATACATAGTTACATAGGGACAGACAGAGAAAGCGACTGTTTTTAACTGTCGAAGAAATAACATCAACATGGAGAAAAACGAAATTAGAACTGTCATCAAGTATCTCTGTTTGTAAAAATTACAACAAAAGACATACACAGTGACTTAATCGAAACATTGGGGGACTCTGCTCCTTCACATTCTACAGTTGCAAGCTGGGCCAAGGAGTTTAAACTGGGCAGAACAACCACTGAAGATGAATAACTATATAGTGAAGAACTATAAAGATGGATTCGTGTTTTTTTTTTTTTTTTTATATTATAAGATAGCAAACAAGCAGATGGGTCTCCTGATGGAAAGAGTCAACCATCGCCTATAGACACCAAAGATGTTAATGGTGCGTTGCTATCTTGTGGCGAGGTCTAATGCCACATGCATAAGTTTACCGGCTACCTTACCCTCCAAACCGGAACACGACAGCGACAAGCACTGACGCTATTGCGGCAGGAATAGGTAAGGCGGTGGTACCAGACCCGGGCGAGACAATGCAGAACTCTACCACCTAGTAGCCACGATGGTAGTGACTCGATAGCCAATCAGTCGCCTTTTACGACCTGCCTGGCAGTACGGCTGTTCATAAGCAAAACAAAAATCGCATTTTGTAAGTTACGACAATTTACGTAGGACCCGTTGATCTATTCTATAAGTTTATTCTTTAAAAAAAGCGGACAAACACGGGTAAAAGTTTCGTTTTTGTTTCAATGTTTCGTACTCAAAGCAACCGGTGGATATACAGAAAAAAACATACCATTTTTATCGTCTAGTCTTGATGGCGATTTTTTTTTGTGGGAAATGTAAAATTTGCATTTATGGTTTTTTTATTCACACGCCCCGCGTTCTTTGCTTCGACTTGTTACACCCGCGAATTTCTTCCACTACCTTATTTTGCATGGGATGTGGCACACATTGCTTATTTTGTGTATTTCCTCAAATTCTATTATGTTTTAGGAAAAGCATATATGTATATAAGCAAGCATACTCTGCAAGAGTATTAGAATAAATCAAATTATATAAAGTTAGGGTACAAAAAATCGTCAAAAATGTCAAATTTTTTCCACACAAACTCCCAACGATTTTCATCTCAAAATAACGGTCTAAAGCTTTTGATTTTCGACCTTCCCTTGTATGTTTCGCAATAAAATCAACAGCTGTGTGTACCGATATAGCCCCATACTATCTTTCAAATAATAATATTACAATTGTTGGTTTAATAGATAATTGTTAACAGTTTGATATGTAAACATAATGTAATACATACTTTATGCTGGGTTTCTATAAAAGGGTAGTATGATTAGCAGTTAACATTGGCAATCAATTTAATAATAACAATTAGACATTTAAAGGAAAAGTTTTAGATTACGATTCGTAGAAAATGTTACTATTCGTAATGAAAACGAATCCTTTTTTAGATAGAAACCGGGCATAAATCATACTTTGTCAATGTGACCTATAAAATTCTTATATCGAATTTTCCCAAAACACTTTTGATGAGAGAATGAAATCATAAACTACAGCGTTCGAACACACCACAGTTTTTTTATGAGTCAGTTTAAAATCAAGGATTTAAAACGTTATAATATCGATATGTTTGCGCGTTTTATGCTGTTTCGCGATTGGTTCGCCGCGTTTCATGCTGTTTCGTGATTGGTTTGCCGACTAACGCTATAAGAAAACGTCATAATATCATATACCATGACGTTAATTCACTATGAATTAACCAATCACGAAACAATGACATGCGCAAACATATCGAAATTATACCATTTTAAATCCTTGTTTAAAATACACAAAGTCGAATACAGAACTTTTATGAAGTCGATTAATAAAACAATATAAATCGTTACTCGTACAAAAGCTGCACGGGATTCTAAATCCTTCAACAGAGCCAGCCAGTTTACTCGGATAGCGAAACTATTTCAATCTATACAAATATTTAATTCAATTCGAAATCCAGACCGACAAGTTCTCGTCGGATGAATAATGAAACTGCCTCAATACCCCGATACTCTCAATGCCAACAGGTTTACGCTGGCGTATACTGGTTTTGTGCGACTGGAACTGGTTATTACTGGTTCAATCTGGCTCGTATTGGCTTAAATATCATATCTGTGTGATGTTGCTTCGGGTTGCCATGTAAATGCATACGTTTTTTGAAGTAAAAACTTCTTTAGCTGCGTTAGACGATTTTGGTAGAGGAAAACTGTTTGCATTTTTGGATTTGCGTCAGCGTCATCGACATGCTAATATTTAAGGTACCAGGTACATCTATAGCTATACAAACAGATAACTGTGTTTGGAAATAGTGTGTAGCGCTCAAGCAATATTTAATGCTACAATACATAAAAACCAAGCAAATTCTTAATCGCAGTATAGCAATTTATCTTATAAAATATAATATTATTATCTTATAAAATATAATATTATTATCTGATAATATATATTCCAAGATTCAAAAACAAATACATCAAAAATCTTAAGAATAATAAATAAACTGCTTCTTAAAAGGAATCCTAAAACAATGTTTTATTTAAAAAATTGCTAAGCAATGTGTGTAAAGATTTATAATGCCCTTCCGTCTCATATAAGATCACTTCCTAGAAATAGTTTCAATTTGACTTTAAAGAAGTGGCTAATTGAAAAAAACTTTTACTGTGTTAATGACCTATTTGAAAATAATTTACTAATTGCTAAAAAATGAAAACACCCTAAACATGTATTAAATTACACCATTTTTTTAACTATATTATCTATACTTACTAATATTCTAAAATTGTAGGGTTTGTTAGTTTCTTTGTTTGGTTGTACGCGGTAATCTCGAAAACTGCTGAACCGATTTGAATAATTCTTTTTGAGTTGGATAGCCTGTTTATCGAGGAAGGAAGCTATATAACATCTTGCTACGACCAGTAGAAGCGGAGTAAACAAAGTCCGCGCGAACGAAGTCGCGGGCAACTGCTAGTTAGAACTGTATAATAATAAACTTTATTGTAATGTAGGGACTATTTTAATAATCATTCCCCATTATTTGTATAAAATCTGTTTTACGAGTATTGTTAAACGCCTAACATAGAAATAAAATGCATGCCCTTTGTATTAATATTTAAATTGTATTGCACGCCTACAAAGCCAAATATTGTTACCTATATATTATATTAATGATATAAAATCTTATTTACAATATTTGATGCAATAAAGACTTGATTGATTGATTGAAAACTACGAGTAGAGATGTGATAAACGGCTTTTAATTATTAACACGTTTAAACGTTTTGCTTATACTTTTAAGCGTGCTTAAAAAAAGCTTTTCGTTTAAACGCTTTTTTAAACAAAATTTGTTGGTCGTTGAGAAGGTCGATTATAAAACGAAGATTTAAGTGAATTAGTGGTGACCGATAAAGCCGAGAGCTGAAAAAAGCGTTCAATGTTTTGTGGTTTTGTTAGTGTTATTACTTATTACTAGCTTATAGAAATAACGTGTTATCAAATACTATACAAATTATTATACAATACCAGCTGACCCGACAAATGTTGTTTTGCCATATAATTTATTGAATTAAAAAATAGGGGTTGATGATAGAAGTGTGAATATTAGGGTTGTATGTATTTTTAATGCCACATTATAAAAAAATAAAAATAAAAATGTTGTCCTAAAAATAAAAAGCAATGTTAGGGGTTACTTTAAGGGTTAACAACACAAACCCTTATCACTTAGGGGTATAAAAAAAACAGTAGCCGATTTTCAGACCTACTGAATATGCATATAAAATTTCATAAAAATCGGTCAAGCCGTTTCCGAGGAGTATGGTAAATAACATTGTAACACGAGAATATCTGAAATGAATAGTAACACAATATACACTTTTTTATCTATTACCTAATTTCAATAATTAATATAAAAAAAATTACTTTGAAAATTTGTAAAGGGATTCGTGTCATGTTCGTACGCGCACTAAGTAAAATAAACAATTGATGAACGCATCGAATTTCTTCAACAACGAAAAGCGTACTGGAACTTGAAAAAACGTAAGTTGTTAATTCGTTGTAAAAAGTACTAAGCAACCAAAAACGGAGCGTTGTCAGTCCGACACAAATATTGCGTAAACAAGTAGAAAATAATTTAGCCGCTTAATACGATAACCAATCCAAATTGTTATCGTTTCTTATAGCAATAGTAATAAGGTTGTTAATCCAATAAAATGAAAAATTATGTTGGAGTATAGAAATTAGGTTCTTTATTCTATTTTATTTTGATTTTTAACGTTATTGAAATAAGGTTACTTTTCGTCAAACATGATTATATGGTATTTAAATTTTTGTATCTTAAACAACGTTTAAACGAAAACAGCTTAAATCCATAAGCGCGCTTATAGGCTTATTTTGAAAAGCCTAATTTTTTAAGCCTATATCGTTTAAACGTCCACGACTAACTACGAGTATATGTAACTTTCAACGCTTCTCAGATGGACTTCAGTGCTCAAGCAGTACACCCGGCATAGCTGGGAGAATCTTTTCCATTTCAAGTCTTCAGGTGACGTCATCAATCTTTAAAGTGACGTCACCTTGACGACCGTCATCTTTACAACAGTTGGCTTGCTGGTTTTACCGCCAAGCTCTTTAGAGGTAATGAATAGCGACGCTGCAAGTATTTTATCTAATACCTTTAAACGAGCAATTCTTGTATATATATAATTGGAATCTCGGAATCGGCTCCAACGATTTTCATGAAAGTCAAAAATTAGGGGTTTTTCGGGTCAAGGAATCGATTTATCAAGGTTCCAGGTCCAAGAAAAGATCGGTTTCAAAAATATGTGAAAAAACCGAGCAAAGCTCGGTCAACAAGATATTAAACCCTTAAATAAAGATATCACTATAATAAATCTATGCTTTTAAATACAATTTTAGGCTTTCACTCCTGTTGGCAGTCCTCATGACTACCTCCAGTTTTTCATTTTTTTAATTCAGAGTTATTGATATAAATTAATGACTATCAACCTATTAGCCATAAACCATCAAAGTTTAACAAAACAGATTCAAGTGTAATTTCACAGATTTCAAGACAGCAAACTGACACCATTTCGCGTACCCTTCGTAAACGTTTCAACTTTCGTTTGATGGCAGACTGTAATGTAAGCCTTTTGTCTTTGTACTGATATTTAGCTCTTTGATAATGCTAGGGTTGTCATAAATATATTTTTGAAGTAAAAGTTATTTTGACACGATTCAGGGAAACTGATGATTGCGTTAAAGCAATATGGCGCGTGTATTTAACATCCAGTAATTAAATTATATATATTTTTTATATCATTACATCGTAAAGAAGCAGCTTCCTCTCCTGATGAAAAGAGAGAACATCGCATATAGACACCAAGGCTATTTATTGCTAGGATATTGTGTCTAAGTATTTTTTTGTAATAACCGTTTCTGTGATAAATTAGTAATAACCATGGAATATAGAACAAGCGGAATTGGCAAGTACAAACATTTGTATCAGGACCGCAATCGCCATACTCACATTATGTGTGAGTAAGTAAGTATTAAGCATTATTGCATATAAACTACTAATGCAAACATTGTTTCATTGGTCATTTTCATTTTAAACAGCAATAATCCGAAACACACAAACAGAACATTTAAAAATATACAAAACTGCGTTACAATAAATTTTATTTTGCTACAAAAAAAGAGTATTTACGTCCTTTTGTAGTCTATTGAAAATAAACTCATCTATTTGTACAATAGTGAAACTATAATCTTAATAGTTTCGCTATTCTACAATAGATGGCAGTATTGATTTTTCCGTAGTTTTCAGTTGGTCATATTTGAGTAGAGAACTTTCTAGAACGATATACGTAATGACTGTCATTACGTATATCTTTCTAGAAAAATTAGGTCAACCTAAAAAGAAACTTTATATGTAAGGTGTACGGCTGATTTTAGCTTGACTTTCTATTATATCATTAGAGATTATATTAAATCAGGAATTTAATGAAAATAAAATGAAAATTGTACTTTCGGATGATATGAAATATCTCCATTTTTAATCATCTCTATTCTACTATCATTTCTGCATTCAAGGATGGCACAATACGGCATAATTCAGTGTATAGTAGATTTTCGCACGACGACTATCTCCTAAAGATATGGTAAGTATCACTAAGGCAATTTAGAGTAACAGCGCATAATAGTGATGCACGCGGCACGCCCACTCTTCACTTCTACTTGTTTTCTTTGTTTCATGGTAGTAACTGACTTTTTTTAAAGTGTAAAAATTATACCTACGAAATAAAGATATTTTGAATTTTTTTTTTGACTTTGATAACATTAGTCCCCCCGTTGGTTGAGTAATTAGCAACCCGGACTACGCAATCGACGGGGCTCGGGTTCGATCCCCGACGGGGACAAGTACTTGTGTGATGCATAAATTTGTGTATTTCCGGGTTTGGGTGTTTATTAAATATATTCCAGTATTAATGTATATATTTCTATGTATTAGTATCGTTGACTAACACCCATAACACAAGCAAATAATTTGCTTACTTTGGGGTTAGATCAGTAAGTGTAATTTGTCCCGTGAATATTTATTTAGTGGCATTCTCAGTTCCGATTTTGAAACTAAGATAAAGTTGATAGCAGATAATCGTATTAAACACGCACCGGTAACGCGCGATGACACTCTCTGGCACAATTTTCGCGTGACGCGTGTTCAAGGTCCCAACCACGTTGTCATCATCACGCAACTGCTACACCGACAAATTTCAAGGTGCCGGTCATAATGATTTAATGAATGGCGGTGATTTTAAAGGAAGACAAACATTAAATGACGTGCATCTTTAATGAAGTGTAATAGCGTACTATTAAACAATTTAAATACATTAAAACTACAGCAACTCTCCATCTCTTACACGTTTGTAATCCTGGATCACATCTATGTCAAATTTATATAGAAAAGTTTAAAGTATATCTTCCCAAAAGAAAAAATAATTTTCCCAATCCAATCCAAAATGATGGTGTTCTGCAGGCTTAGGATAAGCAACGCGAGATACCTCTCGATCGATAAAGTGATGTTTGCTAGACCTTGACTAATATTTTGATATTATTCTAATGTGCGTGCTACGATAAATATTTAAAACAACATAGATAAATTACTTAAAATTACTCGAATAAAGAAATAATTATAATATGGCATTGCCATCATTATTTAATATGTATATAGATAGAACAGTAATTTCCAAAATAACCCTAGTAGTTTCTCAATTAACTTACAATAAAAAGAGTGAAGTTAATTTAATTAATAAAAGCTTAACTAAAAAATAATAATCAATATCTTAAAATGTCAAATCGATAAAATAACAGCAAGATTTTTGATCGGCAGAGAAAACAACTATTGTCGAATAAAAATATTTTTTACCTTTACTATTTACTCTTCCTTTGAATTATCATATTGAAACAAGTGTCAAGTAATTTTCAATTTCAATTTTATTGCACATTCCATAATGTTACAAAGGTTAATATAATAATAAGGCTTAAAGCTAATTAGAGCATTATGGACCCTGTCGGGCACAGCAACTTATAAACGGAGAGGGGGCGACTTAAAAACATCAAAATTAATTAATACCTAGGTCACACTAAAAATTTTGCGTACTTAACTTAAAAAACAACATGTTATAACCAAAATATTATGTTTATTGCTTTTCAAAATAATCTCCTTACCCGTAGCTGAGAAAAAAAACGCGATCATTTTTTTACCAAAGTTTCTCGCCTGTCTCACTTTTGTTGGCCTATTCTCATTTTCAAACACCCATTCACAATATTGCTGTTTTTTTTGCGGGTTCAAAATAATAAATTCACGTTTCGTCTCTTATGACAATGTCATAAACAGCATTAGAATGTCCGTGGTCGTACTTCAGTAGCATCTGTGAGCACCATTCCACGTGAGCCCACTTCTGCTCCGCTGTCAGTTCATGAGGGATCCAACGACAACAAAGTTTCCGAACTTTCAATTCTTCGTGTAAAATTTTCTGAATTTGGCTCATACCAATCCCCAATAGTCCTCGAATTGTCTACATGTATAGGTAATCCGGGTGTTTCCTTCAATTAACCGCTTAACAGTGGCCACATTATTTTCGTTGACGGCAGTTGATCAAACGGCAGGCAAAATCATAAAAAATCATCGCTCTAAAATCTTTTCGACTTAATTCCATTTTCGTTGCGTACGTAGAACTTTGATGTGTGATAAAAAAACAATTGACAAGTCATTTCCTGCCAATTGTTTTTTTTTTTATTACTAGAAGGTTGCAACGTTTTAAAATATAACATTCGAAATTCAAATAGTTCCGATTAGCTAGAAGTGCAAAATTTTCATTTCCCGTCAATTGTTATATATATATATATATATATATATATATATATATATATATATATATATATATATATATATATATATATATATATATATATATATATATATATATATATATATATTAGGGATGGGCCGAAATTCGTTTTACATTCGGTTTAACCGAATTTCGGCAGCTTGAACCGAACTTCGACATTCGGCCGAAATTCGGTTTAAATGCCGAACATTCGGCACTAGAAAAAAGTATCTTCTTGCACTATTTTGCTTGAAATCTACGCTAATGTTATAAAGAGGAAAGATTTGTATTCTATATTTTTATATATTTTATCATCTAAACTCAAAAATTACTTAACCGATTTGAAAAAATCTTTCACCATTAGAAAGATATTAAAATCATTTCCGAGTAACATAGGCTATACTATACTTTCGAAAAAAATCCGTAAAATAGTTGACCCAGCAGGCCATCCCTGAAACATCCCGCTAAATAAAAAAACATTAAAACAAAAATGAAAAAACTTCAGCATAGATTTTTGAGTTCAAAGAGTTCAAAAAATATGTAAAACGGTTGACCCGGCAGGTCATCCCTGAAACTTTCCGCTAGATCTTTATCTATATCTTAGCATATCACAGATTTTTTTTCAGAGTTCAAAAATCTTAAATTTGTTACAAATATTCGCTAGTACATAGAAGTCGTAAATGACAGTAATTTCAAAATTTTTAAAATGCTCTATATTTTAAAAACGATGATTGATTTTGGTCTTTCGAATGGCATTCAACGCAATTTTTGACCTCTAAAATGTTTTCATAGCTACGTAATCTACAGACTCAGAAATGTCGAAGCAATATCAAAAAAAATTTTTTTTTTAATTTTCGATATTACTAAATCCCAGATAAATCGACCAATTTTGATGCAATTTGCTTATTTGACACAATTTATAGAAAGAAAAGCTGATTAAACTTTTAAGTCAATCGGTATATTAGTCTGAAAGTCATTTTAAAAATGCTAAGTTTGCTGTAAACAACAAAATATTAATATTTGAAAAGCCGTAACTTTTGAAAACTTGATTTAATTTTGATTTTTGAAACTGTATTTGAAAAAATTTCGAATTTATGTCGAAAAACACTTTTCCAAATTTTTTCGTCAACGATAACTTCCGAACGGATTAACCGATCATGACACAATTTATGAATTAGACGCAGTTTTTTAAAAAAAGAGCTGATAAAATTTTATAGTCAATCGATACATTAATCTTGAAGTTATATTAAAAATAGGTTTCGTCAGTTTCTTTTGCGATTTTTTTAAAATTTCTCAAAATATTCTAGTCCGAATTGGTGAAAATTGTTGGGAAGTCTAAGTTGAGCAGAATCTAATTCAATGCCATTAACCGCGTTTCGATCGGTCAAGCCGTTCAAAAGTTATGAAATGTTTACATACACACATACATACAACCACACACTCTCTCTCCCTCACATACACACACACATACACACACACACACACACACACACACACACACACACACACACACATACAGACATACTGACGTCATCGCGAAAATAGTCAGAAAATGTTCCATACCTAGCGGGAAGTTAAAAGTCAAAAGTTTGATATAGATGAAGATGCATATATTTTAAAATGCATATGCATGCATATATGTTTACATATACACATACACATATATACAGGCATGCTGACCTCATTGTGAAAATAGTCGGAAAAGATTTCTAGGAACTTAAAAACGTGGAGATCTGATGAAAACTCGATTTTAAAAAATCGGGACAAAATCAGTAACTTCCTTATCTATATACATACGTAGCAGAAAGTTAAAAATAAAAATCCATTCCTAAATTGGAACAATGTAACTCAATGTATCAAAATTTTGCTGTGACGTCACTAATTCACGTGCGTTGCGAAACCCATTAACGATATCCTATATTTCCATACTAAAATTATAAATGGGAAAGTGTATCTGTTTGTTTGTCCGTCTTTCACGGCAAAACGGAGCGACGAATTGACGTGATTTTTTAAGTGGAGATAGTTGAAGGGATGGAGTGACATAGGTTACTTTTTTCTCTTACTTTACGCGAGCGAAGCCTCGGACTATATAATAACTAGTAGTAAATAATAAAATAGGTAAATAGCTAGTATAACATAATTAAATTTTAAGCAAATTCGTAAAAAAGTCACGACGTGTCGCTTTTAAGAAAGCGCCCCAAAATTAAACCGAAGTTCGGCCGAAATTCGGCCGAATTTCTTATTTTCACCGAATGTTTGGCCGAAGTTGGAATTCGGTTCAAACCACATTCGGCCCATCACTAATATATATATATATATATATATATATATATATATATATATATATATATATATATATATATTGAATTGTATGATAATTATTTCGTGCATATGTAATTTTATAACCAAATATATGATATTGATAATAAATTATATAAAATATAGATTTTATACTTTCAATCGTCGGCACTTGGGGAAATATATTACGTTACGTCCTGAAGATGCTTTAGATGTAAAATATATATATAGATGTAAAATATAGATATAAAATATTTAGCTTTTCAAATTTTCGTTTAAATATTCTTGAACCGTATAATAACTTTTATAAATTAAGATTTTTTTAAAATATTTACAAACTTTACATCTCTCGGTTCTTCTTTTAAATAATTTGAAGATAGAATCCATCACGCAATAGCTACACTGGCTTTTTCCAAGGCGATGTTATCTCGAGAACAAATAAAGTGGTGCTTTTCGTTAAATAAATGTTTATGTGATGAGTTGTTTTTGATTCCTCCAGTAAAAGGTAGTTTCGAAGTTTATTATTAAGTTTAAGCGATTTCGACATGAAGAACGCAATTTTTTTAACTCATTATAATTATAGTCCGAGATCTGATAGACAATTTTGAGTAGGTATTTGAGGCACGCTGAAACTTGTCTAATTCTGATCCTATAATAAATATACAAAGTACCGAACCGGCTGGAGAATAAAAACAGAAATGTGAAAAAAATTCGAGTATTAAAAAAAACTTTTATATTTTTTTGTAAAATTATTTTGCAATAAATTCAGGTAAGTATTGAAAAATATGACAGTTGATTCAGCCGCTCCTCTACTCCCTTGCTAGGTCTACGGTTTTATATGTAGTTACTATAGAAGAAGCATTACATAAGTTTTCAGTGTGCCTCAAATATCTACCTAAATTTGTCTATCAGCTTTCCTGCTATAATTTGAAACGATTACACGAATATTTATTTGGAGGAAACACGCAACGTTTTCAATTATTATGTTTGTTAAATATGTTTAAGAGTATTCTTGGTAAGAAAGTAGTTAATTTTAACTATTGCTTGTATAGGCCATGGACCTTTACTGCAGAATAGTATATAATATATTTTTAATTTATATTATAGAATAGGAAAAGGAAAACCATGGTTTTTGGGCACCATTTATTATTTTTTGGATATTAAACTAACAAACAACACCTTTGACAATCGGACAGGTCTTTTCTTCCGTGTTGGTCCGGGCTCCTTTAAAGGATTCACCAACTGCTGTTCTGCCAGGACAATCATAAAAGGCAAACTATTGGCTATAAATATCATTACCATTGTGACTACTAGGTAGTAGAGTTCCGCAACGTCTCGTCCGGGTATTTGGTACCACCGCCTTACCTATTTCTGCCACAATAGCCTCAATGCCTGTTATGGTCGTGTTGCGGTTTGGAGTGTAAGGTAGCCGGTAGACTTGTGCAATATGCATATAGTATTTATTGCCATCTCGCTACTCATAGCAACGCACTATTAACATCTTTGGTGTCTATAAGCGATGATTTCTTATGATCTAACGATAAAAAAAGAATACTGTATAATAAGTGTCTTGAAACTAAGATTATAGGGTGAACAATGTTTAGCTATTATAACCTTTATAAATATACTGATAAGATATATATTATAATAAATGTGCAGATGTAATTTGTACTTACAAGAAATGAATACATTTTTATTTTTTGAAGCTCTTTGAACGACAGAGTAAACCTTTAAGTAATCTTAGAGAAGACCCTTCATTGTTCAAGTCTATGTGACACAAACAATGGAAGATTTAACGTTACATTTTTTACGATTTAATACACTGGGATTTGGGACAGAGTAAGGATAAGATTTACTGACACCTAATGGTGCAAATTTTTTTTTTAGAAATGACAATCTACAGTTGACCTTATGGTCTTTACTGCGTCACCAGACTTACGGGCGAGCAGAGTGGGCATGATATTGATACTGTCGGATTATATATTTGCTCGGATTATATATTTCAGTTACTTTCACAGCATTATATCCTATGGAATTCTTCGCTTGGGATATTCCACTAATATAAATACAATAGAGAGCTGTAAGGGCAATTTTTCCCCGTGTTGGTTCCGCGCTCCTTTGAAGAATAGACCAACTGCCGTTCTGCCAGGCATGTCGTAAAAGGCGACCGATTGGCTAGCAAGTCACAAACATCGTGGCTACTATGTGGTAGAGTTCTGCATTGTCTCGCCCGGGTCTGGTACCACCGCCTTACCTATTCCTGCCGCAATAGCGTCAGTGCTTGTCACTGTCGTGTTCCGGTTTGGAGGGTAAGGTAGCCGGTAAACTTATGCATGTGGCATTAGACCTCGCCACAAGATAGCAACGTGCCATTAACACCTTTGGTGTCTATAGGCGATGGTTGATTCTTTCCATCAGGAGACCCATCTGCTTGTTTGCTATCTTATGATAAAAAAAAAACTTATGCATGTAGCATTAGACCGCGCCACAAGAGCGCACCATTAACACCTTTGGTGTCTATAGGCGATGGTTGACTCTTTCCATCAGGAGACCTATTTGCGTATTTGCTATCTTATGGTATAAAAAAAATCATGAATCACTTGACTTGAAACACGCCATGATCGGTCGTCTTGTTTATGATGTCAAAATGTTAAAATATTTTTAGTACATACAATACACTGTCGAAGATTTAACATAATATATTTTAAAAAAATAATTGAATATTGACAATAAAAAAATAATAATTTAAAACACTATATCAACTGTTTGCTATAGTAAAAGAAACATGAAACTAGAAACTTACGTTTTGACGTCACGCTCGTACGGTTGGTATGGAATAACTTCGATAGGTACTGAGCTCATAATATTTTATTTGCAATTTATTTTAAGGAATTATAAGGAAAAAAATAAATAAAAAATAATTTGACATAAAACGTTTCTATCATCTATGATCTTTCGATTTATGACGATATTCTTTTTTCAAAAAACCAAAGAATACCCAGAAATAATACAATGTCTAATAATCTCATTGGACAGTATACTTTGAGCAGGAATTCGATCTGGGTCTATTTTTATCTGAAGTTTTCCATTACGAGCATTACGAATATTATCACCTGCAGAAGTTCAAACAAAACTTGCTCATTTGCTATCGAAATAATTAATGGGGTTGCCCTCAATGTGGGGAGAAACTTATTAATCGCGCGAATGAAATTCACGGATAACAGCTACTAGGCTGTATTTATATAGAATAGCAAACAGACTATGGAGTGAAAAAACCAGGGGAACAATTTTAGTGAAATAAAAGTCTAATGACACTTATAATTTTGTCAAGATTTCAACTTGATTCGAAAAAAGTCGTAGTCGTTTGCTAGTATTCTAAAAATTAATTATTCATGCGTCAATATCAATATTTGACCTGTAACGTGTTCACACCGAGCGAACATTCATATCGGTAAGTTAATGTTAAATAAATTGAGCATACAGTGAATGAAACAATAGGTCTATTATGTAACGCGAGCTAAAATCCGATTTCGTATTTACAAATAAAACAAATCCGTATTTTTAAATAATTTATTATAAGCATTGAAATATAAGTAGAGGACTAATAGCAGAGGACTAATATCTTAACTGTAATTGCTCAGTATACATTCGAAATCTTGATGTACGTTCGTAAAAATATTTGCTTATTTAAAAAGAATAGTGATATTCACTCCCTAAATACAAGGAACAAAAACAATCTTGCTGTGCATGTATCTCGTCTCCACAGAATAAGCAACTCTTTTATGGGGCAAAGTATACGCTTCTACAATAAGCTGCCTGATGCCATTAGAGATTTACCAGTTAACAAATTCAAAAAATGTGTTAAAACAAAACTGTGTAAAAAAGGTTACTATAAAATATCTGAATACCTTGATGACAGGAAAGCATGGGATTAACTGCTCCTCATATCGGTAATCCTTATTATTAATGTAACAATTAGATACTAATTAAATATTATGTAATATTTTATTTAAAAAATGTTTTGAAAAAAAGACAAGCCCGCTGAGTTTCTTCCGTCGGATCTTCTCAGTGTGTGGCCGCGTTTCCGATCCAGTAGTAGTTTAAAAAAATGTTGACGCGTCAAAATAACTTGAAAAAGTTTTATTGAATAAAGTACTTCTGATTTGATTATGACTTTTATTACTTTTAAAACCCACATGAATCGCCCCTTCTGAAAAATCCTCCGCATTTGTCTGGGCTTTGTTTGAAAGGCTGTCTACTTCCTTAATAAGCAGTTATGGAAAGGCGAACTGTTTACCATGCGTGACTACTATCGTATATATACCTATACTATATATATATATATATATATATATATATATATATATATATATATATATATATATATATATATATATATATATATATATATATATATATATATATATATATATATATATATATATATATATATATATATATTATATCGTATATATATACCTATACTATATACTATACTACTATATAGTCTGAGAAGTTTTTGTTTACTTTTTTCTATTACTATACGTCAGCGTAAGCCTGTCTTGTTCGGATTTAGAAGATAAGGAAGCCGATTATTTTATTTGGCCTAACATCCCTACCTCAAAGACAGCAATGTATCATTAACATTTTCTATCTATAGGCTTTGTAATCTCCAATAGTAATATACCATTAACAACTTCATTTTTTTTTGTTTTCTGAGAAACACAAAGTTGCCCGAGATTGGAAAGTGCCCGGTTGGCGATAGGCTTGCCACCTATCACATTTGTGGGATCAAGTATCTTCGGCTAATCGTGAGTGCACTTGTACCACTGCTTACCCCTTCGGGGATACGGGCGTGAAGATACTTTAACTTTACTTTTTGTCCTCCAAATATTCTGAAATTTCATAATAATCTTTTTTACATAATTGTGTTTAAATATATTTTTTAAATTTATTTGTCGGTAAATCTCTTTTACCTTCGAGAATATTATTGTAAAAGCGTATACACTTACCCATAAATAAATTACTTGTTCTGTGGAGATAAGTAGCATGCAACCAGATTGTTTTTGTTTTTTGCATTTAGCGAGTGGACATCGGATATTTTTTTAAATGAGCCAATACATTTACGGACATGCTCATATATTACATTTTCATATATAGGTACATATACTGCAATATTACAATAATAATATAGATTTATCTGAATTTTTCTCTGAAGGAAACTTTTGGGCTATGATTTTAATTTTTTTATATCATAAGATAGCAAATAAGCAGAATGGGTCTGCTGATGGAAAGAGTCAACTATCGCCTATAGACACCAAAGGTGTTATTGGTGCGTTGCTATCTTGTAGCGAGGTCTTATGCCACATGCATAAATTTACTGACTACTTTACCCTCCAAACCGGAACACGGCATTAACAAGCACTGACACTATTGCAGCACAAATAGGTAAGGCGGTGGTACCAGACCCGGGCGAGACAATGCAGAATTCTACCACCTAGTAGCCACGATGGTAGTGCATAGCCAATTTATCGCCTTTTGCGACCTGCCTAGCAGAACGGCAGTTGGTCTATTCTTCAAAGGAGCGCAGAACCAACACGGGGAAAAATAGCCCTTACAGCTCTCTATTGTATTTATATTAGTGGAATATCCCAAGCGAAGAATTCCATAGGATATAATGCTGTGAAAGTAACTGAAATATATAATCCGAGCAAATATATAATCCGACAGTATCAATATCAGTTAGTTGACTTATTTTATTGGCAACTAGCTGTTGCCCGCGACTTTGTCCGCGCCAACTTCGTTTACTCCGCACAGCTCCTCCCCCGTAGGTGATAGCGTGATAATATGTAGTCTATATGTTGACCCGACCTTTTAGTAATATTCATGCAAAATTTGAAGTAAATTCATGCAGTAATTTTTGAGTTTACCCCGGACATACATGACTTTAGTACGATTTTATTATATGTACAGATTACCTTGATTTTTTATCCTAAAACATGTGACTAAATACCTAAATACTAGGTATAACTGTAAAAACCGTGTATTGAGTAGATTGTTTTGAAAGAGCAGATAACACTTGCCTTTTTCCTTAAACTTAAATTATGTAATTAAATACTTTTACAAACACTAAAACTACAAAACCATATAAGGAAAGGTTAAGGAAGAGTGGCTCCTTCTAGCACTAGTGTTCATTACACTCAAAAGAAGGAGTCAACACTGTGGCTAATTAACTATTAACTAACATATATGGTTGATGAGGTAATAAAAGAATATTGTTAATATTATTAAATAAAAACAAATAAATTTAAATTTAAATCAATTTTTGACTTCCCGCTACGTATGTAGCCGTAGTAAGGAAGTAACTAGCCCCGATTTTTGAAAATAAGTTTTCACACGATCTCCACGTTTTGAGGTTTTAGGAAACTTTACCCACTATTTTCACGATGATGTCTGTATGTGTGTGTGTGTGTGTGTTTGTGTATGTATGTGTGTGTGTGTGTGCATTTGTGTGGGCGTGTGCATGTGCGTGTCCGTGTGCGTGTGCGTGTGCGCGTGCGCGTGCGCGTGCGTGTGTGTATGTGTGTGTGTGTGTGCGTGTGCGTATGCATGTGTGTGTGTGTGTGTGTGTAAATATCTCAACCTTTTTGAACATCTTAACCGATTTCAGGAGATTCTGATAATTTTGAAAAAACTCAAAAAGAAATTTGGGCGAAACATGTGTTATACTTAAAAACACTGTAGAGTCCACTAAATCCAGTCTGTTTCCATTAAGTTGTACATTGGTATCTACTAGTCTTCAGGGCCGGATTTTCCTCAATGCCGTCCCGGGGCACCATTAAATTGCCGCCCCATTGTAAATTGCCGCCCCGGAGCACTGTTAAAATGCCGCCCCATTGTTAATAATATATTTAATTCGTGCTTTTTTCATAAAAAAGAAGTGAAGTAGCTTGAGGCTCGCTTAATGGAAAATTTTCACAACCGTTCATCATCAGCATTTAAGTTATTTATCTATTACAGAAAATAAAATTTTAAAAAGCGATTTCGGTAATGCGAAGAGTTTTTTTTCACCCTCCGAATTTTGCTGCCCCTAAAAATTTGCTGCCCTGGTCACTAGCCCAGAGTGCCCCAAGTTTAAATCCAGGTATGCCTTACATTAGACGTTAAAAATTTAACACATTTGGTTTTACCCTAAATATTGAACCCATACAAATTTCAACGCATCTCAGATTGACTTCGGTTCTCAGACACAATTTACTTAGCTGGGAAAATCTTCGGTTTTCCTATGACGTCATCAACTTCCACCATGATGGCGTCAACTTGATAACCTAAAACTTATACAACATTTATGGCTTTATCTTTGGATATTAAAAGTTTAGTTTAGTTTACGTAACAATAGTAATTAATCTCTAAAGCATGATCCATCATTTGAATGTTGTTTTATCACACAATCGGAAAGCAGCCATTTTGACCATTTGTCTATTTCCAACTCGTGCAAACTCATTAGTCATTGAAAAAGATTAGATCTGTTATGTTATTTTACTGGAACATGGGTTTTTTAAACGACTTTCCAAAACGAGGAGGTTATGAATTCGGCTCTATGTTTTTATAGTTATTACCTCAGAAATCGGTCATTTATGAACTGATTATTTATTTATTTATTTAATACTTTATTGTACACAGAGAACAGCACAATTAGGGGAAAAAATAAACGTAACATAAGTACAATAGGCGAGCTTATCTCTACTTAAAGAGATTTCTTCCAGCCAACCCGTAAAAAGAGATTAAAAAAAATCAAATAAGTAGACTTGGTGTACAAGAGAATATTATAGTTACATAAATAAACTAAATATATATAGGTGATAATGAAAAAAAAAGAAAAATTAAAAAAAACACATATCATATAAAGGAATCTTAAAATTCAGTTAGTAAATGTTCTTTAACGCATTTTTTAAAGGAATCAAAAGTCTGGCAGAGGCGAATCTCACTAGGCTGAGAGTTCCACAAAATTACTGCATGTACCGTTAAAGAGTACGAGAAGGCAGCAGAGTTACTAGGAGGAAAACGCAATAAGCTTCTAACGTTAGAGCGATACGGGGAATCAGGAGAGTGCAAAAACTAAAAGAGTTACGGAGATATTTAGCAGCTACAGGATTGAAGAGAATCTTATATAGTAAGCAAAGGATGTGTGCATTCCTCCGCTGTCTAATAGGAAGCCACCGAAGTTCAGCTTGAAAATCGGAAACGTGGTCATATTTTCTTATACCATAAATGAAACGAATACAGAGGTTCTGCAATCTTTCAAGCTTGCTTAATAGATCTTCTAATCTTCTAAAGGTCTAGGTCAGAATTAAAAGTTACATCCAGATTAGTAGCGGAAGAGGAAAAAGGTATAGGTGTATTATTATACCGTAATGTTGGAATGTCGCAGTTATTAATCAATTTTTTCATAGGACGACTACCAATAATTAAAGTTTTTGACTTAATTGGGTTTACTGATAGACCAAAGGACTCATAAATTTTATCCAAATCGTCATTCATTTCTCTGACAGCTTCTGTTACATTGCCGACGTTAAAGTGGCGATATACCTGTAGGTCGTCAGCATAAAGATGGAAATTTGATTTGTTAATAGAAGTAACGGTGTTGATGAACGCCGAAAATAGAAGCGGTGATAGGACTCCACCTTGTGGTACACCTGCTTGTAAGTCAACCCAGTCAGACCTGAGTTCACCAGAAACAATGCTTTGTGATCGGCCTAGGAAATAAGATTTAAACCAGTCAAGAGTAGATGATGATATATTAAGCGAAGCAAGTACTCTTATTAGCACGTCTAAAGTCAATTGAATTGAAAGCATTTCTGAAATCTAAGAGAATGAGTAAAGTGAGCTTTTTATCATCAATAGCTTGTCGGATGTCATCGGTTACTAGGATCAGAGCAGTGACGGTGCTATGTCCAGGTCGAAAACCAGACTGATGAGGATGTAGAAGACAATTCCTTCTAAGAAACTCACTCAGCTGTGAATTAGCTATATGCTCTAGCACCTTAGAAAGAAATGGGAGAATTGAAATTGGGCGAAAATGTAATGGAGAAGAAGCGTTTAGAACCTTTGGAAGTGGAATAATATATACCCTTTTCCAAGCAAATGGAAAAGAACTTGAAATTAAGGAAAAATTAAATATATGAACGAGAATTGGAAGAAGTTCAGAGAGAATAGGAACAATCATACGCGAACACACACCGTCACTACCAATGGCTGCAGATGATATAGAAATTACATGTTTTTTGACATCCGATTCGTTGACTGGTTGAAAAGTAAAGATAGGGCACGAGGGAAGTGGATCGGAAGCTAATCTAGCAATAGTGAACGCCAGACACGTTGTCAAGAACTACAGGTGGAGTAGAAAAATGAACATTAAGGTAATTTACATCAATACTACACTCATTAAAAGCTAATGTTCGACCAACGCCAAGAGATCTTAAAAGGTTCCAGACCTTGCCGGAATCAGAGCCAGATGACATAATGGTTTCGTGTATATAGCGACGCTTAGCATGACGACACAGCTGATTACATCTATTACGCAACAGTTTATAAGCAGCTAGGTTTCAACTGATTTTGAAAAATATTTTATCGTTTTCGAGGATATATTCCCCCGCGTGTTTCTATTTTAATTTGGTGAAGACCTGATTCATGTTTCTGGAGGGACAGGAAATCAGAAGCCATTTGCGACAGTTCAATTGCATTTAATAAGTGATATGTTCTCCGGTATCTCTATATGGGTCGACTGGTAAAAAACTTTACATATTGAAAGATATGATAGTTAAAGGCAACACTAATTAAACTCAAACAAAAATAACAAATAAAAAGTAAAAAATAAAAAAAGGGAAAAATTTAATTAAGATGACCTTAGAAATGATTATATCCCAATTGATCACGATTCCAATTCGTCACTGCTTTAAAAATATATAATTTATAGTCCCAATTCGTCATCGTCGTCAAAGTACAGCCAAAAACGTCACATGTGCAAATTATATTGTCAAAGGTTTGAGCAAAAAAGTTTTTTATTAATTGTAATATGTAATGACGAAAATTACACTTTTCACTGATGAACAGCTTCAACGTTTATTATTTTTTTTATATCATAAGATAGCAACAAGCAGATGGGTCTCCTGATGGAAAGAGTCAACCATCGCCTATAGACACCTAAGATGGTAATGGAGCGTTGCTATCTTGTAGTGAGGTCTAATGCCACATGCATAAGTTTACCGGCTACCTTACCCTCCAAACTGGAACACGACAACGACAAACACTGACACTATTACGGCAGGAATAGGTAAGGCGGTGGTACCTGACCCGGACGAGACAATGCAGAACTCTACCACCTAGTAGCCACGATGGTAGTGACTCTCATAGCCAATCGGTCGCCTTTTACGACGTGCCTGGCAGAACGGCGGTTGGTTTATTCTTCAAAGGAGCCCGGAACCGACATGGGAAAACCTAGTGAGTAGTAATGTATATTATAATAATAAATTCTAAACTTCACAAGGAACAATCCTCTAATGAGCACTAATCAAGAATTTAAATATTAATATAAATCTATTAGTAAAAAATAATATATAACATTACTAGCAGTTGCAGTAAAAAAATGTAACAGGTGTAACAATAACATTAAAATATTTTAGTTATTAATGGTTTACATTTCCGCTCTTCTTGTTTTATTCTCAACTTTAAATCAAACACCTAGATACCAGTTTTTTCCCTATATATCCCTAGCGCGACCAGCGAGCGTAGGCTTGAAACCTTAAGTACAAACATGAATTTGACTTTTGTACTAGGCATGGATCATTTAACAGTTAACATTCGATAATCAATAAATTTCGTACTAATTTTTTTAACAATTAACAACTGTTATTTATATTAGCAAATACTGTTAAAAGTAATTTTATGCATCACTAAAGTTACCAATAACTTGATATATAATAATGTTATTAAACTATTTGAGAGAGCGTTTTTTTGCTCGCTAACTTGATTTATGACAATACTGTTATTAAAAATATTTTGAGAGATCGTGATAATAATAACTGTTAAAAGTTATTAAAACTATTCTAGAGGACCTTATTTTGGTAGCTTCGTGTTTTTACTGCTTCTAATACTTATTATATATAGGCTATAGATATTATATAGCATAAATAAATAACTGTTAAATATTGATTAACTTTAAAATATAACGGTTAATCTAATTTAACAATAATTTCCATGCCTATTCTGTACCTGTTTTGGAATATTTGCGCATCAAAACTCACAATAAGTGGTTCAAGTAATAGAAATTCAACAGATATTCGTGTTTTTAGCTGGTCTTTTTGCACATATAAATTTTAGATCAGGATCGTGTTAAGCACGCACCGATAACGGGCGATGACACTCTCTGGCACAATTTTCGCGTGATGCGTGTTCAAGGTCACAACCTCGCTGTCACTGTCACGCAACTTTATCGGCTATATCGGCAAGTTTCAAGGTGTGTCCTATTGAGTATGGCTTAATTTACACCATTGTGGAATGAAACGGAAGAGAATTTTTGCAAGGAAATTGTACATAGCATAATGAACTTCATGTCAATTCTCTAGAATGCACGAGGATTCTCTGAAAGGCGCGCGACCTTTTCTTGGCTCGTATTTATTTCGTATGTTATAAAATTGACATAAAGTTCATAATGCTATAAACAATTACATTGCAAAAAGTCACTTCCATTCCATTCCGCGAGGTGTAAATTGTGTCTAAGCGTTTGGAAATATTACTAAAGAAAAAAACATGAAACCCCAGTTTCGTTCGGGTGAAATGTAAGACTTACAATACACAATCTCATTACTCCGTGTTGGTTCCGGGCTCCTTTGAAGAATAGGCAAACTGCTGTTCTTGTCATGTCGTGTCTCGATTTGGAGGGTAAGGCAGTCGGTAAACTTATGCAAGCGGATGACACTTCAACATATATATATAGTAACTCACCATTAACATCTTTGGTGTCTCTAGGCGACGGTTGTCTCTTTCCTTATTGCTATTACTTTTTACTTTTTGCGATATATCGCGAGTAGGTTGGCAAAAAAATTCTAGCAAGCTATTAATTAATCATTTAAAATTGACTTTTTATTAAACATTATACTAATGTTGGTTCCGGGCTTCTTTGAAGAATAGACTAACTGCCGTTCTGCCAGGCAGGTCGTAAAAGGCGACCGATTGGCTATGCGAGTCACTACCATCGTGGCTACTAGGTGGTAGACTTCTGCATTGTCTCGCCCGGGTCTGGTAACACCGCCTTACTTATTCCTGCCGCAATAGCGTCAGTGCTTATCATTGCCGTATTCCGGTTTGGAGAATAAGGTAGCTGGTAAACTTATGCCCGTGACATTAGACCTCGCCACAAGATAGCAACGCATATAGATTTTACACTTGCAATCGCTGGAACTTGGTGAAATTCCATTATTATTTGTTGAAATTACAATACACTTGTACTTTTATTCCACTACTAGCTGTTCCCCGCAACTTCTTCCGCGCGGACTTCGTTTACTCCGCATAGCTCCTCCCCCGTAGGTGATAGCGTGATAATATGTAGCCTATATGTTGACCCAACCTGTTAGTAATATTCATGCAAATTTTGAAGTAAATCCATGCAGTACTTTTTGAGTTTACCCCGGACATACATTGACTTTCTTACGATTTTATTATATGTATATATTATATTAAATTGTAGGCATATAAGTTCTAGCACCCGTACGAAGCCAGAGCAGTTCCTTCGTCAATTATTTGTGAATGACTCTCACGAGGCGTGGGTTATTGTCGCAAAGCGTCGACGACGGTTTCAAAGCATTAAAAAGTCGTGTTGGTGGCTGGTAAGGACGACGCATCGCTGACTTCATAAAACAGCACATATAGGGCTGCTTCTTTTACAAAAATAGGCGGGAACACAGGGGTATACGGGGTGTTAATACAATCTAGTACGATCAGCGAAATTAGACCATAGATTAAACAATAAAAACTCTTTAAAGATTGACAACCGACTTTAGGCGTAAAGAATTTGGGCAGATGGGTCTCCTGATGGAAAGAGCCAACCCTCGCCTAATGGCACCAAAGGTGTTAATGGTGCTTTGCTATCTTGTGGCGAGGTCTAATGTCACATTCATAAGTTTAACGGCTACCTTACCCTCCAAACCGGAACACGACAGCGTAAAGCATTGACGCTATTGCGGCGGAAATAGGTAAGGCGGTGATACCAGACCGGGGCGAGACAATGCAAAACTCTACCACCTGGTAGCCACGATGGTAGTGACTCGTATAGCCAATCGGTCGCCTTTTACGACCTGCCTGGTAGAACGGCAGTTGGCCTATTCTTCAAAGGAGCCCGGGACTAACACGGGGAATGTATTTGTAATGATTTTTATTTCGCAAATTTTCTGCAGTCCTTTGCAATGTAGATCTTTAAGGCGCTGTCAATACCAAAAACGCACACTCTGTCTATTTCTATCAAAGTAAATGAGAGCCCACTATCAGTGTAACTGGGCAGCCAGGTCTTATAATGAATAAATATTGAAATAATAAAAATAACTACGTTAAAAAAACCGACTTCAAAAACTAAAAAATAATAAATATTTAATATTAATTAAATACTACCTATTATTTATATGTGCTATTTACTAATAGGTTTGAAGTCGGTGCCAAGCCAATTTAATACTTACACCGGCAAACACGCGCGGGCAGACGTCGTTGATACAGGTGCTGCGCGCCCTAACAAATATAGATCTCAAGAAACGGGAACGAATGAAATAGTAAGGGCGCCCAAGAGGGGATTTTGGTATTTACTCGAGCGCGGCAGATTAGCATAGGAGGGGGTACCTCGCATACTGTTAAGTCTCTCCACCAAATATAAGCCCTATCTATAGAGGGGGGTAACTATGGCAGAAAAAAAAACAAAAGATAACTTCGGCTTGTGGAAATTGTCAGATTATATTTTTTTCGTAATTCTTATATAATTTCCTCCATAATAAAAGAAAATTCAGACGCGCTCGAGAATGTCAAGACAACGTTTTCTTTGCAAATTTGTAACCTCCCACTACCTTACGCTACACTGGAATCGTCAGATTTTCTAAATTTTAGCGGCAATTAACCCACCATACCCTAATCTAACGCGCTTCAGTGTTTCCATGTCACTGATTTTTTTAAACATTTTTTTATCTGTAGATTTTTTCACCACCATTGAAATGAAAAACATCATATAATCTTTTATTTTCCTATAATTTAGTCTACAAAATCCAATAGGCCCCTACGACGCTCAAGTAACTACCTATTTAGCATCTTGGTCCCCCTACTGAAACAAAAGTAGTCGTCTCCGTAAAAATGCTCTTCGTAACACAATGTCACGTTCTTCTGAGACTATTAAAGATCGTGAAAAACGTTTGTTGGCTATGAAAGCATAATATATGAAATCACGTTTACGTCAAGAAACTTTTGAAGAATATAATTCTAGATCCAAGAGCGTCTAGCGAATGGGTCTTTTGAACAGAGAGCTAATAGACTTGATCTCATTAATAAGCCTCTATTGAACGAGTCTGCCGAGCAGAAGGCTCATAGAATTGGTCTCCATTAAGGAGCGTTTATCTAAGGAGGCCGCCAAGCAGAGAGCTCTTAGATTAGAAGTGATACGAAAGCTGCTCAGCAACGTGAAAACCGGCTAGCGGCAGTACGTAAGACGTCACAAGGACTTCGTTCAATGACTGAGCGTAATTTTATAACCACCATAAGTCAATACGCTGAAGTGGCATGTACAATCTGTAAGAAATTATTATATCCAAAACAACAGACGTCATTAGTCACAGCACATTTTAATTTCCTTCCGGAGCAGCTACCGTTGCTCGACTACCATAAAAAAAGTTCCTTCACAGGCCTACTGGAACAACGTGGAAGTTATATCTTTACCTCCTGAACTACTGATCGACTTGACAGACGTAGAACGAAGACTTGTCAAGAGTATTTCCTTTTATTTTATAACTAGTTACCAACCGCACCAAAATGCTCGTCAAAACGAATCAAATAAGCCGAAACTCGATAGAGTTATGTCATTTAATTACTGAGCTCCTATGGCCACCTTCTGGCTTTATCATTGGACCTTGGAGGATCCTAGTTACCATCAAGCACCAAAGTGCTCGTCAACATGAATCAAACGAGCCCAAACTCGATAGAGTTGTGTCACTTAATTATTGAGGTCCTATGGCCAGCTTCTGGCTTCATCATCGGACCTTGGAGGATCCTAGTTACCACCAAGCACCAAAGTGCTCGTCAACACGAATCAAACGAGCCCAAACTCGATAGAGTTGTGTCATTTAATTACTGAGCTCCTATGGCCAGCTTCTGGTTTCATCATCGGACCTTGGAGGATCCTAGCTACCACCAAGCACCATAGTGCTCGATAACACGAATCAAACGAGCCCAAACTCGATAGAGTTGTGTCATTTAATTACTGAGCTCCTATGGCCAGCTTCTGGTTTCATCATCGGACCTTGGAGGATCCTAGCTACCACCAAGCACCATAGTGCTCGATAACACGAATCAAACGAGCCCAAACTCGATAGAGTTGTGTCATTTAATTACTGAGCTCCTATGGCCAGCTTCTGGTTTCATCATCGGACCTTGGAGGATCCTAGCTACCACCAAGCACCATAGTGCTCGATAACACGAATCAAACGAGCCCAAACTCGATAGAGTTGAGTCATTTAATTACTAATCTCCTATAGCCACCTTCCGGCTTCATCATCGGACCCTGGAGGATCATAGTTACCACCAAGCACCTAAGTGCTCGTCAACACGAATCAGATGAGCCCAAACTCGATAGAATCTTGTCATTAACCGATTTTTAACCATTTAATTACTGAGTTCCTGTAGTCACCTTCCGATTCGATTCCATCATCAGATCAGCTTTATGTCATAATAAGTTTTCATTGTCATCCAATTTACTTATGTATACAAAATTTCAGCTCAATCGGTAACCGGGAAGTGGATCAAATTTACTTCCGAGATTTGAATTCAGACATCGGGTTAGGTAAAATAACTAAAAAAATGCTTATAAAATAAAAACTACTGGGCCTACCTGAATAAAATTTTTATGGGACCAATTCGAAACCATTTCGCATTAAACAAAAAAAGAATCACGTAAATCGGTTCAGAAACCTCGGAGAAATCGGTGTATATACATAAAAAAAATATACCGGCCGAATTGAGAACCTCCTCCTTTTTTGAAGTCGGTTAAAAAAATCAGGAGAGTCAAATAGCACTTCACTCTATTAATGCTTCACCCTTCATAGAGTGAAGTGCTATTCGACTCTCATGAAGATGCTTCGGCTGTAATATGAAACGTACGTTGAGTACACAATTTGTGTGTAACACACAAATTATGTACTCAACGCACGTTGATCGCAGAACCAAAGATACGTGCCTTTGCTTCTGACGTGGAAGAAAGTGTGGTAGAATTGGGTGGACTATTGTGCCGCTATGGTCTTCTCTAATTTTCAGGCTTTGGATAAGTTTGCCCCATACTTTACACTACCTTTCGTTTAAGTTGCATCACAGCAATTCCATATAATATTTCGCGGAAATTTTGCAAATTAAATACCACAATTTCTTCTTTAAACAAGGTAATTGACTTTTCGTTATACGATTTATTTTAAATCGGGACTATAAACATCCTATAAATACGCATCGCTTGACGCTTAATTTAAGCCATGGAAACATTGATATAAGAATCCCAAGATACACAATCAGTGTCTCAAAAACGTCCTCCAAAATTGAACGCACAATTTTAAATTGTGCGCTCATTTCAAATAGAATCGCTTCGATCGCGACACTGTCAATTTTATTTCTTTCTGTGCATTGCTTTGTAAAAACGACTAGATATAAATCTTGCGCTTAAGGTTGGATTTACAAAGACATATGTTTTTGCCGCATCTATAATTACTTACTTAAATAAAATTAGCGACACTTTTGAGTGTCAGTTTTGTTCGGGACAGTGCGTCTTGGGTTTTTTATATCAATGCATGGAAACGGATGTCCCACCTAATGCGGGAATGTTGATAATGCAAGTTACCTACTATTCTATGCTAGCAATCTAGCTACGATGCCATTTACAAACATAAATAATAGTTTAAAAAACTAAAAAAACAGGTTTTTATAAAATGCAAATTTAAAAAAATGTGCAAAAAATACAATACATTTTTATACGTAATTTACACCATTTTGAATTTAAATTTATTTTCAAATTAAGCGTGTTTCTTTAGTTTTTTTAAACAATTATTGTTTTTTTTTGTTCTATTTTTTATAAGAGCATGTTATTTAGTTATTTTTTAAATTATTATTTAATTTACCCGCGTAATAAATAACTTGGTCTCCTGCTGCCTTCTTCGAATAAGTTACCAAGATAAGATAAAAAGAAATTTTCGGAGAGGGAACCTGAAACCGACTATTTCATCCGAAGAAAGCAACGGGAACCCAAACAAAAACAATCGCCAATTCTGGTCCAAGTAAGGACATCGATAGGATATTTTTTTCATATTATTGTCATCAGTCTTTGATATATATACAAAAATTCAAATTAATCTGACTTTTTAAAGTATTTCAAAATCATGCTCAAAACCGTTTTGAAAGGAAATACTTTTGTCAAATTTTTCTCTAATGAAAAATTTTCGTGGCTACTAGGTGGTAGAGTTCTGCATTGTCTCACCCGGGTCTGTTACTACCGCCTTACTTATTCCTGCCGCAATAACGTCAGTGCTACTCATTGTCGTGTTCCGATTTGGAGGGTAAACTAGCCGGTAAACTTGTGCATGTGGCATTAGAACTCGTCACTAGATACCAACGCAACATTAACATCTTTGGTGTCTATAGGCAATGGTAGATTCTTCCAATCAGGAGACCCATCTGCTTGTTTGCTATCGTATGATATATAAAAAAACAATGGTGGTCACTGGTTAGTGAACGTAAAAAAACACATGTGATGTATTTACGTAATGCGTGTTCATGGTCACAATGGCCATGTGGTTATCCCGCTATCGCTATACCGGCAACATTCCTGACTATCATATTTTTACGTGCTTCGGGTTCGTAATTTGCTAGAAAACGCCACTTATATTAAAACCGTGTATTTACAATACAAATACACAAAACAACACAATGTAATGCCATAATCTAACGTAAATACACTATACACACTTGTCACACATACAAATACATGGGTCACACGAAAAGTTTTGCACTTCTAGCTAATCGGAACTATTTGAATTTCGAATGTTATATTTTTAAAACGTTGCAACCTACTTAGTAATAAAAAAACAATTGGCGGGAAATGATTTGTCAATTGTTTTTTTTATCACACATCAAAGTTCTACGTACGCAACGAAAATGGAATTAAATCGAAAAGATTTTAGAGCGATGATTTTTTATGATTTTAAAAGTTCTCTTTCTCCGCAAGACTGTGCTGATCGTCTTTAAAATGCTTTTGGGAGAAAAGCACTTTCTTTGAGCACAGTGAGATGATGGTTTGCTGAATTTGAGAGAGGTTGAGTTTCTTTATATGACGAATTTCGTGAAGGGCGGCCTTCAACTGCCGTAAACGAAAATAGTGTGGCTACTGTTACGTGGTTAATTGAAGAAATCCCACGGATTACCTATGAGACAATTTGAGGATTATTGGGGATTGGTATGAGCCAAATTCAGAAAATTTTCCACGAAGAATTGAAAGTTCGGTAACTTTGTTGTCGTTGGATCCCTCATGAACTGACAGCGGAGCAGAAGCAGGCTCGTGTGGAATGGTGTTCACAGATGCTACTGAAATACGATCACGGACATTCTAATGCTGTTTATGACATTGCCACAGGAGACAAAACGTGGATTTACTGTTTTGAACACGAAAAAAAACAGCAGTCTTGTGAATGCGTATTTGAAAACGAGAACAGGCCAACAAAAGTGAGACAGGCGAGAAACGTTGGTAAAAAAAATGATCGCTTTTTTTTCTCAGCTACGGGTCCCATCTGTACATTTCTACTTACAGAGTTACAGAGTAAATTCTACTTGCTGAGTGGTATTCTACCATTTGTTTACTCAGGGTGAACCGCTCACACCACCAGCCATTTTCGTATTTTTTTTCTAAAAACACGCGGACCGTTACGCGCACGCGTTTCGAGTCCGTTCCGATGGACCGTGGTCACAAAAATGGTTTATGAGTTGTTTGGATTGAATCCGATACTGTAAAGCGTATATTTTTTAAGAGGTCTTGAGCACTGCAATACACTGGTGTTAGAATTGTTTAATTTAAATGGCTTAAGCTACAAAATAATTCAGGTGTAACACGACACTGCGAAAAATATGACTACTTGTTAGTCGAGGATTTTTAATTCAAAAAGTAAATCGATGACCTATGCTTTTTATATTTTGTTTATATAATTGGTAAACATATACATACGGAAAAAAATAAACAACATATATTATAGTACAAAAATATTTATTATTAAATATTAATATCTTTTTTTTTCATAATTAATACGTAATTTTTAAATAATTTATTTCTTTTTCAATTTTACAGCTATGTTAATTTTTTTTTAAATATTGTTTAGGATATTTCACATTCACATCATATGATTTTTTTGAGATCATAGATATCAACACTATAATTTACGAAAATAAATAAAAATAGGTACCGTCATACTCAAAGCGCTGATATCATTAAGTTGGTCGTTAACGAAATATATGTTTTATTAATTGATATTTACGGTTTTTTGACAAAATTATTATCTAAACTGTTAAATCTTGAACTAATCTTGATTATAAATAAAGTTTACTTGTTGATTAATACGCCAAAACACTTTTAAATTAACCTGTATCATAAAGTGCAACCAACACATAACACACAGCACTTATCAAAATGGCGAACTAAGTTCTTTTGTTTTTCCCCAAGAGCGTATTTGAAAAAAGAATGCCAATTGGATGTTATTCTTTACAATGTTTCGTTCGAAAACGGTAAATTACCATAGAGTATTGTATTAAAACTGGTAAATAGTGAAAATGTTGTTTTTTTGTATGAAGTTACCGTTGGTCCCTGTAGAGACCATAGTGCATTAACGGCATTTTCTCGGAGGTCTCATTAGTTACCAAAGTGATGTGAGCGGTTAGAAAAAGTTCGCGAAAGAAGACATTCTCCTACACCCTGATAACACTTCTTATCACGACGGCCAACACGGCCAACAAAACTAAGTCTTTTTTAGCTTCTAAAAAAGTACATCTTGTCACTCATCCTGCGCATAGCCCCGACCTAGCATCCCGTGATTTCTGTATTTTCCCCAAAATCAATGATTTGATGAGAGGTTTTACTTTTACCAACTCCGAAGAGGCAGTGATAGCGTTCAATCAGAACGTAGAAAACATGCCTTGAGATCTGTGGTCCTCCCGTTTTAAAAAATGGTTCGATCGCATGAAAAAATGTTTAAAATGTAAAGCAGATTATTTTGAAAAGCAATAAACATAATAATTAGGTTATAAGATGTTGTTTTTTAAGTTACGCAAAACTTATAGTGTGACCTACGTATTTCACACTAAATTTAATTATTGTAAAGCAAACTGGTTTCGCCTATTATAGCATCATCAGGGCTTTTAGTTTATTTATTTATGTTATTTGAATATTACAATTACACACGCAAAGACAACAACTAAATATTACTATTAGATATTTAGTTGTAGTCTTTGCGTGTGTAATTGTAATGTTCAAATAATCTATACATATAATAAAATCGTAGGAAAGTCAAAACTGTACATTGAATATTTTTTTAAAAGAGTACTTAAGCCGTGATTTACGATCGATATCGAAGCCAGAAATATAGCCAGAAATATATATGTCGCGGGAAACAGCTAGTATATATAAATAAACTAAGAACCCTGAAGATGCTATAATAGGCAAAACCGGCCGCCTTCACAATAATTAAATGTTAAATGTGAAATATTTATTTGTGAAATAAGTACAGGTGTTTGACAAAATCAAAGTTGTTTAATCTCGGGTGAAACTGCGCTGGTCAGCTAGTTCATAAAGAAATATGAAGCACTAAACTCCGTGAAAGTGTTTTCAAAGTTGTTTTCTTTGTCCGGGATAAATGAAACGCGTTTTTATTAGTCCTCAAATGTTTTAAATTTCATCCTTACCTTTTCGCCGGAGTCTGTATATTAAATCGTAAAATGTAACGCTAAAACCTTCCATTGTTCAGGTCACATAACAGCGGTCTTCTTAAGACTACTTAAAGGGTTCACGCTCTCCTTCAAAGAGCTCCATAAAAATAAAACACCGCTAAAATGCTCACATTTCTCATGGGTACTGGCATTTTTGTATTACACAAATATTTAGGTCCTATTTGTAAGTGGATAAAGGTTATAATTGCTCAATATTGTTAGTTATGATTCGGGGAAAATAAAATTTGATTTATGCAGTTTCTGATAATGTTCGTTTCACATATGTATGTATGTTGGGATACTTTAAACCTTGTCTACCTACTACATATTATTGTCATACAACCTTCTTATATACGTCTGTAGGATCCAAGAGCAAAATAATAAACTAATAATCTATCTATCTATATATATAAAAATCAATTGCTGTTCGTTAGTCTCGCTAAAACTCGAGAACGGCTGAACCAATTTTGGTTTTGAATTAATTGATGAAGTCCAGGGAAGGTTTAAAATGTGAGAAAAAATAAAAAAAATATAAGAGTAGTTAAAAAGGCGGAACAACGTTTGCCGGGTCAGCTAGTCATAAATATCACTGGACAAATTACATCAATTAATCTAACCCCAAAGTAAGCAAGTTTTTCCTCCCTGTTCGTCCGAGCTAGCATCGAGGCTACTACGTAGTAGAGTTCTGCATTGTCTCACCCGGGTCTGATCCCATCTATTCCTGCCGTAATAGCATCAGTGCTTGTCACTGTCGTAATCTGGTTAGGAGGTCTGGTCTGGTGTTTATAGGCGATGGTTTCTTTTTCCATCAAGAAACCCATCTACTTGTTTGCTATCTTATGATATAAAAAAAAACGTTTTATCACGGTGTGACGTAACACTTCCAGATTGGCGTTTACTTGCACGTGACTTAATGTCAATTTTTGCCGAAATTAAAAAAAAAAGTATCTTCACGCCCATATCCCCGAAGGGGTAGGCAGAGGTACAACAAGTGCACCCACGATTAGCCGAAGATACAAATGTGATAGGTGGCAAGCCTATTGCCAACCGGGCACTTTCTAATCCCGAACAACTTTTGTGTTTCTCAGAAAACTGAAAAAACACTTTTTTTTAATGTGCCCAACCCGGGATTCGAACCCGGGACCTCATGTGGTCAACGCCAACGCTGGACCACTAGACCACAGAGGCGACGGCCGAAATTATATCCTAAAAATATTATTATTATTTTTTCTTTTAAAATAATTCTAGTTTTTTGTCATCTTCATATCGTAATTTTTTATATCATAAGATCGCAAACAAGCAGAAGTTTCTCCTGATGGAGTCAACCATCGCCTATAGACACCAAAATGTTAATGGTGCGTTTCTGTCTTGTGGCGAGGTCTTATGTAACATGCATAAGTTTACGGCTACCTTACCTTCTAAACTGAAACACGTCAGCGACAAGCACTGACACTATTGCGGCAGGAATAGATAAAGCGGTGGTTATTGATCGTTAGAAACAAAAGAAACTACCACAATTATTCTGTGAAACTACTTTCTAAATCCGATACATTTTTAGTAGAAACAAGCCTATGCAGTATTTCTAAAAATATTAAAACAGGTATTTTTTAATTCAGATTCTGTTTTCAATATTATTGAAGTCTTAATTAGAAATACAACACATTGAAATCAAGATATATTTCTTTAAAATCCTTTATGGATGGACCATATTAATATTATAAACGCGAAAGTTTGGATGTTTGGATGGATGTTTGTTACTCAATCACGCAAAAACTACTGAACAAATTTAAATGAAGTTTCGCACATAGATAGATTATAACCTGAAATAGCACAAGGCTACTTTTTATCCTAGAAAAAATAGGTTATACCGCGAGATTCGCCAAAAACATTTATACATGGGGCACACTAAAAATTTTGCACTTCTAGCTAATCGGAACTATTTGAATCTCGAATGTTATATTTTAAAACGTTGCAACCTTCTAGTAATAAAAGAAAACAATTGGCAGGAAATGACTTGTCAATTGTTTTTTTATCACACATCAAAGTTCTACGTACGCAACGAAAATGGAATTAAGTCGAAAAGATTTTAGAGCGATGATTTTTTATGATTTTAAAAGTTCTCTTTCTCCGTAAGACTGTGCCGCTCGTCTTCAAAATGCTTTTGGGAGAGAAGCACCTTGTTTGAGCACCGTGAGGCGATATTTGCTGAATTTGAGAGAGGTTGAGTTACTTTACATGACGAATTTCGTGAAGGGCGGCCTTCAACTGCCGTCAATGAAAATAATGTGGCTACTGTTAAGCGGTTAATTGAAGAAAACCCCCGAATTACCTATGAGACAATTCGAGGAGTATTGGGGATTGGTATGTAAATTCAGCAAATTTTACACGAAGAATTGAAAGTTCGGAAATTTTTTTCTCGTTGGATCCATCATGAACTGACAGCGGAGCAGAAGCGGGCTCGCGTGGAATGGTGCTCACAGATGCTACTGAAGTACGACCACGGACATTCTAATGCTGTTTATGACATTGTCACAGGAGACGAAACGTGGATTTATTGTTTTGAACCCGAAGAAAAACAGCAATCTTGTGAATGGGCGTTTGAAAATGAGAACAGGCCAACAAAATTGAGACAGGCGAGAAACTTTGGTAAAAAAAAAATCGCGTTTTTTTCTCAGCTACGGGTCTCATCTGTACAATTCCACTTGAAGATCAAAAGAGTGTTAATGCTGAGTGGTATTCTACCATTTATTTACGCAGGGTGTTAAAAAGTTCGCGAAAAACGACCCAAAAGCCGCATTCTCCTACCCTGATAACGCTTCTTCACACACAGCCAACAAAACAAAGTCATTTTTAGCTTCTGAAAAAGTACATCTCATCACTCATCCTGCGCATAGCCCCGACTTAGCACCCTGTGATTTCTGTATTTTCCCCAAAATCAAAGATTTGATGAGAGGTTTTACTTTTACCAACTCCGAAGAAACAGTGATAGCGTTCAATCAACACGTAGAAAACATGCCTTGATCTGTGGTCCTCCTGTTTTAAAAAATGGTTCGATCACATGAAAAATTATTTAAAATGTAAAGGAGATTATTTTGAAAAGCAATAAACATACTATTTTGGTTATAACATGTTGTTTTCTTAAGTTACGCAAAACTTATAGTGTGATCTACGTAATGCAGCAGGCTGCACACTTCATCAAAATTTCTTATTTTAGACTTATTTACTAAAATATTCGGAAAATGAAGTTAGAAAATAATTATTTTTAACCGATTTTTCCAAAAGAAGAAGTTATCAATTCAGCTGTATTTTTTATGTTTGTTGACTTAGAACTCAATCATTTATTTTGAAATTTATTTTTTTTTATTTGAGAGGGTATACTCCCCGTGTATATCAGTTTTAATTTGGTGAAAGACACATAAAATTTTAAAAATAAACATGACTTACACTCTACCATTAATTTTACAATTTGACACTTATCACAATATTCACACTTAATATTTTACTGAAAATCTAATATCAAGCTAAGAAGAGGTTATAATATAGTCTATGATAAAACTTACGGTTGATTTTCTACCAGCAGGCGGTAGCTAGTATGGTTAAAATTATGTTTGTAGCGGTTCAAGCAATCTACAAACGCTAACAGAAAAAATAATAAAAAATGGAAAAAAAATGAAATTCAAAATAAAATCCTGAATCGCGATATCACAATTATTTATCTTGTACACACTATATACAAGTTTCAACGCTTCTCAAATAGATTCCGGTCCCCAGGCAGTACACCTTGCCTGGCTGGGAAGATCTTCCTTTTCCCCTTACTTGTCCTTGTGTGACGTCAGCAACCTCCACAGTATTGACGTCATACTGAGAAGAAGCTGGCCCGCTGGTCCCATAACTATGACCCTTCAGCGGTACGAACCAGCGGCACCACAATTCATATTTCATTTCGTATTTATTATCACTTCGGTTGCTTTGAACAAATGGAACTCAAAATGCAAACAATGGCAATCATTGTTACAATTATTTAGCAATCCGATTTTGATTTTAGAACGCTAAGTGAACCGTCACAATTTGTACGTGTATACTCATTAATTTCAAAATTCGAATTCAGTGGATAATGCATTCTCAAATAAATCCGTTAATTCGAATTTCAAATCAAATAACCGTTATTATTGAAATAACTAACATAGAATAGCGACGATTTAATATGTGCTTAATTGAGCGTTTAGTCCAAGAGTTGAGTGAAATTCAAAATTAATAGTGTTTATTTGTCCGCATTTACTTTCAGAGATTTTTTTAAGCGAAAAATATTGCCAAGTATCCTTTTATTTAAGTATTTGTAAGTCTGTATGTATTTATGTTTGTATTTATAAGTATTTGTGTATGTTTACGTTATGTATATGTGTTATAAATTTCAATATTAGTTTACATAGTGTATATAGTATATTGTAAGATTTTGTCAGGGCTACATACAGGGCTACAATAAGTCACTACAATTTAGAGGCACCGCATAGGTATCTACTTTCTGTTGGCCTAAAGTTCGACTGGAGGAGAATGCCACTAGGCATTAAGTTCGCCTTTTGTACAAATTATTTGTCCTGGCAAGGTTAATTAATAATTTAAAATTGACTTTTTATTAAACATTATAATAATGTTGGTTCCGGGCTCCTACGAAGAATAGACCAACTGCCGTTCTGTCAGGCAGGTCGTAAAAGGCGACCGATTGGCTATGCGAGTCACTACCATCGTGACTACTAGGTGGTAGAGTTTTGCATTGTCTCGCCCGGGTCTGGTACCACCGCCTTACCTATTCCTGCCGCAATAGCGTCAGTACTTGTTGCTGTCGTGTTCCGGTTTGGAGGGTAAGGTAGCCGGTAAACTTATGCATGTGGCATTATACCTCGCCACAAGATAGCAACGCACCATTAACATCTTTGGTGTCTATAGGCGATGGTTGACTCTTTCCTTCAGGAGACCCATCTGCTTGTTTGCTATCTTATGATATAAAAAAGAATAAAATTTAATACCAACTAAAAGCCGAAAGCCTATAGAATATACATACAAACATAAGGTTATGCATTTTTTTCTGGCATAATTTCTGGGTTAGCAGATACCTACATTTATGAACATTTATATGTTTAATAAATTAATTTAATTTATTTTTAATAACATTTGACACCCATATTCTTGCAAATAAATATTTTTTCATTTTTCAATTTTCTCTCCTACGACCGACGGTCGATATATAAGTAAGCATGTGAAGCGTATGTGCCTTGAATGCTCGAGTCTGTGGTGAGTTGACACACAGAATACTGTTGACTAACACAAGTCAATGAACATACAAGTAATATTCGAGCGATGCACACATAGACACCTCTCACGGACGCGATATCTCGGAATATCTCGCAATGGAAATTACTTGTATGTACATTGACTTCTGTTAGTCTCCAGTATGCTGTGGTTGAGACGAGCAGAATATGCGCGTCCCTCGACGAGTACGCTCCGCTGAGTTTCACAATAAGTTGGAACAAGCGGGACAAATGCTTTAATATAGATTATTACAAAGTCAATTTAAAAGCCTTACCATGATTTATTTTGCCAACCTGCTCGCGATATACTTTTTGACGTGATGAATTTTAGATGAAACAGTTTTCATATATTACACAACTGGATGAAGTCGACTCTAGTTCGGAACCTTCAAGGCAGCTGGCAAAATCCATGACTATAAACCCATCACATAAATGGCAACACTTCCTTTTCATTGTCTTTAGGCTCTTTCTGCCATAACATAAATTTTAATTTTAACGAAATTAAATTAATACCGCCCCGTTGTTAAACTGACGCGCTCGAGTAAATGCAAAAATCCCCTCTTGAGCCCCCTTACTATAACTATTGAATGCCCCGTTGGTCGAGTGGTTAGTGACCTTGACTACGCAATCAACGGGGCTCGGGTTCGATCCCAGGCGAGGACAAGCATTTGTGTGATGAGCATGAATGTTTGTATTTCCGGGTTTGAGTGTTTATTGAATATATTCCAGTATTTATATATGTATTTCTATGTATTAGTATCGTTGACTAACACCCATAACACAAGCAAATAATTTGCTTACTTTGGGGTTAGATTAGTAAGTGTAATATAATTTATTTAATATTATTGGATAAATTACACTAATTGTTTTAACCCCAACATAAGCAAATTATTTGCTTCAGATAAGTAGTAAACAATACCAATATACATATAAATACTTAAATACGTTTATTAAATACACATACCCATTATTTTTTTGGTACACGACTTCGTCCACGTGGAATTTTTTTTTAAAAAGAGCCCCAGGGTTTTAATCATATATTTCCCGCTCCCAGAGGATTAAATCCTCCCGGGATAAAATCTATTTTATGTTCTTTCTAGGATCTCAATCTATCTTTGTACCAAATTTCATCCAAATCAATTCAGTGGTTTAGCCGTAAAGAAGAGACAAACAGAGAGACTATTACAGACAGACAAACAGTTACTTTCGCATTTATAAAATTAGTATGGATTAGTTTATATTGACTGCCTTGTGGTCTAGGGGTAAGCCTATTCGGCTCAGATCAAAGGTCCCGGGTTCGATCCTGGGTTAGATGAAAGGGTTATTGAGATCTTTTTTTTCTCGAAAATTTAAAAAATCTCAAAAGGTAGCAGCTCGGAGACTGACGGGTGGTGACACTCCCGCGTCTCGGATGACCACAAAAACCCGTTGGTCCCGGTTATTCTTAGAAATAATAGATAGTCGTTATCATATACAGACTGACTGGTGAGTTACCTTCGATATATCTAATCCTCGGTACACGATTCTCGTTAAAATGAAATAATAAAATTAGGGGCTTAATTTTTGACCAATATTTCTCTAAAAATAAATGAAATGTGCATATTATACTCTCTAGTACGCGCTAGTTGACATCAAGGACACGCCCCCGCTACCCCTGCCCTGAACCTCCCTGTCTGCGCGTCCCGTGCGTCCGCGCGGTGTCCAAGTATGGCGCAGGTAAATATAGTATTTTTGGTGTACTGTTTATTAAGCTTACTAAGAAGTTATTTAATATTTATTTTTAATATTATTTTTCTCATCATATATGATCGACAGCTATCACGTCCTTAAATATTGAAGGTAGCTTACCTGTCATTCTGTATATCGGTAAAATATGATGATGGAAACCATCACTTATCACGTCAACCGACAAAACGGTGAATCGAGGTGAACTATAAAGTCTATAGATGTTCGGTTTGCTCTGTCTACTCCGCAGGAAACTGGACGTGATGATACTTTTTTTTAAATCAACAATACAAAATGCTTGTACCTATCGGGAATCAAACCCAAGCCCCATTGATTTCGAGTCAGGTTTCTAACCACTTCCTTACTTTTTTGTAATACTTTGAATTCGCAAATTGCAAGTAACACGCGTAAATGTTTGTTTTATGTGCTTCGGAGCTATAAAGTTAGTCAAGGTAAAAAGTTAGCATTTCTAGATTACTTTGGCATTAAGTTATTATATCAGCAAGGACAATGCGACTATTTACGAAGCGGCAATATAAAGACATTAAAAAGATAATATTTTCTGTTGTTATACTTAACTTAGGTTTAATGTTCCTAGATTATTTCTAGTCCATTAAGGCAAGTATTTTTTTATAGAGAGCGTCGCAATACTAGCGAATTGTTTCATAGTAAATTTCCACATAAAATGTGATCGTAATGCGGTCGTAATTCGACCAATACTAAACAATAATATCCTTTAAGGTTGACAACAGACTTTAGTTGTAAAGAAAATATTATACAAGTGTATATACGGTGTGTAAAGAAAACCCTGTCCGATCCGAAAGAGGCATATAGGTTGGTTAAAGGCATTACTGAAAAAAATATTAAAATTACTTTATTTATGAAAATAAAAAAGATATCGCTTTTTTAATATTCGTATTTTTACTTATATTTCACTAGATTTAAGCAAATATTTTAAAAAAGACAACACCTTGTCGTTGTTTGTTTCATTGTTTCACTTTGGCCGCTTTCGCATAAACATCATGTGAAGGCGCGCTATTTGTTTTTACAAAGGAACTTTAAAACGCGCCGCGTGTCCTTTGGTAGCATCCGACTTGCGTGGCATACTTTGATGATAAAATTTACTTATTTGTAGGTATCATCATAGTTAATGTATGAAATACCATTTAAGACTTAATTTTACCGGTGGGAGGGATGTGCTGTGCCGCGCTCCCGGCTGCATGGGTACCACCATCTTGCCTATTTCTCCCGTGAAACAGCTTTGCTGTGTTTCGGCAAGAAGAGCAAGACAGGCAGCGTAATTACTGGCACCGAGACTTAACATCTTATGTCTCAGGATAGGCAACACACGAATGGGATGCCTGGACTAGTTCCAACCCATGTATACCATTTATGTTCATTGGCGACATCGACCCCTTACCATCAGGTGGCATGTCTGCCAGTTTGCCCACTCACATAAACTCCCACTAACATAAAAGAAAGATTACTTTTTTTAATGGAAAAACTAATAAAACAAATTAATTAATATCCATAAAATAATTACGCATATGTAACCGTATTACGGTACCAAATAACACCTTTAATTATCCGACAGGGTTTTCTTTACACAACGTATAATCAATAATATTATATATGTCCCACGAATGTAATGTAATGTGTGTGGAATGTTTATTTTTATTAATTTAATGTATTTCTAATGCAAAGTAAACTTATACTGTGACCGATTACATACTTCACTGTTTACTTACCTTAAAAAGGGGACAAAGTTTTTTACATGTATTAATATTTGTATAGATATTTTCTATATCATAATAGCAAACAAACAGATAGGTTTTTTGATGGAAAGAGTCAATCATCGCCTATTAGACACAAGCCCCTTTGATTCCGTAGTCAGGGTCGTTAACCACTCGACCAGCGAGGCGGTCAATATATGAAATCGACGTGCGTTTAATTACATAACTGAAAATACTTTTTTGTAAGATTCTTTCTCCGTGTTTTCTGGCTCCTGTTCGAAGAATAATTTAACTGACTTACCCCTAAGTATCTTGTGAAAGGCAAGAGAAGGCTAACAAGTCTCTAACATCGTGACTGCTAAGTCCTGTTAGAAAGAGATCATCGCCTATAGACTTCGTGTCTATTGACGATGATCTCTTTCCAACAGGATGTGTTGTTATTTCTGGAGGTGTATTTGTGTTATGTGGTGGTGGTAGTTGGTAGAGTTCTGCAACGTTTCAAATGGGTTTTTGCACTACTATCTTACTTTTTACCCTGCCACAATAGCGTCGAAGTTTTAAGCTGTTTCGCAGGCGTATTATCTAACGTTTGCAATCTACTTGCGATCACCAATGACTCTTAAACGTGTCGAAAAAAATCATCAAAAACGTCGCTAATTGCACTTCTTGCAATGTCAAAGCACCAAAACTAATGATTGCCTCTAATATACAAGCCTGTTTTGTGTCTTGCAATAATTAAACAATTACTATAATTTCGCAATGCGAACTATGTGACAACCCCGCCGGTTTAGAGGGAATGGTGGCCGGTAAAATATGCGTGGCAATTCCAACCTCGCTATACGGATAGTAACGCACCACTAACATCTTTGATGTTTATAGATGATGGATATTTCTTTTCATCAGGAGAATCATCTGATTGTTTGATATTCTATGATATGTTGGTCTCGCCGTGTTGGTCCCGGCCTCCTTTGTAGAATAGCCCAACTGCCGTTCTGCCAGGCAGGTCGTAAAAGGCTACCGATTGGCTATCGAGTCACTACCATCGTGGCTACTAGGTGGTAGAGTTCTACATTGTCTCGCCCGGGTCTGGTACCACCGCCTTACCTATTCCTGCCGCAATAGCGTCAGTTCTTGTCGCTGGCATGTTCCGGTTTGGAGGGTAAGGTAGCCAGTAAACTTATGCATGTGGCATTATACCTCGCCACAAGATAGCAACGCACCATTAACATCTTTGGTGTCTATAGGCGATGGTTGACTCTTTCCATCAGGAGACCCATCTGCTTGTTTGCTATCTTATGACATAAAATAAAATAAAATAAATAAAATAATATAAAAGAAACCCGACATATTTTATCATTAGGTTACTTTTATTCATATTACAAATCATTTAATCATTTAATCTCCTTCTGGTTCGATCCCCTAAGGGGACAAGCATTTGTGTTATGAGCAGAAATATTTTTATTTCCGAGTTTGGGTGCCTATTAAATATATTCCAGTATTTATATATGTATTTCTATGTATTAGTATCGTTGACTAAATTCCATAATTCAAGCAAATAATTTACTTACTTTGGGATTAGATTATTAAGTGTAATTTGTCCCGTGAATATTAAATTAATTTAGTTAATTTGTGGAGCATCAAAACCTCTCAAATAAGTCCAAACACGACACGTATACTGTAATTGATCCAGGAGTTCGATTGTTGGCAAACCCTCCTAATTGCGTCAGGACGTCAAATTTACCCTAAGATTCATCCCATTTTAATCAGATTTAAAATATTTTTTCAATCGCAGTAAAACTGCAGGAATCGACGTACCATTTTTTTTATACCTGTACCCTGCATCAGACCTTGCCAAATCAAAAAATCTACGTGGGAAGTATACCCAAACAAGAAAAAAAAAACAATTTTCAAAATCGGTTTATAAACGACCGCGTTCTTATGCACAAAATATAAAAAATATACAATTGATAAAATAAATCGACTTCACAAAAGGAGTTTTTTGGGAAGAAAGTTGAAAAATCACTCAAATCAGGCAATCGGTATAAGAGCTACAATATCTCATACACATAGTAGGTAGCTTAAAATTAGTAATATGTACAACAATGTTTGATCAAAAAGTCTGTAGGCTGTAATGATAATAATATCAAAGTTCATTAAAAATCTACAATGCCTGTTTTAATATTTGATAAGCTGTAACTTTTGAACGCGATTATCGATTTTGACCTTTTAAAGGGCATTAAAGGCTGTTTTAGCAAACTCTAAAAATGCTATCTTAAACGCAAATAAATTTTGACGTCATAGGCAAAGACACAAACAAAAAAAAACATTTTTTTATATCATAAGATAGCTAACAAGCAGGTAACTCTCTAGATGGAATGAGCTAACAATCGCTTATAGACACCAAAGATGTTAATGGTACATTGATTTCCGTGTGGCAGGATGACAATGCCACGTCCATAATTCTACCGGCTACCTCACTTTCTAAACCGGAACACGACAATGACAAGCATTGACGCTAAAGCGGCAAGAATAGGTAAGGCGGTGGTACCAAATACACAAGCGAGACGTTGTGGAATCCTACCATCTAGTAGTGACTACCATCGGTCGTCTCTTACGACTTGCCTGCCAGAACGGCATTTGGTATATCTTTCAAAGGAGCCCAGATCAACAGGGGAGAAATACACACAGATATCCGTAAACTTATAAACCCCCGTTTTGGCGTCGGGGGTTGAAAAAATGGATTTGCATTTGCGACACAGCCTACCTGAATAAACTTGATATAAATTCGCACCACAAAATCGTGGAAGCTTTTTAAATTCCGTCCACATTTCGTGTTGTTTTTCAGTTAAACAAAGTCTAGTCATGTGAACGTGGTCATATTTTAAATGTGAAAGTTTATACAACGTTACTGTATAATCTTATCATACTGTTATGAATGAAATATTTAGAATTTCTTTTATTTATAGTTTCTATATGGTTATTTCTGGCAGTAATATGTAAATAAAAAAAACTAATGTAATTTTAAATCTATTATACTATTGCGTAAATTGCGTTGCGTAAATATTGCGTAAATAATTGCGTAAACTTTGAGTTTCAAAGCTGCATTTTTTCACCGCAACTGCTATGGTGATTACTAAAATATGATATACTTCATATTTTGTCCACAGCAAATGTTGTGGTTATTACTTAAAGTAAGATATACTTCTTAAAAGTATAATTGTGAAGTAATTTTAATTCTGTTTTATTATTTTTGTGAAAATTTTGAGTTTCATTTGTCCACGACAACTGTTGTGGTTATTACTTAAAGTAAAATGTACTTCTTAAAAATATAATTGTAAAATGCAATTTTAATTTACCGATTCGTTGGCCGAGTGGCTAGCGAATCTAACTACGAATCGAGGGGGCTCGGGTTCAATTCGCGGTAGGGACAAACATTTGTGTGATGAGCATAGATGTTTGTATTTATGGGTTTGGATGTTTATTATGTGTGTTAATATATATATGTATTTCTATGTTTTAGTATCTTTGACTAACACAAGCAAATAATTTGCTTACTTTGGGGTTACAACAATTCGTGTAATTTGTCCAGCAATATTTATTTATTTATTTATTTTGGGAAACTTTGAGTTTCAGTCGTTCATTTCATTCGTAGTGGTACTAGGGAATATGCAGGTAATTTTTTTATTATTCAATATTCACTTCATTTTGATATAGAAAAAAAAATTAACGTAGCTGTAAGAGTAGTAATTATTTTTTCATAAATCTTAAAAATATTGGTTTAATTTGTTTTAATTTATATCAATGATCTTCCTGATAGTTTACAACATGATTGCTTTTTATTTGCTGATGACACTACCCTACTTATTAAATGTAAAAATAAAAAAGACTTGGTAAACGAAACAACTGAAACCTTACTTCAAGTTTCAGACTGGTTAATTAATAATAATTTAAAAGTTAATGTAACTAAAACAAAATTAGTTGAATTTCAGAACTACCACAGTAATATTACTAAAAACACAAATGTATTTTTAAATAAAGTAAATATAGATAATGTAGATTACACAAACTTTTTAGGAATAATTATTGACAAATATTGTAATTGGAAAGCACACATTGAATATCTATGTAATAAGATTGATAGATTTGTCTATATCTTAAGAAGACTAAGAGAAGTAGGAAACGTAAAAGCCTCCCTATTAGCATATCATGGATATGTCTCTTCTAATTTACAATATGGAATTCCTATTTAGGGAAATTCTGTTGAATTGATACGAATTTTTAGAGTCCAAAAGAAATGTATTCGAGCAATATGTGGTGTTAATCAGTTACATTCCTGTAAACCACTTTTCAAGTCTCTTAAGGTACTTCCCTTACCATGTTTGTATATTTTAGAGGTATGCGTATTTGTAAAAAAGCACCAAAAGTTATTTAAAACAAATGCTGAAGTCACTGGTAACTCATATTTTAGGAATAGTAAAAAATTATATGTGCCTAACCAAAAATTAAATATTTTTACAAAAAATGTGTATTGTATGTCTATTATTATATACAATCATATTCCTGATAGTCTTAAATCATTACCTATAAATAAATTTCGCGAAAAGTTGTTTGATTTGTTGTTAGATAAAACTTATTATGATATTAAAGAATTTTTAGCCGATAAAATTAAATATTAATGGATAGAAATATAAGTTTGTTGAATTGTCCTTAAAAAATTTCAATGTACCTAGTAAAATTTTGTAAATAGTGAACATTTTGTAAATTATAAAAAATTTAATTGCACAAAATATGAAACTTGTAATTATAAAAAATTCTTTTGTAATATGAAATTGTACATTTATAACAAGAACATAAAATAGAGAAAAAAGACCAGCTCGCTGAGTTTCTTCCGCCGGATCTTCTCAGTGTGTGGCCGCGTTCCGATCCGGTAGTAATTCTAAATATTCAATAGAATCTTTTAAATGTAATATTTTATAATGATAATTTTTTTAAATATTTGCACACCATATAATGGTAGAATATGTTGGTAACTTAATTTATTTTTAACAACTTATAACACCCATATTCTTGCAAATAAATATTTTCTTTCTTTCTTTCTTTCTTTCTTTCTTTCTTTCTTTCTTTCTTGACAAGTTCAAACGCTCCTATTTCTCGCTCGCTTGTGGTGTGACGTCATAGGGCACGTCCTGTCTGTTTATTGTTCGCATTGAGAGTTAGTTTGATAGTTAACAAGTGGCAGTGGAATCACAGGTGACTGACAGGACATGCCCTATGACGTCACGTTTCATTTAGAACAATGGTGGGACATTTTACAAATTTGAATTTCGCTCGTCAATTTTTCACTTTTTGATTTATTTTAATTTAATTTGAGTTTTAAATAATTAAATACATATTAAATTAGAAAATAACGAATTGAGTGTAATACTAGGACCTTAAAAACTCAGGAAAAAAAATCAGGCCACTTTATTTTTTATACATATTCCCCATTACTAAAACGTACTTGACATTGTAAAAAGTACTTGACATTTCATTAAAATGTATATCTTAAAAATATAATTCTAATTTAATTTTAATTATATAACTGGCTGACCCGGCGAACGTTGTGTTACCACATAAATTATTGATTTAAGAAGTAGGGGTTAATTGTAGGAGTGAAAATTTAGATTTTTATGTAATTTCAATAGGTACTGATTTATACCAAAATAAAAACATATATTTTTTTAATTAAAAAAAAATTAGGGGTGGGCCATCCTTAACATTTAGGGATATAAAAATGGATGTTGACTGATTCTCTGACCTGCCCGATATGTACTCAAGATTTTATAAGAATCGGTCGAGCCGTTTCAGAGGAGTTTGCTAACGAACACCGCGACACGAGAATTTTATATAAATTATTTTTCCCCGTGTTGGTTCCGGGCTCCTTTGAAGAATAGGCCAACTGCCGTTCTGCCACGCAGGTTGTAAAAGGCAACCGATTGGCTATGTAAGTCGCTATTGTGACTACTACGTGGTAGAGTTCCGCATTGTCTCGCCCGGGTCTGGTACCACCGCCATACCTATCCTGCTGCAATAGCGTCAGTGCTTGTCACTGTCGTGTTCCGGTTTGGAGGGTAAGGCAAACTTATGCATGTGGCATTAGACCTCGCCACAAGATAGCAACGCACCATTAATATCTTTGGTGTCTATAGGCAACGGCTATCTCTTATCCATCTGCTTGTTTGCTATCTTATGATATAAAAAAAACTATATATTATAGAGGCAAAAACTTCGAGTTCCTTTTCAAGTCACGTCAAGTTTCACTTGACTTGGATTAATTATTATCTTCAGGTATTTTTTTCTAACGGATACGACTTAGAGATTTTCAAGAAGAATCTTATCACGTCCTAAAAGGCCGAGTACGCATCCCTTGTAGCACAGAATACTTACCTAACTAGAATAATATTCTGTGCTGGTAGTGTAGTTGTCCATCGGTAACGGTAATCACCAGACTGCTAAGTGTTAATTTTTTCTTTTCGCATTCGATCGTGAGCGCGTTTCAAGTTTACTAGGAATTTGTATGTGATTTGTGCAGCGCCACCTAGTGGTAAAGTGGTTTCTCACGTTAACCACTAGGTGGCGCTGTACAAATCACATATAAATTCCTAGTAAACTCCAAACGCGCTCACGATCGAATGCGAAAAGAAAACTAACTTAGCACTCAGATGTCTCCTATCCGTTTGCCTCCATTCTTATTAGTTTTTTGCGTTGCTTATAAAATTTAGGGCTAAAAATTTGTTATAAATACACATTATGACTTACATAGGTGATATGATGATACATAACATTTTTATCCCGTGAAATCGGTTCACGTCATTTATTTAATTTATTTATTACAACTCGCGTATGCTGACGTCACAGGTGTGGTTTTATTAATAATCCCTAATCTCGGGCCCTAAATGCCATAGTTAAGCCGCGTTTTCATTAAAGGAGGGAGAATATCTATTAAATTTATATCCGAAGCCTGCGCGGTTTATTAATTGCCCCTGTTTAGACGGTTTTAGGCTATTAATCATTCTTTTAGTTCTCTCTATCTGAAACATGCTTATAATTTGCTGAAAATTAATTCTGTTATTTAATAATACAATGTTTAATTATAAATATCGATTGCTTGGTGTTCGGAATTTGATTTTATTTAACCTAAATAACAAGTTTAGTGTAAATTATTTATTAATACAGTATCTATTCCCCGGCAGAGATATAACCGTTGCATCCACGACTAGCCGCAGATACTTAGTCCCACAATGATACGTGGTAAGGCTATCGCCAACCAGGTATTTCCAATCAAATCCCGGACAACGTTGTTTCTATCAGAAAACTGAATAAAACACATTTTTAAATTGCCCGACCCGGGGATCGAACCCTGGACCTCATGTGGTTAACACCAATATCAGACCACTAAACCATAGAAGCGATTATAGAGTTTTAAAGACCCTGCTGGATCGTCAAAAGTAATGTGTGGTATCTATACATATATTAAAATCGTGGGAAAGTCAAAACTGTTCATTGAATATTTTTTAAAAGAATAACTTGGGGCGTGATCTACAATCGATATCGAAGCCAAAAATATAGTTTTTACAATTTTTGTCTGATTGTCTGTTTGTCTGTATGTACGTCCGGGGTAAACTCGAAAAGCACTGCATGGATTTACTTCAAATTTTGCATGAATATTACTAATAGGTCGGGTCAACATATAAGCTACATATTATCACGCTATCACCTACGGGGAGGTGCTGTGCGGAGTAAACGAAGTCCGCGTGAACGAAGTCGTGGGCAACAGCTAGTATTCTATATTTTCCATCGTCGGCACTTGGTGTAATTCCATTACTGTCACACAATTGAATTAGCACTTGTACTTTAAATTCACTTTACAACTTTATTTTTAGTTTATCATTTAACCGGTTTCACTTTTTGAGCATCTTCAGGATGTAATAATATACTCTAGGAGAGAAGGGCAAGATGGGCAGCGTAATTACTGGCACCGAGGTTTAACATCTTATGTCTCAGGATAGGCAACACATAAGTGGGCTACCTGGGCTAGTTCCAGGTAAACTAGTTCATGTTCATTAGCGACGTCGACCACTTACCATCAGGTGGCACGTCTGCCAGTTTGCCTATTTAACTAACATAAAAAGCTTTGACTCGTATAGCCAATCTTTGGCCTTTCTCGAACTGCCTAGCCGAATAGCAGACGGTCTTTACTTCAAAGGGGCTTAGGACCAATACCGGTAATATTTGATTTAATATTACAAAGTATTTGAGAAAAAAACAATAATACTTTTTATCTCGACCCGAGATTCAAACCAGATACCTAAGAGTTTGCAATCTGTCTAACTACTAGACTATCGAGGTAATAGAAGAAATAGCCTAAAATAATCTTATCAAAAATAATTTCTTTTTATATTTTGTCAATAGAAATTCTTTTTCCTTTAAAAATACTCCATAAAAATTGTATTAAATTCATAAAGCTCGTTCTTTTGATTCAAAAATATTTTATTTCATAAAATGTCTTTTACACCCTTACCTCTCAATCGATTAAAGTAAAGAAGAGTAATGAGTTTTCGGGTTTATGAATATAATAGCGTTTTTACGACGCTGATCTGAAAAGAATTTTAATTAATGATCTTAAAAGTCCCTACACACTGGACATTGAAAAATTATTTTAGGACGTAGTTTAGAGATAGGCTAAACCACTTCGATTGTAGCTTTGAGCCAGCTGAGGTCGAAAGTTTGATTCCCACGTAAGACTAAAGTAAAACTGTCATGGCGTTTTAATGAAATCACGCCGTGGTAATATCTACATTACATACTAAATAGTTTCTATGGAAATGACAACATCAAGATGACGTTTTACCACGGTGTGACGTAAAGCCGAGTCTCCACCGAACCAAAATTGCCAACTTTTGTGTTTTTAATACGTGTTGATGTTTCTCTAATTTCCTTAAGTTGTCAACAAAAATTGTAAACAAATGTTGGAAACCGTGTTTCCGTTTTTGGCGGTAAACATCAAAAGAATACACTTGTTGCAGATGTTAATTAGCTCTGTGGAGACGCTTAGTTGGAAACAAAAAGAAACAATCATGTCCCATGCGTGAACGAACGCATCAATCGAGTTGTTAATTGATTTATATCGCATACAAACCATACTATGGGACTCAATTGATGAAAATTATAAAAATAAAATTATGAAAAAGGATGCATAAAAAGCGAAAGCTATATCAGTGAAGCGCACGAAAATTACGTGAGAAAGGAAAATTAAAAAAGGAGAGGGGGATTTTTTGGGCCCAAATATAAAGGGTTGAAGTGTGGTTCAAAAAATGGTACTATTTTTCTCTTTCAAAATTTGAAATATGAGCTTCATTCGCCTTCTGAAAAAAAAAATAAGTTTGCAGCACTATAATTGTATAATCGATAAAATTATAATCGATTTATGTAAATAATTTTAATCGAAATGTAAGCACGTAAGTATATGTAAAAGTGTAATATTTAGTTTAATCAACATTAAGTACCATCATTATTTTACAAACCATTTATATTATAAAAAAAGTATAATCGATACAATTTAAGTAATCGATTGATTGCATTACATCGAACTTAATACGATTTAGTGTCTGTGGATTTAATACAGCTAAAAGTGACAATTACAACTGACATCACTGACGGCTCGCAAGAGTCGCAAGTCGCGGACTTCACGCTTCGATATTTTACGTACCTACAGGGAGGCATCCTTTAATATGTGGTTTCCGAAAATCTGTGTTTTAGTATTGTGTCGATTTATAAATATGAAACATAGTTGCCTGTATTACAAGTATCTTTTGTTTATATAATAGTAAACGGTTATAGTGAGTTAAACTACACCGTAGTACCGTAACCATACTTTTAGTGAATGTCTTATATCTCTGTTCTCAGATTGCTAAAATCTGTAAAATTTTCAGTATTTATGTAATGTTAAACTAGCTATTAATTAACACAATTTTCATCTTATTACAAGAGGGCCCAAGATTGTATGCAACGGTATCAGTCTCCGTCATAATTATTGTTTTAAATTTTACACTTGTACTGTTTCACAATTCATTAATTATATATAATATAAACTTTTTTATTTAAATAGCCAACCGGTTTCGCATTTCACTGCATCATCAGGGCTAAAACCAAACCGGTCGGTCGGTCCGACCAAACACTACAAGTGTAAAATTTAAAACAATAATTATGACGGAGTTTCACCAAGTGCCGACGATGGAAAGTATAAATTGTATCAGTCTCCTTTTATTTCATACGACAAGTTTCCGATTTGTCCATCAATAATGCAAACTGCTAACAATCAACATCATCGTCTCTTCTCAAAGCATTTAACAGTTAAATCTTCAGGTTCTTTTATTATTTTCAAGCTTAGTCGTATCCAATACATGAGCTTCTGTTTCTTTTTGCATAAAATAATAAATATTGTGGCTGCCTGCATAATGTTATCGTCGTCGTTCGGAGACATTTTGCCGTGAAGACAGCTTGATGTCAACTAAATGTTTTTCAAATTGTTGGCAACTCGGTGTAGACACGTGTTGGTCTCGGGCTCCTTTTAAGAATAGAGAAACTGCCGTTTTGCCAGGCAGGTTGTAAAAGGCGACCGATCGGCTATACAAGACACTACAGTTGCGTCGTGGCTACTAGGTGATAGAGTTCTGCATTGTCTCACCCGGGTCTGGTACCACCGCCTTACCTATTCCTTCCGCAATAGCGTCAGTGCTTGCTACTGTCGTGTTCCGGTTTAGAGGGTAATGGAGCCGTTAAAAGTATGCATGTGGCACTTTTACTTTAAGACTTCGCCACAAGATAGCAACGCACCATTAACACCTTTGGTGTCTATAAGCGATGGTTGACTCTTTCCATCAGGAGACCCATCTGCTTCTTTGCTATCTTATGATATATAAAAGAGACACAATAAAAACAAAAGTAGGCGATTTTCTGAAGGGTTATAATCAGTTGGAAACACTGAAATTACCAACAATTTTGGTGGAAACGCGCCTTAATACTTTCAGATTTGCGTTTACCGTCGCGTGACTTAATATCTATTTTACCGAATTTATATCTTTAAAATATTATTAATTATTAAATAACTGTCATACTTTTCTCTGTATATTTTCCTCGTGAGCAGTAAATAAAGAATTATTATTAAAAAAAAAAAAAAAAAATCCTCAATTTCAAAATCTCAGGGGACTTCCGCACTGGATTGTTTTTGGCGCAAAAGTTGGTCATCGCGATTCAACGCGGTAACGCGGCGAGTGTAATGGGCACTTTTGCGCCAGGATCGATCCAGGTTGGGTAAAATAACTAGTATTAAGATTGACATGTATATTTGTAAGATTATTTACATTCAGTTATTTGACAATTAAAAATTTAAAAAAATACAAAAAAAATATATATCATAATATTTGGATCTAGAGAAATCCTAAGAAAATTACCAAGAATAAAAATCAAATTTTTTTCATCCGTATCTTTTATAACAAATATTAATAAAATTTGTTATAAAAGATAAGGATTAATTAATATAATGATAATAATCCGAATTAAAATTGAAAATATTAATAATATTATCATAATAATCCGAATTTCATAATCTGACATCGTTAAAAATTTGAGGTTTCATCCTCACCACCTTGATGTCTGGAAATCCATAACTGTGCTATTCTCTCTACACTTTTTGCCTCGAACTACTCTGTTGTGGAATCAATTACAGAATCGAAAGGCAGAGGTGTTTCCGAACGGATACGACTTGGGGATCTTCAAGAAAAGTGGTTACTCATAATAACAAGTATATATATATATATATATATATATATATATATATATATATATATATATATATATATATATATATATATATATATATATATATATATATATATATATATATATATATATATATTAGGCTGTATCAAAAAAATCGACTATTTTTTTTTTTGAAAAATATAATGAAAATCTTGTTCAGAATACCGAAAAAATACGCCAGTATAACGGACAGCTCTTAATTTTAATATTAAGATGTCCCGCTTCACGATTTTCCATTTCCCGTTTAAATAACATGGGAAAATCTGATTCTTCAAGTTTGGAATTTTGTAGCTCTGCAACGAATTATCAAATTGGTTAAACCATGACATATTCTTATAGGAAATTTAAGGCTCTACAAAAAAGGTCTCTTACAAAATTTTGATTAATGTACTCTTTCAAAAGTTATTCAAGGTCAAAGTTGAAACCATTGTAAATTGTAAGAAATTTTCACTTTTTTGGAGCATTTATCATACTTATTACAATATTTTGTCATAAATAAGCTTTTTTAAAACTTTTTGGAGTTCCACAAATTTTTTTCTGTTTATTGATTTATATTAATTATCCTTGATATTAAAATTATTGAGTATAATAATAAAATAACAAAATAAAAAAAAAATCTTTAGAATCCTGATTTTGATGGCAATTTTGATAATTAATATATATAACAAGTATATATATATATATATATATATATATATATATATATATATATATATATATATATATATATATATATATATATATATATATATATATATATATATATATATATATATATATATATATATATATATATATATATATATATATTAGGCTGTATCAAAAAAATCGACTATTTTTTTTTTTGAAAAATATAATGAAAATCTTGTTCAGAATACCGAAAAAATACGCCAGTATAACGGACAGCTCTTAATTTTAATATTAAGATGTCCCGCTTCACGATTTTCCATTTCCCGTTTAAATAACATGGGAAAATCTGATTCTTCAAGTTTGGAATTTTGTAGCTCTGCAACGAATTATCAAATTGGTTAAACCATGACATATTCTTATAGGAAATTTAAGGCTCTACAAAAAAGGTCTCTTACAAAATTTTGATTAATGTACTCTTTCAAAAGTTATTCAAGGTCAAAGTTGAAACCATTGTAAATTGTAAGAAATTTTCACTTTTTTGGAGCATTTATCATACTTATTACAATATTTTGTCATAAATAAGCTTTTTTAAAACTTTTTGGAGTTCCACAAATTTTTTTCTGTTTATTGATTTATATTAATTATCCTTGATATTAAAATTATTGAGTATAATAATAAAATAACAAAATAAAAAAAAAATCTTTAGAATCCTGATTTTGATGGCAATTTTGATAATTAATATAAATCAATAGTCAGAAAAAAATTGTGGAACTCCAAAAAGTTTTAAAAAAGCTTATTTATGACAAAATATTGTAATAAGTATGATAAATGCTCCAAAAAAATGAAAATTTCTTACAATTTACAATGGTTTCAACTTTGACCTTGACTAACTTTTGAAGGAGTACATTAATCAAAATTTTGTAAGAGACCTTTTTTGTAGAGCATTAAATTTCCTATAAGAATATGTCATGGTTTAACCAATTTGATAATTCGTTGCAGAGCTACAAAATTCCAAACTTGAAGAATCAGATTTTCCCATGTTATTTAAACGGGAAATGGAAAATCGTGAAGCGGGACATCTAAATATTAAAATTAAGAGCTGTCCGTTATACTGGCGTATTTTTTCGGTATTCTGAACAAGATTTTCATTATATTTTTCAAAAAAAAAAATAGTCGATTTTTTTGATACAGCCTAATATATATATATATATATATATATATATATATATATATATATATATATATATATATATATATATATATATATATATATATATATATATATGTATATATATATATATATATTACTATATATAATAGTCACCTCTGTGGCCTAGGTGTTCGGTGTCGGAGTTGATTACATGAGGTTCCGGGTTCGATTCCCGGGTCGAGCAATTTAAAAAATATGTTTTTATCAGTTTTCTGATAAATACAACGTTGCCTGGGACTTGAAAGTGCTCGGTTGGCGAAAGACTTGCCACCTACCACATTGCGGGACTAAGTATCTTCGCCTAATCGTGGGTGCACTTTTGGTACCTCTGCCTACCTTTTAGGAGATACCGGCGTGAGGATACTTTACTATATAATAGAAAGTATCTTCACGCCCATATCCCCGAATAGGTGGCAAATCGCCAACCGGGCACTTTCCAATCCCGGGCTATCATGGATAATTCTGCCATAAAATTTCTAAGTACATGTTAAGCTGATGCTATCTATATGAAGAAAAATGGCCGACAGATACGTTTGTTATAATATTATATTACTTTTAAGCATTTCTATTATATGATTTCATATTACAAAGAGACAGTCAATCGGGTATTGTCCTTTTATATATACAGATTACGTGTCACGTTATTTGTCCGCGACGGATCCCGAAACTACTCAGCCGATTTCAACCTACTGTTTGGTCCAAATTAAAAGATAGGATAATTTTTATCTCAATAACCCCGTCATCACCTAAAATATTCAATACAAGTACCCCACCAAAATATTCAATACAAGTACCCCACCAAAATATTCAATACAAGTAATTTGTACCGTAAAACAACATTTTTCGGGTCACCTAGTATAGATAATAGGTATCCATTTTCAGATTATCATAATAATCTGAGTTAATCAGAGTCGAGTAGAATACTTTGAAACATACTTAAAGTCATTATATGCTATCCTATACGTTAAAAATACATGCATATCTATTAAGATATGCATGTTTTTTCAAGGTATATATTATATCTTTTATATCAAGGTATATGTATATATATATATATATATATATATATATATATATATATATATATATATATATATATATATATATATATATATATATATATATATATATATATATATATATATACCTCTCTGCCTCTGTGGTCTAGTGGTCCAGCGTTGGCGTTTACCACACGAGGTCCCAGGTCCTCCCGGGTCGGGCACATAAAAAGTGTTTTTTCAGTTTTTCTGAGAAACAGAAAGTTGCCCGGGATTTGAAAGTGCCCGGTTGGCGATTTGCAACCTATTTTGGTTGAAGGTTTGCAACCTATCACATTTGTGCGATCAAGTATCTTCGGCTAATCGTGGGTGTACGATGGGCGTATGGGCGTGAAGATACTTTTTATATATATAGTAAAGTATCTTCACGCCGGTATCCCCTAAAAGTTAGGCAGAGGTACAAAAAGTGCACCCACGATTAGGCGAAGATACTTAGTCCCGCAATGTGGTAGGTGGCAAGTCTTTCGCCAACCGAGCACTTTCAAGTCCCAGGCAACGTTGTATTATATATATTATATATATATATATATATATATATATATATATATATACATATATATATATATATATATATATATATATATATATATATATATATATATATATATATATATATATATATATATATATATATATATATATATATATATATATATATATATATATATATATATATATATATATATATAGATTAAATAATAATAAGGATTGATAAATTTAAAACAAACTTGCGGTCCCAAGAAAATTTATCCTTGCACGTTCCGTATTACCAACAGATTTTCTTTTACAATCTTTTTCCATCGAGCAGTTCGTTTGTGGAATACACTTCTGAGGGTTTTAGGAAGGTCGCCTCGAAATTATCATTCAAAAAACGGTTAAAATTATATTTATATCCATTGATAATCAAAAACCCTTTATCAATGTTTCTATCCGTAAAATAATTAGGATAATCTATACATATAATAAAATCGTAGGAAAGTCAAAACTGTACATTGAATATTTTTTTTAAAAAATACTTGGGGCGTGATCTATAATCGATATCGAAGCCAAAAATATAGTTTTTAGATTTTTTGTCTGTTTGTCTGTATGTCTGTATGTCTGTTTGTCGTATGTATGTCCGGGGTAAACTCAAAAAGTACTGCATGGATTTACTTCAAATTTTGAATGAATATTACTAACAGGTTGGGTGAACATATAGGCTACATATTATCACCCTATCACCTATGGGGGAGGAGCAGTGCGGAGTAAACGAAGTCCGCGCGGACGAAGTCGCAGGCAACAGCTAGTACAAATATAATGATTGATAACTTGTTCATTGCTCATAGTTATATAACGATTTTAATTGTATGTATTTACAAATATATGCACGAATTTAATCTATATATAGTATCTATGTATTATTTATGTATGTATGTATGTGAAAAAACCTCAATAAAACTTTTGCCCGAATCAGGGATCGAACCCGGGACCTCATGATCTGAACCAAATAAGCTATCACTAGACCACGAGTTAGTCTTTGAATATTAGCTATATAATTTGACCAATCCTTTGGTCGAGCGGTTAGCGACATGACTACGCTATTGACGGGGCTCGGGTTTGATCTCCGACGGGGACAAGCATTTGTGTGATGAGCAAAAATGTTTTTATTTCCGGGTTTGGGTGTTTATTAAATATATTCCAGTATTTATAAATGTATTTCTATGTATTAGTATCGTTGACTAACACCCATAACACAAGCAAATAATTTACTTACTTTGGGGTTAGAACAGTTAGTGTAATTTATCCCGTGAATATTTATCTATATAAATAAAAAGAATTATATTACTATTTAATTAGCATTAGATAAAAGATGTTATAATCCTATTTGTATTTGTCCTCAGCTCTATAAATAAAATAAAGTAAAGCAAAACAAATTATTTTCTTCTTTGATATCAAAGTAAATAATTGAGTGAAAAAGGCATTCTTTTGTAATTAATTTGGATTTATTAAATGTAACTCGTAGCTAAAATCGACAGTCTCTTATACTTATAAAGCGACTGGTCAAAAGCTGAACTTTACAGGAGAGAGGAATTTGCTTTAAAACCGCTAAGGAAATATTTCTATGTACGAATATTTAAAAAGAAAAACTATTTTTTATAAATAAATGTACTAGCTGACCCGGCAAACGTTTTGCCATACATATTAGCAATCCATATCGGACAGACAACGTGACATGTAATTTATATAAGTATACGTGATTGTCCTTCCAGGCAGCCAAACGGGCATTGAAGTTTATATGGTGGTTAAATATTCTTAAATTTTCTAATTTTCCACGCAATTTCTTGAATATTTTATTTTTTAAGAACCTTTTCCTGATAATTACAAATGCAGCCAACCCGTGATGTCGTGACCACGGAAAAAGGGATTTTTATATAGTAAAGCGGGCAAACGAGCAGATGGTGCACCTGATGGTAAGTGATCACCGCCGCCCATGGACATCCGCAATACCAGAGGTCTTGCAGCTGCGTTGCCGGCCTTTTAAGAATGAGTAAGCTCTTTTCTTGAAGTCCAAGAAACCCTCAATTCGTATCCGTTTAGAAACACCCCTGCCGGTAATTGATTCCACAACAAAGTAGTTCGAGGCAAAAAGTTTCGGGAGAAACGCACAGTTGTGGATTTCTAGACATCGAGATAGATAGGAGAGGTTTTTGATTTATATGATATATATATATATATATATATATATATATATATATATATATATATATATATATATATATATATATATATATATATATATATATATATATATATATATATATATATATATATATATATAATCTTATTATAGCATTAGCATATTATAGCTCTGTTGATGTCATAAACAACGCCTATAGATTTAGAGGATTAGAAGTTAGAATGATATTAAAATTACAAAAAGAAACATAACACTCACTACATTAACATGATGTGAAGATAATATAAATCAGGGGTACCAAATGGCGGACCGCCAACCTATTTCGTTAAGGACTTGTTTTAACAATACAAAACGTTTTACATATTTTATTATGTAAGTTGTCAACATATTATGTTTGTGAAAGAGCATTTACAAGTTGGCCTTCATCATTACATAGTATTATACAAAGTCGCTTTCTCTGTCTGTCCCTATGTCTCTATGTATGCTTAAATCTTTAAAACTACGCAACGGATTTTTATGCGGTTTTTTTAATAGATAGATTGATTATTGAGGAAGGTTTAAGTGTATAAACCTTTCCGATATTCCTACGGGAACAAAAGCTGCGCGGGTGAAACCGCGGGTAGGTCGCTAGTTAAAAATAAATCCCAGGGCGGACCGACTGATGAGCATCTCCAAGATTTAATGACAATAGCTCGCACAAACTTTTGTCCAAACTATGGATGGACGGACGGACAGATAGTCCAAAAAAGTCATTTTTTCATTGATAATAATGTAAAAAAAACCCTTGGTACTTACCTTCATAACGTTTTTATTACTTAATAAAATAATGTTCCGAAACCCATTCGTTTTTTTTTTAATTGATATTATATCTATATAAATTTAATTATAAATTATTCAATAATTGTAACATTTAATATAGTATGGTTTATTGATTATATAATATAAGCACTTGTACTGTTTCACAAATGTAATTTAAATTTTATTTATTACACAATCACTTTTAAACTGACAGCCAACCGGTTTCGCCTATTAAAGCATCATCAGGGCTTTCACATTAACTTTTTCATTATACTATTGTAAAACTTAACTAATAAACATACACAAAGACTTTAATAACTAAAATGCGAGTACATAATGCTTATGTACTCGCATTTTAGTTATTAAAGTCTTAATAACTAAAATGCGAGGCTGTCAGTTTAAAAGTGATTGTGTAATAAATAAAATTTAAATTACATTTGTGAAACAGTACAAGTGCTTATATTATATAATCAATATGATGCAGTTTCACCAAGTGCCGACGATGGAAAGTATAAATTATATGTATGGTTTATTATTTTAATTGCAAACCTCCCTTCACCGCTTGGCTTTTTCCATTCCGGACCGCGGCAGTCATTTTATGTAAAAAAACGGAACCCTAATGAAAGTAATTGATGACTTGTTATAGATGTATGTATATTATTTTCCTCACGACTGAGTCTAATGTCAGCCTTAAAAAAATATTTTATTATTAAGTTCTTTGATCGAGTTTTTACCACAGAGCGAACGTCAATAATATATCTAATACCTTTAAACGAGCAATTCTTGTATATATATAATTGAAATCTCGGAATCGGCTCCAACGATTTTCATGAAAGTCACAAATTAGGGGTTTTTCGGGTCAAGGAATCGATTTATCAAGTTTCCAGGTCCAAGAAAAGCTCGGTTCCCAAGATATGGGTATGTGAAAAACCAAGCAAAGCTCGGTCAACCAGTTATTTATTATTTATAACAGTAATCGCTTCTGTGGTCTAGTTGACCGGTGTCGGCGTTGACCACATGAGGTCGCAGGTTCATTTCTCAGGTCAAGTAATTCAAAACAGGTGTTTTTTTTTTTTCAATTTAAAAAAAAGTGTCTTCACGCCCGTATCCCCGAAGGGGTAGGCAGAGGTACAAACAAGTACACCCACGATTAGCCGAAGATACTTGGTCTTACAAATGTGATAGATGGCAAGTCTATCGCCAACCGGGCACTTTTCAATCCCGGGCAACTTTGTGTTTACCAGAAAACTGAAAAAATACTTTTTTATGTGCCCGACCCGGGAATCGAACCCGGGACCTCATGTGGTCAACGCCAACGTTGGACCACTAGACTACATAGGCGATTTTTCTGATAAAAACAACGTTACCCGGGATTGGAATAGTGCCCAGTTGGCGATAGGGTTACCACCTATAACATTATGGGGCTAAGTATCTTCGGATAATCGTAGGTTCAATTGTTGTACCTCTGCCTACCATTTCGGGGATTCGGCATACAGATACTTTATAACTGATATAAAATTATTCATTACAGTAGGTGTAAATACTAATAGACGTGGTGTTGGGCGGAAAATGCGTAGCCGCTATATATTGCTAATGTATGTAAATGTCAAATGCTTGTAGATATAATATTATATTGTGAAAAAATAGAAATATGTCATACTGTGTTATTTTATCGTGTCGAATAAAGGGCTTAAGGAATACCTCTGGTGTGATTTTGTTTAGTCGGTAAGTACTTATTATAACTCAGTACTTTTTGAGTTTACCCCGGACATACATACAGACATACAGACAAACAGACAAACAGACAAACAGACAAACAGACAAACGGACAAACGGACAAACGGACAAACGGACAAACGGACAAACGGACAAACGGACAAACGGACAAACGGACAAACGGACAAACGGTCAAACGGACAAACGGACAAACGGACAAACGGACAAACGGACAAACGGTCAAACGGACAAACGGACAAACGGACAAACGGACAAACGGACAAACGGACAGACAGACAGACAGACAGACAGATAGACAGACATACAGACATACAGACAAACAGACAAACAGACAAACAGACATACAGGCATACAGACATACAGACATACAGACATACAGACATACAGACATACAGACATACAGACATACAGACATACAGACATACAGACATACAGACATACAGACATACAGACATACAGACATACAGACATACAGACATACAGACATACAGACATACAGACATACAGACATACAGACATACAGACATACAGACATGCAGACATACAGACAAACATACATACAGACATACAGACAAACAGACATACAGACAAACAGACATACAGACATACAGACAAACAGACATACAGACAGACAAAATTCTAAAAACTATATTTTCGGCTTCGATATCGATTATAGATCACGCCCCAAGTATTTTTTTAAAAAAATATGTACAGTTTTGACTCTCTTACGATTTTATTATATGTATAGATAACACAGGTGTGCCGCACAGCTGGCCGGCTAGTAGTTGTCATCAAGCGCGGTTGATAACATATGATTGTATCAGCTGGTAGCCCTGTCGTGCATTTCGGTTTGCCGTGCATGTGACGTGATACCAGAAATATATAAGTTTATATTAAGATAGCGTCGGATTTTGCAATTTTGAATTTATCAATCAACTTTCCTAAAGTAAATGTTTATATTTTTTTGTGTATGTTTTTGGATGTCTTTCATATGTAGACAAATTTGCAACGTTTTTTGAAGTAAAATTTGTTTAGAATCGTTGCTATTTGTAACTCGATGTAATGATAATGCGTCACGATAAAGAAATTAACAAATGATGTAATAGAAAGAAAACGTGAGAGAACTATGTATAGCTATATATTTATATTATTTTTTGAGGTTAAACTTTTAACCGTTAGGTGCGATTTAAAACTCGAAGAAACGAAAATGCGCTACTATAGAGAAGCAAACACATAAATGTATAGGAGTGAGGTGGAGATGGGATCTGGTGTAGAGAAAAAACTTGAGTTCCCATTTCTCGTTAATAAGTATCCCGAACAGACAAAAAATATTTTTTAACCCGAGCGAAGCAGCGGGAAAACCTAGTGTTTGTCCATTACTATAGGTTACAAAATAGCTTGTCAAATACCTTCAATTCTTCTCTTTCTCTTGGAAAGGGATAGTGGTCCCTGAGCCAGGCGAGAATTTCGTTGATCATTTATTCTCGTAAGATAACTTGTACAATGCTTCAGAGAGTTCTATCATGAAGCTTCGTGAACGTCAGCACCGGCTAGGTGGGTGGGTTAGGCAGAAGAGAAGAAAAAAAAGATTGTATGTTTCCTCCCAGATAAAAAAAAATTATGCTAATATTTCATATGATTCAAAAGGTTATAAAAAGAATCGCGTAGCAATATTCCGGGGGAAAACTCGTCAGCTGGTGCATTTTATTAGGCGATATATGCTCCAGTCTGTCTCCGTTGTTACACCTTTTAAGGGAATCAGCTGCCAATTATTCAACCAAGATGCAGCCAGCTGATGTATTTATTTGTAAACAGTATGATGTAAGCTATAATCTAACAAATTTTCAATTCAAAAGATATGACTGAAAAAAAGGAATATTGATTTAACTGAAATATTACAAAAAGCTTATATGTTTCAGTTAGGGCATGTAGCATAATGTCGAATAATTTTATATACGTGATCTCGTCCCGGATAAAAAATTGTAAGTTAAAACATAATATGATTCTGAAGGTTATAAAAAGAATCACGTAGATATTCTGGGGGAAAACTCGTCAGCTGGTGCATTTAACCCGCCATTGGTGACGTCAATTTCACTTATATCATTGGTGACGCCGGTCTCACAGACCACGATTTTCAAACTGAGATTTTGCCAACCATTGGCTAGTTAGTTTAGGTACTTTTAGTTAGTTCAGATTTAATTATAAACACATTTATGAAAATAAAATACAAAAATTCAGTCGATCACAGGTTGATTATTACTTATTAAAAATTATACTCACGACACTAAAAATAAAGGAAATAAGTAAATTTAATTTTTTTTCAACGTGGGCGAGAGGCCACTGATGCTGAACCCACCATCCGAGCCACAGCTGACGTTCACAAAACTTCACGATTCAACTATATGAAGCGTTCTAGAAGTTAATGTAATATTTTATCACTCAAGCACTTGTACTATTCCACAATAAAGCTATTATTTATATTCGACCGCCCCGTTGGTCGAGTGGTTAGCAACCCTGACTACGCGATCAACGGGGCTCGGGTTCGATCCCCGACGGGGACAAGCATTCTTGTGATGAGCATAAATGTTTGTATTTCCGGGTTTGGGTGTTTATTAAATATATTCTTGTATTTATATATGTATTTCTATGTATTAGTATCGTTGATTAACACCCATAACACAAGCAAATAATTTGCTTACTTTGGGGTTAGATCAGTCAGTGTAATTTGTCCCGTGAATATTTGTTTGTTTGTTTTATCATTTATTTCCAACCGGTTTCGCTTACACAAGCATCATCAGGGCAATTTATAGTTACAAACTAAACACAAGCCCTGATGATGCTTGTGTAAGCGAAACCGGTTGGAAATAAATGATAATAGCTTTATTGTGAAATAGTTCAAGTGCTTAAGTGATAAAATATTACGTTAAAATGGAGTTTCACCAAGTGCCGACGATGAAAAGCGTAGAATATATTCTAGAAGTTATTGCTCGAGAGAACTTGGTCATGAAAATCTGTTGCTGGCTCGCGTACTATATAGGATTAAGCCGGCGAAAGAATTATTCCTGTGGCGCCGCTGATCCGTACCGCTGAAAGGTCATAGTGATGGAACCAGCAGGCCAGCTTCTTGTCAGGTGACGTCATGACTGTGGAGGTTGATGACGTCACACAAGGAAAAGGAAGATCTTCCCAGCCAGGCAGGTTTTACTGTCTGGGGACCGAAGTCCATTTGAGAATCGTTGAAACTTGTATATAGCTTGTACAAGATAAATAATTGTGATATCTCGATTCAGGATTTTATTTCATCATTTTCTATTTTTTATTATTTTTTCTTGTAGCGTTTGTGATTGTTTGAGCCGCTACATTCCAAAACCAGCCAGAAACAATATAGTAAAACTAAAAAGATTTTACGGAATTTTTACTTCTAAAATATGAAAAACTTTACCTCGTCTCCTTTAATTTATCTTTCTTTTCCGTTTTTTCCCATTTCTATCAAAGTTTCTCTTCTATTGCATGTAAGTTCACATTTGAATTGTTTTTTGGGGAACCGTTACATTTGGTAAAAATGTGATGCAGGATTCTGGAGAACCCAGTTGTTGCAGTTGATTTGAACAGTTGATTGCTCTCTTCTTATAATTTCAGCAGAGTAAAAGAACATTGACAAAAATTGACGCTATTGGGCAGGTATAGATACGGTGTTGGTACCAAATACCCCGGCGAGTCGTTGCAGAACTCTACCACTTAGTAATCATAATGGTAGACAGTAGCAAATCGGAAGCCTCTTACGACCTACCTGGTAGAACGCCAGATGATCTGTTATTCAAAGGGGCTCGGACTAATGGTGTGACTGATATATTAGTGTTCGCTAAGATATTAGTAATATTGAAAGGATTCGTGGATTAGTAATCCGGCGAACTGTAATATGCTAATATTTCATATTCGCCTAATATCTGTAACGGATATTCAAAATGAATCAGATAATATCATTCGGTCTTCGGAATAGTTCGGATTCACTAGATTCGTCCTAGCCCGTCGGATTCGTGAAAATATTAAAATATTTTCACGATACGCCGCGTCGTACGTACGAATGAGACTGTTGTTTTAAGGTCCAAATTACAGTGAAATATTAGTTAATACTGATATATTAGTTAAGATATTTTCCTGCCGTATCAGTATAAGATCTTATTACTGTTGCTTTAAGGTCCAAATGACAGTGAAATATTAGTTAATAATGACATATTAGTTAAGACATTATAATATTTCAAAGTGAATATATTAGTATCACCTAATCTTGAGAAATATCGGTATTAACCCATCTCTAGCTCGGACCAACTTGGGGTAAAATACTTTACATAAATATAAATAGTCATATACAACCAAATTCAATCAAATTAATTTTAAAGACAACCTTGATACATTGTACCAATTATCTAATGATCCCAGCTTGTTTGCCGATGAATAGGATATTTTAAAAATTATTATCTACCCTCTTTGCGGCTTAAACTTCAAACTTCTTGATGTTCGATACAGATAGTTAAAAGATCGTCAAAGTATACACAAATTAAATATTCCAAAGTGTATTCGAGCTGCAAAAGGCAGTACTCGCGTTCAGCAAAGCGTGCTTTATCTTAAGAACTTCCAATTCGAAAACTTTGCGCTCCAGTCGCAACACTAGTATTTGATTGAAGATTTTATCTTTGTTCTCTTGGCTCCAGTGAAATTCATTAAGTTTGTTTAATAAGATTTGTTAAATCACACGGGTTTCTATAAAGTTGCATATTATGCTATTTAATCTTGTGTAGGCAACGTTTTTCAAATATTTTATTATTACCTACAGCATGCAGCCCACTGGATTGTAAAAGTTTTTGATAAATCCCGCAGGATTACTATATTTTACTGGAATCAAAATCAGCCTATGTGCTATTCCAGGTCTTTATCTACCTGTGTGCCAAATTTCATTTGAACTCATTCAGTAGTTTTTGCGTGATTTAGTAATAAACATCTATCATCCATCCAAACATCCATTCATCCACCCAAATATCCAAACATTCGATTTTATAATATTAAGATAGATAATCGCCTCTGTGGTTCTGGGTTCGATTCCCGGGTCGGGCACATAAAAAAAGTGTTTTTCAGTTTCCTGAAAAACACAAAGTTGCCGGGATTGGAAAGTTCCCGGTTGGCGATAGGCTTGCCACCTATCACATTTGTGGGACCAAGTATCTTCGGCTTATCATGGGTGCAGATGTTGTACCTCTGCCTACCCCTTCGAGGATACGGGCGTGAAGATACTTTTTTTTAAATTGAAAAAAACACCTGATAGATAACTTAATATTTTGAAGTTGTATATTAAGCTAAAATTCACCTTTATATGCATACACAATATATAACCTAATGTGAGAAAAATATCTGTGTTAGCATTTATTTCGTGCAAGAGAAACTTTAATATAATTGGTAAAGTGTGTGTCAGGCCACGCGAATGTAGGGTTCCGAAGTTACCCATCACAATCTTGCGGAATAAGTTGAGGTCTTTATTGTTTCGTACTAAATGTAACCTATTTAACGTTAATGACGGATATATGTGCACCACAGGATCACCGCTTATAGAAACTTTTGTAAGTGCGTTTATAAGTTGACCGACTGTGACTCAAAAATTTGTAAAACCGCCTAAGTCGCGATAGTTAAATAACTTCATTATTATTACGTACTTCGGGCTCGTAATTGTAAGAAAACGCCACTTATATTAAATCCGTGTATTTACAATACAAATACACACAACACAAAACAACACAATGTAATACATAAATACTCTGAATAACACTAGTCGTTTTATTGATTCAGGTGTTACTTTGCGGAAATCCATTATTAAACAGTGAAATTAATTAAATTTGCTATTATTCGCGAAGAATAGTTCGCGGATAATAGCAAATTTAATTAATTTCACCGTTTAACACTAGTCACTCACTGTACTAACACTGAACTTAACCGACTACACAACAAAACACTTCTCGCTTCGCATTGGTCGTTTCAAGTATCGCTCTCGATCGCTTGATAAAAACTGCCCTGTATTTGTCAATACATCTCTATTTATGCCCATATAAAGCTCTAAAACAATCGCGAATGTCCCGCAATCATCTCGTAAATAATAGACAATTATTGTAATCAACTTATGATAAACAAGTTATGACTCATAAATCCTAGTACACGCTACTTTCAACCTTATGCCCTATACTACAAAGTTCATTATGGTATAACTATTTCGTTACCAGCTAACTATTTGTTTATTAATAGGAGTAGCTATCTCTTTCTTTTATTTCTAGATCCCTCCAGCGTTCCAACTCTTCACGTTTCTAGATTATTCGTAACAATATTTACTACTAGAGCGAATTTTTTCCACCCCCATTACCAACCATTTAGCTGACACACTCCTACAATACTTTATAAAAACCTATCCAACGATACTGCACATTTTGGCATACACAAGATAAAAAAATCGGCCATGTCGAGTCGGACTCGCGCACGAAGGGTTCCGTACCATCATATCAAAAAAAAAAAACGAAAAACACGTTTATTGTATGGGGAATCCCCTTAATATTTTTATTTTTTACTATTTGTTGTTATAGCGGCAACGGGAAAACATAATTTGTGAAAATTTGAGCTTTCTAGCTATCACAGTTTATGGGATACAGCCTGGTGGTAGACAGACAGACAGTGGAGGCTTAGTAATAGAGTTCCGTTTTTACCTTTTAGGTACAGAACCCTAAAAATTAACATCTCATTTTACATGTAAAGAAACTATCTTAAAAAGTATTTTTTTTGTTTTATATTACCATTTTGTTGCCGTGTTTTGCACGTACATTCATGCCAAATTACAGTTTTTAGTATTAAGGAACTCTTACCTAGGCTGCGGACGAACGGACAGACGGACTGGCAAGCGAAACTATAAGGGTTCCTAGTTGACTTCGGAACGTCAAAAATTTTTCTTTTGTTAAAGCTTTAAAGTTTTTCGCTTGACGGATGGATTTTTTCACTGTGATCGTCCAATCGGTCTTTAAAAAATAAACAATCTGCCGTTTTGTCAGCATTTATTTACAGTAAAATATTTGTTACTCGTTCGCAGACTAAATAGATGAAACCTTTTATTTTTTAGGATGATACTAAGAGTATATTTTATATAGGATGATACTAAGAGTATATATTGTATAGACTTCTATGTTGTAAGTTTCGACTAAAGTAATAAATATTTTTTTTTGTTGCATTTTATACAATAGTTTGTTTAAAATTTTGTGTCCTACCTAACCGACATTATTCCTATTTGTTTGGTTGGTCATAAATAAAAGTGTTAACTTCATGGCAGAAGAGAAAAATAGAAAAAGCCTACAAGTTTATGTAATTAGTTTAATGACTTTTCAACTAAAATCCTTTTAAAATTTACTTGCTATTAAAAAGTGTCCGTTGAATTCTAATGGGCTTATTGCAGTATAAAATTAATTTTATAATTTCGGCTGATACTATGTTCTTGTATCACTTTGAAGTCGATCTCATCAATCTCCTAAACTTCCTCAAGATCCTACTTGCGCAAACAGGATTGGTATGCAAACCAGTCCTGTTTGAGCAAATAGAATTTAAGTAGTTATTAATAAAAAAAACACTGTTGTAACCAACCCTATTTATGCAAATAAATTATTTGTATTTTTATTCAAAAATATCTGTTTAGTAAAGTATAATACACAAATAAAACGATAATATTAATCAAATAGAATTTAAGTAGCTTGATATTAATAAAAAAACAATGTTGTAACCATAGGTATACTGTAACCCTATTTACGAAAATAAATTATTTGTATTTTATGCATAAATATCTGTTTATGAAAGTATAATACACAAATAAAACAACAATATTAATCAAATAAAATTTAAGTAGTTTGCTATTAATAAAAAAAACACTATTGTAACCATAGGTATACTGTAACCCTATTTATGCAAATAAATTATTTGTATTTTTATTAAAAAAATATCGGTTTATTAAAGTATAATACACAAATAAAACAACAATATTAATCAAAAAAAATTTTAGTTGTTTGTTATTAATAAAAAAACACTGTTGTAACCATAGGTATGCTGTAACCCTATTTATGCAAATAAATTATTTGTATTTTTATTAAAAAATATCTGTTTATTAAAGTATAATATACAAATAAAACAACAATATTAATCAAATAAAATTTAAGTAGTTTGTTATTAATAAAAAAACGCTGTTGTAACCATAGGTATACTGTAACTCTATTTATGCAAATAAATTATTTATATTTTTATTCATAAATATCTGTTTATTAATGTATAATACACAAATAAAACAACAATATTAATCAAATAGAATTTAAGTAGTTTGTTATTAATAAAAAAACACTGTTGTAACCATAGATATACTGTAACCCTATTTATGCAAATAAATTATTTGTATTTTTATTCATTAATATCTGTTTATTAATGTATAATACACAAATAAAACAACAATATTAATCAAATAGAATTTAAGTAGTTTGTTATTAATAAAAAAAACACTGTTGTAACCATAGATATACTGTAACCCTATTTATGCAAATAAATTATTTGTATTTTTATTCATAAATATCTGTTTATTAATGTATAATACACAAATAAAACAACAATATTAATCAAATAAAATTTAAGTAGTTTGTTATTAATAAAAAAACACTGTTGTAACCATAGATATACTGTAACCCTATTTATGCAAATAAATTATTTGTATTTTTATTCTAAAATATCTGTTTATTTAAGTATAATACACAAATAAAACAACAATATTAATCCAATCCAATTCAAAAATTCAAATCAAAATCAAATCCAAAAATTTTATATCTAAGCAGTTTAAAGTTGGAATATTTGCACCAATGCATATAAAACGACCGCAGAACCACTTTGCTCTGAATCTAGATAGAAAGTCACAGATGATTAAAGTAAGAAACGTTCGCCTTCCTCCGGTTGCCTTTCAAAGATCACTAACGGTGGCGGCAGCCCGCAATTTCTAGTATCCGCTGAATAAACAGCGCCCGTTAGCCAGATGCATCCAGTAATGTATTAACTATCTCTCAAAGACGGTAACGCTATGCCAAACGCTTAGTTTTATCGCTTACATGTCATAGGCTTATAGCGGTTTTGTAAATATTTTTTATTTTATTTTAGTTGGATAGGCAAACTGTCAAACGTGTCTCCTAATGGTAAGTAGTCAACGTCGCCAATGAACATAAATTAGTTTACCTGAAACTAGCCCAGGTAACTCATCTATGTGTCGTCTATCCTGAGACATAAGATGTTAAGTCTCGGTGCCAGTAATTACACTGCCTGTCTTGCCCTTCTCTCCGAAACACAGCAAAGCTGTTTCACGGGAGAAACAAGCAAAATGAACCCATGCAGCCGGAAGCACGACACAACGTATCCCTTCCACCGGTAAAATCTGCTAAATGTAAAATTATTACATTAAATTAAAGATATTTGTATATTGTTTAAAATTGAAACAATAACTGCCACAGGTATGAATATACAAAAAGATATAAGTATAAAACAATAATGGGAACAAATACATGAAATAGATAGGTGATAGAATTCCGTAACGTCTCAACTGAGTATTTGGTATCACAACGTTACCTACTCCTGCCGCAATGGTTGTCATTGTCGGCTTGTGGTTTGGAAGGTAAGTTAACCGGTATACTTGTGCATGTGGAATAATACTTAATAATATGAATTACAATGCACTATTTACATCTTTGATATCTATATATGATGGTCGTCTCTTTCTATCAAGTATAAACAAAGGTAACACACAAAACAAAATTCAGTAAACAAATTGTAGAATGATTTGCTGAGGTAAATTGAAATATGAAGAAATAAAATAACACTAAAAAATTTAATTATCGATATTTAGCTTTTTTAAATCGAAATCTTATTTTTTGCAGTTTGGATTTATAAGCTAGTGACACTGTTTTTCTATCACTTATAGTGTTGTACATGGCTGTAACAACAAGTTAATCGCTACGTGTTATGAAGTATAATTGTTAGGTTGCCACACCTATAAAAGAAAATTAATAAAATATTGCATTTTATAATTATATTGCTATTTTTCAATGAGATTTTTCATTTGGTGAGAGGATAACTTTATGGAAGGAAGAATGATGAAAAACATAAATTTTGTGTTTCCCATCCTTACAATCATAAATTTTATACTGTTGTACTAGTTTCATATTGTTATAATGTATATAAATAGCTCATTTCTTATGGAACTTACCTGTTAGCATAAAAATATTTTTAGCACAAAATTATTGTTACTAATACTTGTTCATGTAACCATGGTAATATTATTTAGTAGATAATTATAAATATTATTTTAAATGTTGCATTTGTAGCTGTTTCAAAATTCACAAACCGATAATAGTTTGTAAATTGTGAAACAGTACAAGTGCAAAATTTAAAATAATAATTATAACTTTGCACCTCTACTGTTTCACAATTCACAAATTAATAATAGTTCATGAATTTTAAAACAGTACAAGTGCAAAATTTAAAATAGTAATTATAATTATCTACTACATAACATTACCATGGTTACATGAACAAGTATTAGTACCACGGTTACAGGAACAAGTAATTATGACGTGCCGACGATGAAGTGTATAAATTAGATAATTACAATTTGACTACTAGGTGGTAGAGTTCCGCAATGTCTAGTCCGGGTATAACGTGCCACCGCCACAATATCGTGTTGCTGCTACAATGCCTTCACTGCTTGTCATTGTCGTGTTCCGGTTTAGAGGATAAGGTGGCTGGTAGACTTATGCATGTGGCATTGCCATTCCACTACACGGATAACGCATCATTAACATATTTAGTGTGTATAGACGATAGTTTCTCTTTCCATCGGAAGATTCATCTGCGTGTTTGCTATCTATACTAATATTATAAAATTGTAGTTTATTTGTTTGTTTGGTTGTACGCGGTAATCTCGAAAACCGTGAACCGATTTGAATAATTCTTTTTGGGTTGGATAGCCTGTTTATCGAGGAAAATTATAGGCTTCGACCATAAGGAGTGGAGTAAACAAAGTCCTCACGAACGAAGTCTCGGGCAACAGCTAGTCTAATATATAATTAATTATGTATCGTAAAAAAAATATTTCATTTTTGTGTTTTTTTTTGCTTTCAATAATTTTGTTTTCAACAATTTTGTTAAAATGATTAATTATTTGCATGGATAGTAATGTACGATTGACGTTTTTGTATTAACTAGCACTGCTAGTTTATATTTCCTATGATACAATCGAAATATTTTAAGCGATCGCCATGAGTTTATTAATTAAACCGGCCAGCAGACACCTCGATTCCTTCCCACTATGTATTAGACTAAAAGGAAATGCTTCACAAGCCTCGAAGAACACCAATATCGGCACAGTAAAAATATTTTAAGCGATCGCCATTAGTTTATTACTTAAACCGACCAGCAAACACCTCGATTCCTTCCCGCTATGTATTAGACCAAAAGGAAATGCTTCATAAGCCTCGAATAACACCAATATCGGCTTCCTCTGAATTCTATATCGATTGCCAATTACGTAACGTAACCTCAAATAGCAATATAAAATTAAAATAGATGAATACAATCATCCCAATTTTGTTATGAAGTAGGCAGAGCAAACAAAGTTATGTCACGGACGGGGTTCTCTGTATACTTTAATGGGTTGAGTGCATTAGGATTTTAACACGACTTTACTTCAAATTAACTATATTTCAGTGTTTCAGTACTTATCCCGTGCTTGGGAAAACTTCAAAAACAACAAAGAAAATTTCGACACACCGGGATTTTAACCTGCGAACTTCCCTCAAACCGGGAGGTTCTCTAACCAAATGAGCCAGTGTCGAATAGTACAACGCGGCGAAATTCTGCTTTGTGTTATTATCTATTCCGTCGATTGTACTGATCGCTAGATATACAAACGTATAACTATATATTAATACGTGAAGAAAAAACTTTGAACCCCTTTTTAAGACAATTGCGCGAACGGTGGAGTGTGAAGTTTGATGCAGTTAAAGTTAACATTGCAGAGGACTGCAGAAAGCTAATTTTTAAAATAATATTCACTAGAAACATATTAAGTTAATAAAAGTAGGCATTACACACACTCCATTCATGTGACTTTTGAGTATATAATATATTTATGCATGTAACATATATGATATTATAGGTAAACGCACACTTATCCGAGCCGAATGCGTCAAACGAAACGAATTTTATTATTCTGTATATATTAAATCATGAGATTTATTATTCCACTAGCTGTACCCGCGACTTCGTTCGCGTGGAAAAAAGTCTAAAATAAAAACCCGCATAGTTCCCGTTCCCGTGGGATTTCCGGGATAAGAACTATGCTATGTCCTTTCTTGGGTCTCAAACTATATTTATACCAAATTTTATCCAAATCGGTTCAGTGGTTTGGCCGTGAAAGCGTAACAGAAAGACAGACAGACAGACAGAGTTACTTTCGCATTTATAATATTGGTATGGATTGTTATACACGCACTTTATACACACACATTTACAGAGCGCATCAATGACAGATGTTGATTCACTATAAAGGTTCGGTACCCTCTTAACTGTTTATAGAAATGAACTGAACTGAACTCCCCTTCATACTTTTTCCAGGCTTAGGCTTATATATATATATATATATATATATATATATATATATATATATATATATATATATATATATATATATATATGTTTCAAAAATAATATTATTAAAAAGTTAGTACGCCGTGTTGGTCCCGGCCTCCTTTGTAGAATAGGCCAACTGCCGTTCTGCCAGGCAGGTCGTAAAAGGCGACCGATTGGCTATCGAGTCACTACCATCGTGGCTACTAGGTGGTAGAGTTCTGCATTGTCTCGCCCGGGTCTGGTACCACCGCCTTACCTATTCCTGCCGCAATAGCGTCAGTGCTTGTCGCTGTCGTGTTCCGGTTTGGAGGGTAAGGTAGCCGGTAAACTTATGCATGTGGCATTAGATCTCGCCACAAGATAGCAACGCACCATTAACATCTTGGTGTCTATAGGCGATGGTTGACTCTTTCCATCAGGAGACCCATCTGCTTGTTTGCTATCTTATGATATATAAAAAAAAAAGAAAGTTATTTGTTCTTCAATAAATCAGCAATATTTTTGAACAAATATTTTTTGCTGACATTACTAATTTCACACGTGTGGTTCGTATGAAGTTGATAACAAGCGCGATCCTATTCTTACTTGGAACGCATAGTAGGTTTCTGCAGTCCTCTGGAATGTAAACTTTAACTGGGCCAAATTTCATACTTCGCCGTTTGCGCAATTGTCTTAAAAAGGAGTAAAAAAGTTTTCCCTTCACATATTATTTAATGAAAAACATTTCAAATTAAGTAAAATAATGTATACAACCGCGATATAAATTTACTTACTGGGAATTACACGTAATAAACGATTACATTTAATTGAGTTAGACGCAACTTTAAACCGCCTCCATGCTCGAAATACGAAATTAATCCCATTGAAAACTATCAAAGTACACATTAAACTAATATCCCAAGTTGTAAAGCGGACTAAATACACTATACCCTAAATTGAAGCATTCAGCTTCTTTAGAAATGTTTTCAAGCGCTTAATTGCGATTTTAGTAAGGACTAATTGGACTTCAAGCGCTATTTTGATATTTCGCTTTTAAATTTCATTCTTTGTGCAGGACTTTTAAATATTTCAATATCACCGAGTTTTTTTATCTCGTGTTGGTTGGTTTGTGATGCATTTTTTATATCATTAGATAGCAACCAGAAAACTCTTGATGGAAAGAGAAACCATTACCTATAGAAGATAATAGTGTGGTTTTTATAAGTGGCAAAGAAGCAAATGGGATAGACCTTGTACATAATTTAAAAAAAAAAACTTTTTGAAAAACTAAGATGTTGACTAGCTAATTTCATTTTTTTTTTATAGTATAGGGGGGCCATCGAGCAGATGGTGCACCTGATGGTAAGTGATCACCGCCGCCCATGGACATCCGCAATACCGAGGGTATTGCAGCTGCGTTGCCGGCCTTTTAAGAATGAATAAGCTCGTTTCTTGAAGGTCCCTAAGTCGTACCCATTCGGAAACACCCTCGAGGGTAATAGATTCCACAAAGGAGTAATGTGAGACAAAAAGTGTCGACAAAAGTGCACGGTTGTGGATTTCCAGATATCGAAGTGGTGAGGATGGAACTTTAAATTTTGACGCGATGTCCGATGGTGGAATTTAGCGGCAGGCATTGGTCGAACAACTCGTCGGAACACTCCCCATGATAAATACGGTAAAAGATGCCGGTTTTTTGTTTGATGTTTCATGGTGTCGGTTTTTTGTGATGCGTTAAAAATCGATTCCTAAATAACCGAGTTCTGAGTAAACAAACAGAAAAATACAATTAAAAAATCAAGGACATCCTCCTTTTTGAGAGGTCGCTTGAAACGATGATCGGTTATATTATGTACATAATGTACATACTATGATATTATACATTGTGGTATGATATCAAAGTTGCGAATCGTGCATTGACATACGCGATGTTGTTTGAAACTAGCTGTTACTCACGACTTTCTTCGCGTGACCAAAAAAATCTCTATTTCTTTTTTGATCGGATAAAAATGTAGCAATTATCACTTTTGGATAGAGTGTCACTTTAATTGTATATTAATTTTTAAGATAAGTTTGTAGTTTTTCAGTTTGTTCGATATAAATATACAAAAATACAAACGATTGTTAGCAACTGCACTTAACTATAAGTCCTAGCCGGCCAAGTGTGGCGCAGCTATATGATTTATGCAGCTGTTATTGTGAGATAATGACATCATTATAATCAACAATGGACAAATAAAAGATAGATAGTATATAGGCGGGGAGCAGGACTTTTTGAGGGCGTTATTCTGCCCAAAAATTAAACAGTGCGTGTAAAAGTGATTTAAGTGTTTTTTTTGGCCAAACTGCTTCTCGGTTTTATGATGCCTCTTTATAATATTAGCATAGACGTAGATACCATATGTATAACTTTACCGGCTACCTTACCCTCCGAACAGCCATTCCCAAGCTTTGATGCTATTCGGTATTGATGCTATGTATACAGAAATAGACAAGGTGGCCCGGGAGGTTACAATATTATACCAATTATGTCCGGTTCCTTTATCAGTAAAACGAATCGTTTCAGTTACGGCATCAGCAGTAGTAGTAGTCGGTGTAAGCTAAAATTGTAGCTGTAAATGTCAAATAACCCATTTTGGATTAATCGCCTTTTACGACTTGCCTAGCACGCAGGCAGGAGATAGTATAGTAGTATTCGTCTCAACGATATATTTTTTTAGGGTTTCGAATTAAAGTAGTTTCGCTATGTCAGTTCGTCAGTCTGTCCGCAATTTAGCCCAGAGTTTCTCAATAATAAAGCTGTAATTGGGAATGGATATACATATTAGCCACGACAACAAAGTGATGACGTGAAATCTTCCCCCGTGTTGGATCCGGGCTACCTTGAAGAATAGACCAACTGCCGTTCTACCAGGCAGGTCGTAAAAGGCAACCGATTGGCTACGCGAGTCACTACCATCGGGGCTACTAGGTGGTAGAGTTATGTATCGTCTCGCCCGATTTTGGTACCACCCCCTTACTTATTCCTGCCGCAATAGCGTCAGTGCTTATCGCTGTCGTGTTCCGGTTTAGAGAGTAAGGTAGCCGGTAAACTAATGTATGTGGCCACAAAATAGCAACGCAACATCTTTAGTGTCTATAGGCATGGTTGACTCTTTCCATCAGGAGACCCATCTGCTTGTTTGCTATCTTATGATATAAAAAAAATTTGAAAAATGTATATTTTTGGGGTAGTTTCTCTACATGTAAAGTGGGAATCTTGATTTTGTAGTCCTGCACCCCATAGTATGTATAGGGCATCGTTGAATAGGTTTTTAAAAAAAATATTTTAGGTTTATAAAAAAGTTTTTTGATTAACGGACTCTTTTGTGAGATATAAAGCTTTAAAGTGCTAATTTTTATTAGAGTCAAGAGTTGGGGGAGGGGGACCCCTCCCCCAGCTCTGCCAGCTATATGGTTGGTTTTGGGGGTGGGACAAAAACGCGGCAGTAGTAAATACTATGACGTTAAAAGGCAAACTATCACGGCTTAGAAGTTTTTACAGGTTGTTGAGTAATATAGCCAACTATCTTCTAAAATGAAGTACATTTTTACAGGCGGTGAACCTGTGATGTGGATATATCCGTTATTGACATTAAATGTTAACAGCATAAAACATTAAGCCTTCTTCTTAGTCAGCATTATTGTGATGGGCAACTTCGGAACCCTAGATTGCACGTGGCCTGATAAGCACTTTACTAATTTATTTATTTAACATCTAGGATAGATATCTACATTATAAGCCCCAAGGAAATCCACATCAAAGCCAGCTTTGGTAGAATGTAAATATTTTTATTTTCTTTAAAAGCAGAATTTTTAAAGAGTGCTTTATATCTGTCTGATTTTATCTTATTACCCTTTGACTTGAGAAGCGCTGTCGTTCAGCTTTATGGTTAGTTAGGCAGATGTTTTTCCTCGTTACAGGATTTTTCATACGAAAGAAATATGACATTGCAATTTTAATTAGATGTTTAAAAATGGGCACATTTATTTATCTACGATGTCAACATCAATAAATATTTTTTTCCCGTTTTGGTTGGAATTTGACTTGAGAAACGCTGACGTTCAGCTTTATGGTTGGTTAGGCAGATGTTTTTCCTCGTTACAGGATTTTTTTACGAAAGAAATATGACATTGCAATTTTAATTAGATGTTTAAAAATGGGCACATTTATTTATCTACGATGTCAACAATAAATATTTTTTCCCGTTAGAAGCGGGGCCGCCTTTATGGAATAGATTATGTGGCATTTTGCCAGACAGTTCAAAAAAGGCGAAGATTTAGCAAGAATATTTTCGTTTTCTGAAACATTAACCGAATAGAGCCATTTAATTGTTTTCATACAAGCAAGTCTTGGATAAAGCTTTTAAGTAGCGTTAATACTCGAGATTGTAGATATATAGCCTTGTATGTATAGATGTTGTCTTCTATATATTTGCTCGATAGATCTCTTACGGCGTCCAAGCGACCATTAAAAAAATGTACTAATAACACAAAGACTGCATTTAAAATGCCTTAATAGTAAAACCATGTCTGCAAAGCCGTACGTATAATATAGTATATATGTCGCCGTGAAATTTTCAATACTGTTAGATTATAATCTACCTAAGTGTTATTATAATTTAACTGCTAATCTAAGCTAACCAAATTATAAACTCCCTAAGTAGATTATAATCTAACGGTATTGAAAATTTCACTGCGACATATATAAAAAAGTATCTTCATGCCCGTATCCCCGAAAGGGTAGGCAGAGGTACAACAAGTGCACCCACGATTAGCCGAAGATACTTGGTCCCATAATGTGATGGCTAGTCTAGCGCCAACCGGGCACTTTCCAATCCCAGGTAACGTTGTTTTTATCAGAAAATTAAAAAAACACATTTTTGAATTGCCCGACCGAGGAATCGAACCCTGGACCTCATGTGGTCAACTCCGACACCGGACCACTAGACCATAGAGGCGATATAATAATATAATATAGGTTTAATATAGTATTTATGCAAAGAAATATTAATTATTCACGTCTAGAATACTCTTCATCTTCGTGACATAGAAAACAAGCTTTCGAAAATCCGCCTGTGTTGGTACGGACAGATTTTACGTAAAGCGGACTATATGTGTAGAAAGTTAAATAATATTAAACTAAAACATTTTCTTCATGAAACATAAAATTATATACATACTTATGCATGTAGCATTAGACCTCGCCACAAGATAGCAACGCAACATTAATACCCTTGGTGTCTATAGGCGATGGTTGCTTCTTTCTATCGGGAGAGTTATTTTATTTTTTTTATTTTTTATTTTATTTTATTAAGGACCAATAACAGTTTTACAACAAATACAAGCAAAAAAAAACAGTTCATTGATTTCTAATAGATAGATGTAAAAACTATTTACAATCGGTCACAACATGCTTAAGAAACATAATTTAAAATGAACATTCCATAATACACATTTGATTATTTACATACAATTTGAGACTTATGATAGTACATAAGGAATTTGTATAATAGAAATTTGAAATGAAACATAATGAATTATTACATTATTATACATGGTTAAAATGTATGTCACACTTTGATTAAGATAGTAATTATTTTTAAAAGTATTAATATTATTAATTATCAGCTTGCTTGCTATCGTATGGTATAAAAAAACATATATTGCAAAGAAAACATCATTTTCCCGGGTCCGGGCCTCCTTTACCATCTGCCGTTCTGCCAGGCAGTTTGTAAGAGGCAAACGACTGGTTACGCGGTCACTAACATCGTGGCTATTAGTGTATCGACTACTGAACATATTTCTTCAACATGTACATTTTGTATCAGTTAACTTGTATAAATAAGTAAATACATTTATTTAGTAACATTAAAAATTTTGGTTTTAATAAAAGTCTCAGTTTATTCTAGATTTTTAAGAACAGAGAGCCCACTTTAGGCGTTGTTTAATTTTTTCCATCTAGATAATTACTAGTTTTCTATACTAAGTTACAAACAATACTTTTAACTAACGACGACAACTTGAACATCGTCGTAAGGCCGCCGTTAAGTTTTTTATAGGTTGCAATTTGGTTAGCGTGCGAAAGCTATATTTAAAATTATTGAACCCTCAGCATTACTTTGTCAGACAACTACAGCAGGTAGAATTTTCATCCGTACATTGATATGCCGAGAAGTTGAACAAAAGGGTATGACAACTTTTTTGGTTCAAATCGTTAAGTTTTAGAACGAACTGCCTGGGTCTATTTTTCCTCAAAAATCTAGTTCAGAAACCTTTAAAAGTAGTATGAACAGGTTTCTTTTGTTTTCATAGAAACTTTCCATGACAACTCATGATGAAAGACAAGGACTTTTTATCATATGATAGCAAACAAGCAGATGGCTCTCCTGATGGTAATAGTGTGTTGCTATCCTTGTGGCGGGTTCTACTGCCATGTGCTTGAGTTTACCGGCTAACTTACTCTCCATTCGTAACACGACAATGACAGGTACTGACGTTATTACAGCAGAAATGGGTAAGACTGTACTAGACCCCGGCGAGACATTGCAGAGCTCTACCACCTAGTAGCCATGATGGTAGTGATTCGCATAGTTATCCATTCGCTTCTTACAACTGCCATCCAGAAACTGACAGACCAACATAGGGTACAACCATGAAGCTTGTATTATATCTGGAGGCAACACTTACCTATACCTACCTACTAATAATACCTACTAATATAAATACCTACTAATACCTACTTATAACCTACCTAATAATAATACTAATACCTACTTATAACACGCCTACTTATAAATAAAATACCTACTAATACTTACTTGAAACACAACTTTTTTCCCCGTGTTGGTTCCGGGCTCCTTTGAAGAATAGACCAACTGCAGTTCTGCCAGGCAGGTCGTAAAAGGCGACCGCTTGGCTATGCGAGTCACTAACATCGTGGCTACTAGGTGGTAGAGCTCTGCATTTTCTCGCCCGGGTCAGGTACCACCGCCTTACCTATTCCTGTTGCAATAGCGTCAATGCTTGTCGCTGTCGTGTTCCGGTTTGGAGGGTAAGGTAGCCGGTAAACTTATGCATGTGGCATTAGACCTCGCCACAAGATAGCAACGCACCATTAACATCTCTGGTGTCTATAGGCGATTGACTCTTTCCATCAGGAGACCCATCTGCTTCTTTGCTTATAATATATATATATATATATATATATATATATATATATATATATATATATATATATATATATATATATATATATATAGCGTGTGGTAACATACACAAGATATACCGTGACCTCTAAGCTGCAACATCAAGGTGATAAACACTGGTATTGGGGCAAGAATAATTAAGGCAGTGGCACCAAATCCTGGTGAAATGATGCAGAACTCTACCACCTGATAGTCATTATGATAGTGAGATATAGCTAATCATTTGACTAATTGAAGCTGCTCCGCAGAATCTCAGATGATCTTTTCCTCAAGCGAAGTCCAGAATAATACATTTTTCAAAAAGGAAGAGGTTGTCAATTAAGCTCCCCGTGTTGGTTCCGGGCTCCTTTGAAGAATTGACCAACTGCCGTTCTGCCAGGCAGGTCGTAAAAGGCGACCGATTGGCTATGCAAGTCACTACCATCGTGGCTACTAGGTGGTAGAGTTCTGCATTATCTCGACCGGGTCTGGTACCACCGCCTTACCTATTCCTGCCGCAATAGCGTCAGTGCTTGTCGCTGTCGTGTTCCGGTTTTTAGGGTAAGGTAGCCGGTAAACTTATGCATATGGCATTAGTTCTCGCTACAAGATAGCAACGCACCATTAACACCTCTGGTGGATGGATTGTTTTCATCAGGAGATCCATCTGCTTGTTTGCAAACTTATGATATAATATATATATATATATATATATATATATATATATATATATATATATATATATATATAAATGCTGTAGTCACTTTCTGAGGTCTTACCCTGAGATGGCGAGACCTCATAGACAGAGATATCACATAGGTTTATGTTTTAAGTGATTAATTAGAATGCTTGCTCCTTTACCTAATACTTCATTGGTCCAACCAACCTATTCTAAATAAAATAAAATATTCAATAAGAATTAAAAATCTTCAATTCTATAAAATTAAACCTCGCATTAAAAGTTACAATCGTTTCGATCGACATCGCTCAGACACCAATTAAAACTGAGATCTTTGTTTGAAACAATCGTAATACAAAGCTTTAACCAAGCCACAGGTTGAGCGTAACTCCTAACTGAGGCTTACGGGGAAAGAGATTATGTCTTAATGTATTATGTATTTTGTGCTGGAGACACACGGTCAAGTATTTTGTCGAACATATTACTTTAGTCTTTAAATCTTTTATATCATAAGATATAATAGCAAATAATTATAAGTAACTAACTAACTCTAACTAACCCTGCAAGATAATAACCAAAGATTCTCTATTTTGTTAAATTTACGAGAAGTGCGTGAGACAGTATGATTTATTGCAATTGGATAAGGGCAGAACCACACCCTTTTCTTCAGAATACTTATGACGGCATTATTAATTAAAACCACGTAACCAATTTGTAACACATAAGATATTGGTCGAGTGGTTAGCGACCCTGACTACGCAATCGACGGGGCTCGGGTTCGATCCCCGACGGGGAATAGAATTTGTGTGATGATCATAAATGTTTGTATTTCTGGGTTTGGGTGTTTATTAAATATATTCCAGTATTTATATATCTATTTCTATGTATTAGTATCGTTGACTAACACCCATAACACAAGCAAATAATTTGCTTACTTTGGGGTTAGATCAGTAAGTGTAATTTGTCCCGTGAATATTTATTTTTTACTATTATTATTATTATCCTTTTGCACATTTTTTACAACCTTGTATATAGTTTTACGTAGTTGAAGTAACATTAACACTGTTTTAAATCTCAGTAATGTTAGCGTACCTGTACATTATGCTAAGGTCACACCTGTGGGAAATACCCTGACTACGCAATCAACGGGGCTCGGGTTCGATTCCCGACGGGGACAAGCATTTGTGTGATGAACATAAATGTTTGTATTTCCGGGCTTGGGTGTTTATCAAATATGTTTATATATGTATTTCTGTGTATTAGCATCATTGACTAACAACTATAACACAAGCAAATAATTTACTTACTTTGGGGTTAGATCAGTATGTGTAATTTGTCCCGTGAATATTTATTTATTTATTTATAGTGTAATAAATTAAATATTCTAATAACCTTATTCTAATAAAATTAAATATAAATTAACAAATGTATTCTAAATTCTATATTTCCTCTAAATGAGGGTTTACTTTTCGTCCGAGATGTTTTCACGATAAAGTATAGTAAAAATTTCGCATTTTAAAATTGAAATTAAAACTTACCGCGAAAACACCCCTGAAGTGTCATGGCGTGCTAATGGCATCACGCCGTGGTATATATACATTAGGTACGTACTCTGTGGTTTCTATGAAAATGACAATATCAAAATTTTTAACGTTTTACCGTTTTAACTTTTACCGCAGTTGACGTTTTACGTAAAGCTTCCAGATTTGCTTTCACTGTCAGGTGACTTATAGCCAATTTTTTTTATGTCATAAGATAGTAAACAAGCAGATGGGTCTCCTGATGAAAAGAGTCAACCATCGCCTATAGACACCAAAGGTGTTAATGGTGCGTTGCTGTCTTGTAGCGAGGTCTAATGCCACATGCATAAGTTTACCGGCTACCTTACCCTCCAAACCGGAACACGACAGTGACAAGCACTGACGCTATTGCGGCAGGAATAGGTAAGGCGGTGGTACCTGACACGGGTGAGACAATGCAGAACTCTACCACCTAGTAGTCACGATGGCAGTGATTCGCTTATCCAATCGGTCGCCATTTACGACCTACTTGGCAGAACGGCAGTTGTTCTATTCTTCAAAGGAGCTCGGAACCAACACGAGGCTAATTGCACTAACATTGTTTTAGCTAAGGACAGTCTTAGACAGTATGCTGTCACAGTCTTTTCATTTAAGACAAGATGTGACAGCATACTATTTAGGATTGTCCAAAGCAAAGTCAATGTTAGCGCAATTGGCAATTAATGTCCATTTTTGCCAAATTTATGTCCTAAAAATATTATTGATTCCTATTTTTATAACGAAATATATTTAGGATTTTTCCTACATAATATTATAATACATCGTTATAAATAACAAAACGTCCGATACTTTCTTAGTGGACACAAGTACGCGAGCCAGCGACAAATTTTCATGACCAAGTTTCTCTCGGGCAATAACTTCTAGAATGCTTCAGATAGTTGAATCGTGAAAATCTGTGAACGCCAGCTGCGGCTCGGTGGGTAGGTTGAGCAGCGGTAGCCTCTCAACGTTGAAAAAAAAATTAAATTTAGTAATTTCCTCCCGATTGAAAATTTGCCAAATTGTAGTTTGTCCAATACCTTAAAGAAAACAAAAAGTCAGCTGACTATATAGTGGTGGAAAATACGTCAGCTGGTCACATGAACTTGTAAAAATATATTTTTCAGTCATATCGTCTGAATTGAACATTTGCCAGATAACAGTTATCATGATATTGTAAATAAATTAATGCGTCAGCTGGCGTATCCTAACGTATGTCAGTGGAATTATAGTCAGCTGATGCTCTTTAAGGTGTAACGCAGGAGCCAGATAAGAGCGTATATCGTCTTCTTTAACACACCAGCTGACTAGTTTTCCCTCAGCATATGGCTAGCTGATTTGTTATGTTGCTTACAGGGTCATATTAACTATGTACTTGAAAATTTTTATTCGGGAAGAAAGGACTCTCAGTACCGAAATCTGGATACATGTGTATTTTAAGACCAAACCGTTTGCAGATAGATATCAATATGTTTAATTATTTATTATAGACCGCCCCGTTGGTCGAGTGGTTAGCGACCCTGGCTACGCAATCGACGGGGCTCGGGTTCGATTCCCGACGGGGACAAGCATTTGTGTGATGAACATAAATGTTTGTATTTCAGGGTTTGGGTGTTTATTATGTATATAAAAGTGTTTATATATGTATTTCTATGTATTAGTATCGTTGACTAACACCCATAACAAAAGCAAATAATTTGCTTATTTCAGGGTTAGATCAGTAAGTGTAATTTGTCCCATGAATATTTATTATTATTATTATTATTTATTATGTTTATGTGTTTAGGTGTATATATGTTGTGATTTATTACTAACATTATCATCTTTACTATTAGCTTACGAATTTTTATCCCAAAGAAAATTACGTATCTATAGATATTCGACATTATACTTCATATTCTAAGTTCTATCTTAAAATCTTTAGTCTGAATTGGTTCAAATTTTCAGGAAATCTTATTAAAGCGGAATTCAAACGTGTTTTCATCGGTCAAGCCGTTGAAAAGTTATGAGACGATTACATAAATCCACACACATACATACATACAGACATATTGACTGAAAATAGTTGTAAAAACGTTCCTAGGACCTCTACGGAGATCTGGTGAAAACTCGATTTTCAAAAATCGAGACAAAATCACTAACTTTATTATTTAAATATGTAGCGGGAAGTTAAAACTAGAAAAAGGAATTAGCTAAATAGGTGCTGGTACTTTAAAATAATACACGGACAACATTTATGAATTTTTTTTATACAAAGTAACAGAGACGTTGTCCATTTTTCACATACAAATTAACACAAACAAAGTAATCCGACAAACTCAATGTCTTTGACACTTGACAATTCTGTCGATTTCATAATTTTTACGCAATCAGAGTGCTAAGTGTGAGTTTTTCTTTTTGCATTCGATCGTGAGCGCGTTTGGAGTTTACTAGGAATTTGTATGTGATTTGTACAGCGCCACCTAGTGGTAAACGTGAGAAACCAGTTTACCACTATTTAGTTTTAAATACGAAAAAGAATGTGCTAAATTTTAGTTTTCAGCTGATGTCCTATATTCATTTATCCGAAAATTAACACGTTTCCCAGCGGTTTCAGAACATACCGCCCCACTTATTTTCTATAGAATTGACGCGCGTCGAAACCTCGCCTCAACATGGAGTTTTACCAAGTGTCGACGATATTCAGTGTTCAAAGCAGTATTACGTCTGTTCATCCATAAAATTGTAATTCTTTCGTTAACAATCCAGTAATACGCCGGCCTACAAAATGTTATCGTAACTGATAACGTTTCGTCAAAATATAATAACAGGATAGGTTAGTGAAGAAGTATTGGAAAATGATGTTTCAAGTTTATGATATAATAACGAATTAGTTGGATTGTTTTTTAAGCTATTGCATAGCTTCTTTCGCGGGCCTTGAGCGTGGTGACCGAATCCAGAAATTCCGTAACGAAAAAAACCTAACACGCCCTACTCCGACCGGCACAGGTGATACTTTTTAATTTTTCCATCTATCGATAAATACCAGAACTTTTAATGACTTTTTGAAATATCACGCTTGTCTCTTTAGTTCAGCAACCCGCCTTTAGGTGGCATTAGTTGTATTGGAAAACTACCGTAATCAGCTGTTTGTGAGAAAGTATATAGGTGTATAGGTATTTATCATCGACGTACAACAGTGAATATCTGTAATCGTATAATTTGTGTACAAAGTGTTTTAAATATGAATAAACAAAGAAAAAAAATACTGCATAAATAAAATAAATATATAATTATATTTGCATAAGTTGATAAAAAATGCTATGCAATAGCTTTACCGCGGCAGTCTCCGAGTGCCACACGTCTATTTATTTTAAGTAAAACAACTATTTCAGTATTACCATGTATTTTATGGACAAATGAAAGACGTTTATAAAATTAGACTAATTGTACGATTGACACTTCGTATAGATTCTGCGAAAATGTAGGCAGAATAACGTCTGTCAACTTGTCTTAAAAATTAGTTTCTGATAATCTGCCTTAAGATTTTACATCAAAACAAATGTCACGGAAAATAATTTACAAAGAAGTAAACTTTGGACTGTTTTGCGCTTGATAGACATCAAGTGCAAGATAACTGGAGCAGCTCATTAAAGTTCTCAAAACAATTCTTTTGTTATGTTCTCGTAGAAATTACAAGAATAATGTAAAGTTTACGTAGTACGAGAGACTAATCCTGAGTTCTCAAGTTACCTACAATACTGCTAAAATTATTTCTTAATTTATTAGAAACTAGCTGTTACCCGCGGCTTCGCTAGGACATATTTACTTTAAAACTTATTTAACCTTTCTTTATAAACCCTGATGATCCCTAATGATCGAACTTTGAAAAACACTTAAACACGTAAATTTTTTTTCTACCCAATTCATACGAAATTTCATGCAAATATGTCCCAGGAATAAAAAGTTTCATACAAACTTTCAAACTTTTATCCCTTATTTCACCCCTTTCGGGGTTAAATTTTGAAAAATCCTTACATAGTGGATGCCTACATCATAAGAGAAATTCGTGTGCGAATATTCAAGTTTCTAGCCTTTCAGTCAGACAACCACTTTTGGCTTATATATATATATATATATATATATATATATATATATATATATATATATATATATATATATATATATATATATATATATATATATATATATATATATATATATTGTTGGCACTTAGTATATATATATATATATATATATACTAAGTGCCAACAAATCGTGGCTACTAAGTGGTAGAGTTCTGCATTGTCTCGCTTGTCTCGCCCGGGTCTGGTACCACCGCCTTACCTATTCCTGCCGCAATAGCGTCAGTGCATGTCGCTGTCGTGTTCCGGTTTGGAGGGTAAGGTTTTACCGGCTAAACTTATGCATGTGGCATTAGACCTCGCCACAAGATAGCAACGCACCATTAAATCTTTGGTGTCTATAGACGATGGTTGATTTTGGTGTTTATAGGCGATGGTTGAATAATGAAATAATGAAATGAAAAATAGAATTATTGTATTGCGTTGCTATCCATGTTTCAGACATATTATTGATTTTCGAAATGAACTTAAGCAGTTGGTGCAAATGATTGTATTCTTTTTTGATATCATAAGATAGCCTTCAAGCATATGGGTCTTCTGATGGAAAGAGTCAACTGTCGCCTATAGACACCAAAGATGTTAATGGTGCGTTGCTATCTATTCTACACTCTTTGTCGTCGGCGCATGGTGAAACTCCATTTTCATACAATATTTTATATCAATAGCACTAACTCTTTAAAGTCTACCGGTTTCGCGTATTAACGCATTTTTAGGACTTCAGTTAAACAAAAATGACAGTTACATACATTGCTTATTATTCATAATATCGCTTATTTTTAGTGGGTACATTTAAATAAAGAATAACAGACCTAAGATGTTACCTGATATTTGAAAATATTTTGCCACCAAAATGGGGAAATATTGATACTATTAATAATGCAAACTAAAAATTCTATAAATTAAAAACAAAAAATAAGATAGTTAATCCTACACATAAACATGATGAATTGTCAATTAATTAGAAATGTGTCAAATTACATATCAATAATTATTATTTATGGTCCATGTAAAATATGTTAAAATTATATAAAATGTTACATAATACCGAAAAATAATAACAGATTAATAATAAATAATTATTAATAAAATTTCTGTTAGTATCAATTCTAATATAAATACTAAAATTTCTTTTAGCTCGCTAAAGCTCGCCTTTTGTAATTTCTTTACTTATTTCCTTTTTTTTATTAATGTTATCTGTGCAATAAAGTGTTAAATAAATAAAATAAATAAAATGAAATAAATAACTGCATCATTTAACAATAATATTAAATATTGGAGATGTGTTAACATCGGTCTGGTCATTAAGGAGGAATGGCTGATTTTTAAGAAGTTTATTTCTAAAGCCTCTAAAGTCTAAAGCATTGAGTTTTCGGCCTAGTCTTTATATTTTCTTATATTCTATAAACCCTTTTTTACCTTATATATTGCGTAAGAACGTCACTTTAATCTGTAACGTTCTTACGCAATATAACAACTTCGATATCCATAGTTGACGACTTAAATTCAAATAATTTATTTGCGTAAATAAGGTAACCATTGCTTCTTTGGTTTAGTGGTCTGGTGCCAGCGTTGACCACACGGGATCCCGGTTTCGATTCCCGGATCAGGGAAATCAAAAAATGTGTGTTTTCAGTTTTCTGATGAAAACAACGTTGATCGGGATTGGATAATTACCCGTTTGGCGATAGGCTGGCCACCTATCACGTTATGGGACTAAATATCTTTGGTTAATTGTGGGTGCACATCTTGTACCTCTACCTAACTCTTCGGGGATGCGGGCGTGAAGATACTGAAGAATGACATTAGAGCTTAACACTCCGCCAGGCAGATCGTCAAAAATGAAAGATTTGTACGTCACAAACGACAGAAATGAAGCATAAGTCTACCAAATATTTTTCCCTCCAAACCGAAACTGGATAATAACAAGCAGTTTTACGGCAGTATTGCGGCAAATTATAAGCTAATGGTACCATGTATCCGGACGACATATTGCGAAACTCTACTATTATAGTCACGATGATAGTGACATATATAGCCAATCGTTCGCATCTTACGAACTGCCTGGCAGAATGTCAGATGAATAAAAGGACACGACCCAACTCAAATATATATTGAAGTTTTATTAGTATTCAATTCTTTTTCATTGCTAATCGTCCGTTGAAGCCGCATAATTGCTATGATAGCAAAAATAAAAAACCGTATGGAGCATGAGGTTGTCAAAACTCGGTCAAATTTAACCCCAAGGAGACTCAGCTTTGTACATTTACAGACATTGAGTTGATGAGGGTTATTGTCGGCACTTTTACCTCGCACTACTCTTTTGTGGAATCAATTACCGGCGGGGGTATTTCCGAAAGGATACGACTTAGGGACTTTCAAGAAAAGAGCTTACTTGTTTTTATAAAGGCCTGGAATACAGCTGTCCGAAATATTGTATCGCAAATGTCTGTGGATAGCGGTGATCACTAATCATCAGCTGTACCTGATCATTTTGTCCCCTTTCCTACAAAATCATTTGTATAATCAATAGATAAAATTTGCTATGATTGCAGAAAACCAAAACTTCAATAAAAGCTCTTACGCAATTTTGTATTTTATTGCATTGCCATTAAAGCACTACACTCACAGATGCATTTTGGTATAGCAAATACAATGTTAGAATCATCTGTATTGTAAACCATCTTGTACTTTAATGTGTGTGAGGGAAATAAAATTTAAGCTGTTTTAATCTTATTTATTTATAGTGTTTTATTACGATTTGTTTTGCATAGTTTCGGCATATAATATGTATATATTAAATGAAAAACATTTATTTGCAAGAATATGGGTCACAAGTTAAATAAATTAAATTACCATCGTATTTTACCATAGTATGGCGTGCAGACATTTGAAATTAAGTTCATTTCTTTATAATTACTACCGGATCGGAACGCGGCCACACACTGAGAAGATCCGGCGGAAGAAACTCAGCGGGCTTCTTTTTTTTCTATTTCATGTATTACAATTATATGTATTAGAATTTACTAGAATTATTTCACATCAAAAAGTTAAGTTTTACAATTTACAAAATATCATCTTATGCTCAATCCAAATTTTTACAATTTACAAAAAAATACCATTTTACAATATATATATATATATATATATATATATATATATATATATATATATATATATATATATATATATATATATATATATATATATATATATATATATATATATATATATATATATATATATATATATATATATATATATATATATATATATATATATATATATATATATATATATATATACATCTGACGCTCCGTCGCGGCGCCACTAACGCAGAGTTGAATTTCTTCTTTCTTCTATGCATATGTCATAACACCATCATAATTTAACTTATTTGGTTAGGTTGAGATTCATGTTTATGTTAAATGCTGCAAAAGCTTTTCGTGAATCTCGCGGGAACAACTTTTTTCCGGGATAAAAAGTAGCCTATGCGCTATTCTAGGTCATCATCTATCTGTGATTTATAATATTAATTGTAGATTATCTGAGAAATAAATTACTGTATTATTTATCTGATTTTTGTAGTTTTTTATATTATACATATATTTTTAATGTTATATCTTTTTAATGTAAATATGTGTACACACATACGTATATATTGTCACGCTAGATCTCTTACGGGGTTAGCAGAAAGAACCGAGTGTCATGCATCTCAATCCTTACAGATTTGTCTTGCTTCTTCCACTTTCATCAATTACTCTCTCTATACAAACACGCAGGTTGCAAAGATTCTTGACCCCACCTTGGACAGTTCTTTGTTTTCTATCTTTTACAGTAATTATGCTTCTCAAAACAATGCTTTTAATAAGTAATTGTCTGATACTTAAGACTTTCAACACTTTATACAACGTAGTAGTAGACTATCTATAGTAATTATGATTCTATAAGTGCAATATGACATCTCAATATTTATAAATTATGTGTCACGTTGTTTGCCCGCTATAGATTCCTAAACTACTGAACCGATTTTAATGAATCTCAATCCCTCTCCACCTTTCGTCTCCTCTCAAGTATCCTACCAAAATATTCAATATAAGTAATTTGTATGGCAAAACAACGTTTGCCGTGGGTCAGCTAGTATTAACATATTATAGAGTTTTATTTTTGAAAGTTGCTTGTTTTTGGTAATGCGATAGTAGAGCGCTACGTCACGCTTTAGCTTAAGATGTATAAAATATATATAGGCACTAAAATTTGATGAATAGTTGAGGAGCGAAGTGAGATAAGTCAATTTTTCCTAGTTTAATATAACTCGGCACTTGTATAAATGTTTGTTCGGTGATAAGTTGAATGTTATTAATCGTTGTATCTGGAGTTAGGTAAGCGAATTAATAAAATAATAAAATTAAGTTCGAACAGAAGCCAAATCGGTCAAAGGGTTGCCGAAATATAGATGTTGTTGCGAATAATCTAGAAAAATGAAGAATGTGAACACCGGAAAAATCTAGAAACGAAAGAAAGAGATAGCTGCTTCTATCGATAAACAATAGCGGCCGTTAACCCAACAGCTATGCCATAATTGATCTTCTCGCATAGGGCTAGCGTATACTATGACTTGTTTACATCTATCGCTCTATCTTTGCTCTTTATAGAGGCTGGTTGCCTCTTTCCATCAGGGGAGCTATTTGCTGGTTTGCTATCTTATCTATACAATTTCAACTTTTGGAATTAAATCTTATTTTAATTAAATTAAATTAATATTTAATGCTCGCCATTTTTATGAGCCGTGTGTACTCTTACGTTACCGCCTTGGCACACCTGACTTATTGCGATACATTATAGCCACTAACCCTGGAGTTGGTCTGCTTTTACGTATCCCATCTACAATGTAAGAAGTCACTGCATTGTACGCTCTCTTCAATTTGATGGATATGAGGAACTGTAGAGTTTAAAGCTGTTTTAATGTTCTATAGAGTACTTTAGCGCCATCTTTGTTGCACCATTTTATAGACGTTGAATATATTACTATCAATGAATTTCATACTTTTCATTATTTATTAAATTTTTCTTTTATTCTCTTATGTGTCTAATAGGTGATGCTTTCTATTAATATCAGTTGACATTTTTTATGTTTTTCCTTTATTTTCTTATGTTTCTATAGGCGATGTATCCTACTACCATCAGTTAACATTGTTTACATATTTTTTTCTTTTATTCTTTTATGTATTTATAGGTGATAGTTTCTCCTATCAACAGAAGAGCTATCTGCGTTTTTGATAATGATATAAAAAATTATACGCCTCTTGAAGCGCCGATATGGTATACAGGTTGATTGGTAAAAAACTGTATTCTGATACGGGATATGTAAAAAATGTATATGCTCAAATTTTAACCTTATGACGTAATATTTTTTTATATACGAAAACCTACAAAATTCATTGTTTACAAACACTGCTTTGCTGAACTTGTGCTTCAGCTTGCCGAGCCTATGTCACACATTCGGTGACCGTACTATCTGAGTGCTAAGTGTGAGTTTTTCTTTTCGCATTCGATCGCGAGTGCGTTTGGAGTTTACTAGGAATTTGTATGTGATTTGTACAGCGCCACCTAGTGGTAAATGTGAGAAACCAGTTTACCACTAGGTGGCGCTGTACAAATCACATACAAATTCCTAGTAAACTCCAAACGCGCTCATGATCGAATGCGAAAAGAAAAACTCACACTTAGCACTCTGAGTAATACTGATCACTACATTAATTTCGTTTAGGTTTACTATGACGTAATTAAGCTATATTCTTTTATCTTATATATAAAAATCAATTGCTGTTCGTTAGTCTCGCTAAAACTCGAGAACGACTGAACCGATTTGGCTAATTTTGGTTATAAATTAATTGTTAAAGTCCAGGGAAGTTTCAAAAGGTGAGAAAATATAGAAAAAATAAAGATTAGTTAAAAAGGCAGAACAACGTTTGCCGGGTCAGCTAGTAATTATATATTTTATTGGTTACATAATATAACAAAATAATATCGTGTCTTATAACTTGACATGTTGAAAGACACAAAAGTTAGTATAGTTTTTTTCAAGTCATATGTACATTTTAATGTTTTTTGAATTGTTGCTTGATTCTTTTTTTTAATTTCAGGTACTTAAGTCCAGATATTAACAAAATATTGAACTGGTAAAACTTTCACCTACAATAAAAACTATCACGTCCTGTCCCCAAGTATAAGGACAGAGGTGCCGTTCGATTCAGCGTCTATGATTAGCCAAAGGTAATTAAAAAGTCTCATTATAACAGGTAGGCAACCTTTTTTTATATCATAGGATAGCGAACAAACAGATGGCTTCGCTGATGAAAAGCAAAACCATAGCCTTTAAACACCAATGATGGTAATGGTGCGAGGCTATCCGTGGGCGACATGGTGATTTCACATTTTAAATTTACCGGCTAACTTGCTCTTCATACCGAAACACGACAGTGACCAGCACTGATGCTATTGCGCCAGGAATAGATAAAGCGTTGGTACCAAAATCCGGGACAAATGTTACGGAACTCTATCATCAAGTAGCCATTTTTTATAGTAAAAAGTGGGAAAACGGACTGGAGGCTCACCTGATGGTGAGTGATCAAAACCGCGCATGGACAACTACACTATCAGAAGGTTTGCAGTTGCGTTGCCAGCCTTTTAAGAAAGAGTAGGCTCTTTTCTCGAAGGCAGTGACATGTATAGCAAATCGCTTGCCTCTAACCACCTACCATTGTGACAGAATGGGCAATGATTAATTTTTAAAGGTGGATCCGAAATAACACGAAGAATTCATTGAGGAATCGTAAGTTTTGAATCAGATTTCGACATTTTCGCGGTGTAATTAGTTTTTTTTTTATATCATAAGATAGCAAACAAGCAGATGGGTCTCCTGATGGAAAGAGTCAACCATCGCCTATAAATACCGATGTTAATGGTGCGTTGCTATCTTGTGGCGAGGTCTAATGCCACATGCATAAGTTTACAGGCTACCTTACCCTCCAAACCGGAACACGACAGCGACAAGCACTGACGTTATTGCGGCAGGAATAGGTAAGGCGGTGGTACCAGACCCGGGCGAGACAATGCAGAACTCTACCACCTAGTAGTCACGATGGTAGTGACTCGATAGCCAATCGGTCGCCTTTTAAGACCTGCCTGGCAGAACGGCAGTTGGTAACAGAATAGTAACAAAATCAATGAATGCCAGGAACGATTTGTTATTTTTCTCTGAGAAAGCTTTTAGGTAGTAGGTAACAGATCTTCAATATTTTGCCAAATTTTAAGTCGTGCAAGAAAGACGGTAAAATTTTTAACCATAATTCATGAAATTAAAAATAGAGATTTTCAATGTATTCTTTATACACAAAATCAAATTATTAAAAAAAGTTTTATTCTTAACATTAATTTGTCTTGTTATTGCAACAAAATAATTTCTATCTTACCGGAATGTATTTTATTTTATTTATTTTATTTTATTTAATACTTTATTGTACACAATTAAAAGAGAAGTAGTACATAGAGTAATATGATACATAAATTATTTTACAAAAAAAAACAGTATCTTCACGCCCATATTCCCGAAAGGGTAGGCAGAGGTACAACAAGTGCACCCACGATTAGCCGAAGATACTTAGTCCCACAAATGTGATAGGTGGCAAGCCTATCGCCAACCGGGCACTTTCCAATCCCGGGCAACTTTGTGTTTCTCAGAAAACTGAAAAAACACTTTTTTTTTAATGTGCCCGACCCGGGAATCGAACCCGGGACCTCATGTGGTCAACTCCAATGCTGGACCACTAGACCACAGAGGCGATTTTACAATTTGGCAAAATAAGGTCTTGTATATTAAAAATACTAGTTTGTATAAACTTGTATTTGTATCCGCAAGTCTTGGGAAATTATTTGATACATGTAATTCATATAAACTTGTGTTAAATGTTCTTGTATCTTGTACTGTTGAATCTTGTAATGTTTGTAGATTAGTATTTTTGACAAACGTAATTTACAGGAAAAAAAAGTATCTTCACGCCCGTATTCCCGGAGGGGTAGGCAGAGGTACAAGTGCACCCACGATTAACCGAAGATACTTGGTCCCACAAATGTGATAGATGCCAAGCCTATCGCCAACCGGGCACTTTCCAATCCCAGGCAACTTTGTGTTTATCAGAAAACTGAAAAAACACTTTTTTATGTGCCCGACCCGGGAGTTGAACCCGGGACCTCATGTGGTCAACGCCAACGCTGGACCACTAGACCACAGAGGCGACTTACAGGAACTTGTGAAAAAATCTCGTAACATGAAACATGAACTTATAAAGTAAAATTATAAAATAACGTTTGATAAATAAGATACTGGTCTAATTTTACTTATTGGCATATCCGGATCAGGGACCTAGTTTTTAAATTCTAGGGAATGATACATTTTTCCCTATGTTGGTTCGGACTACCTTGAAGAATAGAGCAACAGCCGTTCTGCCAGGCAGGTCGTAAAAGGCGACTGATTGGCTATGCGAGTCATTAATATCGTGGCTTCTAGGTGGTAGAGTTCTGCATTGTCTCGCCCGGGTCTGATACCACCTTATCTATTCCTACCGCAATAGCGTCAGTGCTCGACACTGTCGTGTTCCGGCTTAGAGGGTAAGCCGGTAAACTTATGCATGTGGCCATTGACATATTACTATGGACGTCGGATCCGCACTAAACAATGTCCAAAGCAAATGAGTAACTAAACGCAAAAAGAGCTACAATTCTGCTTTAGTCAAAATTAAATCTTGATAAAACGATTTAGAATTTAAATTACCTTGTCAACATATATATTCTTGTGATGCGTAACTGGGACATTTTTGTCGCGGTTTTGTTTTAGTATGAGACCCGATATCCATAGTATTGATATGTCAATGCATGTTGCATTAGACCTCGCCACAAGAAAAAAACACATCATTAGCGTCTTTAGTGTTGACTCTTTCCATTAGAAGGGCCATCTACGTGTTTGTTATCTTCTGATATATAAAAAAAAACCCTTTTATGAATACTTAAATGTCAGTAAAAGATTTGTTTGCAAAAATCTTTTTGAGAAATCACTTGGAAAAGTTATAACTACTAACTACATTTTTACTTGCATGATTAGTACTGAAAAGGGGAGATCTGTTCTCATTTCCTTTATCTCTATAGCTTTGTCGGGCACCTAGTTTTGAATAAATATTCTGTGTCGCCTGAAAAATGTTGTCCCTTTTCTGAATATTAAAAAGGACGCAGATATGTCAAATAACACCGCTGTTGGCGAACAAAAACAATCCGACTGAAGACAAAGTTTTATACAAACAGAATAATTAAATTCAGTCTCCCAAAATGAATTTAATACGAACGGATTTTTAATCCCGAAACAAGAGACACTGGAAATATTAACATTTGTGATAAACTTCATTGAGTTGTGTATACGTGGTACAAGATAATGCGATTTATGTGTTTTTATATAACCCTTTAATTAATAGGCCATTTGTCATTCCGCCAGTTGCCCCCATGTTGGTCCCGGGCTCCTTTGAAGAATAGGCCAACTGTCGTTCTGCCAGGCAGGTCGTAAAAGGCGACCGATTGGTTATGTGAGTCATTATCATCGTGGCTACTAGGTGGTAGAGTTCTGCATTGTCTCGTTCGGGTCTGATACCACCGCCTTATCTATTCTTGCCGCAATGGCGTCAGTGCTTGTCACTGTCGTAAACTTATGCATGTGGCATTAGACTTCGTCACAAGATAGCAACGTACCATTAACATCTTTGGTGTCTATAGGTGGTGGTTGGCTCTTTCCATTAGGAAACCCAGCTGCTTTGCTATCTTATGATATAAAAAAAAAGTTTGTAATGGGTGACCAATTAGTTTTACGTTTCGTAATAAATAAAATGAAATCGACAATGAAAATGTCGACAATGTCGACACGCTAGACACTAGCTCATTGGCAGAGCGTGCCGGTTTGAGGGAGGTGGTCGCGGATTCGAGTCTCGCGTGTCGACATTTTTTTTTGTTGCTTTTAAAGTTTTTCAAGTTTCCCAAGCACGGGGTGAATGCTATGAAAACAAAAATAAGTAAAAAAATTATTTAAAAAATTCAAAATTTCATTTTATCCGACACAAAAAATAAAACACATGGATACAATTTCAATTACGCAAAATTCGAATTAAAATATTTTATTGCCTTCAACCAAATTAAAAATGATCGGGAAAAATGTGCTTAGAGTGACAGATTACATAATAGTCATTATCGTAAGTATAGGTAAATGTAAAATGATACATTGCCAGCATTACAGAGTTTATTCACAAAACTCAGTGCATTCAATTCATAAATGCAGTGGGATAACAATTTGATTCTTCTAATCTATATATCTGGGTGATTCCGTTCTAACTGTGATATTCAATGTCCTGTATTGTTTGTTCTCACAGGTCATTAATTAATAATTAATTTATGAAATTTTTGTGCTTATTGGAAAATTATAAACATATTTCAACATTATTTTAATAACATAACTTGCCACTTACAGAAAACTTACAATATATCACTTAAATGTCAGTACCGTGTCATGTCCATTTCTAGAGTTTATTTATAAATTGTTTGTTTTTTTTTTGTCGTAAACATTAGAATTTATGAGGTATAGCAAAAAAACTAACAATTTATAAATAAATTCTAGAAATGGACATGACACGGTACTGACATTTAAGTGATAATATCACAGTTAGAACGGAATCACCCATCTATACAAATAAATAAAATTGGAATGTCTGTTTGTAATATCTATTAAAATAACCGCCTTTCACTAAATGCATATGGATGTATACAGTGTACATATACCAAAATATCATTTTTTACAATTTTTTCTGTCTGTCTGTCTGTCTATTTGTTCCGGTTAATTTCTAGAATGGCTCGACCGATTTTGACGGGACTTTCACTAGCAGATAGCTGATGTGGTAGGGAGTAACTTAGGCTACTTTTTTTTCGAAATTTTTCTACGCGGACGAAGTCGCGGGCTCAGCTTGTTATTAATAAAATGTCTGCTTAAAGGGCCTATAAAAATTATATTCATGTATAGTCAGCGTTGTAAAACTCCGATGAAAATCGGGATTCTGTCTAATTTACCGAAGGGTTTATTTACGTAACGAGTCGATAGCGTATTTATAAATTCGCACCAGACTATTAAGGTCAAAGTTGTGGAAGCTTTGTCTAACTGAAACTTGAATCCTTCAAAAAACTACTTGATACCTTTGATTTTGCCTGCATGACGAGCTGACTAGGTTATTAAATAAATTCGTATATTCACCTGAAAGTTATTTTACAAATACGAAGTAAGTTTGTTGTAAATAGCGTAATTTTAATATTTGAAAAGCTGCAACTGTTGAAAATTTGAATCGATTTTCATTTTTATAACGGTATTTGACGTAGTTTTTAAGTACTAAAACATTGTATAAGATTAAAAAATAATTGGTTGAAAATTTTCGAAGTTATGTCGCGAAAACACTTTTTTGCCTGCGTGAATGGGATCTTTTAAGTATCATAACACTGTTGTTCCTTTGCGCCGAAGTAGGATAAGATAAAAAAAAATTTCTTCATGTTGGTCCCGGGTTCCTTTGTAGAATAGTTCAACTGCCGTTCTGCCAGGCAGGTCGTAAAAGGCGACCGATTGGCTATGTGAATCACTACCATCGTGACTACTAGGTGGTAGAGTTCTGCATTGTCTCGCCCGGATCTGGTACCATCGCCTTAACTATTCCTGTCGCATTAGCGTTAGTGCTAGTCACCGTAGTGTTCCGGTTTGGAGGGTAAGGTAGCCGGTAAACTTATGCATGTGGCATTAGACCTCACCACAAGACAGCAACGCACCATTAAAATCTTTGGTGTCTATAGGCGATGGTTGAATCTTTTCATCAGGAGACCCATCTGCTTGTTTGCTATCTTATAATATTATATAAAAAAAAGATAAAAGTTGAAAGAAAATTTATTACAATGGGCGGTGATTCCATTTTTGCATTTTACCTACCTGACAGCGACTACCGCTTCTTTACATCACAGGACAATATATAAGCAGATGGCTCTTCTGATGGAAAGAAAAACCATCACTTATAGACATCAAAGTTGTCAATGGTGCGTTGTTATCCGTTTAGCGGGTTGGCAATATCACATGCATATGTTTATCGCCTATCTTACCCTCCAAATCGAAACCTGACAGTGACAAGCACTAACGCTGTTGCGGGCTGAATAGCTGACCACCATTAGCCGAATATACTTAGTCCCACAATATGATAGGTGACAAGCGTATCGCAAACCGCGCAGGCACTTTTTTAATCCCGGGCAACTTTGTTTTATTCAAAAAACTGAAAAAACACATATTTGAATTGCCCAACCTGTGAATCGAACCCGGTACCTGATGTGGTCAACACCGTCAGCGAACACTAGACTTTCTTCGTCGTTCTCGGACGCTACAACCCCTTTTTGGTGCGTGGTCTCCTTAACGATTTCTTTCCAGTTAGCTCTATCTGTTCATGGTTTTGTTTTAAGATGTTTTAGACCTGACCTGAGCTCTTTTTTATATCATAAGGTAGTGAACAACCAGGTGGAACTCCTGATGAAAAGAGTCAATCATCGCCTATAGACACCAAAGATTTTAATGGTGCGTTGCTGTCTTGTGATGAGGTCTAATGCCAAATGCATAAGTTTACCGGCTACCTTACCCTCCAAACCGGAACACTACGGTGACTAGCACTGACGCTAATGCGGCAGGAATAGTTAAGGCGATGGTACCAGATCCGGGCGAGACAATGCAGAACTCTACCACCTAGTAGTCACGATGGTAGTGATTTACATAGCCAATCGGTCGCCTTTTACGATCTGCCTGGCAGAACGGCAGTTGAACTATTCTACAAAGGAACCCGGGACCACACGCATGCCACATGCATAAGTTTCTTCCACACAATCCAATATTTTCTGGGTCTTCCTCTGGGTGTTTTCTGCTGCGGGATCAGTTATTGATGGTTTTGACTGCTTTAGCACCGCTCATTCTCTTTATATGTCCCGCCCATCGCAGTATTTGCGATTTGCAGAACCTGACTATATACTGTGTTTCGACCAAAGCTTCAGCTCACGGAACTCTAGACCGTAGAGGTAATAATAAATAAATAAATAAATATCACTGGACAAATTACACGAACTGATCTGACCCCAAAGTAAGCAAATTATATGCTTGCAGTATGGGTGTCAGTCAACGGTATTAATACATAGAAGTACATATATAAATACTCGAATATATTTAATAAACACCCAAACCCAGAAATACAGACATCTGTGTTCATCACACAAATGCCTGTCCCTGTCGGGAATGAAATCCGGACCCCACTTAGATTAATATATATGATAAATGTAGGTATGTATGTATGCACCTAACCGTTTATCGGATGTCAAAGTACTATTATGATATAGTCATTCATGTTTATAGTCAATGGTATAAGCTAGGTTCCTCCAACTAGGTCTAAGCTCCTTTGAAGAATAGACCAACTGCCGTTCTGCCAGGCATGTTTTTTCAGCAGATTTTTGAGCAGGTCGCAAAAGGTGACGTATCACTGCAATCATGACTACTAGGTGATAAAGTTCCGCAACGTCCCGCCCGAGTATTTGGTGCCATCGCCTTTCCTGCTGCTGCAACACCTGCTGCAATAACGTCAATGCTTGTTACTATCGTGTTCCGATTTCGAGTATAAGGTAGCCAGTAAATTTGTGCATGTAGTATTGCCATCTCGCTACATGAATAGCAACGCACCATTAACATCTTTGGTGTCTACAGGCGATGATTTTCTTCATGAGTGCCACCTTCTTGTTCACTATCTAATAATATATAAAAAATTGGTATCTCTGTCAAGAGACCCATCTGTTTGTTTATTATCATGTAATTTAAAAAAAAAGTATTAAGGGCGGCTTGCACCAAAATGCTTAAATGCATTTAGTCCCTTAAACATGTTTAGCAAATGTCAATACGCCTTAAAAGCTGTCACTTTAAACGTATTTAGTGACTTAAAATGATTTAAGCATTTTGGTGCAAGCCGCCCTTATTCTATGATATAAATTGTGTGTCTAAAAATCCTTATACAAAAACCACAAAAGCCTAAAAGCATATTAACAAAAACAATTTACTAAAGTGTCACAGCTGAAACATAGCCACAGGTCAGGCACAGCCTGCTGCCCCGTTGTCAACTGAACCGCGTCGGCGGCCGGTCATGAGGTTCACAAATAATTGAATTTTTATCTCCCAGTACAATAGCTCTACAAACGCACCACGCTTCGTTTGCGTTCGTTAGATCGATGCCGATGACTTTTTACTAATGGTGGGGCCATACTCACGGAAAACGCTAGTATCCATCTTCGCGACAAATATGGCGTTAATTACAAAGCGTTAAATACAGTCGCCGCACTTGAAAAGTTAACGTAAATGTCTATTTTCGACGATAAAATGGGCGCTTGTATTTTTTGAATATCAAGCAAGATTTCCATTATTCGTTGTCAAGCATCATTTTGCGATGCACGATTCTTATAACTTTAAGTATCGGATCCCAAAAATATGGTTCTGTTTACAGAATCTTCAGAAACGCAATTATTTTCTCGTTTTTTTCTCGATGGTCATATACATACTATAATACGTATTGTATTTAGCAAAAACAATAACTTGCGATCCCATTGCGCTCACGTTAAGCACTAATATATGTAGGCCGTAGTGTGGCCGCTTCAATGCATTAGTTGCTGACTTTCGAGTTAATCTCTTTGATGTACTGCCAATTGGGCTACTTCCTGACGCCGAACGACAGTGTGAATACCATTGTCAAATTATCGGGTTAAATCGTGGCTACACCTACTTTAAACGTTCATCATCGAGATAATTAACAGTATTTCCCACTGGTGTGACCTTAGCATAATGTACAGGTACGCTAACATTACTGAGATTTAAAACAGTGTTAATGTTACTTCAACTACGTAAAACTATATACAGGGTTGTAAAAAATGTGCAAAAGGATAATAATAATAATAGTAAAAAATAAATATTCACGGGACAAACTACACTTACTGATCTAACCCCAAAGTAAGCAAATTATTTGCTTGTGTTATGGGTGTTAGTCAACGATACTAATACATAGAAATACATATATAAATACTGGAATATATTTAATAAACACCCAAACCCAGAAATACAAACATTTATGATCATCACACAAATTCTTGTCCCCGTCGGGGATCGAACCCGAGCCCCGTCGATTGCGTAGTCAGGGTCGCTAACCACTCGACCAACGGGGCGGGGCGAGCGGTGTATAATAACTACATATATTATAATAAAATAAATATTCTCCTTTTTCAAATCAGCAAAAAGTAAAGTCTGTCATTTTATTTTGTTAGCGAAGCGGTTTTCTTTCAATATGTTAACTCCAATCGGCTCGCTATAAATCCCTTATTATTTGTCCATCTACTGGTTTCTTTGTATCTGAACATATGTGCCTGCCATCAATCATTTGGGAACAGAAAAGTATTGTAGCCATGCCTAATGATATATCGGTATATAGTTTGTAAGTAAAGCTTTTAGGATACGATTATTCTTGCAAATATTAATCTTTTATTGACGGAAAAACTGAGATTATCAGTTTGACGTGTATGTATATAATATTGTTATTTTTAATATTGTTAATTGTATAATATTTGAAGATTTCATTTTATTTTATTTTATGTTTTATTTTATTTTATTATGAAAGCACACAGTGTATATACTTAATTTATATTACAATATGATTAACTAGGCATCATTTATTTGCTTTCGGATGGCAATCTTTTTAATCGTCCAAGCACGTGTACTAAATTTCGTTAAAGTAAAAAATATTAAAATCCATATAATTCTAATGTATTATTTTATCACTTATACATTCGGACTGTTGCACAATAAAGCTATTATTATTTATTAACAACCGGTTTCACTTACATTATTATAAATTGTACATAATTAAAATGGAGTTTCACCAAGTGACGACGATGAAAAGTGTAGACCATATAATTCTTCTTGATATGAATCAAGTATATTCCAAGTTAGGGAATAGTCTAAGATTTATCAAACAGATAAAATAATTAGTCGGTTTAAGTTTTTTTTTATATCACAAGATAGCAGACAAGCAGATGGGTCTCCTGATGGAAAGAGTCAACCATCGCCTATAGACACCAAAGATGTTAATGGTGCGTTGCTATCTTGTGGCGAGGTCTAATGCCATATGCATAAGTTTACCGGCTACCTTACTCTCCAAACCGGAACACGACAGTGACAAGTACTGACGCTATTGCGGCAGGAATAGGTAAGGCGGTGGTACCAGACCCGCGCGAGACAATGCAGAACTCTACCACCTAGTAGCCACGATGGTAGTGACTCGATAGCCAATCGGTCGCCTTTTACGACCTGCCTGGCAGAACGGCAGTTGGCCTATTATTCAAAGGAGGCCGGGACCAACACGGCGAAAAGTTTTAAAATTAAATAAATAACTTAATTAATAAACTGCAGCTAGTATTAGTAAAGTTATTTATTTAATTTAGCTAACTGCAGCTTGCAGTCTGCATTATGAAAGTTTTTAGTGAGTCCCACAGGAACAACTCTCTTTTCAGTGAGAATGTTATTACTAATTCATCTAATTTAATCGACAAAATATTTTATTGATTAAAAAGCCCTGTTGCCCGTCAGCCTCATACTTATTTTGACTCAATTTGAATTTTCAGCCTCTAATGAAAACAGTTTAGCTGACAAAGTTGAAATAAATAACAAAACGAATTTGCCAATAAAAGCAAAACTAAGTAATAGGCCTCAAACATTTTCAAGGTCTGTTGGATAAAATGATTTACATTAATTTAAATTTATTAAAAGCTGAGAAGCTTTTAATAAATTTGCTGCCACTTTAATGAAACATATTTTAGTTCTTTTTGCTTTTCTTGCAGATCATACTAACAACTTTTTTTTTATATCATAAGATAGCAAACAAGCAGATGGGTCTCCTGATGGAAAGAGTCAACCATCGCCTATAGACACCAAAGATGTTAATGGTGCGTTGCTATCTTGTGGCTAGGTCTAATGCCACATGCATAAGTTTACCGGCTACCTTACCCTCCAAACCGGAACACGACAGCGACAAGCACTGACGCTATTGCGGTAGGAATAGGCAAGGCGGTGGTACCTGACCCGGGCGAGACAATGCAGAACTCTACCACCTAGTAGCCACGATGGTAGTGACTCGATAGCCATTCGGTCGCCTTTTACGACCTGCCTGGCGGAACGGCAGTTGGCCTATTCTGCAAAGGAGGCCGGGACCAACACGGCGGGAACTTGCTTCGAATTCGCACAAGCAATAAGTATTGCATCAGTTAGATGCATCGTCCATGGGGATTAGATTTAATGGAATAATAAATAAATATTGCTGGACAAATTACACGATCTAACTCCAAAGTTAACAAAATTATTTTCTTGTGATATGGTTGTTAGTCAAAGATATTAATATACAGAAATTAATAAGTGAAGGAAAAACTTTGGATCACTTTTTAAGACAATTGCGCGAACGGTGAAGTATGAAATTTGCCACAGTTAAATTATATATTAAAGAGGACTGCAAAAACCTTATATTTTTAAATAAAATTATTTTAAAACCATTAAATTACTAAAAATAAATATTACACACACTACATTAATGTGATATTACATGTATACCACGTCATTGACACACATGTATACCATAATATTTTCTTTAAGGCTAAAGTCAGTTGTGGAATTTAAAAGAGGTTTTATTGTTTAGTCTATGGTCGAATTTCGGCCACAGGTGGTCGCTAGTACATAGAAATACACAAATTAATACTGTAACGTATATTTAATTTCATAATATATAGTTATAAATTTAAAATATTTGCACACCACATCATGGTAGAATATCTTAAAAACAACAAAGAAAAATATCGACACGCGTGATTTGAACCTGCGACCATCTCCCTAAAGCCGGACGCTCTTCCACTTAGCTAGTGTCGACAGGCTCGAGGCGGTAAATTCTTCTTTGCTATATGATCGATTACGTCGATTGTACTGATCGCTAGCTATACGTGTAACATACGTGTAACTAGTTAAATGAGTTCATCGTTACAGATGAAATTCATATTTATAATTTTGATCAGTACTTTCGTATTTCTAATTATTTTTGTGTTATAGCACTCACCCCGTGCTTGGGAAACTGGAAAAACCTTAAAAACAACAAATAAAAATATCGACACGCGGGATTTGAACCTGCGACCATCTCCCTAAAGCCGGGGTGCTCTTCCACTGAGCTAGTGTCGACAGGCTTGAGGCGGCGAAATTCTTCTTTGCTATATGATCGATTACGTCGATTGTTGTTGTTTTTAAGGTTTTTTCCGTTTCCCAAGCACCGGGTGAGTGCTATAACACAAAAATGGTAGAAAATGTTGGTAACTAATTCAAACTTTAATATCTTGTAACTCCCATATTCTGGCAAATAAATAATTTTATTTATTCATTCATTCATAAATACACAAACCCAGAAATACAAACATAAATGCTTATCACAAAAATGCTTGTCTCTGTCGGGAATCAAATCCAATTCATAGTTAAGGTCGATTCAAATATACCGTCACTGAATAATCGGCTTCCTATAAAAGAGAAACAATCCTACCAAACATTGTTTTGTTATATATCAAAGATCCATTAGACAGCGATTTTAACTATCACCTTGAATTTCAACAAAACCAATAAAACCTTAACAAATTATATACTTAATCCTTTCTCAATAATCACTCTATCCTTGGGCAAAAATCACATGAAAATCCATTCAGTAATTTTTGTTTATCACGAACTTACAGAGACCTAACGGCAAAGGACTTTGTTTTATTATGTGTATTGAAGATAGCAAACAAGCCAATGGCTCCTCTGATGGGAACAGATAGCAAGATAAATTGTGCGTTGCCATCCCTGAATGTATTTTTTATACTATAACTAGCTGTTGCTCGCGACTTCGTTCGCGCGGACTTCGTTTACTCCGCACAGCTCCTCTCCCATAGGTGATAGCGTGATAATATGTAGCCTATATGTTGACCCGACCGGTTAATAATATTCATGCAAAATTTGAAGTAAGTCCATGCAGTACTTTTTGAGTTTACCCCGGACATACATGACTTTCCTACGATTTTATCATATGTTTATTAGATTGGATAGGGAATAAGCTGATGATAGCATCAAATATTTTATTTTATTTAAATAACAAATTAACAACTTTGATGTCCATACCAGAGCTGGTTTGGTGGGTAAGTTGCCGGTAAGTTTAAAATGACGAAAAAGGTGATGGCTGCTTCTTTCCATGAGAATAATTATTTGCTTGTTTGCTATGTAATGGTATAAAAAACCTAGAAACGTTGGCTTCACCAACTCGCCTTTAAAATGGCAATGCACCACCCTCCTCCCTCTCTCAACCTCTTCGATATCTACAGCCATATGCTATCTCTTTCTGTTCGTTTTTATTCTATGATAAACCAAAAATTGATGTAAAGTTTTACATCAACAGGATGACGTCACAACGTAAATAAAATCGCCTAACATACAAAATTCATAACACATTTGTCAAAAAAATCGCTCCCGAACGCAAGTAACAATATGGGAATAAATCATTGATGCCTAATAAATCATGCAGGGCGTGATGTGAAACATATTCTATCGTATGCGGGTTTTGTGTATATTTAGAAATTGATATGTGACATCGTCAATTTGCCAAGTGCGAGTCTGATTTTCAAGTAAAAACTTTATGAATTAAAATAGTGAGTTTTTAACTGTTTTAAATATTTAAAAGTGTTAAGTAGGGAATTCACTAGACGTACATGCCCACGAGCAAGCCCGCAGACATGCCTGCCGGACTTTGCTACCATAGGAAGGAGCGGTATTCGTTTTTCGGCTTTTTACAAAGGAACTTTAAACGCACCGCACACGCGCCGCGTGTCCTTTAGTAGCATCCGACTTTTGCGGCATTCTTTGATAATAGAATTTACTTATTTGCAGGTGTTGTCATACTTAATGTATGAAAATACTATTTAAGATTACTTTTTTATTGGGAAAACTAATTAATTGATATCCATAAAATAATTGCACATTTGTGACCGTATCATGGTACCAAATAACACCTTTAATTATCCGATAGGGTTTTATTTACACATTGTATTTATAAATATTTTTACGATAAAACTGACGGGAAATGTTGAAAAACTTTGCAAGCAAAAATATGGCTGTGACAAGTATATAAGGTTTGCTATAAAAAGGCAGGTAGTCTAAAAATGAACTCGGTCCAACACGAAGAAAATCTATTAAAGTTTCTTTAGTATTATCCTCGGAGACTGAAATTTTAGCAGCCTCTTTGACACCGGTGGTGGTGGTAATATCCCCTTCCCTCGAATGAGCAGAGCCTTCAGTCCCACTTATAACAAGAAACGATAGGCGCTATCAAGTCGAAAAAATATACTATCTATCTCGTAAATTACATAAACAGCAACATGGTGGTAAAATAGGTTCAAAAATGTTGCAAAAGAAGAAACCGTTGGTAGATATAAAAAAAGTGCTTTGGGGAATGTTGAAAATGCTTTGTTATGATTCACCGGTTTGTCGGTTGGCGAGAAGAGTGGTAATTGTAAGTTTTTTATATCATAAACAAGCAAACAAGCAAATGGTTCTACTGATGGAATGAGTCAACCATCCTCTATAGACACCAAAGATGTTAATGGTGTGTTGCTATCTTGTGGCGAAGTCTAATACCACAGGCATGAATTTACCCGCTACCTTATCCTCCAAACCGGAACACGACAGTGACAAGCACTGACGCTATTGAGGAAGAAATAGGAAGGGAACTGGTATCAGACCGGGGCGAGACAATGCCGAATTCTATCACCTGTAGCCACGATAGTTGTGACTCGCATAACTAATCTGTCACCTGTCTGGCATAACGGCAGTTGGTCTATTCTTCAAAGGAATCCGGGACCAACACGGGGACCAGTACTGGTGTAAGTTTCATATTCTACCGACATGCTAAAGATTTTCGACTCTTTCTAGCTCTAACGGGGATAGCAGCTTTACGTACTTGTCCGAGGCTCAGGAATGATACCCTACCCGTCAGACTCCAAGCTGCTATTGAGATTATGAATTTTCAGTAAAAAAACTCAAAAACACTTTTACCCGACCCGAGCATCGAGCATGTAACCTTAAGATCTGAGCCATATAGGCTAAAGTCGGTACCAGACACAGCTTCAAACATTTGAACACTTGTTTGATTACTATGTTTGGCACGGGACTTTGAAAATGTGTTCAAAGTTTGAACAGACATTTGCCGTTTGCCATGCGTTTTCGGTTTTTTAGCGCACACCAAAACGTTCAAAGCTGGAATGTGTTCAAATGTTTGCGTAGCCTGCCACACTTGTGCACAGTTCACTTCAGTTGCGCGACCGCTGCTATGGCGATAGGTTGTGTCGTGTCGTGTACGTGCTAGATCGAGATTATTTATTTCACATCCACTCGCGTCTTTTTCTTCGAGGTTTTGGTAGATTTAGCAAATGTATCATAGATTTAGGAAATGTATCATCACAAGCACCTATATCATAAAGCGTTCACAAAATTGACGTCCATCTTATTTGTCGTCTACCAGCTTAATGTGGAGAAAAATCTTTACAAAGCATGTCTGGCAGGTTGCGACAATATATATTCAAATACGTTTGTAAAGTCTTCAAAGAAATGTTCAAATGTATGAAGCTATGTCTAGCGCTGCTTAAAACCCTAGACCACGAGCCAGTTTCTTTAAATTTCTCAACTGCTATGTTATAAAAATGAGGATCATTCAATTTATGAGAACTCTAAAACACGGAAATGCTCATTTCTTACTAAAACTAAAAGTCTTTCATCTTAGGGATGCTTCTAATTAACTATATTTATTTATATTAGTTGATCCGGCAATTAACGTTGTTTTTCCATACATATTACTTTTATTGAATATTTTGGTGGCACGCTTGAGCCCCCCCACCCCCTCTTAATAAGGGGAGGTATTAAGAAATAAAAACTGTCCTATCTTTTGAGTTGGACCAAACAGTATGTGATTAAAAAACATTGAAATCGATTTAGTTTAGGATTCCATAGCGGACAAACAACGTGAAACATAATTTATGTATATTAAGATATTATACCATATTAATCGATTATGATCACTGATTTGCTTTGACGATTTCACATATTCTATCAAAATATAAATTGCTTCAGCAACAATCGCTACGAATAAATCATTCAGGACGAGTTATGAGACACATCTATCATATGTGGGTGTCTGTATTTTAGGAAGCTGATCAGTGACGTCATCATAAAAAATGGCCGTCATGGCCATCATGAAAAAGCTTTATCGTATTCAATGTTATACGTGTTTTAGGAAAACAAAAGATAAATATAGTTTATTTATCTTTTGTTTTCCAATAGACAATATTGAGCATACGCATCAATAACTGTTCTAACACTTCTTGCCCAGATTCGCCACATATTTGCTGCAATGAGATAAGGGTCTTGTGATCTATCATAACAGAGTATTGTAGTAGAGAGACAAGAATTAAACAACTTATTGTTTTATGTTTAATATACTAGGCTAGGTCTAGGCGATAGTCTATTCAGCTCAGGTCCTGGATTCGATCCCTCAGCCGAAAGTGTATAGAGGATTTTGAGGTTCTTCTCAAAAATCCAAGAAGTTTGGCGGGTGTTGTTTTGCTATTTCCTCATCATAGATGAGCACGTAAGGCCATCGGTCTCGTTTATCGCTAGAAATAGTCGATAATCGTTATCTGATCGGTAAAATACATATGGGGATCACCACTCATCTCACCAACCGATATACCGGTAATCGTGAACTGGAAGGTCTATAGACATTCGGTGTACTCTGCCTGCTTCGTAAGGGAACCGGACGTGCTGATACTACATTATATTTTCTTTACTTTTTCCAAAATTTTCTCTACCATCGCGCAAGTAGAATTTCGCAAAAATATAAATTAAACAACAATTATAACGTGTGCAAATGAACAAAACAAACGTTAATATTTAACTAACTTACGTCACTTCAATGATATAAAGTCACAAAAACGAAATGTTTCCGGGCATCAGAACGGACAAATAACAAACAATGTTATAAATCATGAAACGATATCATTGTTTACTCTCTCGATGATGCAATGGACCAAAACTTCATTTATTTATTCGGAACTAGCTGACTACGGAAAACGTTGTTCTGCCTTTTTAACTGCTCTTCTTTTTTTTTCTATATTTTCTCACATTTTAAACCTTCCCTGGACTTCAACAATTAATTCAAAATCAAAAATCGGTGGGGTGATCACGTAACTCGCAATGCGAAATTATCGTGATTGTTTAGTTATTGCAAGACACATAATAGCCTTATACATTAGTGGTAGTCGTTGCCGCTTGATTAGTTTTGATGCTGTGACATTGCAAAAAGTGTATCTAGTAACCAGCAAGCAATTGGCGATGTTTTTGATGATTTTTTCATTACGTTTAAGAGTCATCGCTGATCGCTGGCGAATTGCAAACGTTATATGATACGCCTACGGTTCAGCCGTTCTCGAGGTTTAGCGAGACTAACGAACAGCAATTTGCTCGATTTATTGTAATATCGCCTCTGTGTTCTGGTGGTCCGGCATTGGCGATGACTACACATCTTCCCGGGTCCGGGGTTCGATTCCCGGGTCGGGCAATTAAAAAAAGGATTTCAGTTTTCTAATAAAAACAATTTTGCTAAGGATTGGAAAGTGCCCGGTTGGCGATAGGCTTGCCACCTATCACATTTGTGGGACCAAGAAACTTTGGTTAATCTTGGGTGAACTTATTGTGCCTATGCCTACTCCTTTCTGGGCTGTCTTTGAAGGAAAGACCATTCGCCATTCTGCCAGGCAGATCGTGAAAGGCAAACTATTCTACATGTCACTGATTGTGATCACTAGGTGGTAGAATTCTGTCGAAATAGCCTCAGTACTTTTCAGTACTATACCAGTAAATATATATATATATATATATATATATATATATATATATATATATATATATATATATATATATATATATATATATATATATTACATGTCACGTTTTTTGTCCACTATTGACTCCAAAACTAATAAAGCGATTTCAATGAATTTTTGTAGATATCTACTGTTTGGTCCAACTTAAAAGGTAGAATATTTTTTTATCTCTATTAATATTATTAATTAATTAATATAGAAATATAGATAATAATAATAATAATAAAATAATATAGATAAGTAGTTTGTATAAAAGTACCTATGTGTAAAAGTATAACTTTCTTTTTATCATAAATAGCGAACAAGCAGAAGCCTCTCCTTATGGAAAGAGAAACCATTGCCTGTTAACACCAAAGATGTTAAAGGTGCATCGCTATCCGAGTGGCCGAAGTCTATCGGCTACCTTACCATCCATGACAATGATGATATTGCGACAGGAATAGGTAAGACGGTGGTACCAAATACCCTACCTAGTAGTGACGATGGTAGTGACTCGTGTAGGCAATTGGTCGCCATTTAAGACCTGCCTGGCAGAACAGCAGTTGGTCTATTTTTTAAAGGAGCCCAAACCAACACGGGAAAAATAAATTTGTTTTCAATCTTGAATTTGCTTGCTAGACTATGAAAAACTTTCAATAAGAAGGGATTATAAGAGTCTATCACGAAAGCATAATTTGATTGTTCGCAAAGTTTTCTATATAATACAATAGGGAATTGCCAGCATTTCGTCTTCTAAATATGAAATGAGAAGGCTTACGTCGTAACTCTCACGTTCCACCAGCAAAATGGGAAATAACTACATAATTCAAAAAGTCTTTTGGTAGAGCTTCATGTGAAAATACATTGGCGAGCATAAAATATGGGTCAATTATAAGAATTTATCTTTAAATTATGTGTTTGGATACTTCCATTGTAATTCCACTATTTGTATCCACTTTGTGTTGTAGCTGTATTTAATATTCAGTTTTATTTATAAAAGTAAAAACCAATACTTGTTTGAAACAGTCACTTTGTTACGTTTTGAAAACTTTGTTGAAGTTATCTTAATTAATATTATATTAATTATTAATAAATTTTAAACTTTAATACATTTTTCATTTATATTATAGACTTTATTGTATCATTGAAATATGCCTAACTCGTCTTTATGCCTATTTAAATAAGGATGAAAAAAGTCATAGCATCTAAAAATTGCGAGAGAATCCATAGTAATATTATAAATGCTGAAGTAACTTTGTCGATCTACCATTTGTCTGTCTCTTTTTTACGCGTAAACCACTGAACCGATTTAAATGAATTTGGTACAAAGATAGGTTAAGACCTATGAAAGAACAAAGGATAGTCTTTATCCCGGAAACCGCACAAAAATAGAAACTATGCGGGCAAATCTCCGAGTTTGTTAATCATATAAACCATTGTAAGGTGTAACTTACGTTATTTTTGAATTAAGAAATTTTCAACGATGATGAAGTCAGGAGCACAGCTTGTGATAATTTATGTGTTTCTAAAATCGTGACTACAAACTAGGTGTTAGACATCTGCAAAGTCTAAATCGGGTTTGGTGCCACCGCATTACATACTTGTATATACCTTCTGCAATAGCTTCGATGCTTGCCGATGTCATAGTCCGGTTTGGAGTATCAGGTAGCCGTTATTCACCGTAACACTTATGCATGTGGTATATAGCAACGCACCATTTACATACTTAGTGTTCATAGGCGATATATACCTTTTCTATAAAGAGAACCATCTGCTTGTTTGCTATCCTGTCCAATAAAATAATATACATATAAAATATGCCTGCTTTTCTTTGTTTAAATGAGAAAGATTAGTAGCTTTATGTGTTTCTTTGACATGCAAGCAAGGGTTTAGTGTTAAAATATAGTTATAAAAGAAAATAGAATAAAGAAAAATATTTCTAGGAATCTAAAAGCCAATCATTTAATGAATAAAATAATAATCTATGAAATAAAAAACAACTTGTTATCTACTCTAAACTCTAACTCATCTATTCAATAGAACAACGAAGTAAATACTTCGTTGATTATACGTTTATTATAATCAATTATTTTGATTTTGAACAGAAAAGAACTGACCGACTTTTTCATGATCGCGAGTGTATCTATAGCGCCTTTTACAACTAGGGCCTTCGTCACGGTTCTGTTAGCATACGGTATATTAACTATGTCACCATATTTCCTCTTTACAATGACTTCTCTTAAAAATCGACTATACGTGCTTTTGTGATGATATAACATTAATGCAAACATACGGCTTTATATATGAAAACAACTTTTACATGCTGGAGATAATAATTATGTATTTAAACGAGGAATTCTTGTACAATGATTTTCGTTCCATCAGGAGAGCCATCTGCTTATTTGCTATCTTATGATATAAAAAGAAATAACCCCACAGCACTATAGGAAAAAGTGTGAATTTTGAATAAAGCTTTAAAAAACGCTCAAGTGTGAGTCGGACTAACGCAAGAAGGGTTCCGTAACATGATCTGTACAAAAAGGTAAAAAAATCACAATTGTTGTTTGATAGCCCTTTTAAATATTTATTTTATTTTATATTATTTTAATTATTTATTTTTATAGTGAATATATAACTAAATATTCTGTGAATATTTCAAGTGTCTACTAGTTGTCGTTATTAAGATCGAGAAAAAAAACACAAAAAAATCGCGTTTGTTGTATGGAATGCTTAAATATTTATTTTATTCTGTTTTAGCCTTTGGGTACGGAACTCTTAAAAGTAAAAAAATATAGATGATCTAAATCAGAAGCCGTTAAAAGCTAAAACGGCATTTTTACGCTTATCAAACAATTTTATTGTTCTACAAGAATATGTAATATGTAGGTGTTACAGTTCTGCATTGTCTCGTCCGGGCCTGGTACCACCACTTTGCCTATTCAGGCCGCAATAGCGTCAGTGCTTGTCGATGTCGTGTTCCGGTTTGGAGGGTAAGGTAGCCTATAAACTTATGCATGTGGCATTAGACCTTGCCACTAGATAGCAACGCACTATTAACATCTTTGGTGTCTATAGGCGATGGTTGACTCTTTTCATCATGATACTCATCTGCTTGTTTGCTATCTTATGAAAAAAAGATTTTAAAAATTATCACAATAAAATTTTTATATTACTACGTAACATAGACTTCTTTTTTACTCGAATGACTAAAAGGAAGTAGTGTGTGTGGGTCACCCGAACGAAGTCGCAGGGAATAGCTAATAAACTATCTTTCAAATAATTCTTATGTTAGAACTGGGGTTTTCTACCAGAGTAGTCGGATCCGGGTGTACCCAGGAATAAGACATTTTTAGTACTCAGATACTATTCCATTATTAAACCCGGGTACTCAGTGCTTTGATCGAAGATTCATCAAAATTCATTTTTCTGTGAAGAAGAAAAAGAGCCACTTACCTCAAATCTGTAATAAGTTTCATTTAAATAAATAGTACAAGTACATGTATATGTTGATTTATTTTAAAATTGTTTATTCTTCGAAAAAAAATTTTAAGTTACAATCTATATACATATAATAAAATCGTAGGAAAGTCATGTATGTCCGGGGTAAACTCAAAAAGTAGTTCATGGATTTACTTCAAATTTTGCATGAATATTACTAACAGGTCGGGTCAACATATTATAACGCTAGCACCTACGGGGGAGGAGCAGTGCGAAGTAAACGAAGTCCGCGCGGACTAAGTCGCTGGCAACAGCTAGTTTTTTAATAAAAATAAATATTGCTGGACAAATTACATGAATTGATCTAACCCCAAAAGGAAGCAAATTGTTTGCTTGTGTTATGACTGTTAGTCAACGACGATACTAAAACGTAAAAATACATATAAAAATACTGTTACATACATAATAAACTCGCAAACCCAGAAATACAATAATAAATAAATATTCACGGGACATATTACACTGACTGTTCTAACCCCAAAGTAAGCAAATTATTTGCTTGTGTTATGGGTGTTAGTCAACGATACTAATACATAGAAATACATATATAAATCCATACTAATATTATAAATCCGAAAGTAACTCTGTCTGTCTGTCTGTCTGTCTGTCTGTCTGTTACGCTTTCACGGCCAAACCACTGAACCGATTTGGATAAAATTTGGTACAAATATAGTTTGAGACCCAAGAAAGGACATAGGATAGTTCTTATCCCGGAAATCTCACGAGAACGGAAACTATGCGGGTTTTTATTTTAGAATTTTTTCCACGCGAACGAAGTCGCGGGCACAGCTAGTACTGGAATAATTGTGTTTAATAAACACCCAAACCCGGAAATACAAACATTTATGCTCATCACACAAATGCTTGTCCCCGTCGGGGATCGAACCCAAGCCCCGTTGATTGCGTAGTCTGGGTCGCTAACCACTCGACCAACGGGGCGGTCAAATCTATGCTCATCATGGTTTACCGTGTATACATCCATATGCATTTAGTAAAAAATGGTTGTTTTAATATTATGAACAGACACTCCAAGTTTATTTATTGGTGTGGTTTGTATGGTATATATGTATACCTTATATATATCCATATACATTCAGTTAACAAATGGTTATTTTAATATTACAAACAGACACTCCAGTTTTATTTATTTGTGTGTGTACTTTTTACTAAATGCATATAGATGTATACACGGTACGTATACCAAAATAACATTTTTTACAATTTTTGTCTGTCTGTCTGTCTGATTGTTCCGGCTAATCTCTGGAAGGGCTGGAACGATTTTGACGGGTCTTTCACTGGCAGATAGCTGATGTAACAGGGAGTAAATTAGGCTCCTTTTTTTTTCAAATTTTTTCCATGCGGACGAAATCGCGGGCGCAGCTAGTCTTATATATAAAATTCTCGTGTCACAATGTTTGTTACCATACTCCTCCGAAACGGCTTGACCGATTTTTATGAAATTTTATATGCATATTCAGTAGGTCTGAGAATCAGCTTGTATCTATTTTTCATATCCCTGAATGCTAAGGGTGGTCCACCCCTAAATTTTTTATTTTATTTTTTAGATGATGTTTTTTGTTTTTATTTTTTTATGATACAGCAATAAAAATATATACAACCCTAAATTTTCACCCTTCTATTACCAACCCAATTTTTTAATTCAATCCATACTTAATGCGAAAGTCTGTCTTCTAAACCGCTGGACCGATTTTCATGAAATTTAGCATGTATGTAGTTAAAGAGACGAGGTCAAACATAGGCTATTTTTTTTTCAAAAATCAATTCTTAATGGATTGAAATAGGAAATAAAATTTGTATGAAAAGCTATCTGGACGACATGTTAATCTACTCGCGGGCGAAGCTGCGCGGGTCAGCTAGTAATTTATATAGTAATAAAACGTTTGCCGGGTCAGCTAGTTGCTTGTTAAAATTAAATTGCGCTTCGGAAACCGGCCGTTATTCACATACTTCACGCTATAGTAATAAAATGATACATTGTAAGAAAATTATCTCTTACCCGTCCCGTATATACGAGTATCCGAGTATACCCAGTATTCCCGGATACTCAGATATATCTAGGTGTATGTTGAGTATATTCATATGAAAAAATAATACATGCTACTCGGGTATCAAAAAAGTCAACCTTGCGAAAACCCTCGTCAGAACATTCAATTAACTGAAAAATACCTCTTGAACGCTACCGTGTTTAAGCGAAATTCTGCGAAATTTAATAAAACTTCCTTAAAACATCAAACGTAGAATTTAATCTTAAAAATTGTCGAAAGTAGAAATACTTTCGACAAGTTTTATCCCGACCATCCAACCTCGAGAAGTTTCGAACGTTTAACTTTAAAATTTAAATTTTAAAATACAGTTTTAATTTTTCCGCACATGAAAATAATTAAAATGAACTGAACGCCATTGCAATGTGCATTCGATGAATTAATTCCTACCGTATATAGACCGTTCTTCGGGCAATAATGAAATGTCTGAATTCAAATCGAATACTCACTGCATTTTGTCTCTGAATCAAAAATAAACCGTACAGATAACCACTTAAAGCTTATTTCATAATAAGACCTCGATACTTATTTATTATTATTACTATGGCTTAAATAAAAGTGATGAAAATGAAGGATGAGTTTGTACTCTTATATCTTGGATTTGCTTTTAGCAGGGATAGAAAATACAACGACGCCGATGTTGAAAGAAGAGTCTGTGCAGGGAACAGAGTGAATGGAGCGTTAGGTAGATTACTTAAAAGCACGGTTTTAAGTCAGGGTGCTTATCTTGCCTTTCATAATTATGTGCTTATCCCAACGCTATTATATGGTGGTTAGAGTTGGGTATGTCAGAAAGGGCATGAAAGTAGAATCAACGCGGCCGAGATGAGGTCGCTACGAAAAATATGAGGCGTAACACTCGCGGACCGGGTTCGTAATGTGGAAGTGAAAGATACCGAGCGAAGCTCAGTCATACAGGTACTAAAAAATTAAAAAACTATATATCGTTGGTTGACAAGTACAAGTTACTAAGTACAGTATTGGGCAATGTTACAATGTAATCAATTTAAACTCTATCTTGGCCTGGAAAAAGTCATCAAGTCATTAAACACATTTTCTAATTTTATTTATACTTTCTTTATATATGTTATCGTAAAGAAAAATTTAATTTAATAATTTTGTATCCATGTATAACTTCTAAATCTGTTCATTATTTGATTGCTAGCGATACCCGTGCGAATAAATTAGCGTTAAATAATAATTATCACTCTACAAAATCACAAAAACAATTTATTTTACTTCATTAAAATCTAGCAGTAGCGTGTAGTTTGGTGCCTTTTAAAAGTTTTTGGCGAATTCCACGGGATCGTTTTTTTTTCGAGATTGAAAGTAACCTATGTGTTATTCCAGGTCATCATCTATTAACAATTAATTGAAATTGTGCTAACAATTAATTACCAAAATCTTTTTCTTTTTGAATTACATTTTTTGGGTCCAGTATGATGGGCTCAGCTTACCATTTCATCGTTTCACTCTATTTTACACAACCACCCGCATACGTCTGAACTGGTAGAAAACAAAGGCTGAAATGAACAACGCTAGTCTAACCACGTAGCGTGATATGATAGCGCGCTAAAAGTTAAAAACCTTTGACGTACCGCCAACCGCGGTATACGCAGTCCGAATGTTTGCGACGATAGCCGATAATAGTCGGTCACATCTGCATGTATCGTGTCATTGACCGAAGCTTTGTGACAATAAACATGAAGTTGTATTATATCTGGAGGCAACACTTCTAATACCTACTTGAAATACAACTTTAAATACTGCTATCATCTTCTGAGGTCCTACCCTCTCTTTCTAACACAGCTGTATAAAAAGAGATGGGGAGACCTCATAGACAGAGATCTAACGTAAATATTTGTTTCAAATGATTAATACGAGTGCTAGCTCCACCTATACCTAATACTTCATGACAATAGACAGAAGTGTGGCCGCAGCATAATACTTCTGCATTTATTTTAAACAAGCTGAGCTCGCGACTCCGTCCGCGTGAAGAAATTTCGAAAAAAAAGCCTATGTTACTCCCTGTCACATCAGCTATCTGTCAGTGGAAGTCCCGTCAAAATCGGTCCAGCCATTCCAGAGATTATCCGGAACCAACAGACAGACAGACAAAAATTGTGAAAAATTCTGTTTTGGTATATGTATCGTGTATACATCCATATGCATTTAAAAAAAACCGGTTATTTTAATATTAGAAACAGACACTCCAATTTTATTTATTTGTGTAGATAAACAAATGTTGATGTTTTCTTAGAAATACTTTTTTGACGTGACGTCTTATGTCATTGTCATTGAACATTGAACATATATACGTCAATGGACGCTGGGTGTATGCACGAAAAAGCATGACTCATTATCTGTTCCGCCTAAGCCGAGCGTGCAAGCGAGAGTGCAGAAAAAATAAAATAAAAAGTACAATAGAGAGGCATAATTTTGTTCTTTTATGACGTCGTCATGTAAAATTATCGTCCGTAAGTTGACTTTACAGTCTACCAATTTTTTTGCAATTGATTTTACATTGAACGATTTACACTCTCTTTCTCAATACTTAATAGAAATACTTAATCGAATAAAGTACTCGATTACGTGTCTAAATTAAAAAATATACTTATCGATTCTTTATGGTATACACGTATCCAATTCACGTCAAATAAATATCAAACTGACTTTATAACACTCGATGCCGAATTTCACACTCTTTGTGAATACCAAACGCGAATTGGATTGAATATGACATATTCAAGCTCACTGAGCGTTTGTATCAACAGATTTTCTTCAAAATCATGTGACATTGCATACGATTTGACAAGAAATCGATATTTTATTAAATCAGTACATAAGTTACTCGCAATGTAAGACTGGGTTCATACGTCATTGTGTTGCATGTTTTTTTCCGTAGCCACATGGCAAAAAACGGAACCCTTTTGATTTTGTCATGTCTGTCTATTTGTCCGTCCGGCTGTCAGTTCGTACGTCACAGTTATTTTACACGGAGACTATGAGTACTGTATGGTTTAAATTTAGAAAATAGGTTTTATGAACCATTACAAAATGATACTTTTCCCCATGTTGGTTCCGGGCTCCTTTGTAGAATAGACCAACTGCCGTTCTGCCAGGCAGGTCGCAAAAGGCGACCGATTGGCTATACGAGTCACTACCATCGTGGCTATTAGATGGTAGTGTTCTGCATTGTCTCGCCCGGGTCAGGTACCAATGCCTTACCTATTCTTACCGTAATAGCGTCAGTGATAGTCACCGTCGTGTTCCGGTTTAGAGGGTAAGGTAGCCCATTACAACAGTGACAAACACTGACGCTATTGCGGCAGGAATAGGTAAGGCGGTTGTATAAGACCCGGGCGAGACAATGCAGAACTCTACCACCTAGTTGCCACGATGGTAGTGACGCTTTTTACGGCCTGCCTGGCAGAACAGTAGTAGACCTATTCTTCAAAGGAGCCCGGGACCAACACCGGGAAACTTGTCACTTGATTTTTATTGAGTATAGTGTCATTTAATATGTACATTATTTTGTCGATCAACCTGTATATCGATCTGCGCTTAAATGCAATTTGGTTTTTGATTTGAATTCAGACATTGAATTTCCGGAAAGAGCCGTCCATACGACTGGGATTAACTCATCGAATATCAGGCCTTCAGATCATTTCACTTATTTGCGTATACGGCAAAAATAAGCTGTATTTTAAAATTTCAATTTTTAAATTAAACATCGATAAAATTTGAAAGTAAAATTATTGTAATAAAGTATAAGTATATGGCCCACGATTTCTATAAATAAAATTTAATAAAATCTTAAATAAAAGTAATAAAAATAATAAAATCTAAAATAAAAGCAGCCTTAGTAACATCTTATTACCGTGGTTTAAAAGATAGTCAGTCCCGGGGTTTTACCCGCACAGTTCCCGTTTCCGTGAGATTTCCGGGATTTTTTTTATAGAAGAGGGGGCAAACGAGCAAGACGTGCACCTGATGGTAAATAATCACCGCCGCCCATGGACTTTTTGCAGTTGCGTTGCCGACCTTTTAAGAATGAGTAAGCTCTTTTCTTGAAGGTCCCTATGTCGTATCCGTTCGGAAATACCCCTGCCGGTAATTGGTTCCACAACAGAGTAGTGCGAGGTAAAAAGTGTCGGGAGAATCGCACAGTTGTGGACTTCCAGACATCGAGATGGTGAGGATGGAACTTCAAATTTTGACGCGATGTCCGATGGTGGAATTCGGCGACAGGAATTAATCCAAACAACTCGTCGGAACACTCTCCATGATATATACGATAAAAGACGCAGAGAGAACCTACATCTCTGCGCAATGCCAAAGAGTCAAGCTGTTTCAAGCAGATGGTTTATTTTACTAAGGGGATCCTCACCAACACGGTGTTTTCCCCATGCTTGTTGTTGTCGTGTTCTATTTTGGAGAGTAAGGTAGCCTGTAAACTTATGCATATGACATTGTCGTCCTACCACACGGATACTAACGTTCTATTACCATCTTTGGTGTCAATAGTTGATGGTTGTCTCTTTCCATCACGTGAGCTATCTGCTTCTATGCTATCTAAAAAGTATTGATTATGACATCAAAAGTATTTATAGCCATAAACAAAATATTTAACGCGTCAACATTTATCAGCATGCATGCAAAGCTCAGTATTGAGTGTCATATCACCAAGAAGTTGTAAGAAGTTAGCAACTATTGTCGACCGCCGCCGCAATCAGCCGTCTTTGTTGACTAACGTCGTTTTCAATTCAAATTCAGGCCACAATTCTGAAGTAATTCACAAACTGGCTTGTTTCAACAATAAGTGCCTTGTATTGATTTTATTACAATAAAGTTTTGCATTATTTTAAAGACACTGTATGGTTAAGGGCGAACTATAACTAACGCATAAAACTGAGATCTTGAAAATTACTCGACAGTAGAGATCTACTCGACAGTAGTACTCGAAATTACTCTCGACAGTAGTACTCGAAATTACTCGAAATTACTCACAGTAGAGAACTTCTGTCGAGTAATTTTCAAGATCTCAGTTTTATTGTTTTGTGAACACGATAATTTTAAGAAAATATATGTTTCGAGTCAAAACTTTTGACACAATTTTCTTATTTTAACGTCTTCATTAAACTTTTGGGAAGACAATATCAATCAAAACTTAATTTTTGTCCGTTCAAATATAATTTATATAAAAAATTACAAGGCTGCTTGGATGTCAAAAAATGTGTTTTTTTACGAAATCCTAGCAGCCTTGTATCCCATACAAATAAGTGTGAAACATTGTATGTTTGGATCTTTGATACTGAATTGTGCAAAAAAGTCTGGACTGATTTGGGTTAAATTTGGAACACAGATAGATGATGACCAGTAATAGCATGTGAAATACTTTTTATCCTGAAAGTACAAGTTAATTCCGTGGGATATAAGAAAAAAATTGTAATGCAGCGGGCTGCCGAGTGCAGCTAGATTTTATACATATAATGTCAAGATGGCTCCAAAATTTCCCTCAATTCGTATAGAACTAAGCGATTGCTGGTAATATGTAAGTGGTGACTTGGATTTTTTAACTATTTGTTTTAAAACAAACTCTAATGATGCTTTTATAAGTAATACCAGTTAGCTTTAAAAAATTGTATGTTTGTAAGTTAGTCAATATCAAAATTTTTTTTTTAAATTAATCTTTACAGCCCCCAATTTACGTAACTAAATATCGATCCAATCGAACCGCTTAAGAATTTTACATACATAAACGTCGCATCGTGCTATGACGTGATATAATATATAAGAAAATATGTAAGAAACCTAAACGCTTCAACTAGACTGACTTTTTTTTAATAGTAGAGGGGGCGAACGAGCAGGGGGTGCACCTGAGTGCTAAGTGTGAGTTTTTCTTTTCGCATTCGATCATGAGCACGTTTCGAGTTTACTAGGAATTTGTATGTGATTTGTTCAGCGCCACCTAGTGGTAAACGTGAGAAACCAGTTTACCACTAGGTGGCGCTGTACAAATCACATACAAATTCCTAGTAAACTCCAAACGCGCTCACTATCGAATACGAAAAGAAAAACTCACACTTAGCACTCTGATGGTAAGTGATCACCGCCGCCCATGAACATTTGCAATACCGGGGGTCTTGCAGCTGCGTTGCCGACCTTTTAAGAATGAATAAGCTCGCTTTTACTAAACTTGAAACGAGCCCCAGGCACTTTTGATAAGTCAATTTTTTTAATAATTATAACCAAATCGGAACGCGACCGCACACTGAGAAAATACGGCGGAAAAAACTCAGTTGACTTGTTTTTTTTTTTTTAAATACAAGTAATATAAAAATAAAAATAAAATAAATATCACTGGACAAATTACACGAATTGATCTGATCCCAAAGTAAGCAAATTATATGCTTGTAGTATGGGTGTCAGTCAACGATACTAATACATAGAAATACATATTATATAAATACTCTAATATATTTAATAAACACCCGAACCCAGAAATACAGATATCTGTGCTCATCACACAAATGCCTGCCCCTGCTGGGAATCGGACCCGGACCCCATGGATTGTGTAGTCAGGGTCGCTAACCACTCGACCAACGGGGCGGTCTGATGTGAATATGATATATGTTTATCCGTGAAAATTAATAGAGAAGAATATTGTTATTTTAGTAATATAAATTGTATTATTGGATATTATTTATTTATGTCATATAAATATCCAAAAATAAAATGTAATATAGCAATTTTCCTGACTAAAAACACCTTTGATTTCAAAGTAAATGAACGAATAAATGAATAATTAATTTGTTTTGATCCCGTCGAATCGATCATGCACACTTTATGCGATGTGATGGTCCAATTGACGCTTGCTGCTTCATAAATAGATATAACATGACCTACTCACTTTATTGTGGACTGTTTTTCAAACCGACTATGAAATAGATAATGTTATATTTCTTTTAGTCTTTGTAGACTCAATTTTGAAGAATAAATATCAATTGTCAGGTATAAATTATTAATAACATGTAATGGGACATTTTTCTTATAGTGATTTTATGAATTTAGTTGTAAGTAAGTTGTTAAGATAATTTATGAGCTTAATTTTAAAAATTAAGATTACTTAGATTATAATATGTATTTGCACGCCGGAATTGCCGGTAGATTACGGCTCTTGAAAAATTGTAACACCTATTTACTGTAACCTATTTAGTATTTAAGATATATTATATTAAGGCATCTTAAGATCAAATATTATAGTATCTTGGCCATGTGTGATGAGCTTTAGCGTGCCGGCATCACCTGTATTGTGACAATACTTTTTGAATTTTATTACACTGATTTCGTTAAGATTTATTACGTAGTTAAGCAACATTCACTTTATAGTTTATAATATCGGTTACAGATCACCATTAACAATCATGTCGTTCGACATGTACATTTTTTTTTACCAACAACTTATTTTTTGTGTAAGGTGTGAATTGTGAAACAGTTCAAGTGTCTAAATTAAAATTATTAGTCCATCATACTTTCTGCTATCCTACTAATATTAAAAATGCGAAAGTTTGTTTGAATGGATGGAAGTTTGTTACTGTTTCACGCAAAACGGCTGAACCGATATGGATGAAATTAGGCATACATATAGAAATGACACGGAATAGAAGGGAGAATTATTTTTTTATATCATAGAATAGCAAACAAGCAGATGCCTCTCCAAATGGAAAGAGACAACCATCACCTATAGACAACAAACATGTTAATTGTGCGTTGTTATCCACAAGACAGGGATGCATAAGTTTACCGGCTACCTTACCCTTCAACCGGAATGCGGTAGCAACAATTTTTCCCCGTGTTGGTCCCGGGCTCCTTTGAAGAATAGATCAACTGCCGTTCTGCCAGGCAGGTTGTTAAAGGCGACCGATTGACTACGCGAGCACTACCATCGTGACTACTAGGTGGTAGAATTCTGCATTGTCTCAAACGGATCTGGTACCACCAGCTTACCTATTCCTACCGCTATAGCGTTAGTGTTTGTCACTGTGTTCCGGTTTGATGGGTAAGGTAGCCGGTAAACTTATGCATGTGGCATTAGATCTCGCTACAAGAGAACAACGATTTATTATTAACATCTTTGGTGTCTATAGGCGATGGTTGACTCTTTTCATCAGGAGACCCATATGCTTGTTTGCTATCTTATGATGTAAAAAAACACATAAATTGCAGGTCAAAATATCCAATCTTTTATTAGTCAGCCTGTATATTAGACAAATAACCTCACAGTAAAGGAATTAAAACAACAAACAACGTGGAGTTTATTAAATTTTTGTGACCGACATTGTAACATGGTCATTTTTTTCAATTTACACTGTAACACAATTGGTTCAATTACAAGGTATAAAAGCTTCGTGTTTTAATTTTAAACTACTCGAAACGTGAGAGAGAATAAAGTTATGCTGTTTGTAATGCAAATGTTTAATTCGACCCTTGAAAGTCAATCTTCACTAAGTGACATTAAGTAAACTTTACAGGAGAGTGATTTAAGGTTCAAATATAAAATAAAAAAACATGAAAAATTACTTAATTGTAATAAATTTAATAACAATGAAATGTAATAAATTTAATTAAACGTAAATGAGGTGATAGCTTATGATTTTTTTATTTTATATTTGAACTTTAAATCACTCTTCTGTAAAGTCTCCAAAGTAACTAGCCCTAAATGAAAGGCAATCTTCACTAAGCGATCGCGACATTGAGTAAACTTTACAGTAGAGTGATTTAAAGTTCAAATATATATATATATATATATATATATATATATATATATATATATATATATATATATATATATATATATATATTTGGTAATAATGCGCTGGTTGACTCTTTTTATCAGGAGATCCATCGTCTTGTTTGCTATCTTACGATATAAAAAAAATGATTATCCATGATCAATCCATGAGATTTATTTTGATTCATTCTTCAAAAGAGAACAAGTATAGTACGGGGAAGGTTCTCAAAATGTGATCGTCGATCGATAGTCAAACTTTTCACAACCACCGTTGACTATAAGCTAGAATTGTGATACAACTTCTTGAGTTTAGTAAAATTGTCATATGTTTGCTTGGTCACGGTTGGGATGAATATTGGTCAGGTCGCTGATAAATTTATACATTTATAAACTCCATCATATTGGTCCGGGCTTTTTGTGAAAAATAGACAAACTGCCTGGTCGAACGGCATCGTCTTGTAGATGTTAATAATACGGCATTTACATCTCTGCTGTCTATAGTCGATGGTTTTCTCTTTCCATCAACAGAGTAAATAGTTTTCTTGCAATCAATCATTATAAAAGTAATCTTAAAATAAAAGAGATACTTTATTCTTCAAACAATCTGGGATGCAATATAAGTTCTCCTTATCCTCCTCCTCAATCTGGGGTGTTAATAAAATTAAGGTAATAATTGATATTACCTTAATTTTATTAACAGCCCAGATTTATAAGCAAATATACTTGTACGACAGTACGCCTTCGAGGCAATATCTGACAGAATAATAGAAAATTAAATTCGTTAATAACTTTCTAATTGGTTCGCCGAGGGAACACCCTTTATTTTTGTAATTAAATTAATAAGTTTCCTATTAATTTCGATATTTATTAAAAAGGATGCCTTTCACCTTTGAAACTTTGTGTCGTTACAAACTTTTTAAACTTTTAGTTAAATGTATCTTAAGTAGAAAAATGAATAAAAGTTTTTAATTAATGAAGTTGTAATAATCTTTTTTTGTATTTTCAGGTAAAACTTACATGTTGCTTCTGACAAGAAAACCAATTACTGGAGTAAAAGGGTTTGTTTAACAAATTATAAACAAATATTACAAAAGAGTGACTTAAATATTAGTTTAGAAGCGTAATATCAAATCTTCAAAGTATTCTTGAAACATTTTAGACAACCTTTTAAATTAAATTTTGCTTAAGATTGACGGGTTCCATTATTGATCACTGTATCGGGCAAAGTAAAATTTAGCTCGGAGTTTCGATTCCCGAGAAAAACAAAATTAAATTCCGGCTAGATCATCATGTCTCAGTTTCGATCCCCGAGTCGGGCAGAAGTAAATTTCGGTTCAGGTCATAAGGTCCCAGTTTTAATCCACGAGTCGGAAAATGAATCCGAATCAGATCACGGGGTCTTAGTTTCGATCGGGTCGGGCCGAGTAGGGCAGAATTAACTTAAATCATGAAGTTCCATTTTCGTCCCTGGGATTGGATTAACGTATGGTCTAGCTTAAATCATTCGATCCTAAATTCAATAATCGGGCTTAGCAAAAATAAATTTGCCACTTAGTTCATAAAGTCTCGATTTTTATCCTTGAGTCAAGCAAACGTAAATTCTGGCTTAAATCTTAAGGTCCCAGTTTCGATCCGCAAGTTGGGTAAAAGTAAATTTCGGCCTAGATCATAAATTTCGGGTCAGTTCACGGGACCAAGTTTTCTATAGTAGGGTTTGGCAAAAGTAAGTGGCAAATCAGTTCAAAAAGTGCCGGTTTTAATTCCTTAATAAAATTTCGATTCGGATTATGGAGACTTGGATTCGATTGCCGGTTCGAGTCAAAACGTTATTGAGGATTACATGCATAAAAGGGGGATCAAATGGAGTCAAGACTCACCTGACGGTAAGTGACCACCAGCACCCATGGAAAATTATACTACAAAAGATCTTTGCCGATACAAGATGCCTTTCACGAACGAAAAAGCTGTTTTCTTGAATGTCCCTAAGTCGTATTCGTTTCAAATAAAGAGTTAAATAGTTTATAAAATAATATCTTTACGCTCGTATCCCCGAAGGTGTAGGCAGGGGTACAACAAGTGCACCCATGATTTGCCGAAGATACTACGTCCCACAATGCGATAGGTGGCAAGCCTATCGCCAACCGGACGCTTATTCCAAACAACGCCCCGGGGCTTTGTTCTTGTCAGAAAACTGAAAAAACACATTTTTGAATTGCCCGACCTGGGAATCGTACCCGGGACCTCATGTGATCAACTCAAACACCAGCCCCCTAGACCAGAGAGGTGACAACTTAGTATATATTAAACCAAACTCCGAACAGATCATTGTTCATAAATTAAACTTTATAGACATTACATTGTTGTGGCTTACCAAACAAATGAATCATCCTGTATAATTAACTGAACCTCCCAAATGGATTTCCATCCCGTGACAGGTCTCGATAAATCTTAACAGGTCCAGAGCAGATTCGGAAAATATGATTTATTAGAAAAACTAAAGGCACTTAAGATCAGACATTGAAAAATTAAACAAATTAGTTATGTTCGGAAAGAGATTGTATTTTTTATATCTTAACTAGTTAATCCGCGCATCTTCGCCCGTGAATAGATTATCATGTTCGTGATATAATTTGTTATACAAAGTTTCATTTCCTTCCCCTTAAGTGACAATTTTTCAAAAATAATCAGCCTTTGTTTGACTCCGAGTCTTCAAGTATTTCACTGCCCAATTTCAACAAAATCGGTTAAGTGATTTACTCGTGAAAGATTAATAGATAGACATACATATAGACAGACAGATTATTACGTTGTACCTAGTTGTCGTTCTACGAAGATTATTATTTACCTAAGGTAAGCCTCTGTCGTACCGATTTTGAAATAAATGCATTCAGTAAATTTCTTGCTATATCGTTTTTTATTCATATTTAGCGCTGCAATTCATAAGAAAGATACTAAAGGAATCAACATCATAAATTCTATATCTTAGAAACATAATAACTTGTAGTTTTCTCGATGGAAAAAAAATTCAAAGTTATGACTGAACAAATAGGAAAATGCTTAATATGGCGTAAATACTTTTTTCCATCCATCAGTTCTTAAATAATAGCAATATATATATATATATATATATATATATATATATATATATATATATATATATATATATATATATATATTGAAATTATTTCAATATCCACACTAATATTATAAATGCGAAAGTCTGTCGTCTGTCTGTCTGTTACGCTTTCACGAGTAAACCGCTGGACCAATTTTTATGAAATTTGGCATGGATATAGTTGAAGATCCGGGGTCAAATATAGGCTTTTTTTTTTCAAAAATCAGTCCCTGGAGGACCGAAATAGGGGATGAAATTTTTATTAAAAGCTATTTGGACGACTTATTAATATACTGGCGGGCGAAACTGCGCGGGTCAGCTAATTTCAATATAAATGAACTATGCAACACGTCTTTATAACGTTCGCGTATGAACTGTTGGTGGTTGGTGTGAATATATGGGTGTGAAAAATATATATATATATATATATATATATATATATATATATATATATATATATATATATATATATATATATATATATATATATATATATATATATATATATATATATATATATATATATATATATATATATATATATATATATATATATATATATATATATATATATATATATATATATATATATATATATATATATATATATATATATACTCCCACCGTATGGATTACCCAAAACTACTTTATAATATTAGTATGGATAATATATCAAAATCAAATATGCGAAGGATGCGAGACAGCGGTAATAGCTTGAGTATTATTACAGCTGATCGTATGATGGGATTTTTGTAAGACACATACTTTAATTACATATTTGATATTACCGCCCCGTTGGTCGAGTGGTTAGCGACCCTGACTATGCAATCGATGGCGCTCGGGTACGATCCCCGACGGGGACAAGGATTTGTGTGGTGGGCATAAATGCTTGCATTTCCGGGCTTGGGTGTTTATTTTAGAGATAAAAAATTGCGTTGGATGCCATTCAAAGTATACAGCTTTTGGAAAATTTAAATACTGTAATTTATAACAAACATAAGATTTTTAAACTGTTTGAAAAAATCTGTGTTTAGATATAGAAAGAGCAAATTATTTCGAGCTAAAAACTTAGTGAAATGTTTTAGAGATTGCCCACTGAGTTAACCGGTAGACAGTTTTTTTAAATATTTGCTACCTTAGAAACTCGGTCATATAGGAAGCAATATGGACTTTGACGTGAATATGTCTTTAAATTTGCCTTTATAGGGGGGGGCGGTTCAAAAAAAAGATGATAACAAAATCGTATATAAAGTTCGATTAAGTTTTATTCGAAAGCTCTTGCAAAGATTTATTGATTGTGCAATTAAAAAAATAATTGTAAATGCATACGCCATATATATATATATATATATATATATATATATATATATATATATATATATATATATATATATATATATATATATATATATATTGTAACAGACTTCATCTATCCCTTAAGAGGTTTAGTGCAATAAAAGAAAATAATAAGAACCTATACTATTTTTTTTTATTAAAATATGTCAGTGTTAGGTTTAATAAATAATATCAATGGAATTAAAGGCGAAAATAAATAAAAAAACTAATTCTCAATAATATATAAGACCTAACATATAAACATATAAAACCTTAAAAGGGGGAACGAATATGAAAAAATAGAATGACGGGATGGAAAAAGAAAATTGGAAAAAATGGAGAGAAAACGGGGAATTTTGTTTTAAAGTTCTAGACGTTATAAAAGAGATTCTTCGTTTGAGACAATAATATAGATAGAAATACTCTTGAATGTGAGAAAAGATAATTCGTAAAAAAATTTATTGATCAAAACCGTGAGTATGTAGAATAGAGATTTATTCAGGGATTACGTATGTATTTATGCAACTTCGTATTTGATATGGTAGTCGTTGAGTTTATTTAAATCTAGCAGTATTGGTAGAATGTAGTTTTATTAGAAGGTAAATCTTTTGAATGTTGACTATACAATTTTAATAAACATATTACCGATAAATATGTGATTAGGTTTACAAGAATGAAATTGTGCAAAATGTTGTGTAAAGGTGGATCGATCCTTGACTGAGTGAAGAATGTTTGTTGTATGAAGAAAGGAAATTATTTATTTTCAAAGAATAGCTTATTGAAAAGATGTTTAATAACATGGAAGAAACGTGGACTTGCTTGATTTATAGAAATTGTGTGATCCTATTATTAGGGAAGCCTATTTTGATTTTAGGAAAATAAAACCATAATTTATGTTGTTATTTAAATGTTCTTTTCTTTCCATAAAAATGTGAGCAATGGTTGTGGAGCAATTGCTGTCTTACAGTTTTGCAGCAGGGTTGCACAGGTGATGTAGTTCTTCCAATCTAAATAATTATGAATGATCAGATGATAGTGTGTGTGATAAATAACTCATTTTGATTTTATTTTAGCAGAATCGTACAAGTGACTAAGATTATTATGTTTGTACAACTATACAAGACTAAGTAATGGCTTTACTTTATCAAATTTCAGTGCTTGACGGATAATAGTTTATTAATTAATTAGGAAATGGATTTATAGACTTAATTATGTGTATATAGATTTTCATCATCGGTATTTCAAGGAAACCCATTGCCTTTAGACACTATTATTATTACACCTATACCTTACAAGTGACTAAAATTCCTATATTTGTTTATTTTCATAGAAGTAAAGAAAAGGCTTTATATTATCAAATTTCAGGACATGTTGGCAAGGCAGTTTATTATTTAACTAGGAAATAGAAATAAATGATTTAATTACTTTATATTATACCTTTATCGTCGGCATTGTGAGGAATCCCGTTGTCTCTTGACACTTATTATTGCATCTATACCTTACAATTGGCTAATATTGCTATGTTTGTTTATTTTTCGCAGGAATAAGTAATGGCTTTGCATTATCAAATGCCAAAAGCATGTTGGCTAAATAGCTTATTAACTAACAAGGAATAGATTTATGTGCTTTAATTGTTTATATTATACTTTTATCATATGCAATTGAACTATCATTATTGCATCTTTGCCTTACAAGTGGCTAATATTGCTACGTTTGTTTATTTTCATAGGAGTAAGAAATGGCTTTGCATTACCAAATTCAAAAGCATGTTGGCTAAATAGCTTATTAATTAGGAATAGATCTAAATGCTTTAACTACTTTATACTATACCTTTCATCATCGTCATTTTGAAGGAATTCTATTGTTATTAGATACTAATACTACTACACCTGAATTAATATTATCAACTAGTTTCAACGTACAACCCGCAAAATTATAGGAGCGAATCCCGCTGGATCACTAGATTTTCCCGGGATAATAAATAGCCTATGTGCTAATCCAAGTCATCAACTATCTGTGTGTAAAATTTCATTCAAATTCGTAAGTTTTGCGTGCGTTTTTATCTTTTAAAATCTACTAACTGGTGATAGCTACCACATATCTTTATAGATGAGAACCGGCTAAGGAATTCTTAGAATAATTTCCATAGTACAGTTGATCCTGCTTGTTATTTAAACTTTAGGGATCGAGAGCTGATTCCTTTGGAGTCTTCGAGGCCGCGTGGGGGTGACTTCTTTAGCTGTCGTCGGAGCTGAATGCAGAGTTACTGTAGGTTTGTTGCAGAGTTGGAGGTATGGCAAATACGATTTTAATTTCTGCATTGTTATAATTTTGGGCAGTTATAATTTTTTTTATGAAGGAACAATTAGGTGATAGGGTAGGGCGTGTAGATATTAGGTGGAAGAACTGATGCTTTAATATATTGAGGAATTTAAGGAATACTTTGTTTATTATTGACTTTCAATTAAAACTAGGTGATTCAAGCTTAGGAAATATTTATTATAGAAACTTTCTCTAGTTTAAATGATTACTTGAATTAATGCTTCAAATTGGAAATATTGTTAGGAGGAAATGGGATCTTTTAGGAGTTGAAAGCAGAAGGTCTGTCATTGTAGGAATAATATATTATAACCAATAAGCGGGGGCATAAACCTACACAAAATTCACACGAAAACCTACCTTAATATGAATTATTAAAATTTTGAAATGTTAATACGAATTATTATATCCTATTATAAAACTAAATATTAACTAATACGTAAATTAATTGCATAGGCCAGTCTCTTAAAATCAAATCTTCATAAAACATTATTTTATTTACAATCAAATTTAAAACCGAGTACAAATATTAAACGAGATAATCACAAACTAATACAAATTACTCTCTTCGTGTCTAACAAAGGAATAATTAATATAAACTGAATTGTTGAATTAAATTTGGAGCGAAAATCTTAAATGACTTTAATAAAGCTTCAGGAAGTTAGAGTGCAAGAGAGGAATGAATGAACTTTAGTCCAAACGTATTATGTTTATTTAACCATATTTTGTATAAATTATTTACTTAATTTAATTATTTATTTATTTATTGTATTCTTATTTTATATTATTTATATAGGGATTTAAGAGGATAGGAATTATAATATTAAACTTCTTCATTAAATTAATTCTTTTGGATAATTGGAATATTATTGTTTATAGTGGCAGTGCATAACAGATCTTTTAGTAAGATAGGAAGTTTACTAAATAAATCTGAAATTAAGGTTAATTACTAATTTTGGATTAGATATTTTTACCTTTTACCTTGGTAAATAGATCATGTCATCTTCATCTCTGGGGAGTATCGACTTTACGAAGGCAACAAGTTGTGCTGTGTATATCTATATAACGACACACATGTAATGTTGTCATTATGGTCATCTTCTCTTCACCAGTGCAGACACACGGTTAATATGCCCCTCTGTCGCGAGCAAGGTGTTTGGGGCGATAACCCAGATATACACCCAACTATACCGCCAAGCAAAGTTGATCCATTTTCATATCTAATCATCTCAGACATGAACTATTTTACAGAACTAGAGTTATTTGTCTAAATTGTTTATCTGTATATATTCATGTATTAACCTGGATTCCATGATTGAATCTCTACATCATAAGGATTGTACAAATGAACTTTACTTATGATTATTCGGGTGGATAGATGTTTCATAATACTGTTCACTTAAAGCAACAATAGATCTAATAAGCGTTGATTTCTAAAAGTTCAGACCTTATTAAATTCTGAAATTTGATTAAAGAGAAATTGAAATAAGAGTAATAGAACTCTAATAGTCTGGAGAAGACATAAATAACTTAGTTTCATTAGAAAACGAGTATAAGACGAATTGTTTGGATTCTGACTAAGATGTATTGAGTATTCAATCACAATATTAAAGAGTTCAAAGATCTTACTAAATTTCATCTATAACTTCAAATTCGATTAATAAGTAATATTTCATTGCTTGTGGTGACTATAAATTATTAGGGTTATAGGAGGAAATTTGACTATAATATCTTTAGAACAAAGGTTAATTTCTAGTTCAGTAATAATTTATTTTAATTATTTGGCTTTTTGATTGGACCATACCTTCGTCACAAGGTAGTGTCGACTTTGCGAAGGCATCAGGGTTGTATGCATGTTGCATGCATTGTGTATATCTATATAAAGACACATATAATATTGTCGTTATGGTTATCTCCTCGTTACCAGTGCGTGGTACTCGGATAAGCCCTACCGCAAACAGTGTATTCAGAGGGTTAACCCAGATAAACACCAACTATCTATCGCCTAGCAAAGTTGCTCTATTTACATAACTAATCAAATCTTCAACCAGGTATGAGCTACATCACAGAGCTGGATATATTAAATTGCTTGTTTTAATGTATTTTTATACATTAACCTGAGTTCATTTGACTTTCGTCATAAGGATTATCTTAATTGATTTTACTTATGAAATTTTTATGATTTGGATTATTTGAAGTTCATTGCGAGCAATGATTACTTTTATATATGTTTATTTATCGCGTACCGACTATTAATGTTTCGGTATTGTGATTGAAGACAACATATTATCTTGTCTTAGTTTTTTGTCAAGTAATTGTTAAAACAAACTTGCACAAACTTTAATTGTATACTTGAGAAACATATTTATTATTTGGCCTTTTGACTGTGCTCAATACAAATGATGCACCTTTGTCATGCCAATATTTAATTATTATTTTGTTACTGTTTGTTACTAAATAACAACAGTATATATTTTTATCAACATTTACTTACTTCAAGTCAATGCTTAATTGTATACTTGAGAAACATATTTATTATTTGGCCTTTTGACTGTGCTCAATACAAATGATGCACCTTTGTCATGCCAATATTTAATTATTATTTTGTTACTGTTTGTTACTAAATAACAACAGTATATATTTTTATCAACATTTACTTACTTCAAGTCAATGCTTAATTGTATACTTGAGAAACATATTTATTATTTGGCCTTTTGGCTGTGCTCATAACAAATGATGCACCTTGGTCATGCCAATATTTATTTATTATTTTATTAAACTGTTTGTTACTAAAATAACAACAGTATATATTTTATCAATCTTTATTTACTTCAAGTCAATGCTTAATTGTATACTTGAGAATTATATTTATTATTTGGCTTTTTGGCTGTGCTCAATATTAATGATGCACCTTGGTCATGCCTATACTCATCAACTTCCAAACAATGTATTCACATATTTGGACATTAAACTATATGGCTATCACTTTGTGACCCACAACAGTAATGCCTATCTGCCATTAACTTGGTTCTTCATAATATATTGATTTTCTCTTTGAGATTAAGGACTTTAGTTCCTTTTAGTTTCAATATATTTCTGGGGAATACGCTAGGATGGCCTTCAGCCGGCATGGTATTCACACATGTGAGGCGAGGCGGCGCCTCTTACATATCCCACAATAATAAAATTGCGGTACTAAAGTGCTCTACAACTTCCAACCTAAATATTACAATAATTTTGTCCATATATTCCATACTACCATACTTCTTTCCTTTAGATGAAGTCAATGTAATTATTAATATCATCATATCGCTCTCTTAAGCTATATATTTTATTATGTATTTTATGTATATATTTAATATATTATTCCCTTCCTTAAAGTCAAATATCTTTATTATGTATTTATGTATTTATGTATTTATGTAATATATTACTCCCTCTCTTATGCCAAATATCTTCAATATATTAAATTTTAGTCCTTTAAATCAATTTATAGTATACATTTCCTGATAAAGTATGGTTGTTTATAAGAGATGAAGTGTACCTTTGAAAAGAATGAATGGATAAACTATATAACACAAATAGGTCCTCAATTTAACACTAGATGAATCTTTTGGCCAGATAATATGATTATAACTCTGTTGACTCCTTTATAAACGAAATATAACAGACAATTTTGTTATATTTAAAATGTGAGTTTAGAGGGTCTTCGGGAGAGTTCCTTACAATACGTATATATATACATATACATATATACATATATATATATATATATATATATATATATATATATATATATATATATATATATATATATATATATATATATATATATATATATATATATATATATATATATATATATGGGTGTATATATATATATACTTAAAAAAACAACACATAACCAAAATATTATGTTTATTGCTTTTCAAAATAATCTCCTTTACATTTTACATATTTTTCATGCGATTGAATCAGTTTTTAAAACAGGGGGACCACAGATCTGAAGGCATGTTTTCTACGTGCTGATTGGACGTTATCACTGTCTCTTCGGAGTTGCTAAAAGTAAAACCTCACATCAAATCTTTGATTTTAGGGAAAATACAGAAATCACAGGGTGCTAGGTCGGGGCTATGCGCAGGATGAGTGACGAGATGTACTTTTTCGGAAGCTAAAAATGACTTTGTTTTGTTGGCCGTGAGTGAAGAAGCGTTATCATGGTGTAGGAGAATGCGGCTTTTGGGTCGTCTTTCGCGAATTTTTTTCTAACACCCTGGGTAAACAAATGGTAGAATACCACTCGGCATTAACACTTTTTTGATCTTCAAGTGGAATTGCACAGATGCGACCCGTAGCTAAGAAAAAAACGAGGTCATTTTTTTACCAACGTTTCTCGCCTGTCTCACTTTTGTTGGCCTGTTCTCATTTTCAAACACTCATTCACAAGATTTCTGTTTTTTTTTCGGGTTCAAAATAATAAATCCGCGTTTCGTCTCCTGTGACAATGTCATAAACAGCATTAGAATATCCGTGGTCGTACTTCAGTAGCATCTGTGAGCACCATTCCACGCGAGCCCGCTTCTGCTCCGCTGTCAGTTCATGAGAGTTCCAACGACAACAAAGTTTCCGAACTTTCAATTCTTCGTGTAAAATTTTCTGAATTTGGCTCATACCAATCCCTAATAGTCCTTGAATTGTTTCATAGGTAATCCGGGGGCTTTCATAGGTAATCTTTGACAGCAGTATAAGGCCGCCCTTCACGAAATTCGTCATGTAAAGAAACTCGACCTCTCTCAAATTCGACCAACCATCGCCTCACGGTTTTTAAACAAGGTGCTTTTCTCCTAAAAGCAACTCGAAGACGAGCGGCACAGTCATGCGGAGAAAGAGAACTTTTAAAATCATAATAAATCATCGCTCTAAAATCTTTTCGATTAAATTCCATTTTCGTTGCGTACGTAGAACTTTGATGTGTGATAAAAAACAATTGACAAATCATTTCCCGCCAATTGGTTTTTTTTTATTACTAAGAAGTTTGCAACGTTTTAAAAATATAACATTCGAAATTCAAATAGTTCCGATTAGCTAGAAGTGCAAAACGTTTAGTGTGCCCCATGTATCAAAAAATATTTTTTTCAAAAATGTTCATCTTTGATAAACGAAAACCACTAGATCATAAACTTAAAATAACCACTAGACCATAGAGGCGATTAAACGTGTAGCTATTAATTTAATACAAGATTGTGTTCTTTCTACATCTTTTAATCGGCCTTTGAATTCACATCTAAACCTATCATGTACTTGAGACAAGCTGTAAGTTTTGCTTAAATGAATATTGTATCATCAAAATTCAGGTTCAACAGGCACATCAAGCGCATTTAATATAATCTGGCAGTTCAACCACAGACAATATTACCAACTAAAGTTGTGAATAACAGAATATAATATACTTTAACGAAGTGTTCATTCAAAAGAAAATATCGGGAAAAATGTAGGAGTGAACAAATTGGCCGCCTCGAATGGCGGGAAAGTGCGAGACACTGGGGAAATCACAAGTCGTGGCAACACACCGAGCGTGAAAAACATTTGAAATTGACGTAAATTTTCCTAACTAGAAAGGAAGTTTATTTTCTCAAATATATAAGCGAAACTACTGATAAAGATCATCATTCCTTCAGATCAGGTTCAGATCAGAGCCCCTTTTGAAGAATAGATCATCTGCCATTGCGCTAGGCAGTTTGTAATAGGCAAACGATTTTTTTTTTTATGTCATAAGATAGCAAACAAGCAGATGGGTCTCCTGATTGAGAGTCAACCATCGCCTATAGACACCAAAGATGTTAATGGTGCGTTGCTATCTTGTGGCGAGGTCTAATGCCACATGCATAAGTTTACCGGCTACCTTACCCTCCAAACCGGAACACGACAGCGACAAGCACTGACGCTATTGCGGCAGGGTGATTGATGATACTAGGTGAAAAATTCTAATTCCCCGTCTGCGTCATAAGAATAATTCATACGAAAAGTTTAAGCCTTCTTTGTCCAAGGGTTTAGGCTGGGCGCTGATATGTCAGTCAATGAGTTAGGATATTCCTTTTATATATTTATGTGTTTCATTGGATAGCAAACAAACATCCTGAAGCTTAAAGGTCTAAATATAAAGTGCTGTAAGTAGTTTCGTGCCGAAAATCTTATAATAAAAACTTACTTAGTTTCAGTTCTAGTTAACATATTATGCTACTAGCTGTGCCCGCGACTTCGTTCATGTGGAAAAAATTCTAAAATAAAAACCCGCATTATTTCCCGTTCCCGTGGGATTTCCGGGATAAAAACTATCCTTAGTCCTTTCTTGGGTCTCAAACTGTATTTGTACCAAATTTTATCCAAATCGGTTTAGTGGTTTGGCCGTGAAAGCGTAACAGACAGACAGACAGACAGAGTTACTTTCGCATTTATAATATTAGTATAGTATGGAATTGGAATTTGCAAAGTTAAATATATCCAGACAAATCTCTTTAAAATTAAATTTCAGTTTTAAACACATTTTTATAAAAACTTTTAAACTTCCACGGTTATTATAACACTTATTTGTATTATTAATAAACGGGTTTTACCGCGATTCGTTTTTATTTTAATTTCCCGATATTTTGACGCTGTTAGAGGCGTCACGGTCACTGGTAACTCAAGTTATCCGGGTAGGATTCCAAAAACTAAGAGTAGGTAGACAAGGTTGTCTCCCCTCTTTCTAATTCTACCGTACTCCTAATCCTCCAGATACTTTCATTTGACGGTCGAAAGTATGCAATATATATTCGTTAATTACTAGAATCTTAGAGTTAGTCACCCGGCTTTTGAACTGGGTTCATTAATAATTCAATTTGAAACTTTAGATTATTTCTTGAATATTTCTCTAAGGAAAGATAAGAATGTAAGACATGACATCTTATTTGCTCTAGAATTTCCGGATTGACCTCACATCCCATAATAAGCCTTCATTAAGTAGCCACTAGATTTCTGTTCTTTATTTATTTTTTATTTTTTTGACTTTCTGGTATACCGTCGACACAGTTTTCTAAAGAACGACATCGCGGGTAGTGTGAATCGGTTTGATTAACACGTAAAACAACCCATATATTATTATGAATGGATGCTTTTCTGATGGAAAGAGAAATCATCGCAAAGCCCAAGTTGCCTCAAAAAAACTTGGTATTCTGGCGAAGGTGAAACAGTATTTCAGCCCGGGACAGTTGTTCAACCTTTATCAAGCACAAGTCCTTTCGAGCATGGAATACTGCTCTCACTTCTGGGATGGATCCGCCAAATACTAGCTGGAGACACTTAAGGCGATAGAGACGCGTGCCAAGAGATGATCTTGCAGTGCTAATAAACGACGATGATCTTGTAGGCAAAAAACTCCAGAACCTCGCTCATCGCCACAGAGTGGCTAGTTTATGGGTTTTTTATTGGATACACTTTGGAGAGTGTGCTGCGGAATTGCACGATTTGATTCGGCCATCGCCATTTTTCTATCGATCGTCAAGGCGCACAGATTCTAGGTATCGCCAAATGATCGATGTTCCACTTACCCGGATAAAGCGGTTCGACTCAACATTCTCCATTCGCACCGCAAGGGACTGGAACATGCTTCCTGAGTCTGTGTTCCCCGACGAGTACAATCTGGGGATCTTCAAGAGAAGAGTAAACAGGTACCTTCTAGGGGAGCGCGTTCCATCTTAGACCGCATCTTAGCATACCATCAGGCGAGATCGTGGTCAAGCGCAAAAAAAATACCACCTATGTATACCGTAGATGTTAATGGTACGTTGCTAATCATGTGGCGAGATAGCAATGCCACATACACAAATCTACCAGCTACCTTACTCTCCAAACCAGTACACAACAATGACAAGCATTGATTGCGGAACTCTACCATCTAGTAATCACGATGGTATTGACACGTATAGCAAATCGGCTGCCTTTTAAGCATTTTTTTGCTCGATAGAACGCCAGCAGGTCTATTCTTCAAAGAAGCCCGAACCAATAGGGGGATAGTATATACAATTAGTACGGATTTCAAGTGGGTTTTTTTGAAAAATTCTAATCATATGAGAAGATGGACGAAGTCGCGGGCACAAGTAATATTGTATAAAATTACAACTCGAATATTGAACTTTTGTTATGTTTTACATGACGACATCTGAAACTTCTAAATGGATCTTGATAGATAGAAAAGAAAGCTTTTGTGTGTCCCCAACTTAAATTGTACTTATTTATATTTGTTTGACGTATTTCTGTTTAAGGTACATTTCAGAGGAACATAGTGTAAACTAATGCTTTTGCGCAAAGCTGCTCATAGGTGATTTAGATGATGCTAACATTCATGCAGATCTTCTGATGAAAAAAGAAATCATCGGGTATAGACACAAAATGGCGCGTTGCTGTCAGTGTGGCGAGATGCCAACTCTACCAGCTAATAGTTTAATCAACTTTATAGTTTGTTGGTTAGCTATTTAGTGATAGTGTGTGTTGTATTAGTTCTGGTACGTCTTGTGGTAATAAAATTATTAAAACTTTTATGAGACATTATTAACTATTAATTAAAATCGGCTCCGCTCACGTTTGATCCGTGTAAGTTCCGACATGCTTCAGACTTGTATGAGTCATTATTTTTATTATAGATAGGGAAGCCCTTGACCACGATCTCGCCTGATGGTAAGCTAAGATGCGGCCTAAGATGGAACGCGCTTCCCAAGAATGTACCTGTTCACTCTTCTCTTGAAGATCCTCAGATTGTGCTCGTCGGAGAACACAGACTCAGGAAGCATGTTCCAGTCCTTTGCAGTTTGAATTAAGAATCTTGATTCAAACTGCTTTGTCAGAGTACGTGGAATGTCCACTATATGGCGATGCCTTTCTAGGCATCTGTCCTTCCTCAGGGTGAGTTAGACGTTCGCTCGCTAGCGTCTCGTCTGGAACTCGTCTAATGCGTTACGAATTATGTAAGTTGATACTTTTTCCCGTGTTGGTTCGGAAAAACAGAACGTCCGCCATGCTGGCAGGCAGTTTCTAAAAGGTGAATGATTTGCTATGTGTGTCGCTACTATCGTAGAGTATCAGTAGAGTTCCGCAACTTTTTGGGGGTTTTGTACCACCTGTCGTAATAGGGTTTAGGCTTGTTACTATGTCGTTCCGGTTTGGGGAGTAAAGTAGCCGGCAGACTAATAAATGTAGTGCCGTTGTACTCTTTACTTGGATATATATTGTACTAGCTGTGCCCGCGACTTCGTTCGCGTGGAAAAAATTCTAAAATAAAAACCCGCATAGTTCCTGTTCCCGTGGGATTTCCGGGATAAGTATACAGTCTATGTCCTTTCTTGGGTCTCAAACTATATTCGTATCAAATTTTATCCAAATTGGTTCAATGGTTTGGCCGTGAAAGCGTAACAGACAGACAGACAGACAGACAGACAGACAGAGTTACTTTCGCATTTATAATATTAGTATGGAGTATGGATTAAATGCACGTCTTGTTTTGTTTTACTTGATTTTTATCTATTAAAACTACCAGTTTCGCGTTTTATCGCATCATCAGGGCAAAACTCAATATTGTTTTAACTTTACTGTTTCACAATAAGGCAATTATAATTTAATTCCCACAGATTTTCCGTACACAAGCATCATCAGGATATTTACAGTTACAAACGCCAAATGCTGCCAATGAATATTGTAGAGTACAATGCATGTGGCATTGCCATCACGCCACACGGATAACAAAATACCATTAACATATTTGGTATATACAGGCGATAGTTTTTATTTTAACCAGGTTAGTTATGCTTATGTTATGCTGATGTAAGTTATGCTTGTTCGCTATCTTATAATATAAACAATAACGTACATATGACGTATTTCAAGAGTAAATTTTACCTACTAAATAAAGAGTATATGAAGTTTGAATTTTTGGGATTAACAAAATGTGTTATGAAGAAAAAAAGTCCTGGATATTATTTGACAACAGAGTAGTAAATACAAATCTAAAGTACTATTTTCTGACATAGCAAATCAATATTATACTTATATAATTTATACTTTCCATCGTCGCACTCAGTGAAACTGCTTCATCATTTTATAAACATAAACTCTTGTACTGTTTCACAAATGTAATTTATATTTTATTAGCTGTTGCCAGCGATTTCATCCGCGCGGAGTTCGTTTACTCCGCACTGCCCCTCCCCCGTAGGTGATAGCGCGATAATATGTAGTCTATATGTTGACCCGACCTATTACATAATATTCATACGAAATTTGAAGTAAATCCGTGCAGAACTTTTTGAGTTTACCCCGGACATACATACAGATAACCAGACAAATAGACAGAAAACTAAAAACTATATTTTTGGCTTCGATATCGATTGTGGATTACGCCCCAAGTATTCTTTTAAAAAAATATTCAATATACAGTTTTGACTTTCCTACGATTTTATTATATGTGTAGATTTATATCTTCAAGTATCTTCACGCCCGTATCCCCGAAGAGGTAGGCAGAGGTACAAAGAGTGCACCCACGATTAGCCGAAGATACTTGGTGCCACAATATGATAGATGGCAAACCTATCGCCAACTAGGCACATTCCAATCCCGGGTAACGTTGTTTTTATCAGAAAACTGAAAAAAACACATTTTTTGAATCGATCGACCCAGGGATCGAACCCGGGACCTCATGTGGTTAACTCTGACACCGGACCACTATTACTTTTTTGAGGAAATATCGATTCCATTAACATAAGTCATTTCCGTGGCAACAGATGGAGCTCCTGCCATGGACGGGCGATATTGTGCGATTATAAGCCATCTTAAACGAACTATACCGGAGGTAATTGTAATTCAATGTGTCATCCACCGACAACACCTAGTCGCGAAAAGTTTGAGTGATTATTTGTAATTACTAATTAATGCAGTTAACATAATAAGAAGTAATGCATTGATGCTGAATGCGTTGTTGCTGAAACGAATTCTTTTGAGAATGTCAAATAGGGATTCGTGCAGAACAGTTTTCATAAACTTTTTAACTGTTCTCCAACGGTGTGCGGTTTTCCAGATCTCGTTATAAGTAATGAGATATTATAAGATGCACGCAAGCCATCATCGTTACTTTCAGACCTTGAAGCGAACATATTATCATTTGATATTTTATAATTTATTATTATTATATATAAAATTAATATATAAATTAAATTTGTGCTACAGTACAAGAGCTTGTTTAAAAATCAATATACCCATATTGCAGCAGCCACTGCTTGAATTTTAGCATAACGTCATTTTTCGTATGGGATTTCGCTTATCAAATTCTTAAAAATTTTATACCCATATGGTATTGATTATTATAAAAATAGCAATAAAATGCCATTTTATGGTGTCCGCCATATTACACTCAAGTGACAGCATTTAATCGTACAGTGAAACGAGATTAAACGTCTATAAATTTCTGCCCAATCGAACACTGGGAAATGGATCAAATTTAACTTGGATGATTTGATTATTAAACTACGGGACAGGTGCGGTAATCAAATAGCACTGTTAGCTCGCTCTTGTACATTTGTAACCCACGGGGCATATTCCTTATCATTTTCACACTGACAATTATTTCAAACTTCCCTTTACTTCCCGGTATGTAACATATTACGGTATATATATAATACGAGCTGATTCAACAAACGTTGTTCTGCCTTTTTAACTACTCTTATTTTTTTCTATATTTTCTCATCTTTTAAACCTTTTCTGGACTTCAATAATTAATTCAAACAAAACAGCAATTGATTTTTATATATTATATAGATGTATATAAATTACGAGTTACATAGACTGGCATATCGCGTGACAGCGCGGGAACGACCGGTGTCACTCAATGCATTCAGTTGCAAGGTCCGTGTCAGCATATTCTCTACCCGTATATATATATATATAATTTTTTTTGCTATTACTAATATCACACTTGTGACATGAAGTTCATAACAAGTGCGATCCTATTCTCAATTGGAACGCATAGTAACTACGTTTTTTTCGTCCGTATTCATTTTATCGTGTGGATGTTAGATGTTCGCAGTTAAAAGTCGCAAGGAACTGAAATGTTTTGCTAACATTTTTTTTTATAGAAGAGGGGGCACACAAGCAGAAGGTGCACCTGATGGTAAGTGATCACCGCCGCCCATGGACATCCACAATACCAGAAGTCTTGCAGTTGCGTTGCCGGCCTTTTAAGAATGAGTAATCTCTTTTCTTAAAGGTCCTCAAGTCGTATCCGTTTGGAAACACCTATATAACACAAATATATTCTCTTATGACAATGTTTCCATTAAAAGCTCCACTATTTATCACAATGTCATAAGAGCTATTAACATGGCATTAAAATAAAAGATATAATCGCAGTCTCGCTAACTGCATTTCATATTTATGATCCTCCCAGAATAGACGAAGTGAAAATCGCCTCTAAATGCATTCGTTGAGTTATGATTTTAGAATCACTGTCCGCCATAACTCAACATGGTAATCTCGTGATATCTCAGGGGTGAATGAATATTTTATTGTGAATCAACAAATGTTATTGCTTCCACTACATATTATATTTTATATGTAACTAGATACACCCACGTAGTTTGCTTTCTTTTTAATCATTTAATTGATCGGATTCTGTCCAAAGTTAATAGCCTATGAAATCAGCATGTTTGTATGAAGATACTCTCTTCTTCGTATCTTGAGATGAATGTGATGGATGCAATACGAATCTGCAAGGACCATAACATATGGTACTCGGTCGTCTCTGTTTACCCCGCAAAGGATCTGATGTGAAATTATGCATATATAAGATAGCACAACATGAAAAGATACCAAAGATTTTATTGGTTCGTTGACTTGGCGGTTTGTTAATGTCACATGCATAAGTATACCGGCTACCTTGTCCTTCCAGCCGGAACACGACAGTGACAAGCACTAACGCTATTGTGTTAGGAATAGGTAAGGCATTGTAATCACATCCGGGCGACTGCCTACCGGAATGGTAATTGGTCTATTCTTCAAAGGCCGCATTTTATCATCCTTTATGAGGCATGGCATGAAAATCAAAGTTTCTTTTAAATTCGATATCTACGATATTTAAGCTGTGATTTTTAAAGAAATATTTCTCCTGCACTTTTCTGTGGAACCAAATATATCATTGCGTGTTTCAGAAAAAGTAAGCTATAAGCTTAAAGTTTTTTATATCATTACGCATTAGACAGCAAACAAACTGATGGCTCTTCTGATAGAAAAAAAATCATGTCTATGCCTATGTCTAACACCGAAGGTGTGAATACTTCATTGATATCCGTGTAGCAAGGTGGAAATGCTACTTGTATAAGTTTATCGGCTACTTTAGCCTCCAAACTAGAAGATGACAATAACAATATTGACGTTATTGCAACAAGCAAAGGTAAGATGGTGGTAATACACACCCGCGTGAGACGTTACGTAACTCTACCACCTAATAATTACAATAAATACATATAGCCTATCAGTTGCTTTTTACGACCTGCCTGGCAGAATGGCAATTAGTCTATTTTTTAAATGGCTCCTGGACCAATATGGGTAAAAAATGGTAACAAAAGATGAAGCTTGTTCTTTTATATAGGGAAGACACCTCTGATTGATTTTTTTTTATACAATAAGATAGCAAACAAGCAGATGGGTCTCCAGATGGAAAGAGACAGCCATTGCCTAAAAACACCAAAGATGTTAATGGTGCGTTGCTATCTTGTGGCGAGGTCTAATGACATATGCATAAGTTTAGTGGCTACCTTACCCTTCAAACCGGAACACGACAGTGCCAAGCAGTGATGCTATAGAGGCAGGAATAGGTAAGGCGGTGGAACCAGACTCGGGCGAGACAATGCAGAACTCTACCACCTAGTAGCCACGATGGTAGTGACTCGCATAGCCAATCGGTTGCCTTTTCCGATCTGCCTGGCAGAATGACAGTTGGCCTATTCTTCAAAGGAGCCCGGAACCAACACAAGGAAAACGGGGGGATTGTGTAAAAGTCCTGCTAATTGACTTAATTGGATGAATACCTATTGAAAAATAGGTAAACCTTCTTTTTCCATTTACCACCCTTATAAAAACCCTATTAGTACATTTAAGAGTAGTATCTGTAACATAACGGCCAATATTGGTCTCCAATGTCTAAACAAATTTCACTTCAATAAGTTACTCGTAGATATTGGTTTTGTAATTGTATTTGCAGACGTTGGGCTGTTTACATGTTTCGATAGCTTTACTGTAATCTTGAAATAGCATTCTGTTGTAAGTTTCATTTTACAATGCTTTAGTTAAATCTAGATAAGGTCTAAAGTACCCCTCATACAATTGTAAAGGTGAATAATTGAAAAAATTCAATCGTGATTCAGCTATACACAATATTTATACGATATCTTATATATTAAATTCTCGTGTCAGAATGTTCGTTCCCGTACTCCTTCGAAACGGCTTGACCGATTTTGATGAAATTTCGTATGCATATTCAGTGGGTCTGAGAATCGGCCAACATCTATTTTTCATCCCCCTAAATGTTAAGGGTTGTCCACCCCTAAAAATTTATTTTTATTTTTTACGATTCGGCATTGAAAAATATGTACAACACTTAATTTTCAACCTTCTACGATGAACCCCTATTTTTTAATTAAATAATTTATATGGCAAAACAACGTTTGCCGTTTGCCGGGCAACCTATATAAAAGTATTGCTTAAATCATCATGAGCCCTGTCAGATATATATATATATATATATATATATATATATATATATATATATATATATATATATATATATATATATATATATATATATATATACGTTATGGCGACAGGAATAGGTAAGGTGGTACCAAATCTGGTAGTGGTACTAGTTTAGAACTCTTATAATCTTATAAATAGTTACAATGCGGAACATATTAGTCTCCTCCCGTATATTACGAGATGCTTGACTATCAGGCCATCCATTTAATCTTCAAGAAATGGCCTGGATCAGCGCGGGCTAAATCCAGGCTTTTTTATATAAACTAAAGCCAGCCCTTTTATAAAAATAATTATTAGCAAACGACTCTTACTGAATTTCCCTTCAATATGTTACTCTGTTTGCATATAAAATTGCCTCTCTATTCCATTTCATTTAAAACTTCCGTCTTTGACAAATTTTATATTTATAGATCAAATAGCTATTACTTGTGACTTTGTTCTCGTGACACAAAATAACTACTTTAGTTTGCTCAGTCGGATAAAAAAGTAGCGTACTCTTGGATAATAAAACTTCTTAAAAGTGAAATAATTTTAGAATCGATCGTGTAGTTTTCAAGTTAAACCATAACAAACAAACAAACAGACAAATAAAATCAAATCTTTCTTTTTTAAAAACATTTTAGATGACTTTTGAAAGTTTCGCTCTGATTTAGGCCAATTCCTTTTTAAAAAATTGAGCAACTGCCTCCTTTCTCCAGGTAAGTTGCTTGTGTCAGGCAGATAGACCAACTGCTGTGCTACCAGGCAGTTCGTGAAATTATGGTGATAGATCTCTAATTCGTCACATAATTTAATTATGTGACGAATTGGGATGAAAATTTCCGTCACATAAGTAAACCACCAACAACCAACCTTCAATCTCTTGTATCTTTGGAACCTTGGATCCGATCTTCACCAAATATATACGGGACCAAACGGGAAATAAAAAAATCCATATTGATTAATATATGACTGGGTTCTGAGCTAGCAAATGTTAAAAAAAACTTTGAACTGGTTAACTCCGTTGGGCATCTCTAAACTATTTCGCTAGGTTTTTAAGCTCAAAAGATAAAAATTATACATAGACATATTTTTTTAAAAAAGTTCAAAAATCTTATGTGTGTTAGAAATGACAGTATTTAAATTTTTCAAAAGCTGCATATTTTGAAAATGAACGTTTGAATGGCATCTAACGAAATTTTTAATCTCTAAAATGGTGTAAGTATATTGACTGAAACGCCGAAGTAATGTAAAAGTAAAATCGAAAAAACACTTACTGATATTATAAATCCTTACTTAATATAGATAAATCCTAAGCGTTAAAACAGGGAAAAAGTCTATCTATATGTACTAATATTTTATTCTAAATGAATATATGTTCGCTCAGAAAAAGCAGATGGGTAATGGAGGATGTATGTATATTGTATATGATTATTAATAAAATCGAAAAAATTTACTAGCAACAATATTAAGAAAAGCCTCTTATATTCGTTTCGTTGTATTGTTCTAATAATAAAAAAAAAACTAATCAAGTCTTATATTATTCACTTATACGTTCTGTAACTTAAGCGTGTAACTTACATTACACAAGTCATAAGTAAAGAAACTTGTTCAATGAGTTCCCAAGTAAGTTACCAAGTATTAAGAAAATAAATTATTTTTCTTTATAACTTATATTAGTAGACTGTTTAAGGCCCTCATATCACAAATGCTATAATATTGAGCATGCTTGATCCGGGCCGCCTTTTGGAGAGTAGACCATCTGTCGTTCTGCCAGGCAGGTCGTAAAAGGTGATCGATTGACTTTACGTGTCACTACCATCGTAACTACTAGGTAGTAGATAGATGCCACCTTACTTTTGCCCGTTGCAATAGCGTTAGTCTTGACATTGTCGTATTCCTGTTTGGAGGGCAAGTAGTCGTTAAACTTAAATGTCACAAATTCCTCGCTACACGGATACATTATATTTAATAGGTATTTGAAAAATATTGTGTCAAACTTAGAATTTCCCGTTTATTTTATAGTCGAATTTCGACCACAGGATCACTATTATCTTTGAAAATTCTTGAAAAGTGTTTTTTTGACATAGCTAGGACAGAATTTTGGAGATCAAAACTTGCGTTGAATGCCATTTAAAAGATCAAAATCGATTATCGTTAAAATATACATACAGGTTTTTAAAAATGAAATCGACATTTTTCAACAAATCTTAGATTTTTGTAACTCTTTGAAAAAATCTATGCTTAGTTAGAATAGGGGTGAGTTATTATTGTATGTATGTTCTTTTCACATTAACGACACTTTAATTCACAGTGGAGCTAGACAACGATGTCAAAACGTATAAACTTAAAGAAAAAATAACTCGACAACTTATAACGCAGTGTCAACAATATAGTTTTTAAACTTTTGACAGAAGAACTTAAAGATAACACGTTTTATGCAATATAAGAAGACGTATTTCTGTAATGTCGCATTGCTATATCGAAATAGTGTGTAAAATCTCAATGGACAATGTAGTTGGAAATGCTTATAAGCATCAGTCTTTTACGCTATAGGGTTACAAGTGGAATGACGATCTGGAAAGTGCACACGTATATAACAATACAATATACAATTAGAAGAAAAAGATTATCGCATTACATTGCTATATCACAGTAGTAGGTAAAGTCTTTAAAGGAAAATGTACTTAAAAATGTTTATAAGTGCCGATTGTGTACATTGTGGGGTTCTAAGTAAAGTGACGACATAGATCGTTGCGGTCGATGATTTTACTAACTTTTTATTATTTCTCTACTTTATATTAATTAAAAGAAAATTATATTAAATGGTACAATATTTTTTTTTTATATCATAAGATAGCAAACAAACAGATGGGTCTCCTGATGGAAAGAGTCAACCATCGCCTATAGACCCAAAGATGTTAATGGTGCGTTGCTATCTTGTGGCGAGGTCTAATGCCACATGCATAAGTTTACCGGCTTTACCTTACCCTCCAAACCGGAACACGACAGTAACCAGCACGGACGCTATTGCGGCAGGAATAGTTAATGCGGTGGTACCAGACCCGGTCGAGCCGATGCAGAACTCTACCACCTAGTAGTCACGATGGTAGTGACGCTAATAGCCAATCAGTTGCCTTTTACGACCTGCCTGGCAGAACGGCAGTTGGCCTATTCTTCAAAGGAGCCCGGAACCGACACGGGCATTATTATTGTATATACTAACTACTTATTTAACTATAATAACAATTACTAATATCTATCTATAATATAGTATATGTATAACTATTAATCATTTCGACTCAACTCCTTATTGGATGGTTCGCACGAATTTAATTCACACAAAATATGCGAATCGATATTTTTTTCTGTAGGCGATACGCAGAAGTTAATTTATTGGTGTGCGAATCGAAAACTCCGAAAATATGTAGTAGGTTTATGGTACATATTTTATTTTACAGAATCAAAATAAAAAGTACAATCATTTTTATTTTTATTTTTTATTTTTATTTATTCACAAAATCATGTTCACCCTTTACAGAAATAATAAAAATACGAAGAATAATTATACACATTTTCAGCACAGACATCTTTAACAATTAGAAAAATACAATAATTGACATAATGGATTTTTTTTCATATTTCAAACAGTTGAGTCGATGTTTCTTCATTGGCATACACCTCGATATTGTTATATTTTGTTGGTCTTGTATTGTTTAATACAGTTTTAAATTCTATCACAGAAGACTATTTAATTGTACATACTCTAATGCGAAATATAATAAGATATTTTAGAGATTGCCTGTGGCCGAAATTCGACCATGGACAATAAAATCTCTTTACAGTTTGATAACTGACTAGCCGTAAAAAAAATGTAGGTATGCACGTGTGTATAATATCATATATGTCACATGAATTTATTGTAAGAAATGTTTATTTAAGTTAAATTTATTTTTAAAAGTCATGAAATGGTATGGTGGTTTATGGCAAGATCATTGAAAGGAGAATGCAAGGGAAATCCGAGGGAATGTTGTGGGAGGCACAAGGGGGTTTCAGATCTGGAAGAGGATGTATGGATCAAGTTTTCTCACTCCGCAACATCGTAGAGAAGCATCTGGCTGTCAGCCAGAAGGTTTTCTGCGGTTTTGTGGATTTAGAGAAAGCGTTTGATAGAGTTGTGCGAAAGAAACTTTGGGACATTTTACCCAGTTATGGGATAGACGGGCGTCTGCTGCGTGCTTTGCAATCCATTTACTGGGATTGCAAAGCATGTGTGCGGGTGGACGGCAACATATCGCCCTGGTTCGATGTCAATATCGGCGTCAAGCAGGGTTGTGTGTTGTCAGCTCGTCTGTTTATTCTATATCTGGATAAGTGTCTCCAAAGATTGAGGTCATTGAATGTGGGAATGCGCATGAGTGATCTAGTGGTGAACTGCCTGCTTTATGCAGATGACGCTGTACTTTTAGGCTCAACTCCATCTGAGCTGCAAACACTGGTCACAGTTATGAATGAGGATTGTAAGAGTATGGGCTTACATTTGAATGCGAAGAAAACTAAAGTTTTAGTATTTGAAAGAGAAGCAACTAGAACGGATGTAAGAGTTGTGGTCGATGATGTAGTGCTGGAACAAGTGGATGAGTTTGTATATCTTGGATGTGCTTTTAGCAGGGATGGAAGGTACACCGCTGATGTTGAAAGAAGAGCGTGTGCAGGGAACAGAGTGAATGGAGCGTTAGGGAGATTACTTAATAGCACAATTTTAAGTCAGGGTGCCCGTCTAGCCCTGCATAATCATGTGCTTATTCCAACGCTATTGTATGGAAGTGAGAGTTGGGTATGTCAGAAAGGGCATGAAAGTAGAATCAACGCGGTCGAGATGAGGTCACTAAGAAAAATATGTGGTGTGACACTCGCGGACCGGGTTCGTAATATCGAAGTGAGAGAGAGGTTAGGTTTGAAAGAAAGTGTCGGTGTAAAGATGAGAAAGGGCATGCTCCGTTGGTTCGGACATGTAGAAAGAATGGTAGATGAAAGGTTAACAAAACAGATATACAACGCGAATGTGGAAGGATGTAGGTACCGGGGAAGACCAAGACTGACATACCACGATCAGATTGATCGAGTACTGTCCGAAGGTGGCGTCAAGAGTCTTCGCAACCGGCGTGTGTGTATGAAGAGAGTGATGAATGTGGAAGAAGCGAGACAAGCCTGCAAGGATCGTGATGTATGGAACTCGGTTCTCTCTGCCTACCCCGTAAGGGATCTGGCGTGAAGATATGTATGTATGTATGAAATTAAATAAAAATATTTCTTCAATCAATTGGGGGAAAAACGCTAATATCCAGAGTTTAATATTGGGTTTTAGTATAAAAATGTTAGTATAAAGCATGTATTATCATTGAAATTTGTTCTGTATGTGCTTACGTAAGGAATGGTATTGTTTATTTTTAAATCGTACATAAAATTTCCTTTTTACAAGCGTTTTTACCGAGGAACTTAATGTGGTTTTAAGTCGCGCTAAATGTCGGTTGCGCTCGGACGTTTGAGGCGTTTGACAACTCGCGACGTCGACGTTCAAGTGGTTAATGTGTAAAAAAAGTGGTATTTCTAATACATTTAACAATGTTAGGTTTCTGCAATCCTTCGCAAGGTAAATTTTGACTGTGCTAATTTTCATACTCCCTTAACCTGTGGAATCCCAGTAGATCATATTTGAACCCTTTTTTTTAAGTTTCCACCAACGCTCAATGGGTAAAATATTACCACACCAAATTTGAATTTGAATTTTATTATATATGTAAAATATTTGACTGAATAACTTTATTTTGAATCCTAATAGACAAAATATATGTATCAATACGTAATTGTTAACAGAATGATAAAATATGGTTTAATTAAAGAGAAATTATATTACTTGTACAACGCGGTATCAGCTTTGATGCGGGTCAATTAATAACGAATACTACTACTAAATACCGCGCGTGCGAGGATGGGACTCGAGGGGTTAAAAAGGAGTGCAAAGTTCTCCCTTCACGTATAAACATATCGATTTCCGCATTATAGTATTGAACTGCTATATCACTATAGTGTGTAAAGTCTTTAAAGGAAAATGTAGTTAGAAATGTTTATAAGTACCGACCTTGTACATTGTGGGGTTGTAAGTGGAGTGACGATGTGGAAAGCGTTACGGGTCGATGATTTCACTAACTTTTTGTTATTTCCCTATTTTATCTTAATCAAAGAAAAATGATACTGAATTACATATATTTAAAAGCTATTTTCATGATAGAGACAAACTATAATTGAGGAAACCTCTTTTGAATCATTTTGAATTGACACTCGATGAAAAGATGACAGTAAAAATAGACAAATGCATTGGATTTCTTAACGCAATGCTTCGTAGCCTCTCTATTCTAGTCTATCAAGTGACGTATGAGCTGCACCGAGCTGAACTGAGTTAGAAGACGTTGTATAGTGAGTATTTTATCTACACGTTACTGTTTAGTACCTACTTGATCTAGTCCAAACTTTTTCAGCCAAAATCCCAAACAGTGGAAGGTTCGCAATTGAAAATACGCTACATACTTATTTCTCTATCGCGCATGTAATTTTTATAATCGTTACCTTATCAGTGCAGATTCTTTTGTCTGTTTAATTGGAATTTATAATAGGAACATAAGAGAAATAATAGCAGGTCTTACCTTATTAAAACTTTGTTTTGCCATGTTACTAAGTTTTCATTACTTTTTTGTTAAATTTGGTTTAAATTTATTATATATTAAATGCTGCTACAAACTATTATATTAATAGAAATGTGATAGTTATAAGTGGAAACTTAATCGATTTATGTAATTTTTTTTCTGTTGTATTAGTAATGTAATACAATATTGTATTTTTGCCAAAAAAAAAATCAATTGTATGTTTAGGGTTCATGACGCAAAAGGAGAAAACTGCAACCCTTATACGATCACTTTGTTGTCCGTTTGTCCGTCTATTAAGACCCTTTATCTTAGGAACGCTTGGAGTTATCAAGTTAAAATTTAAACCATCTGCTCAACTCTACAGTTCCTTTAGGCTGTGAAAAAATTAAACTTCGAAGTTAATGTAAATAAAGATGTAGGTGTGTTCAATGCTTTCCCAAAAATTTGCACGACTCACGAAGGTGTAAATAAAACTTCGTTACTCAGTGACTGGTTATAATTCTTAACAACGATAGCTTACACGTTTATTGCTAATACAAAAGTATAAAAGGCAAGCAATAACGCGATGTAATATTGGATAGTGACATCTGTTGTCGTAACCTTAAACTAAAAACTACTAATTATATTTACTTATACAAAGTAACTTTATGCAAATGCTACCGTGATTTAATTCGGAACAGCGACACCTATCATGGTGTTCCAGAACTAAACATACCGCCCCCCATGGACAAGTATGTCCATTCTCTACAAAATTATCAAAAAACAATCTATGCAAATGTTGAGCTATATAGGAAATCAACAATTACAAACAAATGCAGCAGCAGTAGCACATGCTATATTTTTCAGTAAATATCAAGTGGACTGTATACAATTCTTAATAACTAAAGCCTTTTTTTAACCGATTTTAATAACTTCTCAAGATCACAATTTTTCTAGAGCTGTATTCATATTTCAATTTGTAATTTTGTACAAAATATTCTCAACCTTTTATCTGGACAGATTCTAAAATAATTCAAAATCCAAAACAACTATGCTTATTATAATGACAAAAATACATTCTAAGATTTCCTAATGTTGAAACCACGCATGAAAATCGCACAATATCTTTAAAATTACAATAATACTCTCTATTCAATAACAGTGTACTTATACATAATAATCTCACAATAATTTATAATTTCGATTGCAGTGTACTTAACTGTTAACATTAACAATTTAGAGGCGAGACAATGTAGTATTTTACATAAATACGGAATAAGAAACCAATTGAACGCAGTACATAATTAATTCTAAAATTTTGTATACATATCTGAAGCAGATACATTATTGGCGCAAGTTTGTTCATGTCCTTCCAGTATTTGGTCATGAGACACGACTCTTCGTGACATATTCAAAACAAAAGTTTAAACTAAGGGTGAACAGTTGAAAGGACGTCGTGATTTAGCTTATGACTAACATAGCGATCAAACTACTAGGAGGGTACAACTAGGAATGTAAGCATCAAATGGCAACACAAAGAGTCCTAGTTACTAATTGTGTAACATTTGCATTATGCGCAGTTTATATGTCGCTATATACATTAAGAAATATCCATTGGAAATAAACCAACTATAGTCACGTGATTAAGCAAAAAAACAAATAATTTATTTACATACAGTATACACTACAGCAAACTTCGCTTTTAAACAAATTTATTATATCTATTCTGTAACTGGCAAAACGCATAACTTCGAATCGGATCGTTTCATTATATTACCCTTACATTGCAAACTAACTACACGAGTGACTCCGTTCAATCCCGGGTGCTTCTCTGTAATGGTTCCATATAACCACTTGGCCAGCGGTAAATCGGGTTCCTTTACTAAAACAATGTCACCAATTTTGGGTTCAAGATTTTTATAAGCCCATTTATATCGGTAATGGAACTGAGTCAAATATTAGAGCGACCAGCGCTGCCAAAAATTATACACCATGCGCTGACTTAATTGCCACCGTAAAGGATGTACTATATTACAATTTTCGTAATTAATGTCCGGTGCAATAAGCAGTGGTTCACAGACTAAGAAATGCCCTGGAGTCAAAGGAAATGGGTCTTCAGCATTACTACAAATTTGAGTCATTGGTCGTGAATTGAGGCGTGCCTCAATCTGTGCCAACGCTTTTGACGGTTCATTAAATTTTAACGAGTTTCCTATGACTCTCTTTAAGTGATATTTAGCAGACCTTATTCCGGCCTCCCATAAACCTCCAATGGGTGCAAGGGGTTGAATAAAGTGACAAAAGAATTCCACAGGAGCAACTTTAGTGTTATCAGCAATAAGGTAGGTATAAAAATTACCATTAGTATTAACCATCCGGGCATATACGACTGCGACGTGAGAGTCGTTGGCAGCGTCAATGAAACCATGTAATTCAAATAGAAAATCATTTGTTTTAGTCTGTATCCACCTAAGTAATCGAAAGTTGGTAAGTAAATTTAAGTTTGCCATATATCTCATCCATTCATTCAAAAATTGTGCAGGTAATTTATCATCCCAGTCTATTCCAGAGATCCACAATTGTTGAATGAATATTTTAGCTACAATTATTACAGGTGAAATCCAGATAAGCGGATAAAACAAACACGTCATATCCGACACAACTTTTCTTTTCGTCACTGGGTGATGTAGCTGTGGCAAATTAATGCAGTATTTGAAACCATCATCTTGTCGATCCCAGGTAATTCCGAATATTTTTCTAATATAGTATTTTCTTAACTCTATTAACCCTTTTGGTTCCTCACCTATGTCCCTTATGCCCTCAAGCAAATCTTCCCTAATGCTACGGCATCTTTGTAATTTAAACCCTGCTAATAGTTGATTTATTCCTTTACATATCCTTCTTCCTTCATCTGCTTCCTGACAACCTGTTAATGAATTGTCCACATGAAAATCGTTTAATATCCTTTGTTTGATTTCAGGTACATCTGCGCCGTCATCAGGAGCAGCTTGTTGAAGAACCTTGACAACTAGATAAGGAGCGAAAGCGGTGTCTAAGGTTACCATCAATAAGGGCGAATTGGGGTAGTCAGGGTTGTTCCACACTATGCGCTGAAATTCCGTATCACTTTCATGAACTTTGCATTGACGGTATATTTTCTCAATATCTGCTACTATACTAATAGGATGTCCCCGCCAACGCAGTAGTATGTCTCGTAAATCAGGTTGAAGTGTGGGTCTTATTAGTAGATCTTTTAAAGTAACATTTGAATAAATGCAAGACACATCAAAAAAGACGTGAACCTTGCTTGTAGTTTTGTCCTCCCTAACCACTGAGTGATGAGGAAGATAGACTGTCCCAGGTTTATCTTTTTCCTTGTCTGATATTGCCGACACAATATGACCAAAATCCAAATACTCTTTAAGTACTGCGTTTTCCAACATATAAAAACGTTTTATAACGATGTCCTCAGAATTTCCATATTCACAATCTGGATATTCATCAAGAAATGAGAGTTTACCGGTATACTTACGTTGCACAACTGGCTTTGTCGTTTCTGTGAATATATTTTCAGACCTTTGCTCTTCGACCGTAAGTTGTTTTTTAAAAGTAAACGAATTTTTTGACTCAATTTCCCAAAAATTACGCAGTGATTCATTATAATCTACACAAGTATGCATACTAATTATTCTATTGTTATAAGAGCTATAGCGCGTTTCAGGAAAATTGGACAGAATACAACCTGAGAGAATCCAACCTAATTGCGTTTTTTGAGCTATCAGAGAACCAGGTGGACCCCGTATTAAGCCATCCTGCAAAATCTGACTATATACTTCAGCTCCTAATAAAAGATCTATTTTATTAGGAATATTATAAGCAGGATCAGCTAGATCTTTGGTTGATAATCCTCTTATAGTCTGAGGTTTTGTTTTTCTTTCAGGAAGAAGAGATGTGAGTCTATTGAGTACATGGGCTTTGATACTAACTACAAATGCTGGGTTATGAAGTGATTGGATTGTAAAATTAACGACAAACTTGGATTCTATTGTTCCAGTTTGGTCACCTCCTAGCCCTGAAATTAAGCCCCTCGCCGGTACTTTCTTCAGTCCCAGCAATTGCACTGCAGACTCTGAAATAAATGATGTCTGAGATCCCTGATCTAATAAGGACCTGAGTGTTGTAGAGCCATACTTTCCTTTAACCTTTACCAAGGCGGTAGCCAGTAATATCTGACTTTGATTATTGGCAAGGCAGGTCACCGATTTTAAATCACCTTCGCTCTGTGACGTTGAAATTGGTTCGCTTTGTTCAATTGTGGCTTGTTCAATTTCAACTAATGACGCAGAATTTTTGGGATGTAATAAAGAATGGTGGCGTTTTTTGCATATTCGACATCGCGTTGTTTGACGGCAGGAGACCACTGAATGATTTGATCCCATACAATTATAACACAACCCGCGGGACTGAACAAAGTCCCGTCGCGCATCAATGTTTTCATTAGAGAACTGTTTACAATTGTAAAGTTTATGGCCTTCGTTACAAAAAGGACATGATAGATTTGTGGTGTGCAGTGTGTTATTATGACTGATTCGTGCAATTTTACTATCACAAAATTCTAATGATCTAAATCTTTGTTCCAAAAAATCATTAAATTGAGTAAAAGTTGGCAATTCTTCAGTACAATTACAAACCTTTGCCTCCCACTGTTTTCTTGATTCTATATCTAACTTTGAACATAAAATATAAATTAACAATATATCCCAATTTTCTATTTTAATATTTAAATTCTTTAGTGCATTAATACATTCATTGCTACTATCTAACATCTCCTTTATAGCACTTGATGATTCCACAGAAACATTTTTAATGCTGAAAAATCGCTTTAATATACAATTTACAATATATCTTCTATTGCTGTAGCGTTTCTGCAGTTGATCCCAACAAAGTTTATAATTTGCACTGGTAACAGGTATGTGACGCACTAATTGTTGCGCTTCTCCCGATAAATGAGATTTTAGATAATGCAATTTTTGGACACTGTCCAATGATTCATTGTTATCGATTAAAGAAATAAATAGATCTTTAAAGCTTATCCATTCAGCATAATTACCGGAGAACGTGGGAATTGTAATTTTTGGCAATCGAATATTGTTATTAAAAGAAGTTTTCTGTTCATTAGTCACTTGACTATTCTGGGGAGCACTGGGAATATCTCTTTTGATTAAGTTCAAGGAATCCTTCAATTTGGTTTTGTATTCGCAATATAATTCTTCTGTTAAACCAAATAGATCGGTTTCAATATATTCTGATTCACTTAAATCCTCAGGTTCGCAATCACTTATGATTTTATGATGAGTTTCATTGAACTTAATCCATTGTGTTTCCAGAATTTCAAGTCGAGTTTCAACATATGATAAGGTTATTCTGTCTTTTGGTGACTTTTTAAAATTACTTTGAGCTCTAGATATTGTCGCTGAAATATCATTTTGTATTCTAAACAAAGATTCCATTTTTTCACAATTAAAACAAGACAATCAGTTACAGTAAATTTAAAAATAATCACAATTAACCAATAATTTTACTTTAACACTTAAGAGTTCTAAAATTTTGCAAGTTTAAAAATCTTCAAATTTTCTAAGTGATTTTGAACCTTATTTTTATGTAAATTGGACATAGATTCCCCGTCGTATCATTTTTTCTTGAATTATTCTAAGTCTAAACTACACTGTTAAATTTTACAAGTCCAAAATTATTTTACATGCACTATCTTCAAACTCTTGTATAAGAATATAAAATGTACTCACAGTTTTATCACCATACAACACTCACTTCACTTTTCCACATTAGTTGACAATTTCTTCGTACTATCACGTGTACAACTAACTGCAGCGCCTTCTTGAGGATTTATTCCGGAACTAAAATGGATCAGTAGACAGTAGACCTTGCTTCTGGTCTATTCACCTCATCAGAAACAATCGGCTTCTGTGTCGAGGGGTCCTCAATTGATCACAACGCCACCTGGTGAAAGTTTTCACTTCCGACTCGCAAGGGCCATTATGTTCAATGCTTTCCTAAAATTTGCACGACTCACGAAGGTGTAAATAAAACTTCGTTACTCAGTGACTGGTTATAATTCTTAACAACGATAGCTTACACGTTTATTGCTAATACAAAAGTATAAAAGGCAAGCAATAACGCGATGTAATATTGGATAGTGACATCTGTTGTCGTAACCTTAAACTAAAAACTACTAATTATATTTACTTATACAAAGTAACTTTATGCAAATGCTACCGTGATTTAATTCGGAACAGCGACACCTATCATGGTGTTCCAGAACTAAACAAGGTGTTTATGCCGCAATAATGTATTCTGACACTTTCAAGGGAGATAAAATGTTTAGGCTACTTTTCAAAACCTAGAACTATGAAATTTAACAACTAATATCGTCTTATACTACAAATACAGAAAAAACCTTAAACTATATATTTGTAATTAAAGTGTAAGAAATGAAGTCTTTATTTAAAGTACATGACTTTTAGAAACTGAATTTTAGGAAAAACTTGGAAAAAACTTTAAGACTCGATTCTAAACTATTTATTTTATATAAGTCAACTCAAAACTCGGTTCTTTATTATTACTTACTCGGTTTTGCGTGTGTTGTGTATGTGCGTGTATGTGTGTTTTTATTATATTTTTTTCTTTTTTTTATGTTTTATTTTTACGTATGCGTAATATAACTTGTATTCTATAAGTTTTCTACTGATAAAAAAGTATCTTCACATCCGTATCCCCAAAAAGGTATGCAAAAGTACAAAAAGGTTATCCACGTATAGCCGAAGATACTTAGTCCCAAATGTGATAGGTAGCCAACCTATCGGACACTTTTACCAATCCTGAGCAACGTTGCTTTTGTCAAAAAAATTAAATAATACATTTTTTTCCCAACCCGTAAATTGAACCCGAGACCTCATGTCCGACTCCGACTAGACCGGACCTGATCACTAGACCACAGAGGCAGCTAATAAATGTATCCTTCTTTCTTTCTTTTCTTCTTTATATATATCCTACACAAGGTAGGTAGATAGTGGCATATGTCACAATTCTTGCAGATTTGTCTTTCTTCCTCCACATTTATTACTTTCTTCATACAAACACTCTGGTTGCAAAGACTCTTGATATTACATTCGGACAGCACTCGAGCAATCTAATCATCGACACATATTTTACCTTCTTCCTGGTTGATTTCCTTTCGAATACTAGAACCTTACTCTTTTTCGCATCCAATTGAAATCCAAAGCGCAAATTAGCCCGCACATGGAGTACTGTTCTCATTTCTGGGCGGGAGCTCCGCAGTATCAGCTTCTTCCACTTGATCGCATTCAGCATAGGGCGGTTCGAATCGTTGACGACCAAGCAATCTCCAATCGGCTTGACTTCTTGGCTTTACGCAGAGATGTAAGTTCGCTTAGCATCTTTTACCGCATTTATCATGGAGAGTGTTCCGACGAACTGTTTGGATTGATCCCTGCTGTTGAATTTCATCATCGGACATCGCGGCAAAACTCAAAGTTTCATCCTCATCACCTCGATGTCTGGAAATCCACAACTGTGCGGTTCTCTAGGCACTTCTAACCACGCACTACTCCTCTGTGGAATCAATTACCGGCGGGGGTGTTTCCGAACGGATACAACTTAGGCACCTTCAAGAAAAGAGCATACTCCTTCTTAAAAAGCCGGCAACGCAGCTGCATTACCTCTGGTGATGTGGCTGTCCATGGGCGGCGGTAATCACTTACGATCAGGTGAGCCTCCTGCTTGTTTGCCCCTTTTTACTATAAAAAAAAAATCCAATTGAAATCCCATTTTGTAGCCCAGATGCAGTGGAACGTACGAGTATAGCGTCATCTGCATAAATCAGTTTACCACTAAATCACTCATGCGTATTCCCGTATTTAACGACCTTAATATTTAGATATACTTATACCAGCTATAAGATAAACAGACGAGCTGACAACATATAACCCTACTCGATGGCAATATTGACATCGAACCAGGGCGATATGTTGCTGTCCACTCGCACATACCTAAAGCTAGGAACACAAACATTTATGCTCTTCACTCAAATGCTTTTCTGAGTCCCATTGTTTGCAAAGTTAGGATTGTTAAACACTCGTCCAACGAGGTGATTGAAATGTTTCCAAATAAGTCAAAGAAATTTTGTTAAAATTTTTTTTTTTCGCGTTCATCCTAAGCAGATGAAACACAATAAGGGGTGAAATTCACCACAGGCACAATCCACTTCAAAGGTATTAATTCAGAAGAAACTAAATCCACCACATACATAACTGACTACGAAACTATTAATTCGAAAGACATAAATTTCATCACGGACGCAACTCATTAAAAAAATGTCACTCAGAAGAAACTAAAACATAAGTTAACATAATTAATACAAATTAAGAGATCTTGTTACCCTATTTCAGGTAAATAAAGAAATTTAATTTAATTACATTAAAAAAAAACTATCTTCACTCCCATATCCCCGAAGGGGAGGCAGAAGTACAACAAGTGCACCCACGATTAGCCGAAGAAACTTGGAACCACTAGGTGGCAAGCCTATCGCCAACCGGGCGCTTTCCAATCCCAGGCAACTTTGTGTTTCTCAGAAAACTGAACTAACACTTTTTTTTAATCTGCCCGAACCGGGAATCGAACCTCATGTGATCAACGCCAACGCTGGACCACTAGACCACAGAGGCGACTTTAAATTTAATTTTAATTAAATCCATCACAGACTGCAGATATAATCCACTACAAAACTATGAACTCGGAAGAAACTAAATCTACACAGACACAGTCTACTACAAAAGTATTTATTCACTCAGAAGAAACTAAACATTTAGTCACATCCAGTAACAATCTTTTACATTTCTTATATCAACGTTTCCCCTGCTTCTGACATAACTAAGACGGCCTTAACTATAAATCAAACAAACAATCCGATATTTCTCAAATGGGATGGAAACGCACTCTAGCATAAACCAAAGGAAATTAACATAATCACTTTTGAGCCGTATTTCAATTGCTGTAGTGGCTGCTAAAGATTTGAGGGTGTTTTGAAGTTTATTATAGTTATTGAGATGATTTTATTTGTGTAGATAATTTTAAATAAGATTCAGATAAATATATACTATAATATTTTTTCTTGGAATCCGTATCTCATAAGAAACTGAACCCTAATAGGATCACTCTGTTGTCTATCTGACGGTCTGTCTGTCAAGACCTTTTATTTCGGGAACGTGTGGAGATATTGTGTTGAAATTAATACTTTCTACTGAAGTCTTAAGTCCCTTGATGACGTAAAAATGTAACGTCTAAATTACTGCAAAAAGGTACAACGTTTATGCCGCAAAAAACTTGTATTTTGACACTCTCAAGGAATCTTGGCGTTGAACTATATATAACTATAACATTTGGCAAGTAATATCAAATATCGTCGTATACTACAATTAGAAAGAAAAATCTGAAGACTATACAGTCGTAATTAAGTCATAAAAGATATAGACGAGCCCGATAACCCGTGCCCTGTCGATTGCGTAGTCAGGGTAGCTAACCACTCGACCAACGGGGCGGTCAAATTTCCTAGTAGTATATATTTTATAATAATAATAATATATTTTATTTGACACAACAATATTGGCACTGTTACATATTTAAAAAACTTTGCTTAAAAGTTGACACAAATACAATTGTTATGGTAGTAACAGGTGGGCAATGACAACTCTACTCCACACTAGTTTTAACTGTGTAGCGGCAGTGCAGTATCACCGCAGACACCAACCACTGGACGTTGACACGCTCACAGCATTGCGTGCGCGCAGCCGACAGCTTATCAATTATTGGTCTGCTTTGACATTGTGTGTGTACAATTTAAAAAGTTTATTATCTTTGTTTCAGGCAGTGGAATATCTAAAGAAGCGAACACCAGCCCGTGCGGCGCTCATGATCGCTGCGGTATGGTTGATGAGTGCGCTCGTGTGTATACCGCCGTTGTTAGGGTGGCGAGTCACTCGACCAACAGAACAGTTTCCTCAGTGCAAGGTAAGTGCTTAGCCTAAGCAATAATGCCATTATTTTCGATTTACAAAAATGTGTCAAAATTTGTAACTAAACTAAATATCAGTAATTTATTTACGCTCCACAACGCTTCTAAAAAATCAAATTTCATCGAAACTGTGCATTTTTTGTGATAAAATGTATTTTATAATTTATATTTGACTAGGTGGTGTCAAGAGTCTTCGCAACCGGCGTGTGTGTATGAAGAGAGTGATGAATGTGGAAGAAGCGAGACATTAAGCCTGCAAGGATCGTGATATACGGCACTCGGTTCTCTCTGCCTACTCCCTTAGAGAACTGGCGAGAAAATATGTTGTTGTTGTTGTATATTTGACTAGCTGTGGCCGCTTAGTTCCCGTTGCCGTAGGATTTACGGAATAAAAAAAAATATCCTATGTCCTTTCTAGGGTCTTAAACTATCTTTGTACCGAATTTCATCCAAATCGGTTCAGTTGTTTTAAGCATGAAGAAGAGACAGACAGACAGACTGAGTTACTTTCCAAATTGTAATATTAGTATAGAATGGAAGCATGAATAATTACTTTTTGGTTAACTTTTTCTATCAGAACTATCTGCTTGTTTGCTACCCTATGAAAATAAAAACTTTTTTCAGCAGCCACGAAAATCTAAAAAACTATTTGTTGTTGTATTGTTAGGTAAATTGTCTGATGATTTCAAATTTTGTAAACTGTGTTTTCGGGGTCCTTTCGGTTATTTCTGTCACGGTTATAAAACAGTTTTCATTGTAGAACTGGCCAATGGTGTTTAAAGCCAGAGTCAGTGTCGACTCCACAGCTTCTAAAGAAGGGGCTTGAACGGTAAGGGCCACATTGTCCGCATATATAAAACGGTGAGTGTTTTGAGGATGGGGTTGGTGTTTTGTATATATATTGAATAATATTGGAGCCAAAACACTACCCTGCGGGAGGCCGTTTTTCTGCCGTCGCCACCACCTACTGTTTTTATCGTGAAGACTGACTTGGAAACGGCGATTGCTTAGTAGTTCGCCCAAAATACGGACAAGACCTCTATCTTGTGACAGCTGCTCGACTTTACGGGGGAGTCTTTGTATATTCACCGTGTCATATGCGGCTGAGAGGTCCACAAAGACCGCGCCAGTGACTTTGTTTGACTCAAAGCCGTCCTCTATATGGTGTCAGTCTAAGCGTCTGGTTGGAACAGGATTTTCCCGGTCGAAAGCCAGCCTGCTTGTTTCTGTCGTAATTCGGTTTGCAGGGTATGGTAGCCGGTAAACTTATACATGTGGATTTAACAACCAGAAATACGGATAGCAACGCACCATTTATATCTTAGGTGTCTATAGACGATGGTTGTCTCTTTCCATCAGGAGAGTCATCTGCTTATTTGCTGTCTTATGGTAAAAGTTTTTTTATTATTTTAAGCAAAACCAATTTTTGTTATTTTTTTATATCATAAGATAGCAAACAAGCAGATGGGTATCCTGATGGAAAAAGTCAACCATCGCCTACAGACATTAAAGATGTTAATGATGCGTTACTATTTGATTATTATGAAGTATATCGGGCTTGTTAAAGCATTTATAAAATTAAATCAGTACCTAATACCAACGGCACTTTCAATAATCCTTTATTTAATATCTAGTTAGTTTATCGTCTCCATAATATTAGAGTTATTTTCGCGATAACAAAGCTTTTATAAAGTACATATAAAAGTTTGATGTTGGGAGTAACTTATTTTAACTTAAACGCTCAACTTCGACTCAGTAAATAGTGTTGAAAGAGTTCTGTTCAGACGAAAGTTGTTTAAGATAAAATTTTGTCTCTCGTGTTTTCGACAGATAGGTATATACTCTTAGCATAATTGCGAAAGTTTGTTACTATGTTTGAATGTTTGTATTACACCGAATTACTTGACGAATTTTGATTAAATTTAGCGTATAAATAGTTTAATAGCCCTTTAGCATCTGATACTTTTTATCTTAAAATAATAATAATAATAAATATTCACGGTACAAATTACAGTGATTGATTTAACCCCAAAGTAAGCAAATTATTTGCTTGTGTTATGAGTGTTGGTCAACGATATTAATAGATAGAAATACATATATAAATACTTTTACATACATAATAAATACCCAAACCCGGAAATACAAACATTTAGGCTCATCACACAACACAATATATATATATATATATATATATATATATATATATATATATATATATATATATATATATATATATATATATATATATATATATATATGTAAAAGTATTTATATATGTATTTCTATCTATTAATATCGTTGACCAACACTCATAACACAAGCAAATAATTTGCTTACTTTGGGGTTAAATCAATCAGTGTAATTTGTACCGTGAATATTTATTATTATTATTATTTTAAGATAAAAAGTATCAGATGCTAAAGGGCTATTAAACTATTTATACGCTAAATTTAATCAAAATTCGTCAAGTAATTCGGTGTAATACAAACATTCAAACATAGTAACAAACTTTCGCAATTATGCTAAGAGTATATACCTATCTGTCGAAAACACGAGAGACAAAATTTTATCTTAAACAACTTTCGTCTGAACAGAACTCTTTCAACACTATTTACTGAGTCGAAGTTGAGCGTTTAAGTTAAAATAAGTTACTCCCAACATCAAACTTTTACATGTACTTTATAAAAGCTTTGTTATTGCGAAAATAACTCTAATATTATGGAGACGATAAACTAACTAGATATTAAATAAAGGATTATTGAAAGTGCCGTTGGTATTAGGTACTGATTTAATTTTATGAATGCTTTAACAAGCCCGATATACTTCATAATAATCAAATAGTAATGCACCATTAACATCTTTAATGTCTGTAGGCGATGGTTGACTTTTTCCATCAGGATACCCATCTACTTGTTTGCTATCTTATGATATAAAAAAATAACAAAAATTAGTTTTGCTTAAAATAATAAAAAAAACTTTTACCATAAGACAGCAAATAAGCAGATGACTCTCCTGATGGAAAAAGACTACCATCGTCTATAGACACCTAAGATATAAATGGTGCGTTGCTATCCGTATTTCTGGTTGTTAAATCCACATGTATAAGATTACCGGCTACCATACCCTGCAAACCGAATTACCACAGAAACAAGCAGGCTGGCTTTCGACCGGGAAAATCCTGTTCCAACCAGACGCTTAGACTGACACCATATAGAGGACGGCTTTGAGTCAAACAAGGTCACTGGCGCGGTCTTTGTGGACCTCTCAGCCGCATATGACACGGTGAATATACAAAGACTCCCCCGTAAAGTCGAGCAGCTGTCACAAGATAGAGGTCTTGTCCGTATTTTGGGCGAACTACTAAGCAAACGCCGTTTCCAAGTCAGTCTTCACGATAAAAACAGTAGGTGGCGACGGCAGAAAAACGGCCTCCCGCAGGGTAGTGTTTTGGCTCCAATATTTATTCAATTTATATACAAATGACCAACCCCATCCTCAAAACACTCACCGTTTTATATATGCGGACGATCTGGCCCTTACCGCCCAAGCCCCTTCTTTTGAAGCTGTGGAGTCGACACTGACTCTGGCTTTAAACACCATTGGCCAGTTCTACAATGAAAACTGTTTTATGTTACTCTGCCGGGGAATTTGCTTGCCCGGTCTGGCATCGATCCGCACACGCGAAACAGGTTGATATAGCCCTAAACGACACATGCCGCATTATTACTGGATGCCTCAAACCTACTCCCCTTAATAAGCTGTACCCGTTGGCTGGCATCGCTCCAGCTGACGTTAGAAGGAAGTGATTTGTTGTATTGAGAAGAAGAAGCAAGAGCTCGACGACCGACATCCCCTCTATAACTATATTCCTCCTCCGCCAAGACTCAAAAGCTGGAAAAGCTTTTTCAAAGTACACAGGCTTCAACAGGTAGTCTAGCTGAGGAGAAAATTATTAGATGGAAAAGACGCTGCCGTAGCTCTGGCGCGGTTTTGGTCTAATAAAATATAAAGGCTGAACTTCCTGACACGAGGAGAAAAAGACAAGCACTGACGCTATTGTGGCAGGAATATGTAAGGTGGGCGATACTAAACCCTGGCGAGACGATGCAAAACTCTACCACCTAGTAAAAATCAAACATACTAATTCGATGTAATATCGTGTGAAATTTGATATAGCTTTTGCAATATTTGTTTACTAAAAAGTGCAGTAATGAGACTCACCAATACATTATCTTTGTTTGTATAGCACGGGTATAGTACTAGATTGTAAGTGTATGAATTAAAATGTCATGGACTAAGTGGGCGCAGTACAAGACTGATAATAAATGAAATATGACAAAATGGAAATGTTTAGTAAAAAAATAAAGGTGCGTTAATTCTTCTGTGTCAAATTTCTAAGGTTTTTGGATTTTCTTTGTGTACGCTCTAAAAAATATATGATTTTAAAGATGTATCAATTATTATCACTCGTTACATAATCCAGCTCGTCATAGAGCTTCGAATGGGTTCCGTTTTCCGTTTCCTGCATCTGTTTGCGCAATTAGATGTTCTTGCTATATATAATTCTAACTATACAAAATCAAATTATTGAAACTAAATTTTTAGCAAAATCTTGTATTTTTTTGTATCATAAGATAGCAAACAAACAGATGGATCTTCTGATGGAAAGACTCAACCATCGCCTGTAGATACCAAAGGTGTTAATGGTGCGTTGCTATCTTGTGGCGCGGTCTAATGCCACATGCATAAGTTTACCGGCTACCTTACCCTCCAAATCGGAACACGACAGTGACAAGCACTGACGCTATTGCAGTAGGAATAAGTAAGGCGGTGGTACCAGACCCGGGCGAGACAATGCAGAACCCTACCACCTAGTAATTTTTAAATAGGGAACCAATATTCTACCAACAAAATTTGAAATGGAATTAAATTGTATTTTATTAATATCTGTAAATATACTTAAAATAACAAAAAAAAAAGAAATAAGCTTTAAACTATTCTTTAGTACAAAAACAAGGATAATTTTTATTTGATACTTATCATGAAAATTATGATATATAAATTTATTGCTGTTATAATGCAAATGTAATTAAAGTTTTATACAATGGTAACATTTAAACATGATGATATAAGTCAATCAAATTAAAGACCCAACATTTTTATATGATTGTTCCTAGCGATATGTTTTATTTAATTAATTTAAAAATCGTAAAATATAATTCTAGTTTATTTAATGTTCATCGCTTCGAAAGGCACACAAGCTATGTACAAACCCAAATCCACCTGTGTATTTTCAATGTGGTAATTAATGTAATAACATGAAGAAATGTGTAAATACACATTTTTAAACTATTATAATTTTTAAATATTTGCACACCATATAATGATGAAATATGTTGGTAACATTAATTAATTTTTAATGACATACTCTTGCAAATAAATATTTTCTATTAAGTTTCCATTTCATTTCGTTTCAGTTTATTTGACTAAAATCAGACAGACAGACACCCTCTTGCATTTTTTTTTCGAAGTGATTATTACAATTGACCCTATGGGAGGTTACTACGTCATCGGACTTATGGGGCGAACAGATTGCTCAGCCAGAGTTTAATTTAAAATTGGGGCTATAAACGCCCGCGCTAAGGGCTATCTCTAATGAGACTGGACCTTGGCTTAGGGCGGGATCACCTCATTGATATAAAAAACCCAAGATACACAATCAGTGTCTCAAAAACGTCCTACAAAAATGAGCGCACAATTTAAAATTGTGCGCTCATTTTAAATAGAATCGAATCGGTCGCGGCACTGTAAATTTTATTTCTTTTTGTACATTGCTTTGTAAAAATAACTATAAATCTTGCGCTTAAGGTTGGATATGCAAAGACATATGTTTTTGCCATATCTATAACGACTTAAATGAAATTAGCGACACTTTTGAGTCTCAGTTTTGTTCGAGACTGTGCATCTTGGGTTTTTTATATCAATGGATCGCCTTATAATATACATAACTATGGTATCGTATCTATTAATATACCATACACACCCACTCATACACACACACACACCAATGGAACGCTTTAATTTTGGAATTGATACGGTTAGATAATAAGGAAATATCAAGAAATTGTCATATGTTAAAGTTCGTTTTATTGCCATACGTTGTTGCCGCTAATAATGTCATTTATATAATTTAATTAAATGGCGTCCATTTGACGTACGACTGTAACTAAAAGCCATCTGCGACATTGAGAGGCTTTTCTTTATCCCTGAACATAGGCCAGATCCCAGATGAATAATGTATATATTTTAAGACTAGGCACTATAAAAATTCCACGCAAATTCTTGCAGTCCTTAAAATATCTTGAGGTAAACCTTTCAATTATTTGTAAACGTTGTATATGGATGAGCAATTTATATACAGGTTTAGTGGTAAAAGATTTCACATAGTGAAGGACGAGAAAATTTGTTTGTATATTAATGTATATCTATTGTGTAAGTAATATTAAAAAAACATAGTCACCGTATATAGGTGCGTGCTCTTCGCACTATAAAAGATCTTCAGTGAATTCCGAAGGAAAAAATTTTTCATCCAGCATAAAAATAGCCCATATCCTATTCCAGGCTATCGTCTACTTGGGTGCTAAGTTTCATCCAAATCAATCCAGCAGTTTTTGCATGATTGAGTAACAAACGTCTAAACCTAAAAAGTTCATATTTATAACCTGCTCATATACATTAAAATGTAAAAGTATGTATAATTCCGGATTTTATTAAAATATCTGTAGATATTACGTAGACACAAGTCCATAAAAGCTATCCAGGTCTTGTGGCCGTAAAACTTTTGTAATTGAGGTCGCAATGTAAAGACTAAAGTAATTTAATTTTGATATTAATTATCGCTTGCCTATCAAGGATCGTCAATATTGTAACAAACCGGCAAAATTAAATCACTCTTCAAAGAAAAATATGTTTAAACAATATCTTTTTAACAAAAAATTAGGCCGACGAAAATTATGCATCATACATTAAAATCGGTGAGAACAATCAATCATTCCTTGATCGGAGTTCGTACCCTTATGGTTGACATTTAAAAAAATATATCCATTCTCGGGGTTTATTCCAATAAAAAAAAGAATAATCAAAATCAGACTACTCTGTAAAAAGGTATGCGTGGATATAAAAAAAATCTGTAAACGGTTGACCCTGCAGGCCATCCCTGAAACTTCCCGCTAAATTACGGTATTTTAATCTCAAAAGAGTAAAAACTATAGGCGTACATGTTTTCAGTTCAAACATCTATTTTGTCAAAAATGGCAGTATACTGATTTTTGAAAAGCTGTATATTATGAAAACGATTTTTGAAATCTAAAATATTGCTTTAGCGAAATATTACCGATAGGTTGAAAATTCTGAAGAATTGTCAAAAATATTTGTTTTTCCAAAAACTTTCGCCATTGATAAATCTTAGACAAATTGACCGATTTTGACCAATTAACAATTGTTGCCGCAGTTTTTTAAGGAGAAAAGCTGATGACATTTTCAAGTCCATCGAAGTGATAAAGTTACTATAATATTTGAAAAGCTGTAACTATTAAGAATTAGATTCGATCTTGATTTTTAAAACGGAATTTGCCAGAACTGATTAGTTTTTCTACTCAATCGGTACATTAAACTGTAAGTTATGTTAAAAAAATACTGTTTTCCAGAATTTTTTTGGGGCTTATTTAAAATTTCTCAAAATGTCCTGGCCCGACTTGGTTCAAATTTTTAGGAAGTCTAAGTTGAGCGGAATCCAATCGGATGCCATCAACCACGTTTCGATCGGTCCAGCCGTTCAAAAGTTATGAGATATTTACATACACTCATATACACACACATGCACACACACACACACACACACACACACACACACACACACACATATATATATATATATATATATATATATATATATATATATATATATATATATATATTCCTAGGATTTCCTAGGATTCCTAGGACCTCAAAACGTGGAGATCTGATGAAAACTAGGTTTTTGAAAATCGAGACAAAATCAGTGACTTCCTACATACGTAGCGGGAAATTAAAAATTATACGCATCGATTTAAGAGCCTCCTCCGTTTTTCGTTGGTTCATTAATGAGATTCTGGCTAAATGGTTCTCTTAATATAAAAAGTTACTTTCTTCACACACCAAATATGTTAATAATATTTTGCCATCCACGTGGCATTCATATGTTTACTGGCTATCTTACTCTTTATACCACATCAGTATTCCGGAAGAAATAGTTTTTGTGAATGTGAAAGTGAATAATAAATCAGCTGCATTATTTTTAGGTTTTTTTGTATTATTAAATACTAACCAAGTAGTTGGCTCTGCTGATTGAAAGAGAAACCATCGCATATAGGCACTAAAGATGTTAATAGTGCGTTGTTATCATGTGGCGAGTTTTTAATGCCACATCTATAAGTTTACCGTCTACCAAACACTCCCATCCCCACACGAACAGTAACGCACCATTAACATCTTTGGTGTCTATAGGCGATGGGCTCTCTTTCCATCAGCAGAGCCAAGTGCTTGGTTACTAACTAATGATACAAAAAAAATACCTAGAAATAATGCAGTTAATTTATTTTTCAAAAGAATCCCGAATCAACGCGGTATCCATCTATATATTTATAATTATATTTCGTTTTATCGTTCAGTTTGAGAGTGATTGGTAAAGACAGCAATCATCGGATAGTTCATTCACAGTCGGACCGTAGCCTAAAAGCCTTTTCAATATTCTGTCTCGATTACTTTCCGATAAAATCGACCGACAATTTCAATAAAGTTGACGTGGAATATAAACTTATTGAGAGGTGCCTTAAAATCTTCCTTTTATAATCGGGCACTAAAGAAGAGAAAATTCTCAGTTCGTCTTTTTCAACCGACGAAAAACGGAGGTTATCAGTTTGACATGCATTTGAGTAGAATGATAGGTACATTTAGGCGTCCGAGTACGCGTACTTAATTTCGTAAGTGTATGTATGTTTATATATTATTGTCCACGAATTTCTCGGGAATTAAAAGCCATATCGATACAATTCTTTTTGATTTAAATCAGGTATATTCCACCCAAGGGAACAGTTATATTTCATCAAAATCAGTTTGCTAGTTTTTGAGATATATTTTTTTATATATATTATAAGATAGCAAACAAGCAGATGGGTCTCCTGATGGAAAGAGACAAACATCGTCTATAGACACCAAAAATGTTAATGGTGCGTTGCTATCTGGCGGGGTCTAATGTCACCTGCATAAGTTTACCGGCTACCTTACCCTCTAAACCGGAACATACCAGTGACAAGCATTGACGCTATTGCGGCAATTATAGGTGAAGCGGTTGCACCAAACCCGGGCGAAACAATGCAAAACTCCACTACCGAGTAACTACGATGGAAGTGATTCGCCTAACCCATCGCCCGCCTTTTACGACCTGCCTGGTAGAACGGTAGTTGGCCTTTTCTGCAAAGAAGCCCGGATCAGTCAATTTTTGGTTTATTTGTGTAATAATTTAAATAAAAAATGAGAAATGATAAAAATACGTTAATGTATAAAATTTTAATGTGTAAAAAGAGCAATACATAAATCATGACAGATGAAATTATGACAGAAAAATATTAAATAAATGATATGAGGGTGTGTGTTAATGTTTACACGGTAATTGCATTAGTGGTTTTGTCAGCAAAATACATTAAAACAGTGGTATTTTTGCGAGTGTACTATCGCAATTCCCTTAAGTGATTCCCCAAAACTGCTGGAAATGTATTAGTAAATGTAGAAACTGGTAGAAACTGCTAGAAAGCGTCAACCATCGCCTATAGACACCAAAGGTGTTAATGGTGCGTTGCTATCTTGTAGCGAGGTCTAATTCCACATGCATAAGTTTTCCGGCTACCTTACCCTCCAAACCGGAACACAATAGTGACAAGCACTGACGCTATTGCGGCAGGAATAGGTAAGGCGGTGGTACCAGATCCGGGTTAGACAATGCAGAAATCTACCACCTAGTAGCCACGATGTTAGTGACTTGCATAGCCAATTGGTCGCCTTTTACGACATGCCTGGCAGAACGGTAGTTGGTCTATTCTTCAAGGGAGCCTGGAACCAACACGGAGAAAATGGGTGGAGCTATGTCAGTGCACACGGCCGTTGGTTTTTACCTGAATCGCCTATGTCAGCTAGGTGTTTTGAGTGTAAAAGATTCGAACAAAACAAGATTAACTTCAGTAAGAAGATCTGCTGCGACCTGAAAGATTTACCAACACATTTAACGTTACCCATTTTATTGCAGACTAACTGACCCGGCAAACGTTGTTCTGCCTTTTTAACTACTCTTCTTTTTTTTTCTATTTTTTTTCACCTTTTAAATTTTCCCTGCACTTCAACAATTCATTCAAAACCAAAATTAGCCAAATCGGTTCAGCCGTTCTCGAGTTTTAGCGAGACTAACGAACAGCAATTGATTTTTATATATATTCTTAGGGACCAGAGGTGGAAATAATTAAAAAATAGAAACATCACAAAACACTATATTGATCTATACAAATAAATGTAACATTAACCGATTTGAAAATTAGCAGAACATAGCAAATACGATTTTTATATTGAAATAAAATTAAAATTAACACACATTGAATAACAAAATAACAAAATTAGATTAACACACAAAAGGCAAGTTTTAAGTAATCGTACGGGCAGAGTTTCTCCTTACTATGGCGATTCTATGGCGATTATACAAAAAATGTGTCGTAAGTACGCGCGCGCGCCTTTTTATAACCGTTCTCGCCGAGACGTGTCATCCCTTCCTCATGAATCGTTTTCCACCAACAATATAGATAAAATATATTCTGTTCTATTTTATTTTAACTTGTTGTTCTCATTATTATAATCAATCTCATTGTTTTTTTTCATATCATAAGATAGCAAACAAGCAGATGGGTCTCCTGATGGAAAGAATCGACACCAAAGATGTTAATATGAACTATAAAATAATGAAATGGTGCTTCTATGTTGTGGTGAGGTCTAATGCCACATACACATATATATATATATATATATATATATATATATATATATATATATATATATATATATATATATATATATATATATATATATATATATATATATATATATATATATATATATATATATACATATATGTGTGTGTGTGTAAAAAGATAACCAATTTGTTATGGTCCACTTTTCTGACCGGCAGCTGTATGATGATACGGTTTGATTTAAAAAGACATTGGTGAGTTGGCGACAAGGCGACAAGTAATTTACTTGTGAGCAAAGTTGCAGAGAAAAGCTAATATTACACTAATACTCGAACATCGATGTGGAAATATACGAAGAAACAATAGACGCATTGAACAACGGAATCCCAACCCAATGTTAAGATGTCGGATAATAAGGGACATTGCTTACAGAGTTCGACAGTGTATTGATAGAGGGTCGGATGGCCGAACAATTAATATCTCTATAAGAGCCTCTCGAGGATTATCGAACATTTGACAAGGCTACATGAAAACACACAAGGTGTTTTCATGTAGCCTTTGATTTTTACAAGAATTTCTTAATAAGCAAAGAAAATAAATAGTTATGTTATAAATAAATAAGGGAGATGGTCGCAGGTTCAATCCCTGCGTGTCGATATTTTTCTTTGTTGTTTTTAGAGTTTTTCAAGTTTTCCCAAGCGTGAGTGCTATAACACCCAAGCGGGAAGTGCTATAACACAAAAATACGAAAGTACTGATCAAAATTATAAATGTGAATTTCATCTGTAACGAGGAACTAATTTAACTGGTTATACGTATGTATATCTAGCGATCAGTACAATCAACGTAATCGATCATATCACAAAGAAGAATTTCGCCGCGCTAAACCTGTTGAAACTAGCTCAGTGATAGAGCGTCCCGGCTTTAGGAAGATAGTCGCAGAGTCAATCCTTACGTGTTCTTTGCTACATGACCGATTGCGTCGATTGCGTGTCGATATTTTTCTTTGTTGTTTTTAAAGTTTTTCAAGTTTTCCCAAGCACGGGGTGACTGCTATAACACAAAAATAATTAGTTATCTCATGTCTGTTCGCTGTGTGGTAAAACTTAAAAAAAATATCATATTTTAGGGTCACAATAATAATAATAATAATTAATATATCGCTGGACAAATTACACAAATGGATTAAACCTTAAATTGAGCAAATTATTTTGCTTTTTTTATATTAAATAATAATATAGCAAAGAAACAGATAGCTCCGTGATGGAAAGAGAAATCGTCGCGTATATACACCAAAGATGTGAATCGTACGTTGCTATTCAACTGGCGGGATGATAATGCCATATGCATAATACTAACGCCTACATTACTCTCTAAACCAGAACATGACAATGACAAGCATTGACGCTTTTGCGACAGGAATAGGTAAGGCGGTGGTACCAAATACCCAAGCGAGTCGTTAAGAAACTCTATTACTAAGGAGTCACGATGTTAGTGACATGTATAGCGACGCTTTTTATAACCTGCCTGGCAGAATGGCAGTTCGTCTATTCTTGAAAGAAGCTCAAACCAGCACGAAGGCTAAGATGAGCTTGTGCTATGGGTGTCATTTAACGATATTAATACATTGAAATACGTATAAATAGATAGAAACTTGTCTGGGACTCTACCACTTTACTAGGTGGCAGAAATCCGCATTCCTGTCGCAATAGCGACAATGCTTGTCATTTTCGCGTTCCGGTGTGGAGGGTAAGTTAACCGGTAGACTTACGGATGTGGTCTATACTATTAGTCGTCGGCACTTGGTGAAACTGCATTTTGATTTTAATTATAAAACAATTGTACTGGTTTCACTACATATATATTCTTCCAAATTATTTAAAGTCTACCGGTTTCGCGTGTTAACGCATCTTCAGGTCTTATAGCTAAACAAGAATCTTGTTTAGGATAATATATAATTCTTGTTTAGCTATAAGTCCTGAAGATGCGTTAATACGCGAAACCGGTAGACTTTAAATAATTTGGAAGAATATATATGTAGTGAAACCAGTACAAGTTTTTTATAATTAAAATCAAAATTACGGATGTGGCATTGCCATCTCGCCACACGCACATAACATCTTTGATGTTATTAGACGATGATTTTTCTTCCATCAGGAAAGCTATCTGATGTCTTGATATCGAATGATATAAAAAAATCTGTAAACGGTTGACTCTGCGGGCCATTCCTGAAACTTCTCGCTAAATTAAGGTATTTTAAGCTCAAAATAAAAACTATATGCAAAGATTTTTTCAGTTCAAACATCTATTTTGTTAAAATAGCAGTACGTGTATTGTTTTTTGAAAAGCTGCATATTTTGGAAACGATGATCGATTTTGATCTTACGAATAGCATTCAACTCAATTTTTAAGATCTAAAATATTACATTATCTAAATAGCCGATAGGTTGAAAAATTTCGAAGAATGTTAAAAAACATTTCTTTTTTCAAAAATTTTGTCACAGATAAATCACAAACGAATTGACCGATTTTGATTCAATTAACAGTATTTGACGCAGTTTTTTAAGGAGAAAAGTTGATAAGATTTTTAAGTCAACCCGTGTATTATCTGAAAGTTATTTTAAAAATATTACGTAAGTTTGCTAAAAACAAGGTAATTTTAATATTTGAAAAGCTGTAACTTTTGAAAATTAGATTCGATTTTGATTTTTGAAACGGCATTCGACGTAGTTTTTTTAGTACTAAAATATCGTACAATACAAAAAAATGATTGGTTGAAAAATTTCGAACTTATGTCGAAAAAACCTTTTTTCAAAATATTTCTTCAACGATTTCTCCCAAACGGATAAACCGATTTTGATGCAATTTATGCATTAGACGTATTTTTTTGAGGAATAGAGCTGATTAGTTTTTGTGCTCAATCGGTACAGTAACCTGGAACTTATATAAAAAAAATAATGTTTCGATAAAAAAATTTTTGAAGTTTTTTTCAAAATTTCTCAAAATCAACCAAGCCAACTTGGTTAAAATTTTCAGGAAGTCTAAGTTGAGCGGAATCCAATCGAATGCTATCAACGGCATTTCGATCGGTCCAGCTGTTCAAATTTATGAGATATTTACATAGACACACACTCACACACACACACACATACACACACACTCACACACTCACACACACACACACGCACACACACACACTGACGTCATCGCGAAGATAGTCAGAATAGGTTCCTAGGACCTCAAAACGTGGAGATCTGGTGAAAACTTGATTCGAAAATTGGGGCAAAATCAGTAACTTATCTACATACGTAGCGGGAAGTTAAAAAGTACTTTTATATTGTGAGGTGACCTTACACTATAAAAAAGTCATCGATATTAAAATCAAAGACCATAATTCATATTTAGAAACTTCCCGAAGGTCCAATAATCCTTCCTTCGCCAACCCAAGCAAATATTAATTGTCCGGCCTTCCGACCCGGCTCCTATCAATATACCGCCATATTCTGTAACCAATAACCATTATTATCCGACATCTTAAAGTTGGGTCTGGATTTAGACGATATACAGTTTTCCTTTTCCTTAGGCTTATATTTTCTCTTGTCTTCATATTATGTTGTTCGATCAACCAAGAAATTTACTAATTCCCAATAACTGAGTTTCAAATTATCAATATTTTTTTCTATTCCATGATGCCTCGTTGGTCGAGTGGTTAGTGACCATGATTATGCAATCGACGGGGCTCGGGTTTGATTCTCGACAGGGATAGGTATTTGTGTGACGAGCATAGATATTATTGTATTTCTGGGTTTGGGTGTTTATATATATATACTAGCGGCCCGCCCCGGCTTCGCACGGGTATAAAATACATAGCCTATGTCAATTAGTAAAAAAAATGATTAAAATCGTTCCAGTAGTTTTGATTTATTCATTACTCCCCGTGGCTCGCACACGTTAAATTTGGAGTAAAACAATTCCCCTTTCCCTAATACCATAAAGATTTCCTGCTATCTTTGGAATATCTAAATTCATATAGGTTTAGTTCATTTTTAATTTTTGATTTTTACAAAAGTTATGAGATGTTTACATACACACATACATACACACACATACATACATATAGATATACTGACGTCATCGTGAAAATAGTCGGAAAAGATTCCTAGGACCTCAAAACGTGGAGATCTGGTGCAAACTCGATTTTCGAAAATCGGAGCAAAATCAGTAACTTCCTTACCTACATACGTAGCGGGAAGTTAAAAAAAGAATGTAGTACATTTTTGTTTTCAGCTGAAGTCCTATATTTATTTATCCGAAAATTAACACGTTTCTCAGCGGTTTTAAAACATACTACAGTACAGTAATATTACTAAAACACAAATGTATTTTTAAATAAAGTAAATATAGATGATGTAGATTATACAAACTTTTTAGGAATAATTATTGACAAATATTGTAATTGGAAAGCACACATTGAATCTCTATGTAATAAGATTGATAGATTTGTCTATGTCTTAAGAAGACTAAGAGAAGTAGGAAACGTAAAAGCCTCCCTATTAGCATATCATGGATATGTCTCTTCTAATTTACAATATGGAATTCCTATTTGGGGAAATTCTGTTGAATTGATACGAATTTTTAGAGTCCAAAAGAAATGTATTCGAGCAATATGTGGTGTTAATCAGTTACATTCCTGTAAACCACTTTTCAAGTCTCTTAAGGTACTTCCCTTACCATGTTTGTATATTTTAGAGGTATGCGTATTTGTAAAAAAGCACCAAAAGTTATTTAAAACAAATACTGAAGTCACTGGTAACTAATATTTTAGGAATAGTAAAAAATTATATGTGCCTAATCAAAAATTAAATATAAACAAAAAATGTGTATTGTATGTCTATTATTATATACTATCATATTCCTGATAGTCTTAAGTCATTACCTATAAATAAATTTCGCAAAAAGTTGTTTGATTTGCTGTTAGATAAAACTTATTATGATATTAAAGAATTTTTAGCTGATAAAATTAAATATTAATGGATAGAAATATAAGTTTGATCAATTGTCCTTAAAAAATTTCAATGTACCTAGTAAAATTTTGTAAATACTGAACATTTTGTAAATTATAAAAAATTTAATTGCACAAAATATGAAACTTGTAATTATAAAAATTTCTTTTGTAATATGAAACCATCATTGTACATTTATAACAAGTACATAAAATAGAGAAAAAATACCAGCCCGCTGAGTTTCTTCCGCTGGATCTTCTCAGTGTGTGGCCGCGTTCCGATCCGGTAGTAATTCCAAATAATCGAAAGAATGTTTTAAATGTAATATTATATAAAGATATATTTTTTTAAATATTTGCACACCGTATAATGGTAGAATATGTTGGTAACTTAATTTATTTTTAACAACTTGTAACACCCATATTCTTGCAAATAAATATTTTCTTTCTTCTTTCTTTCTTTCTTTCTTACTACACACGTGCCACCGATCGGCCGGTAACCCTGCAACCGTTATGCCCCTGCATTTTAAATCTGCAATGTCTTCGAAAATATTCATTTAAATTACATACTGTAAACGGCCATATTAATCTATATTAAATCAAAAATATATTTAAGGTATTTAATTGGATAAGGATTAATACTGTATTGCTTAAAATTGCTTCGAAAATAAGCCATTATTTCTCGTAAAAGGTAAATGACAAAAAATGCTTTTGTGGGTTATCCATACGAGATAGACATATACCATCGCGTAGTTTTCTGTAGATTTTTTCAAGGTGTATACAAGCTTAAATTCTTTATAGGCTTTCGCATCACCTTAACAACATAAGAAAAATATGTTCAAATCTATAGCCATCGGCTATAGATTTAAAAATATTTTTCCTATTCTCGTCTCGTATTTTATATTTATTTTCATCAAAAGAGCCATATCATAACGTGTATTTTCAACCGACGAAAAACCGGTGGCAATCTAGGCATCTACGTGCCTTACGTACCACGTGTACTTAATTTAGTAAGTGTATGTGTGTTGGTTCACGAATTTTTCGAAAATTTAAGCCATATGGCTTTCTTCGAGATGATTTCTTTTTATTCAAATCAGGTGTATTCCAACTAAGCGTTCAGTCTAAACTTACTAAAATTGGTTCAGTAGTTTTTTGGGATATGGCTACATTTGAGAGATATTTAAAAGTCAGTTTAATTTTTTTAAATTACTTTTATTATAAATGTTTGTGATAGTTAATAAAACAATCTCTCATGAAAAACTTAATAAAGAATAATTTTGGCACGGCTGAAATTCCTAGCCAGGGATTATTGCTAAAATTTGCATATTTTTTTCATTTATAAAATTAGTACGTATGTGATTTTTATAGTTTTATAAATGAACTAGCTGTTGCCAGCGACTTCGTCCGCGAGGAATTCGTTTACTCTGCACAGCATCTGGCCGCTAGGTGATAGCGTGATAATATGTAGCCTATATATTGACCCGACCTGTTAGTAATATTCATGCAAAATTTGAAGTAAATCCCTTTTTGAGTTTACCCCGGACATACACACAAACAAACAGATAAACAAACAGACAAAAATTCTAAAAACTATATTTTTGGTTTCGATATCGATTGTAGATCACGCCCCAAGTATTCTTAAAAAATATTCAACGTACAGTTTTGACTTTCTTACGATTTTATTTTATGTATATATTGACATCTTATAATATTTGCATACCATATTAATTGGAATGTCTCGCGTCGAATGGTTCGCGACCCTGATCATACAATTAAGGGGTACGGGTGCAATTCTTAACACGGACAACATTTGTGTGTTAAGCATAGATGTTTGAAATTCTAGGTTTGGGTGTTTAACAATATATTTGGGTATTTATATATGTACTAGCCACTGTGTGCAGAACGCATTCTAAAAGTTTTTGGTGAATCCCGCGGGGTCAAATATTTTTTCTGGAACAAAAAGTAGCCTATATACTATTCCAGGTCATCATCTACCTGTGTGCTACATTTCATTCAAATGCGTTCAGTAGTTTTTGCGTAATAGGTAACAAAAATCCATCCATTCATCAAACATCCGAACTTTCGCATTTATAATATTATAATAAAGATTTATAATATTATTATAGATTTCGGTGTATTAGTTTTGTTGACAAACATCCATATCACTAGCAAATAATTAGCTTATTTTGGAGTTTAAATCAATTCGTGTAATTTTTCGAAAAAAAAAAAACAAAAAGAATTATGTAAAATTTTAGCATCCACATTCTTGCAAATTAATTACCGATATTCCTTTCTGTCTTTAATATTATTCTAAATTGTTTAGTGATTTGATTTTTTAAAGATTTTTCTATATTATTATATATAAAAAATATATTGTATTAAAAAACAAACAAGCAAATGGTTTTACTGTTGAAAGAGATCTCCTATAGACACCAGAGATGTTAATAGTGCGTTATCATTCTTTTGACAAGATCGCGAGACGTAGATGGCCAACAAATAATAGTAGGGGAGCCCAAGAGGAAAGTTTTGCATTTACTCGAGCGCGTCAGATTAATATAGAGGTGGGGGGGGGGGGGGGGGGCTTGCCTCGCATACTGTTGAGGCTCTGTACCAAATATAAGCCCTTTATATAGAGGCGGGTAACTAGGACATAAAAAAAAACAAAATTCCAATAACTTCGGCTTGTGGAAATTGTCTAATTATATTTTATTCGTTACTCTTACATAATATCCTATATAATAAAAGAAATTTTAGACGCGCTGAATGTCAAAACTTCGTTTCTTTTGCAACTTTGTGATCCTTCCACTCCCTTATGCTACACTTGAATCGGCAGATTTTCTTAATCTTAGGTAATTAACCCACCATACCTTAATCTGACCCAATTTAGTCTTCCCATGTCACAGTTTTTTTGTCGTAAATTTTGTCCCCACCATTGAAATGAAAAACATTATATAACATTTTAGTATCTTCACGCCCATATCCCCGAAGGGGTAGGCAGAGGTACAACAAGTGCATCCACGATTAGCCGAAGATACTTGGTTCCACAAATGTGATAAATGGCAAGCCTATCGCCAACCGGGCACTTTCTAATCCCGGGCAACTTTGTATTTCTCAGAAAACTGAAAAAACACTTTTTTTTTAATGTGCCCGACCGGGGAATCGAACCCGGGACCTCCTGTGGTCAACGCCAACGCTGGACCACTAGACTACATTTTATTTTGCCTATAATTTAATCTACAAAATTCAATAAGTCCCTACGACGCTAGAGTAACTACATATTTAGCATCTTTTGCTCCCCTACCATAAGGTTTTAAATGCTTAAAACAAATCATTCTCTTATATCTTTATTACAAGTGAATACCATTAATTATCTGTGGGTCGGAATGATCTATTGTAGCGCGCCACTGGAGTATTCTACGATGCTTCAATTGTTTAGATCCTGTTGTTTAATTGTGAACAGAGGAATTCTAATGAGGTCGTGATTATAAAATTTAAACGGAATAACACATTTATTTTGTAAGCTAAAATGTATTATATACTTGGCAGCTTTGAACGATTACATAGGGCTTTTAACCGTTATATAGCAAACAAGTAAATGGGTATTCTGATGAAAAGAGGAACCATCGCCTACAGACACCAAAGACGTTAATGGTGCGTTGTTATCAGTGTGGCAGGATGAAAAAACCATATGCATAAATCTACGGGGTATATTACCCTACTAACCGGAACACGACAACGACAAGAATTAATGCTATTGTGGCAGGAATGAGTAAGGCGGTGGTATCAAATACCCGGGCAAGACGTTATAGAACTCCGCCACCTAGTAGTCGCGATGGTAGTGACGTGTGTAGCCGATTGGTTGCCTTATTCAACTTGCCTAGTTGAAGGCAGTTATTTATTTTTCATAGGAGCTCGGAACAACACAGGGGATCCTAATGGAAAGAGACAATCATCGCTTATAGACACCAGAGATGTTAATGGTTTATTGCCGTCCGTTGAAGGATAGAATGGCTAATACTTGAGTTTACCAGCTACCATAGTCTCCACTAATGCTACAAGCATAAGTTTATCGGCTACTTTACCATCGAAATCGGAACACGACAGTGACAAGCACTGACGCTATTGCGGCAGAAATAACTTAACTCAAATTCTTTTATTCTGTGGTCGTAGGTGAAGGAGTTGGATATGAATATATATAATGTTAATAAGGACGCTATGACCTGACATTTTGGCGTACAGATAATTATAAAATCAAATTGAAATATTAATTATTAGTTATATACTCATTTAAAAAAATAATTTATTTAATTACTAAAATAACAATATTTATTCAAATATACTTAGCATACATTGATATACATTGATATAAAAAAACCCAAGATACACAATCAGTGTGTCAAAAACGTCCTCCAAAAATGAGTGCACAATTTTAAATTGTGCACTCATTTCAAATAGAATCGCGTCGACCGCGTCACTGTCAATTTTATTTATTTTTGTACATTGCTTTGTAAAAACAACTATAAGTCTTGCACTTAAGGTTGGATATGCAAAGGCATATGTTTTTGCCATATCTATAACTACTTAAATGAAATTAGGGACACTTTTGAGTGTCAGTTTTGTTCGGGACTGTGCATCTAGGGTTTTTTATGTCAATGTTTGTATAATAATATTTCACATGTCATATCTTAATTCTAAAATAATATTAAAATTTTATGTTAAGTAATTGCTAGATCAACGAGGCGAAGAATAATCAAATAGTCGTTTGAGTTTTTTAATATTGCTTCAAAGTTACTATGTTACAAACTTATAATATTGGAATCCCAAGGTATAAAATAGGGCAATGGGCCCACCTCTCGTTCCCACCACTGTAACTTCTGTAAACCAGAATCCCAAGGTATGTGTATAAGCGAACTATATATGTTTTGCATTTTATATTCAACGTAATGGCGCTAAGGGAAACAACTTATGTAGTTAAGTCTCTGAACCACTGAACAAAAACTACCCGAAAATTCGTAACTAAAATACGAAGAAAAATTATTTCAAGCCCGAATGATCACGGATTCATATTTGTGGTAACATTTTACTACGACGCATGACGAATATTTTAATCTGAGGATTTCGTGGTGGAATTTTAACGTTGTTCAAAACTGAAAGTGAGCGGTGTGGCGTGATTTTAATTCAAAATTAGCAGATTATTTTGGGGAATTTTGAATTTAAATTAAACTACCTACGCTTTCCTTGGATTTAGGAGATTACTGTGTAAAGGTAAGGACACATGCAAACTGTTAAATGTACAACACGAATATGTACTGGATTTTTTTATTAATACTATTAGATAATATGCACAAACTGATTTTCAGCCTTTTTTAAATATATTAAGTAAAGAGTATCTTCACGCCCATATCCCCGAAAGGGTAGGCAGAGGTACAACAAGTGCACCCACGAATAGCCGAACCGAAGATACTTGGTCCCACAAATGTGATAGGTGGCAAGCCTATCGCCAACCGGGCACTTTACAATCCCGGGCAACTTCGTGTTTCGCAGAAAACTGAAAAACACTTTTTTTTAATGTGCCCGACCCGGGAATCGAACCCGGGACCTCGTGTGGTCAACGCCAATGCTGGACCACTAGACCACAGTATATATTAAGTATTAAAAGTAAAGTTCAATTATTATATCATAAGACCGCAAACAATCAGATAACTCTCCTGATAGAAACAGACGATCATCGCTTATAGAAACCAAAGATGTTAATTGTGGGTTGCTACTCTTGTGGCCTCCTTCATCCTTAATGACTTCCTTTCCATCAGGAGATCTATCTGCTCTTTGTTTGCTATCGTAGGCGCCCCATAGACCTGCAATAATATTGCGCAATATTACGAATTATGTAATATCTCGTCTCCACAGAACAAGTAACTGTTTTATAGGGCAAGATATACGCTGTTACGAGCTTCCCGAAACTATAAGAGATCTACCAGTCAATAAATTTAAAAAAATCTGTTAAAACAAAACTGTGTAAAAAAGGGTATTATAAATTCTCAGATTATTTAGAAGATGTGAGGAGCAATTAATCCCATGCTTGGGATTAATTATTCCTCAGATCAATCACATATATATGTTTCATAATAATGTAATATTTTGATAAAAAATTAATCGCCTCTGTGGTCTAGTGGTCCAGTGTTGGCGTTGACCACACGAGGTCCCGGGTTCGATTCCCGGGTCGGGCACTTTAAAAAAATAATGTTTTTTCAGTTTTCTGAGAAACACAAAGTTGCCCGGGATTGGAAAGTGCCCGGTTGGCGATAGGCTTGCCACCTATCACATTCGTGGGACCAAGTATCTTCGGCTAATCGTGGGTGCACTTGTTGTACCTCTGCCTACTCCTTCGGGGATATGGGCGTGAAGATACTTTTCTTTATAAAAAATTATATTAAAAAAAGACAAGTCGCTGAGTTTCTTCCGCCGGATCTTTTCAAAAGTGTTCAAAAAGTGTCAAAATAATTTGTAAAAAGTTTTATTGAATAAAGTTCTTCTAATTTCTGATTTCTGAATATGATTGACCGTTTAGGTAGGGTTAATATTAAAGATTGTACAACGATTGAACGAAAGTTTGAGCGGGTTTAATTTTTCTTGTGAAATATTTTTTCTTGCACTGTGTAGGCTTAATATGGCACAATATTTTTCACTTTGGAGTCACGTTCGGGAAGTCACGGTGTTTAATGTATGATCTTTTCGTAAATTTAAGCAAAATGGCGAGCAAGAATGCTGTAAAAGATAAGAAACGGGAGTTTTTACTTGAGTCTATAGAATTGCATAAAGACCTACTTAAAGACTTCTATGTATTAACTAGGGTTGTAACGGAGACATTGTTAGCGGATGCGGAGGTTAACGGAGGCGGAGGCGGAGGTGAAATTTGAAGTAGAAAAAATAGAAATTAGGTTTATTGATTCCTGTCATTCATTCACGCCCCCACCACCATCCGCCCGCCTGTGATTCCGAAGCACTAGCAAAATATTGACTATTTCAATCGCAAATACGCAGCCGTGCGGCCGCGTCTCCCAGCGCCTCTCTTTGCGTGTTCTATGTTAGCGTAAATAAACCTCCGTTAAAACTCCGCATAAATTTGGTGGAGGTGGATGCGGAGGCAGAGGTTCAATTCTTTGCGGAAGTTCCCAGTAACGGAGGCAGAGTTCCGTTACAACCCTAGTATTAACGTACTAATCAAGGCATGCGATACGCCACTCGTGTTCCACTAAAGTGCTATCCATGGACTACACCGAAGTTAGAGCTCTTTTATTTTTGAAAGCGCTGGACCTCGATCTCGCCTGATGGTAAGCTAAGATGCGGCCTAAGTTGGAACGCGTGTTCATAGAAGGTGTCTGTTCAGTCTTCTCTTGAAAATCCCCAGGTTGTACCCGTCGGGGAACAAGACTCAGGAAGCATGATCCAATGCCCTGCGATTCAGATCAAGAATGTCGAACCCGCTTTGTTCGGGTACGTGGAACGTCCACCATATGGCGATGTTTAGTTTCTGTGCGCCTCGACAATCAATAGAATAACGGGGATGGCGAAAGCGTATCCGATAAAAGACGTATACGTTTCAAGCAATTATATATGAAACGCGTAATTGCTATGAAATTCACGGCAGTTTTGATGTTTTGGTCTCGAATATATACTACATTTTATTATACGCTGCAGTGTTGCTTCATTTGTCTTTGGTTGGATGATTTATTATTTTTTTAGTGCTGCAGAAAGTTTTAACGAAATGGAACACAATTTCTACTTCGTGTATCTTTTCTAGCACGTAGCACATTAAACTCTCTGATCCTACCAATATTATAAATGCAATAATTAAAAAAAATGTTTGGATATGTTTTTAGGTGTTATATTATATTTTACAATGACAAGAAAACCACACGATTCATGAAATATTTTAATCACAGCCAGTTTCAGTACGCAGCGAGTAAGTAATAAAAATATTTAAAGCTAATGAATTCAAGAACGAAGCACCGCTATTTAGGGAGGCCAATAAATTCAAGTTTAATACTCTACAAATCAAAAGTTTTCAAATTAGTCTAATGTCGTAACAACTAAAAAGTATAAAACATTAGCTAACTTTGTCCATGTTTTGCCGTCGTTTGCAGCTAATGTATTAATATTTAATATTTTTACAGTAAACGAGAAATAATTATGTTTATGCTTCACTGATACGACACGACTTTAAGAAAAAATTAATTTTGTTATACGACTTTTTGCAATATAGACACATGAAGTGGCACTTTTTAACTTCCCGATACGTATGTAGATAAGGAAGATACTGAATTTGCCTTGATTTTCGAAAATCGAGTTTTCACGAGATCACCACGTTCTGAGGTCCTAGGAACCTTTTAGGCTATTTTCACGATGATATCAGTATGTATATATATATATATATATATATATATATATATATATATATATATATATATATATATATATATATATATGTATATATATATATATATATATATATATATGTATATATATATATATATATATATATATATATATATATATATATATATATATATATATATATATATATATATATATATATATATATATATATATATATATATATATATATATATATATATATACATACATACTTTATGTTATACATACATACATTACTTCATGTGTATAGGTGTGTCTGTAAACATAAAACTTTTGACCGATTGAAAAGTGGTTAATGGCATTAATTGGATTTTGCTCAACTAAGACTTCCTGAAAATATGAACCAATTCGGTCTAGGAGATTTTGAGAAATTTTGGAAAACCTCTAAAAATTTGGTAACTGAATTTGTACTACGAACTGTATTTTTTGAATATAACTTTTAGAATAATGTGCCGATTGAGTACAACTTTAAATCAGCTCTTTTCCTCAAAAAGCTGCGTCCAATGGATCAATTGCATCGAAATCGTTTTTTTTTTTTCGAATAGAAGTTATTTTTGACGAAAAATTTTGAAAAAAATATTTTTTAACCAATCATTATTTGACATCCTACAATATTTCAGTACTTAAAAAACTACATCAAATGCATTTTCAATAATCAAAATCGAATCAAGTTTTCTTTGTTGTTTACAGCTAATATTTGTAAAATAAATTTCAAGCTAATATACCAGCTGATTTAAAAGTATCTATAAAACTGCGTCAAATTCCGTAAATTGGATTAAAATCGGTAGATTTATTTGGTACTTATCAGTGCCGAAAATTTTTGAAGTAATATATGTTTTGCATTACTTCGACATTTTTCAACCTGTAGATTATATATCTAAGAAAACAGATTAGAGCTGAAAAATTGCTTTGAATGCCATTCAAAAAATCAAAACTATACAAATTTTTCCAAATTTTACAAATAATTTTTCCAAAGTTTCCAAAATATACAAATTTTCAAAAATAAAAAAAAATATACTTTTGTAATCTATAAGCATAGGTTCTTGTTCGAGTTTAAACTACCTCAATGTAGCGGAAAGTTTCAGGGATGGCCTACAGGGTCAACCGGTTTACATATTTTTTTATCATAGGATAGATAACAAGAACACGGTTTGCAGAGCCGTACCACATTAATGCTGACTCAAATTACCAGCATTACTTCGGTTCTCGTTGAGTAAGTAATATTCGTGTCTCCTTCGGTTGCGGAGTGAAACGTGTATTAAGTATGTATATTTTATGCTTTGTGCTTGCTATTGTCGTGATGTAACGTGTGGTGGTCGTGGATGGATTACTGTGCCGCTGGGTTCTTTGTTATTTTTTAGGCCTAAGGTGATTTTATTCTATTTTTTACACTACTTTATTTTTCCTTTTAGTGGCATTGCAAAGTGTACACGTTCAACTTCGCAAAAGTTTGCAAATGAACTAGTTTTTTGTCGTTTAATTCACAAGAAAAGGGATATCTAAAAAATAAGCCGTTTTTAAAGTATTTCGTGCATAAGACGCTGAATATTTTGTTCTGAAATTTGCACTGTTATATTCAGCGTATTTCAGAGAAGATTTTTAGCTAAATATTGTCATCATCTTTTAACGGTAAAGTATTTTATTTCTCCATTCGTTTAATTTGGTATCTGAACACTAAGTAGTGTAATAGTTAAATTGGTATACTATATCATACATAACGCCGCTTATATAGACATAGACAAATTCACATGGCTTCACAGCGAAGCGATATCCAAAATTGTCATCGTCTCTGATATAACGGAAACAATTTCCTAGCCAATGTGAAACTATTGTTGCGTTTATTGTGTTAAATTGGTTTTTTTTTTGTTAAAAAAAAGAAATAACGCCAATGTGACTGCCAACCAAAACCTAGAAAGTAAAATTATGTGTTCGCGCAATTTGTTGCTTTATAGTTTCGTTACGTATTACAACATTGTCTTCGAACTTGCATTAACGATGACAATTGACCACGGGCTTTAGTGCGGCTTATGTTATTTTATTATTTCCCAACTTCGCTATTGTTTTTGAATTCTTACTTTGTCTAAGCTCCCTGAAAGCTTAAGAAGACACCGGTGCTATCTTCTGAGACTTAAAAATGATATATTCATTACACTTTTTGCGCCGTCTTTTCTATTTGATATATTATGTGGCTCAAATCTCCAATGGACGGTAAATTATAAATAAATTCGCTTTCTGAAATAAATCATTCAGATAAGAATCAGTCGTTTGTTAAAATCCATAAGTCTTATGAATTACGATACGTTTATTTATACAAAAATAAATATACATCTACAGCTTAAGATTTCTGATGGAACTGCCATGTTTCCTCAGCACATAACTGATGTTTGCTGAAGCGCGTATGAATGAATGACTTTTACGCAATAATATGAAAAAGAGCAGTATCGTCAATAAGCAGAATTAGCGAAAATTCTAACAGTATTCTAAAAGTCTTGTCTGACAAATATGATAGTTCATAAAACACTAGATGAACTTACATATAATATACTTGTTGATAATAATTGATAATAATTATATACTTGTTGACAATAATTGTTTGTTGACGTGTTATCACACTACATTCAATCACGCGGCCATACTCGTAAATTATTAGTATATAAGGTTAAGGAAAATCCCATTAATTTACAGTTTAATAATAACACATTTACTAAACGATGTGTGACTGTAATTTAACCCACATAATATTGACCACCTGCCAGTGAACACGCAAAAAGGAAAAATGAACAACCCAGCGCTAACTTCATGCAGAAGCCCTTCAGCAACAACAACAAACTCGGCAACCTCCATAGAAATCGCAGCTGTATCCACGGCGACAAGAATACCGGGTTTTTTGGAGAGATTATCCGCGCTTATGGTTCGCTCAAGATGAGGCCATCATCCTCCCTCAGAAAAACAGCACTAAGGCACACGCAGTCCGGAATGTATACGAAAATAGCCGATAATAGCCGGCCACATCTGCATTTATCGTGTTACACGAAACTTTGTGACAATAGACGCAAGTGTGGCTAAGGCATCAGGTTAAAGTGTCATTTAAAAAAATATAAAGCAGCTATTTCGCTCTTCGTACCTCATAAGGGATTTATCGTGAATATCTGAACAGATATAAATTTCTTATATTTAATTACTGTATGTTCAAAATTATGTGAGCAAAGATTGTTAAATATTACAAATTACGCAGGTGCAAAGCCTACTACGGATTTTAATTAATTTGGGTAATATTCCTGTATTATTAATTCATAAATTGTACAAGCATTGGGATGTCTCCTCTTTGAAAAAAGTAAGGTAAAAAGAAAAGAATCATCGCTACTTGAAGTTAATTTCGGTGGAATTTTCAGTAACTGGACGGGAAAGACCCATGTGTTTCCTCACGAGCCCACACCAGTCTTTCTAAATGGTAGATGGGGTACTGCTGACACTAGTCTTTCTAAATTGTAGACGGGATACTATTGGCACCAATATTTCTAAATGGTAGATGGGGTACTGCTGACACCAGTCTTTCTAAATGGTAGATGGCATAATATAGACAGCGGTCTTTCCAAATGGTAGATAATATTGACAATAGTACACACCTACATTCGCGACACCGTCAGCTCCGGCGGCAACGAGGACCCCATCGCAAATTACGACCCCACCCTAAACTGAGGATCGGTGTCATAGGATGTAGAGCGTACGCTCTACACCCTTAGGGTGTAGAACGTACAGCCCCACACTTTTAAACTGTAGCTGAGCACTCTGCCCGCCCTCACGACCGGTGAAGCTGCGAAGGCCCTTAAGGCCAGCAGTAATTCAGACATTCCAAAAAAAAGAGTTCAATAACCTAAAGTTTGTAAAAATGATAGTATTTTAATTTTCGATAAGATGTATATTTTGAAGTTTGTTTTCATAATCCATGGGTTAAAAAATTTCGTTGAAATGTCAAAAAAAAACTTTTAAAAAAAATTTGCGCCATTGATTAATTCCGGACGAATCAACTGATTTCAGTCATATTTACGGTATTTGATATAGTTTTTAGGTAGTAGAGCTGACCAGATTTTTAAATAAAACGCTACATTAACCTGAAAGCTGTTTTAAAAACGAGGAGTAAGTTTGTTGTAAACGGAAAGTTGTAACTTTTGAAAATTTGATTCGATTTTAATTTTCAAAACGACATTCGACGTATTTTTTTATGTACAAAAAAATGTCGGTGAAAAAATTTCTAAGTTATGTCGAAAAAACACTTTTTTACAAATTTTTCGTCAACGATAACTCCTGAATTTTTTCCTCAACGAATTTCACCATGAATCGAGGCCACTTTCTTTACGCCCCTGATATTTTATTAAAATAAATGAAAACTTGTAGCTCTATATATTTTTATACCAAATTCTTCATGAGGTAAGCACAGAGAACTGAGTACTATAAATCTCTACACGTACAACTAAACATAATTGTATATATAAATCACGTGCCTAATGAAAACGAACATAGGCTATATGTGAGCCATTTTCGCCACTTTATTAGGCGTATTTCACTGTAACGAAACAGTACGTGCGAGGTAAAGCGTCGATGACGTCACAGTCCGCTTGAAGCTTCTTCGAGCGACATACTTGCTCGCATTCCGTGTTTTATTACAATGTGGTATAAGGTACAAGCGGAAGAGATATTTCTACCTTATGTTGGCTAACGGCTTACTTATAAAATCTATCGAGGCAAAATCACATGCAATAACGGGGTCATAAATACTTTTTTACCTGCAGGTAGTAAGTAGGACGGGGTATTTATCAAAATACACCATTTAGAAATACAGATGTCAGCAGTATCCCATCTACCATTTAGAAAAACTGGCGTCAATAATATCCCATAATATATAATAATCAATTTATATTATAGAAACATAGATTATGTAAACAAGAAGAAATCAGCTTTACTGATGGAAAGAGATAACCATTGTTTTTACATACTAAGAATATTAATATTTAGTTACTATTCCTGTGGTGGGATGGTAATATCACATACTTAACTTTACCTCCTACCTCTTCCTCTCAACTATTACAAGATAATGATAAACACTGACGCTATTCCGACAGGAATATTCAAAGCATTGTTCTAAATCCGGCCGAGGCGCAATTTCAAATAAATAAATATTGCTGGACGATTAACACGGATTAATCTAACTCCAAAGTAAACTAATTATTTCTTGTGTCACGTGTAATAGCATTGACTTACTAATATAGTAAGTCAATGAGTGTTAGTCAATGATACTAATACATTTATAAATACTAGAATACATAATAGACACTCAGATCCAGAAATACAAATATCTATGTTCATCACACAAATGTTAAAATGGTGGTGATACCTATCTCTACCTAATGTCTAACTTTTACGAGCTGCTAGACAAAATGGTATTGGTCTATCCGTCAAGGCCGTCAAGGCGGCTTAGACTGACACAGGGCATAGAGAAAAATTTATAGCTAGGGCTAGTATGCTAATTTCAAGCAAGGTAGAATTTCTTCATGATCGCTTTTAACTTGGACCTTTTAAGACATAAATATAACGGCATTCACTCGTCACGTATAGCAGGAACTCCGATAATTCTCAAACTAGACGAACAGGTTTTTGCTTTACTCGGTCTCATGTTCAATGATTGCTCAAATTAATTCAAACCGTTTTCAATTTTACACGTGTGTTCGCTTACTGTAATTCCTTCTACATAATTAAACTGAAACAAAATATTTGATACGCGTATTTAAACTGGGTTGTGAGGGAAATTCTGTAATTCCATTTGGATTAATTTCTACCGCTACATTTCGCTTTTTAGGGTACCTCAAAAAAATGGAACACTTTTAGGATCACATCATTGTTCATCTGTCTATCAAGGCCCTTTATCTTGGGAACGCATGAAGGTGTTAAGTTGAAATTAAAACCATATATTGAATTCTAATCTCTTGAAATTGTGAAAAATTCAAACTTCTAAGATGCCGAAAAAAGGTTATATTTTGACACTCTCAAGGAATTAAATTTACAGGGTATTCTGTGTTGACCTAGAACTATAAAATTTGGCAAGTTATAGGAGTCTTTTAATATAAGTACAGGTAAAAATCTGAAAACTGAATATTATATTATATTATATTATATTATATTATATTATATTATATTATATTATATTATATTATATTATATTATATTATATTATATTATATTATATTATATTATATTATATTATATTATATTATATTATATTATATTATATTTGTATATAAGCTATAAAAATATAGATTTTTTAAAATAAACTTAAGCAGTTAGTCAGGTCAGTTTCAAATGAGCGTGAAACTGGGTGTTTTGAGCGAGCAAAGTGCTCAGCCAGAGTTTAAATTAAGTGTACTAAGAACCCGCCCCGAGGGGCAGTATCTTAGAAAAGTTAATATAAACTCTGACTGAGCAGTCTGCTCAGTGTGTTAAGGGCCCGCCCCAAAGGTCGTATCTTAACGATTAGTGAGATAAGGGATAAGGTATGGGATAAGGTAGTATCTTGACGATTAGTGGGAGTGTAAGCACGGTATACTGGAGACTCAGTAGTCAATCTACATACATGTGATATTCGAGGAACGCACACAGACACCTCTCACAGACGCGATATCTCGGAATGGTTCGGTACAGTTTGTACCGCACCAGTCGGAGATATCGTGTCAATAAGAGGTATCTATGTGTGCTATGCTTGAATAATACTTGTATGTAACATTGACTTCTGGTAGTCTCTCAGTATTTTGTGGAGTAAGTGGCCTCAGATTTTCTACTCGTTAATGTCTTTTGACCGGAGTCTCGAGTGTTGGCGGGTCGAAACATTGGGCTGAGTCGCTGCTGGCGGCAATTTTAGCGTGTGCATGTTAATTGCGAACTGTATGTTGTGAATTGTGATGGGATCATCGGCATCGGATAGGACGTGACGTGACCTTCTATATTTGTCTTCGACGTCTTCGGCCGCGGCTCTCACCAGAGGGTTTGGGTACAGTATACTGGAGACTAACAGTAGTCAATCTACATACATGTGATATTCGAGCAACGCACACAGAGACACCTCTCATGGACGCGATATCTCGGTATGGTTCGGGACAGTTTGTTCCGCACCAGTCCGAGATATCGCGTCCGTCTATGTGTGCTTTGCTCGAATATTACTTGTATGTAACATTGACTTCTGTTAGTCTGTGACTATTCTGTGGTTTGGATGTCTCATCGCTTTTTCAAAGTGGTGTACTGACGTCTCTTTGAGGTGTTTTTATTATTATTTTTTTTATTATTATTCTAGATTTTATTTAAATTACATAGGTTTTGGAAATTGAATTTCGGGAAATGCTGGGAAAAAACGGCATAATTATATTTATATTTTTTATAGCATGTATATACAAATTATTACAGAAACCCTCGGTGATCGAGTCTAACGCGTACTTGTCCGTATTTTTTATACTATGGCAAACAAGCAGAAGCTTCTCTCGCTAATGAAAAGAGATAAACATCGCATATAGACACCTACAGTGTCAATGTCACTATCAAAGATCGCCTCAAAATTTTCATATCATTTGATGTCTAGAAATTTACAAGCACGTAATTCTTTATAATCGCCTTGTAGTCTAGGAAGTATAGGTTACTTTGGTTGGTTATAGGTTGGCTTAAACGTGGGGGCTCGGATTTTGTCCAGATTGGGGTGAATTTTTGAGATTTTATAGAAGTTTTTCTCGAAAATACAAATTTCAATAGCAGCATTAAAGGTTGGTGATAATGTTTTGACACCTTGTGCTTCGGATAATCACCCGTAAAGTTGTTGAAACCAAAAAAAAACTCCGTATTGGTCCGGGCGGGAAGAATTGATCATCCACCGTTCTAAGATATTTTATTGATTTAGGCGTTACTTTGAAATCCATTATTAAAAAGGTACCGAAGAGACCAATACTTTTCGAGACCACGTCATTAAAAAACGTTGAAAGCACAATTATTCTCAGCAAAAACATACGTAAAACATCCCAAAACCATTAACCCGACAATATCGAGCAATAATTTTTATAATATTCACAAATAGCATCATATTTGAGTCATAACGGAAGAATTAGCTAGGGATGTGCAAATACAATATTCTTTAAACAAAATCGATATTGAGGTTATTCAATTATATTCACCTTTGTACTATAACTTCGCGTTTATATATTTCTCATTTTAAAATTAACAAGTTCGTTAATTACACTATAATTAGAAATATTTATTTAATCTTAATGATCTAGTTTCACATAATGCAGAGAAAAAAAGACAAAATTATCGAAATCGATTAATTAAAGCAGTCCATGTTAGCCTAGGTCCCAGTTCATACTAATATTATAAATGGAAAAGTGTGTGTTTGTTTGGCGTCTTTCATGGTAAAACGGAGCGACGAATTGACGTGATTTTTTAAGTGGAGATAGTTGAAGGGATGGAGTGTGACATAGGCTACTTTTTGTCTCTTTCTAACCCCCCAGTTCCCTAAAATGAATTTAATGCGAGCAAAGCCGCGAGCAAAAGCTAGTTGAAGAATAAATCAACCGCTATTCTGTCAGAAAGTTCCTAAAAAGCGATTAGCTATACTCTATCATGACTGGTAATTGTTAAAGTTTCGCAACGTCTCAAAGGGGTATTTGGTAGGTAACACTGCCTTACCTATTTCTACCGTAATAGCGTCAATGCTTATAATTGTCGTGTTCCAGTTTAGAGAGAAAGGTACACAGTAGAATTACGCATGTGGCCAGGGGCGTACCAAGGTTCTGGGCCAGGAGGAGGCAAATCAGACAATAAATGACCGACCGAAGCTAGATTTTTAGCTAAAACTAAAATCAAAACAGCATCTTCTGTTCCAGTTCCAGCTGAAACCCAAACCGTAATATTTTAAGACTATTTTTTATCTTACTATATGCTTATCCACAGCAGTAGATATCAACGCACCATTATCATCTTTGGTATCAATAGGCGATGGTTTCTCTTTTCAACTGGAGAGCCATGCTGGTTTGCTATCTAATAATATAAATAATCTACATATATTAGTAGAGCCATGATAATATTACAACCTCAATTGTTTTACTGCTAGGTATTAGAATCTGAAGTTCCAAAATCCTCCATAAAACTCACAATTCGCAATTTCAAAGATACCAGTTAGTGTTAGCAGCTATAAGTACTACTCATAAAGGCAGTTTCTCGGATTTGTGTTGACAGTCGACATACTTCTATTAAATTCCATAACAAAAAGACAAGGCTAGGAAATTTGATACGAATGTTTAAGCTTGATCCGATTCACATTTTTTGTTCTTTTGTTGCGATATTTCGAATTTAATATCGTAAATTTAAAATTACAAAACTACGGGACAATTTAATCCATACTATTATTATAAATGCGATAGTCTGTCTGTCTGTTTGACTGTTACGCTTTGAAGGCTAAACCGGCGTTTGGGCCCGTTAAGATTTTGGCCCGCGAGTCACAACGACTGTGACGTTAAATAAATTTGTCGATTGGGCCCACTCTAATTTTTACAGCCAAGTACAGTTAATTAGAAAATACATTTATTTCTTATATTTTTATGTTATCTATATTAATATTATAAAAAGGAAAGATTTGTATGTAAGTATGTTTGTAACGAATTGGCTCAAAAAGTACTGGACCGATTTTAAAAATTCTCTCACCATTTGAATGTTACATTAACACTGATTAATATAGGCTATTTTATATATAGGTATGACCTGCATTTATTGTACGTTTATCGCAAAATATTTAAAAAATAAATGTCCACCCGTGTGAAGTCGGGACGGGCCGCTAGTTTATTTATAATATTACTTTTAAAAGCTTGGTAACAAAGGTTGTTATTGTATATCGAATATAATAATTGGAAAATATATTATTGTTATGTTTTGGTGTGGAGGGTTAAATAATTTTACCGGCTACTTTAAGGTAAGGTAGCCGGTGGAATCAATACCTCGCTATAAGGATAGCGATAAATGAGAGTGCGAAGGGCACTCTCAGTTATCACAGTTAGTCACTACTATACAGTCGCGGGGAAAATTGAAACCACGCTAGAAAAGAAACAATCATGTCTGGGAGCTTTCATAGACATTGCATTTGATTTGATGCACCTTGCATTTGATAAACACACATTTAAAATCATCGAAAATGCTCTTCTAAGACATAGAATACCTAATCTTTTTAAGAGCCATACGGATTATCATATTTGGTGTCTATAGGTGATGGTTGTCTTTTTTCATCACGAGAACCATCTGTTTGTTTACTATCTTATAAAAAATACAAAAAAAATACAGCAAAAATACAAAAAAATACCCAAAAAAAATTAACGGTCCAGATACAGGATATTTTTTTCAATTTCATAATTACAATGCATCCTGCTTACAAAGGTTTGCAATTTCGTTGTAATTTATTCATAAAGTCGACGTAGTACTAGCTTTATTCATTTTGATCAAACAAGCAGATGGGTCTCCTGATGGAAAGAGTCAACCATCGCCTATAGACACCAAAGATGTTAATGTTGCGTTGCTATCTTCTGGCGAGGTCTAATGCCACATGCATAATGTGCAGCACAGACATAATTCATGTAAAATATTGAATGTAAATAGTTTAAGTAAGGCAGGATAGATTATGTATTGCGTTTAGTTTGTAAGGTTTATAATAAATGATGTTTGTTTTCGTCTTTTATTCGCCCTAAGACCTACATACAGCTTTGTTGTGTAGAAATAATAAGACTTTATGTAGTTATGATCGTTGCCTAAAGGCATATTACGAACAAAGAGAGTTCCACGCAGTCAACGAAATTACGAGTCGACTCTTGCGAGATGGTATTTATATGCGGGAACTCAAACTTACGAAAACCCCGAAAAGTGCAAAATTCTTTGTGAAAATGAATGTTTATCGATTGTAAATAGTATGTACGATGTAAGTATAAGCCTTAGGCATATGTTCACGCACTTTTCGAGGATATAATGACAGATAACAGGATAGTACGACCTGAAAAGGCGTACAACTCTATAATTGTAAGAGTGTCCGAGGTCCTGTAAGAACTATAATGTATATAACACTCTTGTTTGTTATTATATAAGTTTATATGTGTTAGATCCTTGTATATAGATAAGAAATAATACTTTGTAATTAGTTTTCGGTAGGGCATTATGTACTTTGTTTTGCTTATATTTGTAAAAAGATAGTGTCGTTGCACTCGCTAGAGGGCCACACTAGGTAATTAGAGGTAGGAGAAGCTACCTAATACAAAATTATTGTGATTGGATTACGAGAAGTAAGATTTAAGAAATCCCAGACATTGTGGCGCCAACACAACGCGCGAGCCGTCTTTGTCGGCTTAAACCACTCGTCTAGCCGCGGGTTATAAATATCGAAGAGCGCGGCCAAACAATCAGTTCCGTTCCGTTCTAGTTACAGTTTCGTTACGTCTTAAGAAATAAGTTTACCCAGACAAGTTCCTGGGATTTAGTCTACTTACGGGGTACCGGTTTTGAGTAGGGCAGTGATAGGGAAAGTAGTGGCTCTCTCTCATAAAATAGGAATATTTCCAACGGTCTAGCACCGTTTGCTAATTTTGTTTCGTTACAATAAAGCACCTTGTAAACGGAATAGTTGTGGTCTCGATTTATTCTTCCCGTCACCCTACTCAACCAAAAAGCACTACGGCTGGTGGGGCACCGAAGAAGAAGAAGAACAGATCTAAAGTCCACTGGCTCCCCCGGCTGTAGTGTACACATAAGTTTACCGGTTACCTTACCCTCCAAACCGGAACACGACAGTGACAACCACTGACACTATTGCGGCAAGAATAGGTAAGGCGGTGGTACCAGACCCGGGCGAGATAATGCAGAACTCCACCACCTAGTAGCCACGATAGTAGTGACTTAGATAGCCAATCGGTCGCTTTTTACGACCTGCCTGGCAGAACGGCAGTTGGCCTATTCTTCAAAGGAGCCCGGGACCAACACGGGGAATTGACCTGAACAATGTTATCGAGAATAACATTGTTCAGGTCGACATTAGCGGTGTATCACGAGTGGCGTAGCGCCCTTTAAGGTTAGTAAATAAATATTTTAAGGTTGTGATAAAAACACGGAATCAGTTTGTTTACAATATTTTTTTTTTGTTTTAGTAAAATAAGTTAAAAGGTGAAATTAATTAAATTTGCTATTATCCGCGAACTGTTCTATGTATCTTCCGCCATGGTACCAAAAAGAAAGACGTCGGCTTAATAAATAGACTCACCGATGGCCCGGAAAAAAAGAAGACCCTCTTTTTACACTCATGTCTCATGCCAAAACTAAGCACAAAATCATACAATTTATGTACTCAACGCACGTTTCACTTCGAAACCGAAGCATCTTCAGGAGAAACGAACACAACCTCACTCAACGCGAGTGTAAGTAATAATTACTCTCGTCTAGAGTGAGGTAGTGTAAAACCAAGTAAAAAAGTTAAAAAGTAGGGATTATAAGCACCAAGCACAAAGCAACATCAAAGTTTTTAATGATGCATTACTATTTTTGTGTGGTTGAGAAAGTAATGCGGTCATACATAAAGAAGTTTGAAAAATCTTAAGCACTGTGCTATTACGACGAGACAGGATAAGGCGGCGGTACTAAACCCAAACAACAAACAGGCTCGTAAAGTTGGCAGACCCAAGTTAAAAAATTGGTCTAAATTATGAGATTTTTAGGTGCGCAAATAAAAAATTCAGGTGCACTAATCGTTTTGGCAATATTGACAAGAAAACATAAGATCACTATCCTTTTAATACTTAGCAGACTCTTAATAAAAGTTAAAAAAACAGGGATTATATTATCATCAAATTAAGTGCTTATTGAGTGCTTTCGAAAACTAAAAATATTGGATTAAAAAAATAGCAGAGTATAGCAAAATGTTAGGTGGTCTATTCTTTATAAGGAGCCTGAAGTAAACAGCGTAAAGGGATCTAAACAACTAAAATAAAAATTAAAATTTATTAAATTTGCTCTTTTCCGCGAACTGTTTTGTGTGGAACCTTCCCGATGGCAGCTAAAAAGACGGTAGTTTATTAAATGAGTAAAACCTATCAAACGTCTGGACCACAATAAAGACCCCAGCGGTACAATTATCCACCCAAATTTACCTCACTTTCACCCACGTTAGCAGCAAACACAAAAGCACAATTTACGCACTCAACGCACATTTCACTTCTAAAACGAAGCATGGGAAACGAAAACTGCCTCACTAAGTGCAAGTGTACGTAATACTTACACTTAATAATATTTAAGCAATATAGAAAATGATAATTATCATTAACATTTTTAGTTTTTACATTTTTCATCGTAGGCACTTCGTGAATCTTCAGTTTAATCCAATATTTATGCACAATGTTATTATTACAGAATTTCTTTTATTAGTCAATGATAAATCGATTTGTACAAATTCGTGACGACTCGATTGCTACATTAAAGTCGATCGGATAAAAGTCTCAACTCTTGCTCGCTAAAAAATATTCAACATTCATCGAGGAAGGGTAATAGCGAGAAGAAAATCTCATTTCAATTGCGCTCCATTAAACTTGGAGACTTTTTGAAAGGAAAGTTAAGAAATCATAGAAGTTGAATTTCGTATGTCAAATGTCGTATGTTAAAACAATTTGCCGTTTTCAAGTTTGAAATTCAATTCCATGGCATTCATTTTATTTACTGCCATCGTGAAATTTCAATTTATAACAAGGTTTTTATTTGTTTTTAAGGTGGCAAACAATAAGTGTTTAAATATACAGGCTGTTTTTTAGGCAAAGGACCTATTGAACTAGAGTACTCAGTATTCGATTCTGAGTACAAAAAATATCGATAAAATACCTTCACCCTTAGTTTTGTCTTAATTATCCCTTAAATACATTAATCATAAACATCAAGCGCGCAGAAGACGAACTAGTTATCTATACATATAATAAAATCGTAGGAAAGTCAATGTATGTCCGGGTAAACTCAAAAAGTGCCGCATGGATTTACTTCAAATTTTGCATGAATATTACTAACAGGTCGAGTCAACATATATTATCACGCTATCACCTACGGGGGAGGAGCTGTGTGGAGTAAACAAAGTCCGCGCGGACGAAGTTGCGGGCAACAGCTAGTTATAATAATATGCTTACATAGACAAGTATGACACGCGGCGTGAGGCGTTGACCTTTGCTGGCGGTTCTTTTGCGCTTACCGACGCGACGCGCGGCTGGGCGCGTTGAGCCACGCAATTTCACCAGTTTGTGTCAATGCACCGCGATTTTCAGGTGAAATTTAGTTTGCTGATAATAATCGATTTTTTATAAAAATTTATGGAATTCGAATGGTGTAGTGTTAAAACTAAACTTAACTGTGTGTAGAATATAAAAGATGAAGAAAAAAATTACAAGTTGTAGAGAGAGAAAGGGACAGAATATGTTCGTTGTTGATCAACCACAAAGCAAGTTAAGAATTTGCTGTACTCGACTTATCTCTACTCCTTGCTCTTTTGTTTAGTGTGAACCGATCAGTAGGTATTCTATTGACGAGACTCTCGTACTAACGACTTCTGGCTTGGATTTTTGGACTAATCTGATCTGCAAAGTGAACTTTGCAGTTAAGTCCAGTTTCAAAAGTCAAGACCAGGCATTATTTTGGACAGTGATTGTATTTTATGAATTAGACCTTTGGCGTATTTAAGATTGTTAAGCGTTTATTATGCCAAAGTCTCTCTAATCAAAACCTTAACATTGAACGAAATTCGATAAAACTAATTAAGACAAATAAAACGATCCTTTTTAAGGTAATGTATAAATGCCTATATAAATGCCGGTGGCAAATAATTTAAACAGCTACTGGATAATAAATTGATAAAAGTAATGTAAAAGGAAATATCATTTATTTTGATTCATTCAAATTTTTTTCAGCAATAACCTATTTAGATTTGGTATTAAAATTGCTTATTATGAACAATAATAAAATGTGAAAATGGATTTTTGTTTAGAAATGACGTGTATTTTTTTTTCTGTGAATAATACCACATAGAGTGTTCTATAGTACTACACCATTTTAGAATCTTTGTTTGTTGCGCAAACTTTAAAAATACTTACCAAGTTATTGATTAACAAGCTATTGTTAAACATTTATACATCCATACATACGTAGACATTGAATATTGGAGAAATTTACTCGGACGTTAAATTAAATATTTTCAAATTAACTTTAAATTTTCTGTTTTTTTTTTTAATTATCATTTAGCTGGTCATTCTAAGCATAAATGAAAACGTTCATTCTATTGAAAATAAAATATCTATGAATCACGAGGCAATACGCTCAGTGAGCAAACCGCGAATATATCTAATGAAAATACATGTATTTAAAAAGCTATAAGCAGGGCTTAAACCTGATTTAAAATTACAGGTTAATTAGGATAGTGGTTTTTATAAAATGTTTCGCTCAGAATTAAGATGAGAGCGCTTCATAAATTAAATAAACCATTTTTTTAATATCATTAGATACAGATGCATTAGATGACGTAGATGGCTCTCCTGATAGAAAGAGAAACCATCAAAGACAGCATAGATGTTAATTTTTGCGTTGCTATTCGTGTTGCGGAGTCTTAATGCCACATTTATAAGTTTAACGGCTACTTTATCCTCCAAACGGAAATACGACAGTGACAAGCAATGATAATATTGTGGCAGAAATAGGTAAAGCATTGGTATGAAACTCCACCCGAGTTTGTTGCTATTCGTGTTGCAGAGTCTTAATGTCACATTTATAAGTTTAACGGCTACCTTATTCTTCAAACGGGAATACGACAGTGACAAGCAATGACGATATTGTGGCAGAAATAGGTAAGATATTAGTATGAAACTCGGGTGGTTAAACTCGACGTAGCCACTATAGTAGTGTCGTATACCCAATTATTCACCTCTTACAAATTGCCTGGCAGAACGACAGATGTTCTTTTTTATAAATGGGACCCGGGCCATTATGGCGAAAATATATATAAAAATATTATATAAGCCATATGACAAGAGCATGATGGGAAGTTATTTATGAGTGGCAACATTTCTTTGCTTTATCAAGACATGTTAAGTAGTTAGCCTTAGTGGTCGTAATTAAAAAGCAATAATCGTTAAAGTCGACAAATGAAATCCATCCATTTCAGATTCAATTGTTTTTGAATTTAATGACATAATATATTTTTTTTATTAGTAATTAAAAGGGAACCAAAATTAGCAGCTTAGACGGAGGTAATAAACTGATACATTTTAAATTTTATTACCACTACTGGTGTGTTTCTAGATTCTAGATACCCGGCTTACCGATTACACATTCAAACTGAGTTTTACGATCGAACAGTTCTCTGAAGAATTGACCCCGAGAACTATAAAGAGTTACGATTGTAGAATAAGAGAGATGATACACTAGCTGAATTTCGAGTACGAATTGAACGTAGTTACTCGAAAAGGATCCAATCCACACAAAATCACTTTAGAAATATTGAATTTTGAAGTTGGATATTTTTTTATTTTTTAACGTGCCATACATGGGGACTAGTTCTGACGTTGAATAAAATAATAGAGAACTATTTTTGCTTTTGTCTTTGTGTCTTTTACTGGCCGATAGTATTGATGTTTAGCATCAGTTTGGCGCACTTAACTCATTTTTTACCATATTGTGGATTGGATCCTTTTCGTTTAACTACGTCCAATTATGAAATTTGAATTTCGAGAAGCAAGCTTTGAATTATTTTTAAAAACCGTTCAATTCCGGTGTTTATAATACGATCCTGGACCGCCTTTTAAGAAAATAATATCTGGCCTTTTCTCAGGTATTTTGCTAAAAATAAAATGAAAATGAAAAAAATAAAAATAGTTTATTTAAAGCGACAAAAATACAAGTTAATGTATTATAATTTTAAAAACAACAAAGAAAAATATCGACACGCAGGGATTGAACCTGCGACCTTCTCCCTAAAGCCGAGATGCTCTACTACTGAGCTATTGTCGACAGGCTCGGCGTGGCGAAATTGTTCTTTGCTACATGATCGATTGCGTCGATTGCGTGTCGATATTTTTCTTTGTTGTTTTTAAAGTTTTTTAAGTTTTCCCAAGCACGGAGTGAGTGCTATAACACAAACAAAAACACACAAAATAATTAATATTTTACAGTTCTTACTTTTAAAACCTAAATACATATTATGTTTATCTCTGAGTTTTTTATTTATTTATTTAATATTTTATTGTACACTTATATAATGACAAAAAAAAATTAAACGATACTTAAAATAATGCACAAAAGGTGAGCTTATCCCTAACGACAGAGATTTCTTCCAGCTAACCCAGAAAGTGAAGCTGGGAAAGGAAAGTGGAAGGCATCGTGCACAAGCATAAAGACAAACACAAACATATAAATTACATTAAAATTCTAATTATTCATACATTGCAAGGATAAGATTACACATAGATAAGAAAAGGCTAAAACGCAAATTGAAGACTATAGTAAAGAGAAGTTAACACAGTAATAAAATAAATAGGACAGAATAAAAAACTACGACAATGACAGGTAATGCTCCTTAACCCGCTTCTTAAAAACTAGCAACGAGGGGCTACTGCGAGGCTCAGTGGGTAGAGAATTCCACAACTTCAGTGCGTGGATAGAGAATGACCATGAATACGTTTGAGAATGTGACACAGGGATAATTAACTTTACTTAAACGACGGCCCTTGCACTAGGCTAGCCTGTATCGTAAAGACCCAACTTCGGTTACTAATTACTGGTATTGACAGATCGGCATCTTAAGTCACAATGTAAACTATTTTTAACTTATAAAAATAAAAAGAAATATGTTACGTAGTCTAGGGTAGCTAACCTTTTAAACACTATTCGTTCAGTCTGTGATATCTATCTAACGAAAGAATGAACGATTCATTCGTATGTACTCATCGTGACTGTTTTGTAGTAGATTTCCACAACCTCTTGCCTAATTTTGGTACCACTACCTAATCTGATACTCATCACTGAGGGTAAGGTAGCTGGTAAATTTATGCATGTGCCACTAGACCTCGCTACAAGATAGCAACACACCATTAACACCTTTGGTGTCTATAGGCGATGGTTGACTCTTTCCATAAGAAGACCCATCTACTTGTTTGTTATCTTCTTATGATATGAAAAAGTACCATGAACAGATTGTCCAAATCACGCCTGTTGCGGAGACTTTTGACACTACATCAAAAATCTTCCTAACTGGCGTTTTTATAAAGGGAGTGCTGAGTGTGAAGTAAGCGAGACAGGTCTGCAAGGATCGTGATGTATGGCACTCAGTATGGCACTCGGCCTATCCTGTAAGGGATCTGACGTGAAGATATGAACGTATGTATTATATTAAAAAAGTTAGGATGCTTTTTAAAGTTTATTAAAATATAGAATACGTAGGGCGGCTTACACGAAAATGCTTAAATCATTTTAAATTACTAAATACGTTTAAAGTGACAGCATTTAAGGCGTTTTGACATTTGCTAAACATGTTTAAGGGACTAAATGCATTTAAGCATTTTCGTGCAAGCCGCCCTAAATGTGATAAACGCCAATGTAGTGCCTCCTTAAAATACACTCGTTTACACTACGAATACAGCTACGATCGGTCGTACAGTAGTAATATGATAAAATATGCTATTTCCTAGTCGCTTAGTACATAGTACGTAGCTGTGGAAAATTTTCCCTTAGGGAGCTTCTTTGAATTAACAGTACTTGGGCCCTTCTACATACAACGGCATAATATGCCGATATGCCGGGCGATAAACCCGATAGGTCTCTACGAGGCTCAAGTAAAATAGATACTAAATTGTGATTAAATCACAGTGTGATTTAATTATGATTTTATCACAACGTGATTTACTATTATGAACTTTAAGCCTAATATCCATACTAATATTATAAATGCAAAAGTAACTCTGTTTGTCTGTCTGTTACGCTTTCACGGCTAAACCGCGAACCGATTTGGATAAAATTTGGTACAAATGTAGTTTGAGACCCAAGAAAGGACATAGGATAGTTTTTATCCCGGAAATCACACGGGAACGGAAACTATGCGGGTTTTTATTTTAGAATTTTTTCCACGCGAACGAAGTCGCGGGCACAGCTAGTACTACATATATTATAACTTTAAGAATGGTAAGGAAGCCTAAGATACGAAATTGTGATTAAATCACATTGTAATTAAATCATAATTTAATATCTATTTTACTTGAGCCTCTGGACCTTATTCATCGCCCGCCCGCCCGAATCCCCGAAGAGTTAGGCAGAAATATAACAAGCGTATCCACGATTAGCCGAAGATACTTCGTCCCACAATGTGATAGGTAGCAAGCTTATCGCCAACCGGATACTTTCCAATCCCGGGCAATGTTGATTTTATCAGAAAACTGAAAAAAATACATTTTAGAATTGCCTGACCCAGGAATCGAACCCGGGACCTCATGTGGTCAACACCGACACCGGACTACTACACCACAGAGGCAATAATATTGGCAATCGGACTTTATAGATTAGATGATAAAACAAATAAAATTTTATTTTTATAATCTAATTATAAAGTTTTTTATTTCGATACCGAAAAAATACATTAAAAAAAATTAAGAAGAAACAGTGATATGGAAATACTTAAGCGTGTCGAATTAATAGTGAGTTAATTGCGAGCTAAACTTAAGAAAATTTGACTATTTGTGTGTAGCGTAAAGAAGTGAGGGGGGGGGGGGGTCACATAGTTGTAAAGCGTTGTAAATCGTTATCTCGATATATAAACATGGTGTAACGGACGGTCTACCGAAAATCCCCGCTAACTTCGTGTTGGTCCGGGCTCCTTTGAAGAATAGGCCAACTGCCGTTCTGCTAGGCTGGTCGAAATAGCCAACCATTTGCCAATGCAAGTCACTACCATTGCGACTATTAGGTTGTAGAGTTCTGCATTATCTCGCCCGGGTCTGGTACCACCGCCTTACTTATTCTTGCCGCAATAACGTCAGTGCTTATCACTGTTGAGTTCCGGTTTGGAGGGTAAGGTAGCCGGTAAACTAATGCATATGACATTAGAACTCGCCACAAGATAACAACGCACCATTAACATCTTTGGTGTCTATAGGTGATGGTTGACTCTTTCCATCAGGAGACCCATCTGCCTGTTTGCTATCTTATGATATAAAAAAAATTATCTGAGGTATTTGATAAAGCTGTATAATCAAGATTATATGAAACATCTCTCATGATGCTGTCATTAGCAAAAGCGTTAATTTGTTTAATAAGAGATTTATATACGGAAACTATTAGTACATATTATACAAGTCATTTTATTAAAATAATTTCAATAAAGACGTTATTTAAAGAATATCATATTTGCCAATCCCCTCATTTCCCCATTATGGCTCAAATATCACGCTATTTGTGAATAATATAAGAATTATTGCTTGATAATATATGTGGGTTAATGGTTTCGGGATGTTTTACGTGAGTTTTTGCTGAGAATAATGGTATTATAAAGCATTAACTTCTTTTTAAAGATCGTGATTTTGAAAATATGTAGTATTATATAGTACAGCTAACAGTAAATTTATTTTTGACGTGATTACGACTTATAAATCAATGAACGCCTGTTGTAAACAGGAAAGCACAATTCATTGTCATATTCCACCTGAGCCGAGCGTGCAAGCGAGAGCACGGAACAAGCGATAGAGGCACGATTTTGTTTTCTTATGACATTATCACGAAAAATTGTTGTCTGTAAATTGATTTTACAGAACACCATAATTTTATTTGTTTGTTTTAACGCAGTTATCTCTGAATGTCAGCAGTTGGGTTTTAAATACGAGTATTATTTCCCAATTTTCAAATTCTTTTTGTTTTGGAGAATTGGAAAATTGTTCCCTCTTTGGTCACGTTTAAATTTTGAGAAGATCCGAATCAAGGTTCTAGATATTCAGGAGAGTAGAACTCGGTTATTATAGTTTCTTTAACATACATACATACATATCTTCGCGCCAGACCTCTTACGGGGTAGGCAGAGAGAACCGAGTGCCATACATCACGATCTTTGCAGGCTTGTCTCGCTTCCTCCACATTCATCACTCTCTTCATACACACACGCCGGTTGCGAAGACTCTTGACACCACCTTCGGACAGTACTCGATCAGTCTGATCGTGGTATGTCAGTCTTGGTCTTCCCCGGTACCTACATTCTTCCACATTCGCATTGTATATCTGTTTTGTTAACATTTTATCTACCATTCTTTCTACATGTCTGAACCAACGGAGCATGCCCTTTCTCATCTTTACACCGAAACTTTCTTTCAAACCTAACCTCTCTCTCACTTCGACATAACGAACCCGGTCCGCGAGTGTCACACCACATATTTTTTTAGCGACATCATCTCGACCGCGTTGATTCTACTTTCATGCCCTTTCTGACATTCCAACTCTCACTTCCATACAATAGCGTTGGGATAAGCACATGATTATGCAGGGCTAGACGGGACCCTGACTTAAAATTGTGCTATTAAGTAATCTCCCTAACGCTCCATACGTTTCTTTAACTGCATTTAAGTTTACTAATTGCATTTAACTTCGTTTCTTTAACTGCATATTTTGTGTAGTATGAACTTTTTTATTTGCGTTTAAAATGTTTGGTTCTCTGCTCACCCTGTGCAGAAAACCTCGTAATGAGATTTTTATATAAATTACCGATCACCTTGTGATCGAAATTCGTCCATCCGCAGCTATGACTAAATAATACATACCGATTGAATGTCTTGCTGTCATTTTATCAAACAAAAAACAGTCGAGCAAACGTCACTTTCTCGATCGAGACGTATGTCGCGGTGTTTATTCTAAGCCTGCAGCGATAGCTCACAAAATTTTATAAGAAGCTGTCGATCCATTTCGGAGGAGTTTAGTAATAAACAATTTTATAAATTAGATGTATTTTTAAAGCATATTATTTAAAAATATAAAGCTTCTCTAGTCCTCCGCAATGTTAACTTTAATGTGTACCATATTTTATTCTCCATCTTTCGCGTTATTTTTGTAAAAAAGGGTACAAAATATTTGCTCTTTTTTATATCATACTAGCGGCTCGTTACGTGCTTCGCTACATATCGCCGTTTATTGAATTCATTTGTTTCAAAAAGTGTAATAAATGAAGAACCGCTCTACCGATTTTGGGCAAACTTCACATAAACCATCTTCTGAATAGTCCGAACAAAGCATACTAAACATTTGGTTTGGATAAGTAAACCGGTTCTTGAGTTATAAAATTACAACGAAAAGTGGCATTGATTTTTATATATATAAAAGATAGAAGACTAGCTTATATATATAGAAGTCGTCCAAATAGCTTTTAATAAAAATTTCATCCCCTATTTCAACTCTCCAGGGATCGATTTTTGAAAAAAAATTAGCCTATATTTGACCCCGGATCTTTAATTATATCCATGCCAAATTTCATGAAAATCGGTCCAGCGGTTTAGCTGTGAAAGCGTAACAGACAGACTGACAGACAAACAGACTTCCGCTTTATAATATTAGTATGGAGTATGGATAGCAAACAAGCACATAGGTCTCCTGATGATAAGAGTCAACCATCGCCTATAGACACCAAAGACGTTAATGGTGCGTGCGTTGCTTACGTATTAATATAAAAACAACAAATTAAGAAAAAGAAAAGTAATTTAAAGAGCGTTATTGTTATCAACAAAGAACTCATTTTAGTCTAAAAGAAGTTGATACCCTCTCCCACTTCTGATCCGTTTAATATTCTATTGGCATATCTGTAGAGAAGTGAAGTTAAGGGAGACACTTGACGACATTATGACAGCGTACTGTCACTAACAAATGTCAGTTAAATAAGTGATTGTGAATTATGAGAGACCTTAGCTCATGAAATACGCTTGGAAAATTATTAAGTATTTGATTTGTACTATCAATAATTAATGGGATTACGGATCGCGCTCTAGTCGAAATGCGACCGTGATTCCATGGGTGTATATAAACGAGGTGCTGAGGGGATCCGGGCATCCCTTCTCAAAGCGAAAATATAGTATTCACGGAATAACTATTAACAATTTTTTTAATATTTACTATTTTTACCCGACGTGGGATTTATTGTACCACTCAGAAGTTTAGTGTAAAACTAGTTATTTTATCAATAGGTCTAGATCCGTACTCAAAGAGTAAAATGGAACCCTATTTCTAAGTCAAACAGCATTGCCTGTCACCGTTCCTGCCGCAATAGCATCAATACTTGTCACTGTCGTGTTCCAATTTGGAGGGTAAGGTAGCTGGTAGACTTATGCATGTGGCAGTATCATTCCGCCACAAGGTTTTTGGTCAGTCAACTCGGTATCTTAGATAACTAAATCATCTGCCATTTGGCTAAGTAGCTCGTAAAACTTAGACGATTAGCTTAAAATGTCAAAACCATAGTTTGTTTTTAATTATAGATTTCTACAATATAACCGGTAAAACATAAGAAACCAAGAAACTTATACATGTGATAATATTTACCTTAATTGGATATGACTTTCATGGCAATTCCTTAGATTATCCAACCTTTTTTTATATAATAAGATAGCAAACAAGCAGATGGCTCTCCTGATGGAAAGAGTCAACAATCGCCTATAGACACCAAAGGTGGTAATGATGCATTGCTATTTGTGGCGAGGTCTAATGCCACGTGCATAAGTTTACCGGCTACCTTACCTCCCACATCGGAACACGACAGCGACAAGCACTGACGCTATTGCGGCAGGAATAGGTAAGGCGGTGGTACCTGATCCGGGCGAGAAAATGCAGAACTGTACCACCTAGTAGTCACGATGGTAGTGACTCGCATAGCCAATCGGTCGCCTTTTACTACCTGCCTGGCAGAACGGCAGTTGATCTATTCTTCAAAGGAGCCCGGAACCAATAGGGGGAAAACAAACCTGCATTAACACTTAGAAATACAGAGTTATAGTACTTTTTTTATAGAAGAGAGGGCAAACGAGCAAGAGGTGCACCTGATGGTAAGTGATCACCGCCGCCCATGGACATCTGCAATACCAGAGGTCTTGCAGTTGCGTTGCCGGCCTTTTAAGAATGAGTAAGCTCTTAAAAGGCTCTACTTACCGATGATACAAAATTACTTCAGGGGTATTCTTTAAGCCTTCGCTTCTTATTCGGCATGATGAAGTAGCACCACATGGCATATTTCTAATTTTTCACAATGTAGTTTTTTTATATCGTAAGATAGCAAACAAGCAGATGGATCTTTTGATGGCCGGCGACGTCGCCATGGCGTCCCGGTAACCCATCGAGCCCTTAGTAATCATGTATACCTCGTATACCCCATTGGTACGTCTTTTACCTCTCTTGCAGAAACACAGTTGGTCTATTCTTAAAACCACGGCCAACAGGGAAAAAGTTGTTTAATAGATTCAGGCGTTACTTTGCGGAAATCTATAATTTAAAGGAAAAATTATGGTATTTAATTTGCAAATTTTCCGCGAAATATTATATGGAAGTGCTGTGATGCAATAGAAATGAAAGGTAGTGTAAGGAATAGGGCAAACTTATCCAAAGTCCACAGCGGCACAATAGTCCACCCACTTCCACTATACTTTTTTCCACGTCAGAAGCAAAGACAGTAACACACAAGTTATGTACTCAACACACGTTTCACTTTGCAACCAAAGCATCTTCAGGAGAGTCGAATAGCATTTCACTCTTTGAAGGGTGGAGCATTAATGCTTTACCCTTCATCGAGTGAAGTTTGCCCTATTCCTATTTGCTTTCCTATACCTATTCCTATTTGCCCTATTCCGAAGTTTGCCCTATTCCTTACACTACCTTTCATTTTTGTTGCATCACAGCAGTTCCATATAACATTTTGCGGAAAATTTGCAAATTAAATATCATAATGTCTCCTTAAAAAAAGTTGATCTTTGTTTATAGAAGATTTTAAATATACCCTAGCTATCTACACTAATATAGTATACAAATAAAATACTAGTCAATGTCGTTTTTTTTTTCACTAAAATTAGGAAGCAGAAACTCAACGGACCCCAGCCTTTATTATTAAAGGTTTCATTAAAATATCCTTTGAACCCATCGCTTTGTGAATAGGAGATTCAGATATTTAATTCTCTTTACTTCGCTATTTTACTGACTAAATTAATTTCCGGAATACTAAAGTTGTTATCGAAGAATGGACTGATTTTCACTTGGCCAAAAAGTCATCTGATTTTTGATGTGTGGTAGTTGAGGTAGAATTAACGGCATTTTATGAAAACGCTTCAACAGAGCTAATTATTTAATAAAATGTATAAAATACTTTTATTTTTACTATATTATTTTCTATCCTAGACCGTCCCATTGGTCGAGTGATAAGCGAACCTGACATTCTTTTTCTTTTTATATTATAAGATAGCAAACAAGCAGATGGGTCTGCTGATGCAAAAAGTTAACCATCGCCTATAGACACCAAAGATATTAATGATGCGTTGCTATCTTGTGGCGTGGTCTACTGCACATGCATAAGTTTACCGGCTGCCTTACCCTCCAAACCGGAATACGACAGCGACAAGCACTGACGCTATTGCGGCAGAAATAGGTAAGCCGGTGGTACCAGACCCGGGCGAGACAACGCAGAACTCTATCACCTAGTAGCCACGATGGTAATGACTCGCTTAGCTAATCGGTCGCCTTTTACGACCTGCCTGGCAGAACGGCAGTTGATCTCTTCTTCAAAGGAGTCCGGGACCAACACGGGGTTTTATTCCCGATAGGTACAATCATATATGTGATGAACATAGTTTTATTTATTTATTTAATACTTTATTCTACACTTATATGACGAACAATTAAACGATACTTATAATAATGCACAAAAGGTGAGCTTATCCCTAAGATTTCTTCCAGCTAGCCCAGAAAATGAAGCTGGGAAACGAAAGTGGAAGGCATCGTGCACAAGCATAAAGACAAACACAAGTATATAAATTACATTAAAATTCTAATTATTCATACATTACAAGAATAAGATTACATATAGTTAAGAAAAGGCTAAACTAAACTCAAATTGATGATTATAATGAAAGGAAATAATCACAGTAATAAAATAAATAGGAGAGAAAAAAAAACTACGACATATTAGTATATTATTAGGTAGACATATTTTTATAGTAAGCAGTATAATAGTAAATATTAATAAATCAGAATAATAGTATGAAAGTATGGATAGATTTACGATATTAGCTGAATATACTAACAAATAAGCCAGCTCTAAATCAATTCCAATAAAAGTATCAATCCACAATCACACAGTAAAATAATCGAGTAATTCGTCCAGGTACCTTTTATCGTTCAACAAAGGGAGCCTACGAGGTAACGATATTACCAGTGATCGAACAAGTGAGCTTTCAGATGGGATCGGCCTTTAGGAAATTAAATCTCTTCAGCTACTCGATTTTACATTTTAATAGGCCGTCTGTTACACTAATACGTAATCTTTATGTTATTAAAACTATATATCGCCTCTGTTGTCTAGTGGCCCGGTGTCTACGTCAACCACCTCAGGTCCTGGGTACGATTCGGTACGGTCCTGGATCGGGCAATTTAGAAATGTGTTTTTTAGTGTTATGATAATAACAACGATATGTATCCGCTTATCGATAGGCTTGCTACCTATCACATTGTGGACTAAATATTTTCGGATAATCGTGGGTGCGCTGGTCGTACCTCTACCTCTTCGAGGATACGGACGTGAAGATGTTAAAATTATATGTTGACAACGAAAATCATAATTATGTCCACTGTATTTAGTTTACGTTCACCTTGTATAGATGGCGGTGTCATTTATAGATCGCGTTATCGTGTGATAGCATCGTTTTTATTTTACTAATCGCCCACTGTTCCTTACAAGCACACCTCTTGATACCTGTTGGAAAATTGTAATATATCAGTTCAGTATATGGGAGTTTCATTTTTGGACTTTTGTTCACTATATACGATTACAATAACTGTCTGGTACATAATGTATGATTCTCTCTATACTCTAACTTAGTCGACGTAAAGAATTTACTGTGAAGACGTGTATGTACATTTAAGAAACATATTTTGAGGTCTTACTTAGTCTATATTTTTGTGTTGCTACGAGAGTGGATTGAAAAGTACTCGGGCTAACACAGATTCATTCAATTCTAAAAATCAAATATACCCTTATCATTTAGTTCGGTTCAGAGTAGTTAATTGTGTGTAAAAGTTTGAAACGTGTGCAATAATTTGTTGTGATTTTATAATTTTTTTAACAAAGCAATCGGACATATTTTCTGCAAATAGAGCAAATCGAGCAACGTGTCGTCATTAAGTACCTACAAAGAAGGGGCTGTCACCGAAAGCCATCCATAATGATATGGTCAGTACATTAGGGGATTCTGCTTTGTCCTTATTCATCCGTCGAAAAATGGATAGCAGAATTCAAGCGAGGCAGAGAGAATGTGAAAGATGAACCCCGATCTGCAAGGCTTTCGACATCCACTACTAACAAAATATTAAAAAAGTACTTGATTTAATTATGGGAGACCGCAGATAAAAAATTAGAGAGATAGTCGAGATTATAGACATATCTTATGAAAAAACTCAAAATATCATAGTCAACGAATTGGGCTTCCACAAAGTGTTTGCGAGGTAGGTTCCGCGGCTGCTTTCAGTTGAAAAAACAAAACAACACACAAAACAGCGGAGAAGACCTGGTTCCTGGATAAATATTGACGCTATTCCTGCCGCAATAGCGTCAATATTTATTATTGTCGTGTTCCGGGGGAGGTTAAGGCCGATAGATTTACATAAGTAACATTGCCATACCGCCCCACGGATAGCAACGCTCCATTAACGTCTTTGGTGTCTTTAGCCGATGGTTGACTGTTTCCACCAAGAGAGCCATCTGTTTGTTGCTATCTCATGATATAAAAAAATGGACTTCAGTTTCCAGGCAATACACTTTGTAGATGGGGAGAGTTTACCGCTTTAGGATGGAAAAATCTTAGTGTATGTTATTCTGTCGGAATAGCGTCAGTGCTTGTCACTGTTATGTTCTAGTTTGGAGAGTAAGTTAGCTGATAAGCTTATGCATGTAGCATTAGACCTCATCAGAAGATAGCACCATTAACATCTTCGGTGTCTATAGGCGATGGTTGATTCTTTCCATCAGGAGACCCATCTGCATTTTTGCTATCTTATGATATATTTAAAAAAGCCTCTACAGTGGTGACGTCACATTGTAAACCATCATCCATACAGTTAATATAAAATCATAGTCATTATTAAAAAAATCGGTTTGTAGCTGTGTCGTGCCAGAGCTGTGTGTTTTTTATTTATATACATATTTGTGACAGGCAATATTTTGCGATGGCGACATTATCCTTTCGCGGTACCGGCGCCGTCGTTAAGCGGTTCGGGCTTCGATTCATTTTTCCATATTATGGGGTGCTATGAAGCCATTAAATTTCATTTTAAAACCCTTTTCTAGTTCAGCGCGTTCTTTATATTTTAACTCGTGTTAGCAACTGTGCTTAGCGACTATAAATACGTACTGATCGGGTGTGGGGTACCTGTGTGATTAATGCAGCTGTTATTGTGAGATAATAACGTCATTATTAATAGCAATGGACAAATATAAATAAGGATAGTATAAATAGGCAGTGATAATATGTTTCTTTCGTGAGGACGTTACTCTGCCCAAAAATTACACTGTGTGTTTAAAAGTGATTCAAGTGTTTTATTCGGTCAAATTACTTTTCGGTTATACTAGGCTTTAACAAAAATTAAATGTAATTTTCAAAAGTAACATCTTTTCAAATATAAAAAAATTACGTTGTATTTAGCAAACTTACTTAATACCTATATTTTTGAAATAACTTTCAGGCTAATACACCGATTGACTCAAAAATCGTATCCCTTTAAAACTGCGTCAAATACCGTTAATTGGATCAAAATCGGTCAATTTTTTTGGAATTTATCAACGGTGAACATTTTTGAAAAAAATATTTATAGACTGCTTCCAAATTTTTCAACCTATCGATTATTCAGCTAAAGTAATATTTTTGATTTAAAAAAATTAGTTTAATGCCATTCCAAAAATCAAAGACGAACATTGTTTCCAAAATATACAGCTATTCAAAAATCAATATACAGCCATTTTTAACAAAATAGATATTTGAACTGAAAATCGTTTGATTGAAATTGTTTCTATATGAAAACAAAAGTTTGTTCCATTTTTTTCTTTATTAACCTCCTCCTGACTTCAACGTATACTTCAAAAATACCCTTATGACACGAGTCCGACTATTACCTAATTGGTTAGTTTTTATATTATTTATCCCTGTATACAGTCCTCATTGGAACATACAATACGCAACAAACAACACAACACATTTACGTCCAAAAATAATTGTAACATGTAATCTCATCAATAATACAAAATATGAACATTAATTGACATGAAAGTAAATGGAACTGAATCGTCTTATTTTTATCTATTTATATAAGTTTTTAGTTTGACATAAATATTATGTGTACCGTATGTTACATTTGATACCGGGTTTCTATAATTAACGATTCGTCATTAATAGCAGTAACCATTAGCAATCAATTTAATAATAACGAGGCATTCACTTTTTTGTGTTTTGAAAACTTGAAAAATTTTATAAACAACAATAAAATATCGACCCCTAGGATTTGGACCTGCGACCGTCCCTCAAGCCGGGCGCTCTAACCAACTAAGCAAGTGTTGACAAAGTGGCGAAATTCTTCTATGCTATATAATCCATTCCGTCGATTATACTGGTCGCTAGATATTCATACGTATAACTTGTTAAATGAAATTTTTAAAGATTTTTGAGTTTTTCCAAGCACGGGGTAAGTGCTAAAACACAAATATAATTAAAAACACGAAAGTAGTGACCAATATTATAAATATGAATTTCATCTGTAACGATGAACTCATTTTACAAGTTATACGTAGGTATGTATATCTAGCGATCAGTACAATCGACGAATCGATCATATTGTAAAGAAGAAGTTCGCTACTTTGTTATAGTCGACACTGGCTCAGTTGGTTAGAGCGTCCCGGCTTGAGGGAAGGTCTTAAGTTCAAATTTTACGTGTCGAAATTTTTTTTAAACCAGTTCACAAGTTGTTTAGATATTTGATACTTAATTAGAAATTTATAGGACAGAGTTAGCTTATGTATCGTAGAAAATGCAATTACAACGAGTAATTGTAATTATAACGAGTCGTTTCATCGATATAACGTTAAAAGTAAACTCTTGAATTTTACTCACTTTCAATTTACTTATTATCGAGCATTAAAGAGTAAAATCTTGAATTTTTCTCGTTTCAATTTACTTATTACAAGGCATTAGAGAATAAATTTTCCTCAGTTTTAATTTACTTATTACCGGGCATAAGAGAGTTAACTTAGTTTTAACTTACTTATTATTTATTTATTTAACTTTATTGTACACCTTTAATAAATTTGTACAGAAGGCGGACTTAATGCCTATTGGCATTCTCCTCGAGCCAACCTTTGGGCAAACAAAAAGTATGTAAACGATGCTACAGAAAATATAATATGTCATATACGAACATAGATCTTAATAAATTTAAATATATACTACTTATACTACACATAGTATAACATATACCTTGACCACCCCGTTGGTCGAGTGGTTAGCGACCCTGACTACGCAACTACGTTCGATTCCCGACGGGGACAAGCATTTGTGTGATGAGCATAAATGTTTGTATTTCCGGGTTTGGGTGTTTATTAAATATATTCCAGTATCTATATATGTATTTCTATGTAATAGTATCGTTGACTAACACCCATAACACAAGAAAATAATTTGCTTACTTTGGGGTTAGATCAATAAGTGTAACTTGTCCCGTGAATATTTATTTATTATTTATACTTACCAGGTACTATAGAGTAAAATCTTAAATTTACGTAATTTCAATTTGCTTAGTGTTATTATTTAAAGTTGTCCATCACAAGTACAAGAGGTAGCAGGTATGAGTAGGTACATTTTTTGTATTAGAACACACAAATATTGTAATCCATACAAACGTGTGTCATACATGTATTGTAAATAGCTATTTGAGTCGATTTACTGATATAGGAACTGGGCATAAATCTGTTTTGATAAAAGTTTTGATTAAGGAATAATGTCCCAAATGTTTTTATCATCTAGTACATTTATATGGATTTTATTTTACAAATTTAATATTACTAAACTAAAGGGTATCTAGATATAACGACTGGGTATCGAACAATACGTACTAATACCCGTCTGTATTAGAGTGCTCTCAGATCGGATCGGCCTTTAGGATATTAAATCTCTTCAGCTATACATTTTAATAGGCCGCCTCTTACACTTGTATGAACTGTAATACATTCAATCTTTATTTATTGGAACGAAGTTCCTTATCGCGCGTTGTGAAAGGGGGCTAGACGGAAAAAATTCTTACGAAAAGTTGTCACGACACTTTTTGCTGTAGTAAGCTTTTTGATATTGTAAGCACAGAAATATCCAGCCACTTCCCTTTAGCGCGTGCATTGAAAGTGAAAGTCTATCTACTATTTGATTAGTTTACTTTTTTTTCTAGTGCCAAATGTTCAACATTTATACAGAATTTCGGCCGAATGTCAAATTTCGACAAAAAGTTGAATTTCGACGGACTGAAATTCGACCGCGGGTCGAATTTCGACCCACGGTCGAATGCCAAATTTCGACTGAGTTCCGAAATTTGACCGGGTGCCGAAATTAGACCGTGGGTCGAAATTCTACGAAGTTCCTTATCGCGCGCTGTGAAAAGTGGCTAGACGGAAAAAATTCTTACGAAAAGTTGTCACGACACTTTTTGCTATAGTAAGGTATTATTAGCTGTGCGGCGTGCGGATGTTTCTCTCTCTCTCTCTCTCTCTCTTATAGAAAGTAAGCCAGATATTTTCATTTCTATTTCGCATTGAACAGTGGTGTCGCGACGATTATTTTTGTTGAGTGTATACAGGTTTTTTGTAAATAATAATAAAAGGAACTTCGTTCCATCCGGGTGTCCCTTGACACCTCCCAAATTTTTTATTTAATTCTTTATATGTACTGTATATGTACACAGCAATCACTTAATTCAAACAATAAAAGAAAAAAGCACAATGGGCAAGCTTATCTCTAGTAATAGATTTTTTCAGCCAACCCACAAGTTTTTGTGAATAAATAAAAATAAGAATTAAAAAATATTACATTATAATATAGTTCAGTCATGTTGAAAAAATGGCAGATAAACGATTAAAAAAACAGTATGCAATGCGAATGTGGATAAATACCGGTGGAAACCAAGACTGACATCCTCGTACCATGATAAAATTGGTCGGATACATGTGAAGTTGGTGTCAAGAGTCTTCAAAACCGGCGTTCTTCCATGAAAAGTGCTATGAATAAGCAGGAAGTTAGACAAGTCTATCTGGACCGTTATATATGGCACTCAATTCTCTCTGCATACTCCGTAAGCGATTTAGCGTGAATATATGTTTTAGTTGTTGTATACATTTTTTTTATAAGATAGCAAACAAGCAGGTGACTCTCCTGATAGAGATCGCAATCGCCTTTATACAAGTAAGAAGTAAATGGTGTGATGCTTCATATAAGTAAGAAATTAATGGTGTGTTTAGTAGCTCACAATCAGCAACAGCAGCCAGATTGCTACACGAGCATTAGTTGAAATCCCAGTCGCATGTCGTTTAATCGAGTACCTTACCCCCAAACCGAAACACGACGACGTTAAGCACCGACGCTTTTGCGACAGGAATATATGTTAGAACTGGTCGGAACGTTCCAGAATTACCACCTAGCCAATAGCCACGTTTTTAGTGACATTTTCGTGTTCTCTCGTCTTTTAAGAGATGACTTAAAATAAAGCAATTGATCCATTCTTCAGAAAGATGCTTGGATCAGCTCTTCTTCTTCAGAGCTGATCCAAGCTTTAGATCAGCAGATCAGAAGAGGGTTTGTAGTAACTGGAATCTTCACCCGTATTGGTCCGAGCACTCTTTGAAGAATAGACCATTTGCTGTTCTACCAGGCACTTCATTTGAGGTGAACGATTAGCTATGCGATTCACTGACAACGTGGCTACTAGGTAGTGGAGTTCTGCATTATCTCGCCCGGGTTTGATATCACCTGCTTACCCATTCCTGCTGCAATAGCGTCAGTACTTGTCATTGTCGTGTCCCAATTTGGAGAGTTGGTCGAGTGGTTAGCAACCCTGACTACGCAATCAACGGGGCTCGGGTTCGATCCCCGACGGGGACAAGCATTTGTGTGATGATCATAAATGTTTGTATTTCCGGGTTTGGGTGTTTATTATATGTATTCTGGTATTTATATATGTATATCTATGTATTAGTATCGTTGACTAACACCCATAACACAAGCTAATATTTGCTTACTTTGGGGTTAGATCAGTAATTGTAATTTGTCCCGTGAATATTTATTTATTTATTTATTATTTATTTATACCTTACTCTCCAAACTGGAAAGCAAATTTATGCATGACATTAAAACCTGGCAGGGTTATTATAATGTCATATATATTTTTTTACGTTAAACCCTAGCATATATATAACCCTAGCAACGCATCATTAACATTTTTGGTGTCGATGTAAGATATTGGAAATATATAGGGAAACCATTTGCTTGTTTGTTATCTTATGATATAAAATCAATAAATAACAACTTAACGTGTTTTTCAGATAAATGTTTAAATTTATACACCACTTGAAAATACATTTAGACAGCAACTCCAATAACGTAAAACTTGAAGCTTGAAAGGTTAAACACTTCAAAGACTTTGATAAGACACGAACATATTTTTATCTTATTGTTATTGTGAAAATTACTTTACGGTGTAAATAACACATCAGCGTAATGTATTTTCGTCGTGAAACACGATCGTGGACGGTCTCGTATTAAATGACGTGGGAAAAATTATTTTGCCATCTCCTTCTAACGCGAACGGATAATGCAGCTGTTCTTTTCGCACTTGGCCTATATCTCACTTAGTAGCTTCCACAATCACTGCTTTTATATTTTGTAGATAAGAAGCATCATAAAATGTACTATACCAAATGTGTATAATACCATATGCGAATGAGGCACAATATATTTTCCATTTGAAATTGCGGTTTGGATTTATTTTATGATATTTTTGTTAACAATTATTATTTTCTTCCTATTCATCATATTAGGAGATGAATTTTGTTTTTTTTTATTTCTCATCTTTATGTATCTTCATAAACAAACAAACCGATATTCACGGGACAAATTACACTTACTGATCTAACCCCAAAGTAAGCAAATTATTTGCTTATGTTATCGGTGTTATTCAATGATTTTAACATATAGAAATACATATATAAATACTAAAATATATTTAATAAACACCCAAACCAAGAAATACAAATATTTATGGTCATCACACAAATACTTGTCCCCGTCGGGGATCGAACCCGAGCACCCGTGATTACGTAGTCAGGGTCGCCAATCACTCGACCAACGTCTTTATACACCGTTTTTATACATTGTAAAAATAATTCCTGTAAGGCTTAGGCTGGACGGTGATATGTCCGTCAATGTGGCATAACTTTTTATATATACATGTTTAACTGTTAACATATAATATCTGTCTATTTGTAATCCGTATTATCTATACTAATATAATATAATGCGAAAGTAATTCTGTCCATCTGTTTGTCTATCTGTCTCTTCTTCACGCCTAAACTACTGAACCGATTTGATGATATACACAATACATGCTAATGATTTGCTCCCATTAGTTTAGTTCGAATACCACTCTTATATATGTAACCGAGTACCTCACTCCTAAATCGAAACACAACATTTAGCTACGACGGTATTGCTACAGGAATAAGAGGTATTAAAAACAAGACGTGGCAGAACTCTGCTACCTAGTTCATATTCACGATATCAGTTTCACACATTAGCCCTTTCTCGTCTTTTACGAGATGCCTAGCAGCAAGCAGTTGATCTATTCTACGAAAAAATATGGTCAACACGGGGATATTCATTTATATAAGATAACAAATAGTAGATAGTAGACACAAAGACAGTATTAAAGACAGTATTCTTGCCGAAATAGCGTCAGTGCTTGTCACTGTCGTGTTCCGGTTTGGAGGGAAAGGTAGTTTATAAACATAAGCATGTGGCATTACACCTCGCCACAGGATAGCATCGCACCATTAACATCTTGGTGTATATAGACGATGGTTGACTCGATCCATCAGGAGACCCATATGCTTGTTTGCTATCTTATGATATAAAAAAGCAGTCTTTATATCATCAAATACTAAACAGTAAGATGCCTCTCATGAAAAAAAGATGTCAATCATAAATAGACACAAAAATGTAATGGCATATAGCTATGCATATGCATAGAAGAATGCATAGCAAGAATGCATAGCAAGAACAAAATGCAATAAACATGAATTTACCAGCTACCTCATCTTCCAGGGACACGATATTGATAAACACTGAAACATTAAAAATAACGCGAATAAGTCTAATAGAGCAAGAGCCCGTGAGTGCCAGACCTTCGGATTTTAATAAAAGCTGACAGTTTTTCTATGTGTGTCCCTAGTACAGGTAAGAATGATCTCCACTCATGAAGCTGAGGCAGCGGTAGCTTTGGTAGGTAACAGGTAACAAAGGTGTATAAAATTCTACCTCAAATTTATCATAAAATAAAACTGATTTTTTTAAAATTTGATTCATCATAATATCAAAATTCGCGTTGCTCATTGCCAGACAGTTAGTATGGTTGCAACCCTCTGCCGGACACCCTTAAACTATTATAATTTATAATTGTACTTACGTTATATTATAAAACCTAAATTTTATATATAATTTTTGGGGGCCTATTAATCTATGTTTACATAATAGCCAGACAGATTCGACGGTTCTATCATCTTGCCAGACGCATTCAAAGTGAGTAGTAGTTCGGAGAGCAAGGAGCGTATACAGCAATGACGTGTATAATATTACCACTGGACTTTTGTTGACTGGCTGTTGTCAAAGAATTTTTGTGCCTATTTGAATATCGCCATTTTGGCGCTGTAGACCAATGCGTGCGTCCATGGTAGACATGTGTAACACTGCGCTGCGCCGCGCAATTGCGCTAACTCAATTCACTGAGCTGGTGTGTCAACTCACTTATTCAAAATGTGTTAGCGCACGGCGCAGCATAGTTATACCACAGACTACTTAGAAACTATACGCTGTAAACTCTCATTCATGTGCACAATTATCATGAGTCATGACTCTTATGTGTCGCGACTCACTCGTTGAGTTACCAATGAACCAACGCAATTCATGCGCTGTGCGCTGTTTGTGTTATGAATCTAAGTGCTAAGTGTTTTTTTTTTGTCTATAGGCTATTGTTTCTCTATCAAGTGAGATATATGTTGAAGAAAAATTATTAAAATATATTCTCATAATTCGTACAGTAGAGAAAATTGTGCAGGAAAGGGTCACTAGTAATATCATAACACCAATATTTGTTTGTTTTTCCTTCAATCAATATCGGTTAAACTGGTTTCTTACGTTTACCACTAGGTGGCGCTGTACAAATCACATACAAATTCCTCGTAAACTCCAAACGCGCTCGCCATCGAATGCGAAAAGAAAAACTCACACTTAGCACTCTGTAGCGTGGCGCACGGCGCACGTTTCGCTCGCTGCTCACTTCCCTTTACCCGCGGGCTGCGTCAGGTTTGTTGCGCCATGGCGCAATTTTGAGTTAGCGCAATGAGCCGGCGCAGTACACTGCGCTTGAGTTACTGAGTTAACGCAAGGAATTTCGCTGAGTTACCCATGTCTAGTCCATGGAACTAAAATTAGTGATTCCCACATGTCGACATCTCCGATAAGTTTATCGATCGTTTAATATTTACAGCCAGGTTGGCCGTGGGTTATTAAATACTATAATGATTGTGTTAGTTTGCGAATATATATATATATATATATATATATTATATATATATATATATATATATATATATATATATATATATATATATATATATATATATATATATATATATATATATATATATATATATATATATATATATATATATATATATATATATATATATATATATATATATATATATATATATATATATATATATATATATATATATATATATATATATATATATATATATATATATATATATATATATATATATATATATATATATATATATATATATATATATATATATATATATATACTAAATAACAGGAATAATAAGTATTAGAGTCATACAATATGAAGATTTCCCCGTGTTGTTCGGGACTCCATTGAAGAATATACCTACTGCTGTTCTTGCCAGGCAGGTCGTAAAAATTAACCGATTGACTATTACATATCACTGCCATCGTTACTACGAGGTGATAGAGTTCCGCAACGTCTCACTTCAGGTATTTGGTAACATCGCTGTTACGGACTGCTGTTAATGACGGAATCGACGTTATTGCGGTAGGAATACGTAACTATTCCTACCGCAATAACGTCGATTCCGTCATTATCGCGTTCCAGTTTGAAGGATAAGTACAAGTAGCAACGTGCTATTAACATTTTTTTTGTCTATAGGCTATTGTTTCTCTATCAGGTGAGATATATGTTGAAGAAAAATTGTTAAAATATATTCTCATAATTCGTACAGTAGAGAAAATTGTGCAGGAAAGGGTCACTAGTAATATCATAAAACCAATATTTGTTTGTCTTTCCTTCAATCAATATCGGTTAAACAGATTTAGATGTTTGCATTGAGATAGCATATATTAAGTAAATTGTAAAAATAATAAAAACACCGATTATTTTATACATTTAATTTTATACATGTATAATTTCTTCGAGAATTTGATTGTGATAGTATACACGAAAGTCCAAGAAATTACTCGTTTATCTTATTTTTGATAGACAATCTTAGCCTAAAGTTGACCGGAGGTTGCATTAATTTGTTCTTATTTCTTGTATTGTACTACGATAGCGAAAATACTTCTTTCATGTTTCTTTAAAAAATAAAGTTGATTACAAATCTATGTTTAATAAAAAAATAAACTGCACAATTTGAACTTAATAACAGTGGATGCGCAGTGAAGGGCCACAATAGGCCAAGCGCTCTGTCTCACTCGCACTAGTTACTGTATACGCTCCTTGCTCTCCGAACTACTTCTCACTTTGATGCGTCTGGCAAGATGATAGAACCGTCGAATCTGTCCGGCTATTATGTAAACATAGATTAATAGGCCCCCAAAAAATTATATATAAAATTTAGGTTTTATAATATAACGTAAGTATAATTATAAATTATGATAGTTTAAGGGTGTCCGGCAGAGGGTTGCAACTATACTGACTGTCTGGCAATGAGCAACGCGAGTTTTGATATTATGATGAATCAAATATAAAAAAAATCAGTTTTATTTTATGATAAATTTGAGATGGAATTTTATACACCTTTGTTACCTGTTACCTGCCAAAGCCACCGCTGCCTCAGCTTCATGGGTGGGGATCATTCTTACCTGTACTAGGGACACACATAGAAAAATTTTCAGCTTTTATCAAAATCCGAAGGTCTGGCACTCACGGGCTCTTGGACCATAAGAACTGAAATATGTTTATAATAAAATTAAGACAGTGATCGTAAATCCAGTCAAGTTGTGGCAAATCTCTACTAAATGGTAGATTACTTGATAAAAGGCTCGCTTATCTAGTGAATTTTTACTTTATTATTTTCTCAGGAAACAAGATACACATTATTTTCCAGTTTTTCCACATTATTCCATAGATAGTAAATCATTGTATACATATTTGACAGTAACTTATGGTCGGTGAGCCCACTGGTCTCAGACCATGAGATCAGTGTCTTTACTTACGTAATAAAACAAGTTAAATCACAGCTTGAATTGAAAAGTTTAAGACTCACACGCATGTAATGGTGGACGTTCCACGTACCCGGACAAAGCGTTTCGATTCCATATTCTTGATCCAAACCGCAAGCAGTTGGAGTATACTTCCTGGGTCTGTGTTCCCCAACGAGTGTGGTACAACCTGGGGATCTTCAAGATAAGAGTGAACAGGTACCTTCTAGGGAAGCGCGTTCCATCTTGAGCTACATCTTAGCTTACCATCAGGTGAGATTGTGGTCAAGCGCTTCCCTATTGATACTAAAAAAATTAAATACGATATAACTTCACGTTGTGCTACGATGCGACACAATGTGTGAGAAACTAGTTATCGAAAACTATATATATATAAAAATCAATTGCTGTTCGTTAATCTCGCTAATACTCGAGAACGGCTCAACCGATTTGGCTAATTTTGGTTCTGAATTAATTGTTGAAGTCCAAGGAAGGTTTAAAAGGTGAGAAAATATAGAAAAAAAATAAGAGTAGTTAAAAAGGCAATACAATGTTTGCTGGGTCAGCTAGTTCTTTAATAAATGGGACGGAGCGCACAAGTTAATTGCTTTCTATGACTCGTCATTGAGAGACATTCTGATATCTGATTTTGTAATTTCCGATGCCCGGTAAAAAAATGTTATTTTTTGACGTTGTCTTCAAAAACCGAATTCCTTGTACTCAAGTAGATTGAAGTACCTACAGTAGTGGTAAGTAAATACCCCTGATTATATCCTAAACTAAGCAATAATCGGTATCAGTTCGGTAAAAAGCAAAGATTGCACTTGCGAAAATGCACCTATTGAATTCTGATGAACCAAAATATCTATTGATTTTGTAGTAGTATCTTTACACCCGTATCTCCGGAGCGATAGGCAGAGGTGCAACTAGTGAACCCATGATTCAAATTCAAATTCAAATTCTTTATTTGCACAAAATAGGGTTGGAAAAGATTTTATACATATATCGATGTGCTTAAAACTATTTTGCCAGATAAATGGCATGCATATTTATGACTTCAGACTATTGTTATATACTATTTAATAAAAACTCATATTTTTACATTTATACCTAAATAAATTATTAAAAAGTAGACAGTAACAAATTTCAATAAAATAGTATTGAAAAAAAATATATAATTGTATTTAATGTCAAGAGATTACAAAAATGTTAATTTAAAAAAAAAATGTCAAAATGAAATAAAAATTATGTTCTACCAATTAGATACTCTGTACTACAAATTGATAGGTTGCAAGCCTATCGCCAACCGGACACTTGTCCAATCCCGGACAATATTGTTTTTATCAGAAAACTAAAAAGTAGATTTCTAAAATGCCTGATCCCTGAATCGAACCCAACACCCCGTACGGTCAATACCGACACCGGAATAAAGACTAAATAAAGTCTTAGTGACCATAGAGGTGAAATTATTATTTTAATCACCTCACGTTAAATGCTATTTATTCGTAAAAGTCGAACATAAGTGATCATAGCTACGTACTGGCACATCCTATGAAAAACGCTACCGGATACAGTTACACGCCATTTCCGGCAGCGACCGGATGCTCGCGTGGCCGCGATAATGGCTGCTTCCGCATGTCGCAGCGAATCATTAATGGTGCGATTGTTTCTTTTCACCATTTATAATTTATTTAACGAGTTAATGATTTATTTTATTTATTGATTTAATGCTATATTATAGTTTCCAAAATTATCAATGCAAACAAATAATAATAATATAATAATATTCACGCATTGATATAAAAAACCCAAGATGCACAGTCCCGAACAAAACTGACACTCAAAAGTGTCCAGTAGTTATAGATATGGCAAAAACATATGTCTTTGCATATCCAACCTTAAGTGCAAGACTTATAGTTGTTTTTATAAAGCAAGGTACGAAAATAAATAAAATTGACAGTGACGCGGCCGACGCGATTCTATTTGAAATGAGCGCACAATTTAAAATTGTGCGCTTATTTTTGGAGGACGTTTTTGACACACTGATTGTGTATCTTAAGTTTTTTATATCAATGTATTCACGGGACAAATTACACTGACTGATCTAACCCCAAAGTAAGCAAATTATTTGCTTGTGTTATGGGTGTTAGTCAACGATACTAATACATAGAAATACATATATAAATACTAGAATATATTTAATAAACACCCAAACCCGGAAATACAAGTATTTATGCTCATCACACAAATGCTTGTCCCCGTCGGGGATTGAACCTGAACCCCATCGATTGCGTAGTTATGGCCGCTAACTACTCGACCAACGGGGCGGTCAACAAATTAAATTAATTTAAAATATATAATTTTTTAAGGAATTCCATGATTGTCAAAACGCTAAATTTATATGTAATAATTAAAATAAATATGTAAGTAAAATTTCTAAATATATATCTAATTAAAATAAATCAATTAATCGTATAAAACAAGCGATACAAAATCAAACTTAGCAAGTTAGTTCTTTACTTAGGGATTCTAGCGTAGCAGGCTGGCTGCATTTATTTACTAAATAAACGCAATTACACGCGTAGCACGCGTAGCGCGTAGCATACGAGTATCAGACAACACGTCACGCTGAACACTAAGGCAGTTATAGTTAAAAAAGATAAATATATAGCGTATATAATCTGACACAGGTTTTTTCATTGACAACTTACACTAGACTAATAATACTTTGAACAATGGACCGCCTTGTTAGTCGAGTGATTACCGAACTTAATTACGAATCGATGAGGCTCAGGTCAGTTCCCGACAGGGACAAACATTTGTATGATGAGCATAGATGTTTGTATTTCAGGGTTTGGGCGTTTATTATTTATGTAACAGTATTTATATATGTGCATGTATTTCTATCTATTAGTATCGTTGATTAACAACCGTAACACAAGCAAATAATTTGCTTAATTTGGGGTTAGATCAATTCGTGTAATTTGTCCAGTATTATTTATTTATTTATTTTAATATCGTCGGCAATTGGTAAGACTCTGTGTTAACTTATATTAATATTAAGTAAGTATCTTCACACCCGTAACCCCGAAGAGGTAGGCAGAGGTACAACAACTGCATCCACGATTAGCCGAAGATACTTAGTCCACAATGAGATAGGTGGCAAGCCTATCGCCAACCGGGCACTTTCCAACATCCCGGGCAACGTTGTTTTTATCAGAAAACTGAAAAAACGCATTTTTAAATTGCCCGACCAAGGAATCGGACCCGGGACCTCATGTGGTCAACTCCGATACCGGACCACTAAACCACAGAGAAGACTAAATTATATTATGTTATTAGCACTTTTACTTAAGTAAAAGAGTACAAATATTTGATCGACCAACCACCACCAAATTAATTTTGTTAATAATCTAAGCTACAGGGAAAAAGAACTATAGAGAAGCAGTTTGGCCGAATAAAACACTTAAATCACTTTTTTTATAGTAAAGGGGGCTAACGGACAGGAGGCTCACCTGATGGTAAGATCACCGCCACCCATGGACATCCACACTATCAGAAGATTTGTAGTTGCATTGCCGGCCTTCTAAGAAAGAGTAGGCTCTTTTCTTGAAGGTCACTTTTACACGCTCTGTATAATTTTTTGGCAGAGTAAAGCCCTCAAGAAGCGATAGAATTACAGTGAATCTAAAACATCTTATCCTTGCCTATTTATACTATCTTTATTTATATTTATCCATTTTTGTTAATAATGACGTCATTATCTCACAATAACAGGTGCATAAATCACACAAGTGCACCACATCTCGCCGGCTAGTACTTGTCGTTAAACGCAGTTGCAAACAGACTACCGTGTGCAATAAATTAGCTAACAAAATCCGTATTTTTTCGCGCGTGTTTACAGCTGACTCTTTTGGTCGATACTAATATTTACGTTTCGGTTTGGATAATCTATAAGATCTATTAATCTCAAGTATTGACAGAACAATTGGTCTGGTATGAAATCTCTAGTCTGGTTACTCAGTGGATTTTTATATTATAGGGTAGGAAAAAGGCAAATGGCTCCCAGATAGAAAGAAGCAACCATCGCCTATAAATACCAAGTATGTTAATAGTTGCGGTGCAATCCGTGAGACGTATTGAAATTATATATGTGTAAGTTCAACTGCTACCTTACCTTTCAAACCGAAATGTAACGGTCATAGACGTTGACGCCATTGTGCCAAAAATAGATGGTAAATAAAGATGCTACCAAAACAGGGCGAGTTGAATAAAAAATGTGTTCCATTACCACGTTCTAACCAAGTGTTCTACGACACTCACGCATTTTATTTTATTTAATTTGTCTTTTGGAGATTTACAAAAAAAAGTTAAGCCAAGCTGCCTCCAAAAGAGTTTATTTTATATTCATATAAAATAACTACATCAATAAATTCCCTACGCACCTCCTCTTGCCAATGAACGCGTTACGAAAAAGCTCTGGAGAAAAGATACCAGGGTATAGTTCTGGTCAGCACAAACGCAGCATCATGTGCAACAGTGCGTTATACCAGAGCTACTCTGCTTATTATCCTCATCCTCCGCAGCCAGCCCATCAGGATAATATTCCGGCTTCTCAAAAATTCAGCCCAAACTAGTGCTCTATAAAGGGCAATCGACCGCATGATGCCCAGGTATAGCTGCGGGTATGAAATTTTCGGCCCTTTCAAATTAGGCAATATCCTACATAAGATCGCCACCACATGCAAAAGGCGATAAACGCTCAAAGTGAGCATGGAAGTTCCACTTGCTCAAGTCCGAGATATTTCTTTGTCGCTCGAACAGCAATTGCTATAAGCAATTTCGGGATATTTTTTTTTATTTAAATCACGTAGGTATATTTCTACTTAGTAAATAGTCTAAGTTTTATCAAAATCGGTCCAGTAAAAAATATCTTTATGTCTGTATTCCCAAAGAGTTACGTGAAGTGACACCAATGCACTCACGATTAACCTAAGCTACTTAGTCCCACAATGTGATAGGTACTTAGTCCCACCTATCGCCTACTGAGCACTTATCCAATCTCAGGTCACGTCGTTTTTATCAGAGAACTGGAAAAACACATTTTTGATTTGCCTGACTTGAGAATCAACGCATATGACTTTGAGAATTAACGAATATCATGCAATCGATACAATAATTTTTGGGATATGGGCGTGGCGGATACATAAAGTCGATTTGATTTTTTATTTTTATTGTAGACTAGCTACCCGTTCTGCCTTTTTAACTACTTTTAGTTTTTTTCTATATTTTCTCACCTTTTAAACCTTCCCTGCACTTCAACAATTAATTCAAAACCAAAATTAACCAAATCGAGTTTTAGCGAGACTAACGAACAACAAAATTGTTATATATATATATAAAAGGAATTGCCAACTAAACAAGTAATTGCCGGCTTTCTAGAAACACAATATTTAACACAATTGAAGAATGGCAATGTTTTCCAAATGTCTATATACGTTTGGATATAGATCAGTGAGTTTAAAACAATTTATTATTATGTGGGATTGAATTCCATTTCTTTTCTTTTAAACGTTGGCAGGCCCTCTCGACTCAAAACCCATTTTTGATATATAGTACGTGCGAAGAGCTTACGCGGAATGTCCGTGTTTTATTGTTAGTAGCGGCACTCATAGCTACCAGATATAAGTACTCTAAATTGCGAAATATTATAGACAGTAGCCTCAGAAACAAACTTTTTTTTGAACCTGAGAGTGTCGGACTAAGAAAAGTTTCCACTTTACGTGTAGGACAAAGTACCCTTGAATAATAATAATAATTAACAAGCGGGTGTGGAAAATTAGATTGTTTTAAACTGATTACTTTAGAGTGGAGGACTCGTTAGAAAAACCGTCAAATGTGTAGGACAAAAGTTTTTTTCATATTCTTCACAGAATAATAAAGCGATTAAAGCAAAAAAAATAATTATTGTTATAAATAAAATATTTTTCCTTGACCAAATTATAATGTTCAAAGCCAAGTCAATATTAGCCTAAAACAGCAGTTAGGCCAACTGCTTTTTAGGCTAACTGCTGTTCTACCAGGCAGATCGTAAAAGGAGACCGATTGGCTTTTCATGTCACTATCATCGTGACTACTAAGTGGTAGAGTTCTGCATTATCTCGCCCGGGTCAAGTACCACCGCCTTACCAATGTATTCCTGCCGCGATAGCGTCAGTGCTTATTACTTTCGTGTTCTGGTTTGGAGTGTAAGGTAGCCGGTAATCTTTTTCATGTGGCTTTTGACCTCGCCACAAGATAGCAATGAACCATTACCACCCTTGGTGTCTACAGGCGATGGTTGACTCTTTCAATCAGAAGACCCATCTGCTTGTTTGCTATCTTATGATATAAAAAAGCCTTCTAACTTTGTTAGTTACCCAATTCGAGATTTTTCGATGATGGAAAAGATTTGCATCTTGTCAAAACGAAACTGTTCAAAAAAAATCAGCTTGTTATTAGTCAAAAAAAGTTTGTTCCTGGGACTACGGTCTATTAGTTTTTTATATTATAAAATACACAAACATTTAGATCTCCTTACAGAAAGAGACAATTAGATACCAAAGATATTATTGTTGCGTTGCTATCCATGAAGAAGGGTAATTATGCAACACGTATAAGCTTACCGGCTACCTTACCCTCCAATAAGAACACGACAGTTACAAGCACTGATGCTTTTGCGGTAGGAATATGTAAGGTGGTGGTAGCAGGCTCGGGCGAGACAATGCAAAAGAGATTACTAAGAGAGTAACCACGATGGAAGTGACTTGTATAGACAATCCTTCGCCTCTTACAAACTGCATGATAGAACGACAGATAATTTATTCGTTTGATTAAGTCGATTGAAAAATAAAATGGCTCCTTATACACAGGAATATTTATCCTGACTAAAATTAAAAGATATGGCTAGTTATATAAAAAATATTGGTTCTATAGCCCCATATGCCATATATTACGTGCACTCAGGATCAATTGATTTGTTTTGAAGAGAACTAACCATAATCAATGGATGGTAGCACAATTTATTATTCCTTTTATGAGGTAAGTTATATATGATCAATAAATAAAAGTTTTTCCCAACGAAAAGACCTGTGATTTTTATCGTTTTAGTGTTTTATTATTGAACTTGTTTTGATACCGATTCTACTTCTTTTTTCATTCAGTTTTTTCACTGAGTATAAAAAAGATTCTCGCATACGTGCTCTAGTTAGAGAAATCAAATTTAATATAAAAATATAAACATTTTTACAGTTTTGCATTTTCTCGCCCGGGTCCTGCCGCAATAGATTCAGTGCTTGTCATTGTCCTGTTCTGGTTTGGAGGGCAAGGTGACCGTTAACTTGTGCATGTGGCATTAGACCTCGCCTCAAGATAGCAACGCACCATTATCACCTTTGGTGTCTATAAGCGATGGGTGACTCTTTCCCTCTTTCCATCAGGAAACCCATCTGCTTATTTGCTATCTTCTTATAATATAAAAAAACATATCAACGTCCAGCCTAAGTCCAAACTGTTTCTGTTTGTACTTAGGCTGGTCGGCTGGACTCTGTGTCTGTTTTAACAAACAGAACAGGGTCTCCCGATGGAGACCCTGTTCTGTTTGTTTGATATCTTATGATATATATATATATATATATATATATAACACGACAGCGACAAACATTGACGCTATTGCGACAGGAATAGGTAAGGCGGTGGTACCAGACCCGGGCGACACAATGCAGAACTCTACCACCTAGTAGTCACGATGGTAGTAACCAGTAGCCAATCAGTCGCCTTTTACCCTGCCTGGCAGAACGGCAGTTGGTCTATTCTTCAAAGGAGCCCACCAACACGGAAAAAGTATAGTATTGTGATGGGCAACTTTGGTTTTCATGTCCAAAGCCTCCGTTTCGAAGTTTCGGTTTTCATGTTTATCGGTTATCATGTTGGGCTACACGCAATATAGGGTAGATTGCGCGTGGCGTCAGCGACCGTTAATCACAAGATGACCGCCTATAAAATCTCCTCCAAGTACATCTTATAAGTTGGTCGAATATTACTCAAAAACTTGTAGAGCCTTCTAAAGCGCAATAGTTTTCCTTTAACTTCATTATATAACTACTACTGTGAATTTTCTTCCATCCCTAAAATCACCTTCCTGACACTTGACTAATTAACATAAATTAGTACTTGTAAAGCTCAATATTTTACAAACAATTTCCTTAATTGAAAAATTATCATCATAAACCTTGGATAGGTTTTTAAAAATATTAAACGTTGGATAGGTTTTTAAAAATATTTTTTAAAAACCTATCCAACGATGCCACCCTCACTTTACATATAAAGACGCTACTGTAAAAAATATTTTTCAAGGTCAATATTACCACTGTGTTGTCGTGAGTAATGCTTACATTTATATAGTTTTCTAGTACTAAGGATATTAGATCTAGACTGCGGACAGACGGACATTAAGAAACTCTAAGGGCTTCTAGTTTACTTTATAACCCTAAAAACGAGCGAACCTTCCAGTAGTCGCATGTGATTTGTTACATCTGACATGTGACATCTATATGATTAAGTAAGTATAATTCATGAAGCTATAATCTATAGTATTTCATGGTACAATCTGATGGCTATCGCACGCGTTCATTGGTCAATTTAAATAACGAGGTCTTATTGGTCAATTCAAATGGCACGCTTTCCTTGTTCATCTTAATTGCGCGCTTATTGATCAATTCAAATAGCACGCGTGCATTAGTCATTTTAAGTTGCGCGCGATTCCTCGGCTTTCTATTACACAACTCAATTACATGTCACAAAATAGCTCCCATATATTGCAGGAGAGTGAGAGGAAATATGTTATATATCAATAAGATAGTAATAAATTGTTTACTAAGTGGTAGAGTTCTGAGTGCTAAGTGTAAGTTTTTCTTTTCGCATTCGATCGTGAGCGCGTTTGGAGTTTACTAGGAATTTGTATGTGATTTGTACAGCGCCACCTAGTGGTAAACTAGTTTCTCCAGTTTGCCACTAGGTGGCGCTGTACAAATCACATACAAATTCCTAGTAAACTCCAAACGCGCTCACGATCGAATGCGAAAAAAAAACTCACACGTAGCACTCTGAAACGCTCGCCTGGGTTTTGGTAACATCACCTTACTTATTTCTGCCGCAATAGCGTCAATGTTTGTCAATTTTTTATTTCATTTTGGTAGATAAGGTGGCTCTTATATTATGCATGTGGCATTACTATTCCACTACACGGATACCTCCCCTCACAGACAGCTACCTCTGTGGTCTTGTGGTCTTGGTGTTGAACGCAACGGGCAATAATCCAAAAATGTTTTTCAGTTTTCTGTTAAAATAACGTTGCTTGAGATTAGATAATTGCCTGGTTGGCGATCGGCTTGCCACTTATCACATTATGGAACTGTCTTCGGCTCATCGTGGTTGCACTTTTGTACTTCTGCCTACCTCTTCGGCATGAAAATACTTTTTATTTATTGCTATTCTACACGGATAGCAACATTGCATTACACCAAAGATGTTAATGGTGCATACCATTGACATCTTTAGTGTATATATACGATGGTTTCTCTTTCCACCAGGAGAGCCGTCTGCTTGTTTGCTTATGATAAAAACATTAAAATCGCTAAATCTTATCCCTTCAACCAACAATCCGCCTGTCTATTATTCTCCCCCATATTGTATTATTATATATTGGCGACATCTGTGACCCGTTCGCCTCGAAAATTGTCGCTTCGTGTTATAAAAGCAATGTTATTTCAGTTATTTTAACGATTCCAGTTATTTGATCGAAATGTGGATAATGACTGTAATTCTATTTGATTTATTTATCTCTGATATTTGAATCACCATTTGTTATTTGATTCAAACGTAAATCACGTTGTTATAATCTCTTTATATATCTTTCTTGATAAAGGATTTGTGACTTAAAACATAACTCACAAATGCTATCAATTATTTTTTACACTTCTCTACTAATATTTTATTATTTGTCGTCTCTGTGGTCTAGTGATCCGGTGTTGGTATTGACTACATGAGGTCTCGGGTTCCATTCCCGGGTCTGGAAACCAAAAAAAATGTATTTATCAGTTTTCTATTAAAAACAACGTTGCCTGGGATTAAAAAGTGCCCGGTTGACGATAAGATTGCCACCTATCACATTATAGGCCCAAGTATCTTCGGCTAATAATGGGTGCAGCTGTTGTCCCTCTGCCTACCTCTTCAGGGATACGGGCGTGAAGATGTTTTTTTATATTAACATTTTAAACAGGAAATATTTGTATTTTTAACTGACTTCTAAAAGAAGAAGATTATCAACCCGGCTGGCTGTATGCTTTTTACGCTTCTTACCTCGGAACTCAAACATTTATGAACTGATTTTGTAGATTCGTTTTTCTGGTGTGTCTGTGTCTTGGTTAGGGACAACTTTTATATCATTCTTGTTAGTGGAACCACTGTATAGGTTAAAGGTAAAAAGAAATAATAATAGTTTTAGGATAAACTTGTTGTGGTTGTGATTTGTATTAATGTGTTTTTAAAAGAGTTTGTTATTTCAATCCAAAAAATAAAGTTAAGAACAACGGTCAGTAATGAACGATTCACTTCTTCGCACGCAGTTATATAAATACCATTACTGACACTGAAATTCAACAAATGACAGGACAAAGCGTAAGTAATTTCTTGCTCATGATACACCTGCATGGTGACCAACGGCTCACCACCCGCTAAATTTAAAACCATTTTCGGGCCATATTTTACCTTTGGCGGACCACTGGTGGACCACAGACCACTGATTGGGAACCGTTGTTATAGAAAGTATATCTTAATTTGGTATCCCGTCCCATCTTAATTGGGTAAATATTTGATACAAGTTTCTGTCATATAGGAAATAGGAATAATACTGTTGTTTTACTGAGTTAATGAAAAAACTCCAACTACTGGACCGTTTTTAAAACTTCTTTTGTAGAAAGCTACGCTATCCAGGAGTGAAGTTGGCTACTTGTTTACCCGATAGAGCAAATGGAAGTAATGATTTTAGGTGACGCGATTAAATTCACGAGTAATATAGATTTTACACTTTTAATCGTCGGTACTTGGTGAAATTCCATTATTCTTAGTCAAAACTAGCTAACAACACACTTGTACCTTTATTTCACTATATTTACACACTAAATTATTTAATTTTATCGACCTACGAGAATATGACGTCCTGAAGAGCTTAAAAAAGCGAAACCGGCAGATTGAATTAAATAATTTAATGTATATACGTAATACATATATGTGTGTGTGTGTGTGTGTGTGTGTGTTTTATTATAAGTTAGCTATTACTCGTGAAAAACTCAAAAATTACGGAACCGATTTTTAAATACTTTTACCATTGAAAAATTACGCTATTCAGAAGTGAAACAGGATACTTTTTAACTGACAATATAAAATCACTCATATCATACCACTGCATCACATTACACCATTAATATCTTTGGTGTCTCTTTCCACTAGGAGATAGTTTTGCTTATTTGCTATCTTATATATAAAAAAATGCTCTTTTTAATCCAATGTTGTTATAACGATTAATATAAAACAAAGTTATGAAAATGAGAAGATCCGCGCAGAAAAACTCAGCGGGCTTGATGATTTGTCTGTTATTTTTTATAACTAATTCATTACAATATAAGAAAAATTATTTCATATTACAAAAAAATATTGGTATGAGCAATTAATGTCCGGCCTTTTTGTCTTCTAAATAATTTACGAATTTCAGATTTGCGAATTTTAAATGTGAATCAAAGATCATGTTGCAATTGTTGTTATAATGCGTGTTGCAATTGTTGCAATTGTTGTTAAAATTGCATGTCTACATTGATATTAAAAACCTAAGATACACATTCAGTGTTTAAAAACCATCCTATAAAAATGATCGCACAAATTTAAATTGTGCGCTCGTTTCAAATAGAATCGCGTCACTATCATTTATTACTTTTTGTACATTGCTTTGTAAAAACAACTATAAATGTTGCGCTTAAGTTTGGATCTATAACTACGTAAGTGAAATTAGTGACAATTTTGAGTGTCAGTTTTGTTCGGGACTGTGCATATTGAGGTTTTTATATCAATGTGTGTCTATCAAAAAAAACAGTAGCAGTCGTGGGACTGCCGATAGAAGTGAAAACGGAACTATTAAGTTGAGAGTAATTAAAACTACATGCAAAACATAGCTATAGATATACTATTATCATTAGCATGTCGGTGACGCGAACCGAAGATTTTACCCTCTACCAAAACGCTCAACGCGCCTAAAGAAGTTTTCACTTCAACAAACTTCAACAAAATACTTCTTGTTAGGTATTATTACGACCTAACGTAGAACTAAGACTTAGTACAAAGATAGCTCGTACCACACCACACATGTAATGTAGAATATTGTGTCGCAGAAACAACGCTCGTACCACATGTAATGTAGAATATTGTGTCGCAGAAATCTATTTTAAACCTATGTTCAGCGAGTAATACTTTATTAAAAACTGATTGTTTCTAGATACGTGTTTTTTTCGTGTTATCCAGGCTCTCGTTGAAGAATATACCGTCTGTTGTTCTGCCAGGTTCTTTACAACATGCAAGCGATTGGGTATACGTGTCACTACTTTTAATATATATAAAAATGAGGTTTTAGCGCCATCTATTGAAGAACGTTTTATATTTATTTACAGTCAATAAATAGCAAATCAAACAACTTTTTGTGAAATTTAGTTTATATAGGCAGTGATTTAAGACTTTTTTTTTATATATCATAAGGTAGCAAACAAGCAGATGACTCTCCTGATGGAAAGAGTCAACCATCGCCTATAGACACCAAAGATATTAATGATGCGTTGCTATCTTGTGGCAAGATCTAATGCCACATGCATAAGTTTACCGGCTACCTTACCCTCCAAACCGGAACACGACAGTGACAAGCACTGACGCTATTGCGGCAGGAATAGGTAAGGCGGTGGTACCAGACCCGGGCAAGACAATGCAGAACTCTACCACCTAGTAGCCACGATGGTAGTGACTCAATAGCCAATCGGTCGCCTTTTACGACCTGCCTGGCAGAACGGCAGTTGGCCTATTCTTCAAAGGAGGCCGGGACCAACACGGCGAATAAACTATCAGGAATATGATTGTATATAATAAATAAACATACAATACACTTTTTTTTAAATATGTAATTTTTGGTTAGGCACATATAATTTGATTAATAACAAACAGTGAACTGCTTCGTTTTGACGAGACGCCAATTTTTTCTATCTTCGAAACGTCTCGAATCGAGAAACTAATAAAGTTAGCTTGCTTCGAAAATTTTATTTTGATGTAGAAAATTATTGATTAATAACAATGATAATATTTTTCTTTAATCGCTTGATTATTTTTTGAAAAATGCGAAAAAAACTTTTGTCCTACAAATTCGTTAATTTTTCTGACGAGTCCTTCACTCTAAACATTCGTAATTTTGAGATATTTAAATTGATATTAATCAATTTAAAAATAGTTCTAATTTTCTCACAACAGCTTTTTAATTATTGTTGTAATTGAGGGTTACTTTGTCCAACACGTGAAGTGGAAACTTTTCGCAGCCCGATACTCTAAAGTTTTCTTTTTATCTATCTTTATTAGTTACCCGATTTCAGATTTTACAAAGATGGAAAAGATGGACGTCTCATCAAACTAAGCTAATGACAAAAAAACAGCTTGTCATTAATCAAAAAAAGGTTGTTCCTGGGACTACTGTCTATATTACAAAAATCTTTTTGACTGGTCACACTGGGCGTATAAAATGCGTTACAAATACCGCCACGAATCAGTATTACTTACATTTGCGTCTCAACGTGATTCCTTACTCATGAAAAAGTGTGTGTTTTTCTTAAAAATGCTTTAGTTTCGAAGTGAAACGTGCAGTGAGTACATAAATTGTGTGCTTTTGTGCTTAGTTCCGGCATGAGACGTGGGTGTAAAAGAAGGTCTTCTTTTTTCCGAACCATCGGTGAGTCTATTTATTAAGCTGACGTCTTTCTTTTTGGTACAATGGCGGAAGATACAGGTAGAATGGCTGCTTTTGTGATTGGTGCCGAAGTGGGTGAAAGTGTGGTGGATGTGGGTAGATAATGCAGCCGCTGGGTCTTCTTTTTTCCGGACCATCGGTATGTTTCCAGTTCCGTTCCGTTCCAGTTATTAAACCAGTGTCTTTATTTTCGGTGCCATCAAGGGAGGTCACATGAAACAGCTCGTGGATAATAGCAAACTTTACTAACTTCAATTTTTTACTTGTCTTGTGCTTGGGAGAACTTAAAAATCTTTAAAAACGACAACAAAAGATTTCAACACAACAGGACTTGAACTTATGACCTTCCCTCTAGCCGGGATGCTCAACCAACATTGTTGAAGTTTCTTTTTTGGTTAGTGTGTACCTGATTACGACTATCTATTGTTTACTTGCGTATCGATTTGTAACTTGCGATAACCGGAACTCATCTTTGTGTTTGTTCTTCCTTTTTTATTTCCCATCTGTTTTTCGTATTAACACACCCACACCAACCTACCGAAATTTAAATTTTCCGGGATATCTCCGAAAACTGCAAAACTATTTTTGCGTCATACTCAGGAATTAAACCCAGGGTCTCATTATCTGACCCGTATAGTTTAACCACTAAACTGTACATTCAATATTAGAGATACTATTTACTTTTACATTTTCTTATTATAAGGAAGAAAACCAACTCAATCATTCATACTGTCCTCTGTCAAAACAAAAGCGTAATACCCAAAAAATATCGTTTTGTTTAATATGAATAATTTAATTATTTTTAACTTCGTTCGACGATATTAACCTTGGTTTTTCATAACATTTCGTCAAGATTACCGGCTTATTCCTTGAAACGTCCGTTCTCCCCAATGAGGCTCTAATACACAATGATAAATTATTTATTAAGCTGTTAATTTAGCGGAAAACCTTAAGATGCTATTCATTATTATTAAAGAAAATCTTTAGATTTTTCGGAGCAATTACTTATTAACATTAAGTTTTCTTGTGTAATGATCCTAGGCCTTTATAAAGTATGAGGAATAAATGGATACGCTTTTTAACGCAGTTTCTTAGGTGGTTAGTGTAGATTACATTTACACTCAAAAATACAGAATTATAGTACTCCCCGATGAAATAAAATTATTTCAGGGCTATCTCAGAGGTTTTAATTATTAATGCTTCCGAATACAACACATTTTTTATATCACAAGATAGCAAACAAACAGATAGGTCTGATGAAAAGAGTCAACCATCGTCATAGACACGAAAGACGTTAAGGTACCGGCGAGGTACCGGAGACAAACATAAAAAAACTGGTTTGCTTAATCACATTTTTATGTCTTGATTTTTAAATAACGGTTTTACAAAAATTACACGATATACCTGAAAATATTATCTAAGTAATGTTCTAACTTATTACAATATTATAATATTTTGAAAGCAGGCAAAAAAAACTCTAAAACTATAAATCATTTGTTTATAATATTTCTAACTTTCCACATGATTTTATATCGTGATATTTAGTTTTAAATACAAAAAAGAATGTACTAAATTTTGGTTTTCAGCTGAAGTCCTACGAGTATATTTATTTATCCGAAAACTAAATTGTTCAGAATAAATCATATTGCATCAATTGTAAAGTTATACCATAAAAAGTTCTCGGATCAGTTACATTAGTTAAGCTACTTGTTATTTATTCTATATCGAACTATGTGTAATTTAATAATTTATAAAAAATGTTTTAATTATAAGTTGATTTTATAGAGCGGCATAATCACACTGTGATTAAGCTCTTAAATAAAGAGAAAAAAAAAGAAATTGTTCAGAACATACCGCGCCGCCCACTTTCTATAGTATTGGCGCGCGTCAAAGTACCTCGCTTTAATGCGGTGTTGCTTTCTTCTAGCGAGTACTTTCTGGTAAACTTATACCACATGCATAAGTTTACCAGCTGCCTTACCCTCCAAACCGGAACACGACGGTGACAAACACTGACGCTATTGCGGCACGAATAGGTAAGGCGGTGGTACCAGACCTGGGCGAGACAATCAATAACTCTACCACCTACTAGCCACGATGGTAGTGACTCGCTTAGCCAATTGGTCGCATTTTACAACCTGCTTGGCAGAACGGTAGTTATTCTATTCTTCAAAGAAGCCCGGACCAACACGGGGATATAAAAAAAATAGTCGATAGTGTATTCTTTTTAATGTTTCCAAACACATGAATACTGGAGCATTCATCTTCATCCATTATGCGTTATTGTCTAGAAAATCTCGGAGAGTCTAATTTAGTGCTAAAAGGCCTTTTTAAATGTGCCATTGTGCATTCATCCGAAGCAACAAATTGACATTTCTTTGATGATTTTCCCATGTTACAAACAGAATTTTCAGCTACATTTAATTATTAAATTCAATGGCAGCTTAAAAGGTGAATGCGCCGTGAGTCCTAAACCAAATAATGGAGCTGCAATCCTCGATGATGCCACAGCGAAAGCAATCTCATGCTTTTTACAAACTTCTGCGAGTGTCAAATTAAGCAAGAATGTTTTTCCGGTGCCTCCTGGTGCATCAAGAAAAGGAAGCCCACTATTTTGATTTTGTACATACTCCATAACAGAAATATATGCAAGGTTTGATCATTTGTTATGAGCTTTTGCTAAGTCACAACATAAATTTGTGAAGTTTTAACGTAGTATTGTTGTTCCCTTAATTCATCTCTATTTAAAAACATCGGTTCTATTTCGATCCTTATGTTGTTGTTAGAAAACTGCTATATGTTCCCCATCAACTGGTAATCATATCTGGTAATCATATATGGTAATCATAAATGGTAATCATACAGTAATATATACAGTACATTACATACAGTAATCATATATGGTAATCATACAGTATAAATAAACTGGTAATCATATATGGTAATCATACAGCGGATAACCATCAGTACCATTTTTTTAAAGAGCTGACGTGGGTAACCTTTTTGCATTATGCATCATTCATGCAGGGCGAATCTGGATTGTATAATTCACATAGTCTTACTTTTATATAATTTCTCTTAATTTGGGATCTTCTTTTTGATCTGGTAGCTCATCACTGATGAAATCGTCATTTTGGGAGGGAAATATTTTTTCAACCAAGCAAACTAAGATACCCGTGTGGATGTGTCTTTTTTGCCATTCAATGGAATATACCCAACAACAAGTTTCTCCGTATTAATGATTCTTGGTAACAAGTTTCAAAAAACGCATACATTTTTGTTAAAAAACTCTCGCTGTAAGGTCATGTCAGTTCGATGATTGCTACCCAGGAAGAAGTAAATTTTTAATTTCTTCCCAGGCTGGATTAAATATGAAGATAATAATATAAATATCTGAACGTCCATACTTGCGAACATACCTCAAAGCATCTGTGACTCGTTTGCTTCGAAAATTGTCCTTTCGTGTTTTAAAAGCAATATTAAATTTTTCCCCGAGTTGGTCCCGGGCTCCTTTGAAGATTAGGCCAACTTCTGTTCTGCCAGAGAGGTCATAAAAAGCGACCGATTGGCTATTTGAGTCACTTACATCGTGGCTACTTGATGGTAGAATTCTGCATTGCCTCGCCCGGGTCTAATACCACCGCCTTATATATTCCTGCCGCAATAGCGTCAGTACTTGTCATTTTCGTGTTCCGGTTCGGAGGGTAAGGTAGCCGGTAAACTTATGCATGTGGCATTAGACCTCGCCACAAGATAGCAACGAACCATTATCACCTTTGGTGTCTACAGGCAATGGGTGACTCTTTCCATCAGGAGACCCGTCTGTGCGTTTGCTATCTTATGATATAAAAAAGAACATTTTTATTTGATTTAAACATAAATCACGACGATAATAATCTCAAGAGATTATTATAATCTCTTTATATATGTCTTTATATTTTCTATAAATACAAAATACATTTTTATTAACAAAGTAAGTTTTTATGATGATGCAGCACAATATGAAACCGATTGTCTTTTTAATTAATTAGAAATCAGACATCAAATACTTTATTCAATAAAACATTTTACAAGTTATTTTGACGCGTCAACATTTTTTTAAACTGCTACCGTATCGGAAACGCGGCCACGCACTGATAAGATCCGGCGGAAGAAACTCAGCGGGCTTGTCTTTTTTTCATATCATTTTTTAAATAAGATATTACATAATGTTTAATTTGTAAGTATCTAATTGTTACAGTAATAATAAAGATTTCCGATATGAGGAGCAGTTAATTCCATGCTTTCCTGTCATTAAGATATTCAGATATTTTATAGTAACCTTTTTTACACAGTTTTGTTTTAACACATTTTTTGAATTTGTTAACTGGTAAATCTCTAATGGCATCAGATAGCTTATTGTAGAAGTGTATACTTTTCCCATTGATATAAAAAATCCAAGATACACAATCAGTGTGTCAAAAACGTCCTCCAAAAATGAGCGCACAATTTTAAATTGTGCGCTCATTTCAAATAGAATCGCGTCGGCTGCGTCACTGTCAATTTTATTTCTTTTCGTACATTGCTTTGTAAAAACAACTATAAGTCTTGCACTTAAGGTTGGATATGCAAAGACATATGGTTTTTCCATATCTATAACTACTTAAAAGAAATTAGGGACACTTTTGAGTGTCAGTTTTGTTCGGGACTGTGCATCTAGGGTTTTTTATATCAATGACTTTTCCCTATAAAAGAGTTGCTTGTTCTGTGAAGACGAGACACATGCTCAACAAGATTGTTTTTGTACCTTGTATTTAGGGAGTTAATATGACTATTCTTTTTAAATAAGCAAACAATAAAATATGTATAGTTTATGATTGTATATATAGAATACACATTTTTGCAAACTTTTATTAAATCGATCTGCCATTTAACTAGTAATAATGGAATTTCAGCAATTGCCGACGTCTGAAAGTGTAGAACTGTGTGTAGAAACTTATTCTCCTTTTAGTTACAATTATTAGCTGTGTTGTTATAATGTGCCATTGCAATAAAACAAAATATATTATCCATTAGCAAAATTGTTTATAGTCCCAAATAAAGACAAAAAAATAGTTCTAAGACTACACAGCTCAGCAGGACTAACAAAATTTATTACAAAACTTTTGTTACATTATTTTTTAGTGTGGTACTATTGCACACATTAGGCAAACGGGTCTCTTTATGGGACGAGATAATCGTCGCCTATTCTAAACACTAAAGATACTAATGATGCGTTGCCATCTTAGAAAAAATCATGTATTATAGAAAATGGATGTCATCTTAATATTCCTTATAATTATTATGGACTAGCGATTACCATCTGGTCGAAATTCGACCTTAGAACGATAAACTTCTAAATTTGAAACCTGATTTCACCATAGAAAAAAAAGTATACGTATGTATCCCTTAGTTACATGTATGGAGAGTTACTCTTAATATTTTATTTTTCTAAACCGTGCTGCATAATTTTATAGCAGTTCATAAATTGTAAACATTTTTGAACTGCAGCTTACAGTACCCATAGTCTCCAAGTAAAATGTCTTTGAAATACGCACGGATGGACGGACAAACGGGTAGACAGACAGGCATGTTGAAATTATAACGGTTACGTTTTTGCCGTATGGCTACGGAACCCTAAAAATGAAAAAGTAAGATTACGTAATTATAAGGAAAACTCTAGTAGTGTGCTGACACGAATCCATTTTCTGAAATATATGGGTTTTTCCTTAACTCCAGTAACAATGCCATAAATTTGTAAACACTGAGCAGCTCCATGTCCTACAATTTGGATTAAGGCCAAACAAAATGTTATAAGTTTACTAACACCCTCATTTCATCGTATATTTTATTTTGTATTCGTATTTTAGTTGTTTTTAAAGATTTGAACAAATAAATACAATACCGAAGTATAAATTGAAATCAGAGTATTTTTGAAAACAATATAATAATAATAGTTTATTTAAAAAACAAGCATTTCAAAGATTGCAAAAAAATTACACTGTCTTACGCTAATAAGAACAATAATTAGGTGCATTCTAGAATTACCAGGGGTTCCCAAACTTGTATTTTGGGATACCATACTTAATTAAAAACAAAAGAATTTCAAAACAATAAAGGACGTGTACAGTAATAAATAAAGTTATAATAATTGATTCACATTATAAGCATTGAAATGTCAAAATAAAATTGTGCTATTTATTTAACATTAATTTATAAACATAAATTCATATAGTCTTATGGTACTCATATTAACTTGACCGTTTATTTTTTTGCTCAAAACAGGACATCGATTACTAACTTTGAGGCCGATTGAAGAAAAAAAAGTAAGCTTTCCTTCTTAATAGTAATGCTATTCTATTAATAGTAATGCTATTCAGTAAAAAAAACTATATTCTATACTTTCCATCGTCGGCACTTGGTGAAATTCCATTGTTACTAGACACTTTTATAATTGCACTTGTACATAAATTTATGTACAAGTACAATTGTAAAAGTTTCTAGTAAAAAATACTTTTTATTTAGAAAATTTTATGAAAAATTAAAGTTAGGAAACATAAATTATTAGTTATTTTTATCTATACAAATAAATAAAATTGGAGTGTCTGTTTGTAATATTAAAATAACCGCTTCTTACTAAGTGCATATGGAAGTATACACTGTACACATACCAAAATATCATTTTTTACCATTTTTGTCTGTTTACCCGGAACAAACAGACAAACAGACAGACGTCTGTCCGTCTGTCTGTCTTCTGTTTGCTCCAGGTAATCTCCGAAACGGCTGGACCGATTTTGACGGGACTTTAACTGGCAGATAGCTAATGTGATAGGGAGTAACTTAGGCTACTTTTTTCGTTTTTTTCCACGCGGACGAAGTCGCGGGCTCAGCTAGTATTTAATATTTTTGCGCCCAAACATTTTTCCGGGGACATCGGGACAATCCGGGGACATCGGAACGAAAAATGAAGTGACGGTCCCGTTCAAAACGGGGCATATAGTCACTTTAGGTATGAGTTTAAACAAAAAATATCGAAAATGGATGATTATTCTTTTTTTTTTATTGTTAAATAGGCTGATTTTAATTTTGGTATGGTGTTTAAATTGTACCTGTTCATTAAATTAATTACAGTGGTTTTTTAGTTATATCATACCTATTTTGTAATACTAATTTCATAACTGGAAATTTTGGGGAAAGGCAGCCGGTAAACTTATGCATGTAACATTTTTTTATACCATAAGATAGGAAACAAGCAGATGGGTCTCCTGATGGAAAGAGTCAACCATCGCTTATAGACACCAAAGGTGTTAATGGTGCGTTGCTATCTTGTGGCGCGGTCTAATGCCACATGCATAATTTTACTGGCTACCTTACTCTCCAAACCGGAACATGACAGTGATAAGCACAAATGAATAGGTAAGGCGGTGGTACCAGATCCGGGCGAGACAATGCAGAACTCTACTATCTAGTAGCCACGATGGTAGTGACTCGTATAGCCAATCAGTCGTATTTTACGACCTGCCTGGCAGAACGACAGTTGGAATATTCTTAAGAGGAGCCTGGGGTCAACACGGGGAAGACAGCATTGAGACAAATAAAGGCAGCTACGCACCATTAATATCTTTGGTACATTCTATACCCTATCGTTGACATTTGGTGAAATTCCATTGTTACTAGACACTGTTACTATTGCACTTTTACTTAAATTTTCCTTTTAAGCAAATATTTTTGATATATAAGGCCTTTTAGTTTTTGAAAAGCGTGGTTTACCTACCTGTTTAAAAAAAATTAAAAAACATTATTTTTTATCCTGGGTTCCACATTTTTAATATCCTTTTGAAGAGTAGACCAATGTATGTACTTATCCCAATACTATTGGGATAAGTACATACATTGGAATTGGCATTGAAGGAACATGAAAGTAGAATCATTGCGGTCGAGATGAGATCGCTACGAAAAACACTCGCGGACCGGGTTCGTAATAATGAAGTGAGTGAAAGGTTAGGCTTGAAAGAAAGTGTCAGTATAAAGATAAGAAAAGGCATGCTGCGTTGGTTCGGACATGTAGAAAGAATGGTAGATGAAAGGTTAACAAAACAGATATACAATGTGAATGCGGAAGGATGTAGGTACCGGGGAAGACCAAGACTGATATACCATGATCAGAGAGTACTGTCCGAAGGTGGTGTCAAGAGTCTTCGCAACCGGCGTGTGTGTATAAAGAGAGTAATGAATGTGGAGGAAGCGAGAAAAGCCTGCAAGGGTCGTGATGTATGGTACTCGGTTCTCTCTGTCTAACCTGTAAGGGATCTGGCGTGAAGATATGTATGTATGTAAGAGTAGACCATCTGCCAGTTAGTTCGTTAAAGGCGAATGATTGGTTAAACATGTCACCACTATTGTGACTTCTAGGTGGTCAAATTATGTAAAGTTTGGACCGGGTTCCGAACCGCCGCCTTATTTATACCTGCTACAATAGCGATGATGTTTAATGCTTGTCACTGTTGTGTTTTATATATAACTAGCTGTTGCCAGCGACTTCGTACGCGCGGAGTTCGTTTACTCCGCACTGCCCCTCCCCCGTAGGTGATAGCGTGATAATATGTAGCCTATATTTGAAGTAAATCCATGCAGTACTTTTTGAGTTTACCCCGGACATACATACAGACAAACAGACATACAGACAAACAGACAAAAATTCTAAGAACTATATTTTTGGCTTCGATATCGATTATAGATCATGCCCCAAGTATTCAATGTACAGTTTTGACTTTCCTACGATTTTATTATATGTATAGATGTACAATGTACATGTGCATGGACATTTTTTTATCGGATACATTTTGGAGAGTACGCTCCGTGATTGCACGACTTGATTCCGCCACCCTCGTTTTTCTATCAATCGTCGAGGCGCATCGCCATATGGTGGACGTTCCACGTACCCGGACAAAGAGTTTCGACACCACATTTTTCATTCGAACCGCAAGGGACTGGAACATGCTTCCTGAATCTGTGTTCCCCGACGAGTGCAATCTAGGGATCTTCAAGAGAAGAGTGAACAGGTACCTTCTAGGGAAGCGCGTTCTATCTTAGGCCACATCTTAGCTCACCATCAGGTGAGATCGTGGTCAAGTGCTTCCCTATCAATAATAAAAAAATGTGTCATATCATGAAATAAAAAAAATGTGTTTTTTTATGACATAAGATAGCAAACAAAGAGATGACTCTGCTGATGGAAAGAGAAACTATTGCCTGTAGATGTTAATGATGCGTTGCTATCCATTTAGCGGGATGACAATGCCACATTCTACGTACGTAGTACGTAGTAAGCAGTAGCAGTAGTCTACGTAGTAAGCAGTAAAAAAAACAGATGACTCTCCTGATGGGAAGAGAAACCATTGCCTGGAGATGTTAATGATGCGTTGCTATTCATTTAGCGAGATGGCAATGCCACATTCATAAATTTAAGTAGTAAGTAGTAAACAAACAGGTGACTCTCCTGATGGAAAGAGTCTAGCATCACCTATAGACACCAAAGATGTCAAGGGTGCGTTGCTATCTTGTGGTGGAATCTAATGTCACCTGCATAAGTTTACCGGCTACTTTACTCTCTAAACTGGAACACGACAGTGACAAGCATTGAAGCTATTGTGGCAGGGGAATAGGATAGGCGGTGGGACCAAACATCCGAGCGAGACGTTACGGAACATACCACTTAATAGTTACGATGGTAGTGACACGTAAAGCAAATCGGTTTACTTTTACAATCTGCCTGGCAGAATGGCAGTTGGTTTGCTCCTCAAAATAGCTCGGACCAACGCAGTGGGGCGGAAGGTCGTCTCGGAGAGTGAATTTGAGATGAATACTCGAAAAAATATTATTATTAAAATTTTATTGGCAGTTTTACACATGAAGAATTTTTTTTTTAATAAATGGCAATGATTTTAAACAGTAGATCTATGGCGCATACATCATTCTCGTGTTATGGTATATTAAGCTGCCAAAGCTAGCTACCACAAATAAAGTTACGATTATGGCTATAACCGAGCGACGCATCGCAAATATCGAAAATTCAGCAATTGGGCCGCCTTCCACCTCGTAAGTCAACAGAATTGTTGATTTGTAGTCTCGTATTCCAATTACGAAACTTGAAATTGTAATTCAATCTATGAATAAAAATGAATCGTCAAAATGTTTGTACGCGGGTAATTTCGGAATAAACACACCAAATTGGATACTTCTTTTATTCTGTTCGTTATTAAGAACAGGTTTGTTTATAAAAAAAATTAAGATTGTACGTTAAAATCTTATAATATTCGACCGCCCCGTTGGTCGAGTGGTCAGCGACTCCGACTACACAATCAATGGGCCCCGGGTTTGGTCCCCGACGGCGACAAATATTTGTGTGATGAACATAAATTTTTGTATTTTCAGGTTTGGGTGTTTATTAAATATATTCTAGTATTTATATATGTATTTCTATGTATTAGTATCGTTGACTAACACCCATAGCACAATGTGATTTTGCCTCTGTGTGTACAATTTTTTTATTTTTTTTTATTTAATCTATATCTATATTAATATTAATATATAATATTATAAATGCGAAAGTTTGGATGTTGGGATGGATGTTTGGATGGATGTTTGTTATTCAATCACGCAAAAACTACTCAACGCATTTAAATGAAATTTGGCACACAGTTAGATGATGACCTGGAATAGCACATAGGCACTTTATATCCCGAAAAACTAAGTAATCCCGCGGGATTCGCCAAAAACTTTTATAATGCAGCGGGCTGCTCGCTGCAGCTAGTAAATAAATAAATATTCACGGGACAAATTACACTGACTGATCTAACCCCAAAATAAGCAAATTATTTGCTTGTGTTATGGGTGTTAGGCAACGATACTAATACACAGAAATACATATATAAATACTGGAATATATTAATTAATAAACACCCAAACCCCAATACAAACATGAGAACAAATGCTTGTCCTCGTCGGGGATCGAACCCGAGCCCCGTCGATTATGTAGTCAGGGTCGCTAACAAATCGAGCAACGGTACGGTCAATTACAATTAAGTATTAAATGAATAAATAAGTCGTTAATTTTCATCGCCAGCTTTACTCATCGAAGCTCACTGTCTGGAAACATAGCTACTAAACTCAAACATAACCCAACAAACTGTTTTTTTTTTCTCACATACAAATCGATCTCGGGACATTAAGAAGTCGTACTAGCTAACTACCAGACCAGAGGCAAGCCCAAAGGTATTAAATAACACGACATTTTAAATGCTTTGAATTGTCGACAAAAGTTACGAAAACAATATGGGCTATAAAGATCAGGAATTACGATCGGTAAACAGCCCATTAACCGATTTGACAAGCAACACTTTAACTGCAGTTGTACAGTTATATTTTTAACTGCAAGTTAGTTGATCGCCACAGCTGTGGTCGGTATCGGTGTTGACCACGTGAATAGAATATATTTTTATTTATTCAAAGTAAGTATTAACATACATTTTTTGAATGTCATACACAAAGAACACAGGCCATTTTAATTTTATACAACCCTTGCGTGTCTTTTGGACTGACGAATATTAGATAAACTACAATAATTTTCTACGATTTTTAAATCAATTAAATAAAATATATCGCTAGGAACAATCATTTAAAAAATAATTGAGACTATAATTTGATTGAATTCTATCATCATATTTAAGTGTTACCATTTTATAAAACTTTAATTACATTTTCATTAAAACAATAATAAGTTTATATATCATAATTTTCATTATAAGTGTCAAATAAAAATTGTCCCTATTTTTGTATTAAAGAATAGTTAATGCTAATTTATTTTTTGTTATTTTAAGTACTATAAAGTGTTTTTGCAAAATCTTAGCTCAGAATTCTGTCAATCTAATTTAGATTTCTGAGATTAGCAGTTGTACTGAAGATACCCAATGACAAGAACCACAGAATACTAAGGAGAGAACTGATTATTTACGTTAATCTTAATTAAATTCCAACTTTATTTAACTACTATTCCCCAAGTTAAAAAAATATTTATTTAATGCGAATAAGTTAAGGAGTTGATATAGAATATCTATATATATATATATTAGAATTATATATATATATATATATATATATATATATATATATATATATATATATATATATATATATATATATATATATATTATATATATATATTATATATATATATATATATATATATATATATATATTATATATATATATATATATATATATATATACAAATGTATGATATTTTTAACAGTGATACAAGCGTTTGCGATCGAACACGGGACCTCATAATTTGAGCCGCATAAGCTAACTCCTAAACTTTGAGGCAGTCAAATGTACCACAACAGTGATGCTGTATCGCCAATTCCTAACTTCTGATGCAAAAATGTGGGTTGTTATAAGTTTAAAGCACAGACCACATAAATACTAATATACCCGCCATGGGGAAGAAAACGTGTCGCCGCACACAAACGCTCGTGTCACTGTCAAAAATGTGATACATTTGTAGCTATATCGTGAAAAATTAGAAATAAACCATGTTGTACTGTTTTATCATACTAAATGGGATGACAAGGTTTAAAAATTATCCTTGGAGTGATTTTATTTCATCGGTAAGTAGTATAACTCTAGTTTTCTGGGTATATTTTTTTAAATATATTATAAGATAGCGAACAAGCAGATGGGTCTCCTGATGGAAAGAGTCAACTTCCGCCTATAGACACTGAAGATGTTAATGGTGCGTTGCTATCTTGTGGCGAGGTCAAATGCCACATGCATAAGTTTACCGGCTACCTTACCCTCCAAATCGGAACACGATAATGACAGAACGACAGTTGGCCTATTCTTCAAAGGAGACCGGGACCAACACGGGGAAAGAATAAATGCAAGCTATACTGACAAACTAAGAAATTGACTTAAAAGGCGTATCCATTTAATCCTTAGTTATTTTTTTTTATACTATGTAAAAATAATAATCATAAATTTTACTCGTAACACGCTGTATAAGCAAACAAAATAGCCGCGAATCAGCCCCCCTAGACAAGTGGCAAACGCTCAGTAACTATTCAAATATTACGCTTTGGCGATATTTAGGCCAAATTGGTAGCCAAGTGGATCATGGCTTGTTCAACGTTTGTTCCATACGAAATTTACGAAGTATATCGAATATTGTCTCTGAATTGACGGTAAACGTCAGTTTGAAGTATTATTTTCACCGAGATTATAAGTTTTATTTATATGAAAAGTGCATTAAAAGCAAAAAAGACTTGCCCCCCAAGATGTGGCATCAACGTTAGTACAATAGAAAGAGAAATTTATGGATTTGTCATAAGCTGTTGACACGAGCGTAAACGAATTTGTAATTGGTAGCCAAGTGTCATTCGTGAACCGAAACGTTATATTGCATCGATCATTTTTGACAATTTTCGTACAAGAATTATGCGATAATCAGCGAACGCTAGAACCCTGCAGATTACGCTTAAAATGGCGGTTGATCACTATTATTCAATCAGCTGTTCTAAAGCGTGGATAACATCTGTGAGAATTTTTGATAATTTTAAAGTAAAATTAACGCAAATTAAGGCTTTTGGTGGCACATTATTAATGGTGCTTTGATATCCTTGTAGCGCGCGGGGAGGGGGGGTGGGGTATTAATGTCACATCCATACATTTACCGGCTACCTTACCCTCCAAACCGGAACACGACAGTAACAAGCACTGTTGCTATTGCTGCAGAAATAGGTGGGCCAGTGGTATTAGACCCGGGCGAGACAATGCAGAACACTACCACCTAGAAGCCACAATACTAGTGACTCCTTTACCCAATTGTTCGCTTCTAACGAACTGCCTAGACACATTGTAAGTAGTGATAGGTTTGTAAAATGCTGACAATGTCTTAATGATGATAAATATAATATTTCGTCTTTAAATATTTTACAGACACTATAAGTTCAAGTTATAAACACTATATTCTTGTTACAACCCTTGTATTTTGTAAATTTAATGAAACAAAGAAAGATAGTTTATTTTCAGTGTAGCAATAGATTTCGATCAATTTTACATTTCTGCAAATATGTATGCCAAATATGTATGCAAAAAATACGTAAAAAAGAAGTGTTATATGTTCAGTTTTGCATATTTTTGTTCATTTTTAATAATAAATTTATCATCAGCTTTCATAAATTTGAAACATAAGTTTTAAAATGTGACTATCAATAACATTTTGCACAATTCTACGTTCACTTGTAATGTAAAGAGGATTTACTTAAAATATGTTAACACAATCAAATTTGATAGCAATGAAGATAAATACATAAATCTTGGTGACAGTATTTAATTTTATAACTCTTTAAATTGGTAGTCCGTAGTACTGACAGAGTTCAATTGACATGTTAGCTATATAGAAACTTACGGCATGACAGTAATTAACAAGAAAAGATAGTATATTTTATCGTATTCGCACTCACGCGGTACATACAATCAAAATTGAATCAGATATAGCGACTCTGTTCTTGTTTTTTTATATTATTTATATATTTCATCCATGTATATTATTCATCCGAGATTGATTCACGTTGTGAAAATAACACTTCAAACTGACATCGCCGTCAATTCACAGACAATATTCGATAGACCTCAATAGAATGAACGTTAAACAAGCCATAATCCACTTGGCTACCAATTTGGTCTAAATGACGCCAATGCGTTATATTAGAATGAACAGAGAGCTTGATCGGCGGTCAGAGCGTGCGCAGGAGTTAGAAAAATGTTGATGGAAAATTTCAACCCTATATAACACCCCTTTTTTGTTGCACCATTGCGTGGAGGGGATAAGGGACACCAACTTTTGTCAAGGTCACTTTGCTCTGAGTTAATTCCCCGTGGAGTTAGGGAATGAAAACCGAAATCCATTACAAAGGCGTCTGCAACTTAAAAAAAGAAAATGTATTGAAAACCCCCTAGTTAGGTTAGGACTCTTAAATTATGGCAATTTGCGTTCATTTTACTTTCAAATTATCAAAAATTCTAACAGATATTATCCACGATTTAGAACAGCTGATTCAATAATAGTGATCATCCGCCATTTTTAGCGTAATTTACAGGGTTCCAGCGTTCGCTAATCATTGGATCACCAATTTCGCTTGTCAAAAGTGCCACTTGGCTAAGGTTTTGTATGAAATTGATCAAAAATGATCGATGCAACATAACGTTTCGTTTCACGAATGACACTTGGCTTCCAATTACAAATTCGTTTACGCTCGTATCAACAGCTTATGTCAAATCCATACATTTTGTTTTCTATTCTCCTAGCGTTGATGCCACTTGTCTTGGGGGGCTGGTCCGACAACATTCTATTGTAAGATTTCTTTTACTAGGTACTCTTTTATACTCATGATATTTTATATTGTATTTAGTTGTAAAAACAACACTCGATGATTTGTTATTTTTAATAATATTTTTTTTTGTATTAGCTGTGCGTTATCGATAACATTATATCTTTACTATAGTCGATGATGTAGGGTGTACGGTAAAATTCGTAAGAATTTATGTTTACACTCCTGTATGCATGTTTTATTGTATTTGTTTTTGTGTGGAAATAAATAAATAATAAATTACTTACTTGGTACATACTTTAATGTAACGATTCGTTCAACCCAAGGTTAATAAAAGTTGTATTCCAAAAATTAATTCATTAACAACAATAATTTGCTTTTCTAGCTTAGATTATTTTTCACGTGTGTTTTAAGTCTGCTCTCCTTTGAACGTCATAGACAACTGACTGTGCAATCCCTTGTCATTTATCCTCGCCACCTCCAACATCCAACACGCGTTTCCCGCTTTTCAATACTTTTAGTAAGTACTAATGACCACGATACGAGTATAACGGCCGATTTCTGAAGCGCAAATCAATTTTAACAAGCAATTAATCTGTGTTTAGTATAATTTTTATAAGCTAATGATCTGTTAACACACTTAAAACCCATAACACAAGCAAATAAAAAAAAAGTATCTTCACGCCCATATCCCACGATTAGCCGAAGATACTTGGTCCCACAAATGTGATAGGTGGCAAGCCTATCGCCAACCGGGCACTTTCCAATCCCGGGCAACTTTGTGTTCTGTGATCTCAGAAAACAGAAAAAACACTTTTTTTAATGTGCCTGACCCGGGAATCGAACCAGGGACCTCATGTAATCAACGCCAACGCTGGACCACTAGACCACAGAGGCGACTACAATACAAACAAGCAAATAATTTGCTTACTTTGGGGTACAATCAGTAAGTGTAATTTGTGCAATGAATATTTATTTATTACTAGCTGTGCCCGCGACTTCGTTCGCGTGGAAAAAATTCTAAAATACAAACCCGCATAGTTCCCGTTCCCGTGGGATTTCCGGGATAAGAACTATCCTATGTCCTTTCTTGGGTCTCAAACTTTATTTGTACCTAATTTTATCCAAATCGGTTCAGTGGTTTGGCCATGAAAGCGTAACAGACAGACAGACAGACAGACAGACAGACTTACTTTCGCATTTATAATATTAGTATGGATTATTTATTTATTTGCGTTTCGACTTGATATAAGGAATTAAATAAATATTACAGGCCTTACTGACATGAAATTTGGTATGCTGTTACTTCAGTGATATTGCATTGACATGGTAACTTTAACCGGATGCTGCAAGGTTTCCTTTCGAAGATCATAAAAGTATCTTCACGCCCATATACCCGAAGGGGTAGGCAGAGGTACAACATGTGCACCCACGATTAGCCAAAGATACTTGTTCCCACAAATGTGAAAGGTGGTAAGCCTATCGCCAACCGGGCACTTTCTAATCCCGGGCAATTTTGTGTTTTTCAGAAAACTGAAAAAACACTTTTTTGTGCCCGACCCGGGAATCGAACCCGGGACCTCATGTGGTCAACGTCAACGCTGGACAACTAGACCACAGAGGCGACAAGATCATCAGCTCTTTATATATTTTGCTTTGCAAATAATACTCATAAAGCTGGAGGGTGGTCTGACCAAAGATATTAATGGTGCGTTGCTATTCATGTGACGAGATGTCAATGCCGTTTGCATCTTTATCGGCTACCTTTTTTTAATGTCTATAGCGAAGCGCTTGACCACGATCTCGCCTGATGGTAAGCTAAGACGCGGCCTAAGATGGAAAGCGCTTCCCTAGAAGGTACCTGTTCACTCTTCTCTTGAAGATCCCCAGGTTGTACCCGTCGGAGAACACAGACTCAGGAAGCATATTCCAGTCCCTTGCGGTACCATTCTAACTGAAACAAGACAATGACTAACATTTACTCTTTTGCGACAGGAATAGGTAATTCGGTGGTACCATATACCCGGGCGAGACGCTGCGGAGCTCTACCACCTAGTGGTAACGATGTTGGTGGACGTATAGCCAACCTGTCGCTTTTTACGAATTATATAACAGAATAGCAGAATTCTGTGTAAAATTAGTGCATCGCAAATAAAAAACAATGAACTTAAATCTTGGTACTTATATATTGAGATTTTAAGTAAGATTAAGAACTTTTCCAGAAAATACTTGGTTAGAGGATAACAATATACGAAAAAGTTTTTTTTTTATATCATAAGATAGCAAACAAGCAGATGGGTCTCCTGATGGAAAGAGTCAACCATCGCCTATAGACACCAAAGATGTTAATGGTGCGTTGCTATCTTGTGGCGAGGTCTAATGCCACATGCATAAGTTTACCGGCTACCTTACCCTCCAAACCGGAACACGATAGCGACAAGCACTGACGCTATTGTGGCAGGAATAGGCAAGGCGGTGGTACCTGACCCGGGCGAGACCATGCAGAACTCTACCACCTAGTAGATGATAGTGATGTGATGATAAACACAACGAAATGTATAGTTTTATGCTCTTACATACTCAAAAAAGAAATGAAAAATTATTTATATGTAAAAAATAAAGCCTAATACAGCAAATATGTCAATGGTAAATTGTATGTCAATGGCTAATTTTCGAAAAATGAAACTACAAAAACTTATTTACTCTGTTTATAAAATTGACATTTAACCATACTTTGAAGAGACTTTAGACTGTCTTATCTCTCCTGGAAGAGTTCCAAAGCGTAACAGCACAGTATACTGGACACTAACAGTAGTCAATCTACATACATGTGATATTCGAGCAACGCACACAGAGACACCTCTCACGGACGCGATATCCGGAATGATTCGGGACTGTTTGTTCCGCACCAGTCCGAGATATCGCGTCCGTGAGAGGTGTCTATGTGTGCTATCCTCGAATATTACTTGTTTGTAACATTGACTTCTGTTAGTCTCTAAGTATTCTGTGGTAACAGCTTGAACGGAAAGACCGACCGTAATAAACATAACGATGTATATCTAGCGATCAGTACAATCGACGGAATCGATTACATTGCAAAGGAGAATTTCCCCACTTTGAACTAGTCGACACTATTTCCCGTTAGAGCGTGGTTAGAGCGTCTCGACTTAAGGGAAGGTCGCAGGTTAAAATCCTAGCGTGAAATTTTTCTTTGTTGTATTTAAAGTTTTTCAAGATTTCCCAAGCACGGGGTGAGTGATAAAACACATATATAATTAGAACGATTATCAGCTGATTTAAATATTTGAACTAGTTCTCACGGAAAGTAAATCTTTCTTTCAGAATTTACATTATATTAATGAATATACACCTGTTAAACAAAGTACTATATATCGCTTGAATTTTTATCTTTATCATAAAACAAACAATTATCACATGAAAAAATATTCGCATCCTTTTAAATGAATTTCAACATAATTTGGACTTTTATATTAAGTCTGAACAACACCTGCAGATTATGTTATTAAAATATTAAAATCTCGGCTTAGATTTAATTTGTGGTAATTTTAATTTTGCTACAGGCAACGCGGTCTTTATTTTTTAATAAAGAGAATTTCATTTTCCTGTGGCATTTTAAATGACATATTTAATAGAGGATTAAACATTTTTTTATATTGAGGGATCTTTTTTCATAATATTTGAAAGGATAGCAAATAAGCAGATTGAGAGAATATTTTGACACCAAAGATGTTAATAGTAGCAACGTACTAAGCGTATGGCGAAGTTGAAATGCCACAAGCACAATATGTTTACCGACTACCTTACCGTCTAAATAGGAAGATTACAATGACAGCCATTATAACGCTACTGCGGCAGAAATATGTAAGGCGGTGGTAGGTACCAACTTTAAGAACTCTATAACTTAGTAGTCACGATGTTAGGTTAAATTAGCTGAGCTACGTGTCAATGATTTAATGTCGCCGCATTCTCCTTTGCTTTGTGATTGAATCCACTAAACACATTATTATGTGTTGAATCCGTCGTTTGTACTAATCACTACATATTATACAAATGTATATACTAGTTAAAAGTCATTGCAGCAGGTGAAATAAATAATATTTATAAATAATAGTATAATATTACTGTTATTTAATAATATATAAATATAATATTATAATATTGAAAGGAGAATGATGAGAGTCTAATGTTCATACAAAGTTCGCCTTGAACTAAACATCTATCATGGAGAATGTTACTTATATATCAGATATTGCTCCTTGTTTTGAATATTTATTTATAAAATCACGTAATTATGGATGAAGAATGATTGATAATATTAGTTCAAGGCTATAAAGAGATAAATAATTTTGTAATATCCACGTTATGATGATTAACAAAGGAGAAAATAAACTTGAGAGATGTCAAGGGACACCTGGATGGAATAAAGTTCCTTTTATTATTATTTACAAAAAACCTGTATACACTCAACAAAAATAATCGTCGCGCCACCACACTGTTCAATGCGAAATAGAAATGAAAATATCTGGCTTGCTCTCTATAAGAGCGAGAGAGAGAGAGAGAGAGAACCCCCGTTTTTCCGTCTAGCACCAAGCACCCTTTCACAACGCGCGATAAGGAACTACTTAAAATTTCGACCCACGGTCAAATTTCAGCATCCGGCCGAATTTCGACTCGCGGTCGAATTTCGGCATCCGGTCGAATTTCGGTACAAGGTCGAATTTCGACCCACCGTCGAATTTCGGCACGCGGTCGAATTTCGACCGGCGGTCGAATTTCGGCCGGGTGCCGGCGGTCGAAACTCGGCAACCGATCGAAATTCGACTGTCCGTCGAAATTCAACTTATGGTAGAAATTCGACATTCGGCCGAAATTCTCTATAAATGTCGAATATTTGGCACTAGAAAAAAAGTAAACTCAATCAAATAGTAGATAGACTCTTTCACTTTCAATACACGAGCTAAAGGGAAGTGGCTGGATATTTCTGTGCCTACAATACCTTACTATAGCAAAAAGTGTCGTGACAACTTTTCGTAAGAATTTTTTCCGTCTAGCCCACTTTCACAACGCGCGATAAGGAACTTCGTTCCAATAACATTTGGAAAAAAAATATAGAAATGCGTTGCGTTGTGATGCGACCCGCTCCACCCCGCTGCGGCCCATCTGTGTGCTCGACCATTTATAGGGATGGGAATTAAAGCTACTTTTATTTCTCTATCACGTAGTGAAGTTATTTGTTTTTTGTCACTGCTATATCACACGTGATAAATCTTGACTGTTATATTTTATTAGTGATAATTACAGTCACGGTGAGTGAATTTTATTCCATCTGTTACATATCGCACTGATAATGACTTGATATAGTTATTTATACGATTACAATTTATAAGTGATTAGTAAAGTGAAATAGCGGTGTCGAACAAATGTTGTTACTTTGTTACTTTCGCACGGCGGAATTCTGAGAATTATAAGCTTAAATAGTAGCTTAGGCTGCGTGAAATTAAATCACGCTCACGTTATAACAGATGGTATCGATGCATATAACTGGTGTGACACGTGAATTATTTTATAACGAGTGGTATAGCCAATGATGCGTGAAATGTGCCATGCCACTTTTTCACATTTTATATCATAAATGATTAGCATTTGATATAAAATGTGAAAAAGTTCATTCATTCTTTCTATCTGAATCTAATAGTCTATAAAAAACCCTCGGAATAGTGTTAGATGTAGATCCATAAAACACACGAGTACGAACTGTTCAAATATTCTGAAGAGGCAGCTGAAATCACCGGAAATGTAGCCTTCAGCTGTCTGCATTTCCGTTCGCCGCCGGAAGTGTTAGCTGAAACGCGCCGTCTCAATTTCAGAGTCATTTCCCTGTTCGCATTATGTTGGTTTTTTTATAACAATTTATTATATTGAATGACAGTTCTAACTTATCTTGCATCTGCCAAATTCATTTCGCAGTAAAGGCGTTTGAAGATAAAACACTTTTTGCTTTCAAACTTACAAAATTTATCGTTTGTGAAAAATTCAAAATTTCCCAACACCGAAAACCTTTGGAATTTCACTAAAAACTTTATAAAATATTAAATACGTGAAATACAAGACTTACAAAAACACAATTAATACTAGTTGTTGCCCACGACTTCGTCCGCGCGGATTTCATTTACTCCGCACTGCTCCTCCTCCTCCCCCGTAGGTGATAGCGTAATATACACACACACACACACACACACACACACACATATATATATATATATATATATATATATATATATATATATATATATATATATATATATATATATATATATATATGTATATATATATATATATATATATATATAGTAATATTCGTGCGAAATTTGAAGTAAATCCCTGCAGAACTTTTTGAGTTTACCCTCGGCATACGTACAGACAAATAGACAAAAATTCTAAAAACAATATTTTTGGCTTTGATATCGATTGCAGATCACGCCCCAAGTATTCTTTTAAAAAAATATTCAATGTATAGTTTTGACTTTCTTTCAATGTTATTATATGCATAGATTATACATGCGAATGTTTGGATGTATGGATGGATGTATGGATGTATGGATGTTCTACTCAAGAACGCCAAAATTACTGAATGAATTGGGATGAAATTTAGCACACAGGTACTTTCTATCCCAGAAAACTGAATTCCGAAAACTTTTTCTATCTGTTACGCTTTCATTTTACGATTACTGCTGAATCGACTTTGATGAAATTTGGAGAGGAAATAGTTGAAAACCTGGAGCTAAACATAGGCTACTTTTACATATTTTTTCAAAAATTAAAACCCTTATAGGGCTGATATTTTTTGATTATCTGTTACTTACTCGTTGAATCATTACCTGTAAACAAATTTCTTAAGAAATTCTTATCGCCTCTGTGACCTAATGGTCCGATGTCGGTGGTGGCCGCATGAACTCCCGGGTTCAGTTCCCGAGTCGGGCAATACAAAAATGTATTTTTGATTGGTAAAGTGTACGAGGGTGGTGATAGACTTGCCACCTACCACATTATGGGACTAAGTATCTTTAACTAATCGTGGGTGTACTGGTTGTACCTCTGCCAACCTCTTCGGGAATACGGGCGATATTTTTAAGAAATTGTTTGATTTATTACTAAACTAGCTGACTCGCGCAACTTCGTCTGCGTCACATAAGAAGGAGTGGGTCATAGGGCCCTATAATAGCATTCTAGAGGAACTGTAACTTTCTTTAATTAATCCATGAACCACTTGAAAACTATTGAAACAAACAATGATACCTACAGTGCTTATTAAAATCAGGAGAGTTTGTACTTATCCCGCTATGTTTGTAGTTCATTTGAAGTTTGACCCAGAGGGGGAGGGGGTGGTCATGACTTTTCTATAAAATTACTAGCTGACCCGGCAAACGTTGTTCTGTCTTTTTAACTACTCTTATTTTTTTCTATATTTTCTCACCTTTTAAACCTTCCCTGGACTTCAACAATTAATTCAAAACCAAAATTAGACAAATTATAAAATAAATAAAATAAAAGCCGTTCTCGAGTTAGCGAGACTAACGAACAGCATTTGATTTATATATATATATATATATATATATATATATATATATATATATATATATATATATATATATATATATATATATATCAAGACGAATCGATTGAACGATTGATAAGAATTTTAGTTTCCTAGATAATCGAAAAGTACGAAGGTACTTTCCGATTATCTAGGAAACTAAAATTCTCTTTAAAGATATCGGTTTTTGGTGTTGTTTTCACTTTTACACATTTTTTAACCTAGCCTTCAATCCGCAAACGATAACATGCCATAAAAGACTCCATTTCAAAACATAGAAGCTTAACAAAACCTAAAGTTAAATATACGCTTTTAAAAATTACGAGAGAATATTATAACAATGTATTTCAAAGAAAAATACCTTACTTTTGTAATAAGGTATTCAGTTTGAACAATGCTAGCCCGTGAGTGATGGGATTCGGTATAATAAAAGCCGTTTTAATGGGACGTAAGCTTTTGTTTACGTGAGTAATGGTTATGATAATGCGCTGTCATTATATTTAGTTGTTTAGGAGATATTCTGCTATAAAGGATGCTTAGACGTCCGTTAATAGCAACAGTTAGTTACGTACTATAATAGCGGTCTAAGGTCTTCCTGTGTTAGTTAAGGTTCCATATAGCGATACGACCTTTTGCTTTCTTTTGAGGTTGTTTCAAAGTGCTGACTATAAAAGCCAAGAGGTTAGAGATAGAATGATAATATTAATATATGAAGTGTACTTATAGAGTGGCGCTAGCGGTCTACGGCCTTTTATAGATAGATACGACCTTTTGCTTTTTTTTGAGGTAGTTTTAAAGAACTGACTATAAAACTAACGGGATACTTTGAGATGTAAAGTTATTTATGTTATTATATGTAGTGTACCTATAGTGTGGCGCTAGCGACCCACGATCTTTCATAGATAGATACGACCTTTTGCTTTCTTTGAATGAATAAATGCAATGACTGAATGAATGAATGAATGAATGAAAGTATTTATTTGCCAGAATATGGGAGATACAGGTTATTGAAATTTAATTAAGTTACCAACATACTCAACCATTTGAGGTAGTTTCTAGGAACGAAATATAAAAGCTAACAGTTACTTAGAGATATAATGATATGTATTGTATATATGAAGTGTACTTATAAAGTGGCGCTATCAGTCTCAGGCCTTTTATAGATAGATACGACCTTTTGCTTTCTTTTGAGGTAGTTTCAAAGAACTGACTATATAAGCGGACAGGTTACTTAGAGATATAAATTTATTTTTGTTGTTATATGTAGTGTACCTATAGTGTGGCGCTAGCTACCAACGACCTTTTATAGATAGATAAGACCTTTTGATTTCTTTTGAGGTAGTTTCAAAGAAGTGACTATAAAAGCTGACAGGTTACTTAGAGATATAAATTTATTTTTGTTGTTATATGTAGTGTACCTATAGTGTGGCGCTAGCGACCAACGATCTTTTATAGATAGATAAGACCTTTTGCTTTCTTTTGAGATGGTTTAAAGCGTCGACTATAAAGGCTAACAGATCACTTAGAGATAGAAAGTTATATATGTTGTTATTTGAACTGTACCTATAAGTGCTGTAAGCGGCCTACGACATTTAATAGATAGATACGACCCTTTTCTTTATCTCAGATAGTTTCAAAGCACTGACTATAAAAGCTAACAGGTGACTTAGATATAGAATAACATGTATTTTGTTATATAAAGTGAAGTTGAAGTTTTCCTAGCATCAGATCAACTTTAACAATAAATCTTCTTGAAATTTTATTTAAACCGTATACAAAAACAAAATGACCCCAAAAACTCAATGGTTCAGACGCAGAATAATTTTGTTGATTTCATAATTTATACACAACTTGTATATTATGTTTACCAAACGTTGTCATTTCGTTGTAATTCATTCATAAATAATCTAATGAAATTGTAATGCTGTACTACGCCAGCTAAAACAATATTACGACGAAATGTCACTCACAAAGTTAATAAACAAATATTGCAAAGGGTGTTTCTAGTTGTTTATGTACTTTGAAGTATTAACAGTTATTTTACTATCATGATGGATTAGTTAATAAACAAATATTGCATAGGGTGTTTCTAGTTTTATATGTACTTTGAAGTATTAACAGTTATTTTACTATCATGAAGTATTAATAAACAAATATTGCAATGGGTGTTTCTAGTTTTATATGTACTTTGAAGCATTAACAGTTATTTTACTATCATGAAGTATTAATAAACAAATATTGCAATGGGTGTTTCTACTTTTATATGTACTTTGAAGTATTAACAGTTATTTTACTATCATGAAGTATTAATAAACAAATATTGCAAAGGGTGTTTCTAGTTTTATATGTACTTTGAAGTATTAACAGTTATTTTACTATCATGAAGTATTAGTTAATAAACAGATATTGCAAAGGGTGTTTCTAGTTTTATATGTACTTTGAAGTATTAACAGTTATTTTATTATCATGAAGTATTAGTTAATAAACAGATATTGCAAAGGGAGTTTCTAGTTTTATATGTACTTTGAAGTATTAACAGTTATTTAACTATTATAAAGTATTTGTTAATAAACAAATATTGCAAAGGGTGTTTCTAGTTTTATATGTACTTTGAAGTATTAACAGTTATTTAACTATTATAAAGTATTTATTAATAAACAAATATTGCAAATGGTGTTTCTAGTTTAATATGTACTTTGAAGTATTAACAGTTATTTAACTACCATGAACTACTACTATTTATATGGACTAAAGACGTGTAAAATTTATTAATTTAATAGTATTTAGTAATTAATAGTATCAACATTTTTTTCATTATTATAAGATAACAAACAAGCAAATGGTTCTCCTGGTGGAAAAACACTATCGCTTGTAGACACCAAAGATGTTAATTGTGCGTTGTGTGTTGCGGAGTATTAATGACACATCATTGATATAAAAACTCCAAGACGCACGCACAGTCTCGAGCAAAACTGATATTCCAAACTGTCGCTAATTTCACACAAGTAGTTACTAATATGGCGAAAATATGTGTTTTTGAATATTAATATAATTTATAGTTTATTAGTATTTTTATTTTTAGTATTATAGTTTACTAGTTGCAGCGTGCAGCCCGCTGCATTATAAAAGTTTTTGATGAATCCCGCGGGATCTCCTAATTTTTCCGGGATTAAAAGTAGCCTATGTGCTATTCCAGGTCATTATCTACCTGTGTGCCAAATTTCATTTAAATCCGTTAAGTAGTTTTTGCGTGATTGAGTAACAAACATCCATCCAAACATCCAAACTTTCGAATTTATAATATTAATAATATAGATTAGTAAGTAAGTATCTTTACGCCCATATCCCCGAAGGGGTAGGCCGAGGTACAATAAGTGCACCCACGATTAGCCGAAGATACTTGGTCCCGCAATGTGATAGGTGGCAAGCCTATCGCTAACCGGGCATTTTCCAATCCCGGGCAACTTTGTGTTTCTCAGAAAACTGAAAACACTTTTTTATGTGCCCGACCCGGGAATCAAACCCGGGTAGTAGTTAGGGTAGTTTATTAGTATTAGTTTAGTATAGCAAGATTTGTCTAGCAAGTTGTCTTTACAAACAATGAACAAAATGTAAAAAAATGACAGTAGCGCGACCAAACTGACTATTTGAAATGAGCGCACAATTTAAAATTTTACGCTCATTTATAGAAGACATTTTTGAGACACTGATTGTGTATCTAGTGTTTTTTGGATTTTTTATATCAATGTGCCACATGCATAAGTTTACCGGCTACATTTTCATCCAAAACGGAATACGACAGTAACAAGCACTGCTGTTGTGTGTTGTGGCAGGATTAGGCGTGACGGTGCTTCCAGACCCGGGCAAGATAATGCAGTACTTCACCACCTAATAACCACAATCGTAGTGAATCGTTCGCCTGTTACAAACTGCCTGGCAGAACTGCAGATGGCCTATAATTGTCAAAGTGGGCCCGGACCACGGGATACGGGGGACACGGGTAATATAGTTATATAATTAGTAAGGATTTTTTTGGTATAATAGTAATTAATAATAATGATAATTTATTTCAGACACACAATTAGTTTGACACATATAAACATTGGAGACTCCTTTTAGGCATATTGACTGTGTTAATAGTCTCCGCTCTTCCGTAACTTATAACCTTATATACTACGAGTATATTACTGTGCCTTCTAATAACAAAATTAAATAAATGCAAACATGGGCGTACCCAGGTGCTGGACCAGGGGGAGCAACCGTAACGTTTTAAGACTATATTTTTATCTAATTATATTTTTATCTATAACAGTAGAGAGGTTAACAAATTCCAGGAGGGGGCAGCTGCCCCTCCCTGCCCCCCTTCGGTACACCCATGAATACAAATGACTGGTATTGTGTGTGTCTGTGTGTTCATGTGTTTGTATGTCGTGTTTATAAATGTAGGTGTAGCTGTATAATTTGTTAAATTAAAGTAGTTAGTAAAGGAGTATAGTAAAAAATCGAATTGTAACCGTTTGCAGTCTGATGATAGTACTTTAATGAGTACGTAAAACTAACGGTTCCAGTTATCGCAAAACAAAAGTAATAAACGGAATGGAAGGAAATTACTTTTTATCACATCAACCAATGAATCGTGAACCAGAACATCTGTTGACATTTGGTTAACTCTGCCTACCGCTCAAAGCATCCGACGTGATGATATTTTCTTATGAATTATGTTTCCATATTTACAGCCTTCTCAATATTTAATAATAACTTTCTATTGTAATAAAAATGATTAATCACGTTCAATACTAAATCGGTAAGCGATTTTTGATAAAAAGCCTTCCTAAAGGTTCTAATAATGAATTACTTTTATGTCATTGAGTTGTGATGGAAATCAGGGCCGAAATTAATTTGGTGCCGGGAAATACGACCTTTTGCCTGTGATGTCGATATCCTTTGTAATGTTTGTCCTTCAAGACGGCGGATAATTCACATCTGACTTTCTTTTGGTGTGTAAAAATGGAAATGAAAATTCTTATTTAAAAAAATATTTTTTTCTTTTTTTTGTTGATGATGTTTCTATACATGTAAGGACATAATGCCATATGTATGTTTACTTAACTACAATTTACATACATACATATTTTCACGCCAAATCCCTTACAAGGTAGGATTTGACACAATCCTTGCCGATTATTCTTGCTTCCTCCACATTTTTTACTCTCTTCATACAAACACGGTTACGAAGACTCTTGATACTTTTAGACGTGCTCGATCAAACTGTGCATGGATTTTTTTATTTATTTATTTCCACACATTTCAATACAATAAAATTCCACTCGTACTACTTGCCAAACTGTAAAGCAGTTTGTAAGCGAGAAACAGCTCTCATGGGCTGTGACTTATTATACCTATTAATATAATTCTTACTGTACTAACATTTGTAAAAGTGTCTCGTAATATTTTTTCCTATAAGCTCTTTTATTTAAACATCATGATGTATCAACGTTTTTAAATTTATTTAACATGAAAGGGACCATATATATATATATATATATATATATATATATATATATATATATATATATATATATATATATATATATATATATATATACATATTCATATATACATATATATAATATCCTGCAATTGAATGAATTATTGCCTGTATTATACTATGACCTAGATATCAACAAAATATCTCATGCTTGGTGCACGAAGTTCTGATAAAGTTAACAATTGACACTTGACATGTTTGTAAGACTTTAGTTTATCCAACGCCGTAGCTTGAATGCAATTGAGAATTGAATATCAAGTTTTATACCATAATATCAATATTTAACCTATCAGTGAAGTAGAAGTATCTTCACGCCCGTATCCCTGAAGGGGTAGCCAGAGGTACAACAAGTGCACCCACAATTTGCCGAAGATACTTGGTCCCACAAATGTGATAGGTGGCCAGCCTATCGCCAACCAGGCACTTATCAAATCTCGCGCAGTTTTGTTTTTATTAAAACTGAAAAAACACATTTTTGAAATGCCCGACCTGGGAATCGAACCCAATACCTCATGTGTTCAACACCAACACTTGACCCCTAGACCACAGAGACAAGTGAAATAGGTTTTTACCCGATTTTTAATCGAAGTTCTCAATTCTAGGAATTGTTTTATATGTACATACATATAAAACAATTCCTAGAATTGAGAACTTCGATTAAAAATCGGGTTTCTGTTTTCTTTTTTTATATCATAAGATAGCAAACAAGCAGATGGGTCTCGTGATCTCTCCTGATGGAAAGAGTCAACCATCGCCTATAGACACCAAAGATGTTAATGGTGCGTTGCTCCGGTTGCTCCGGTTGCTGCATAAGTTTACCGGCTACCTTACCCTCCAAACCGGAACATGACAGTGACAAGCACTGACGCTATTGCGGCAGGAATAGGTAAGGCGGTGGTAGCAGACCCGGGCGAGACAATGCAGATCTCTACCACCTAGTAGTCACGATGGTAGTGACTCGCATAGACAATCGATAGCCTTTTACGACCTGCCTGGCAGAACGGCAGTTAGTATATTCTTCAAAGGAGCCCGGAACCAACACGGGGAATCAAAATCAAATCAAAGAATGTAACTATATGCTGAAGTTATTTTAATCGTAAGGTAATAAACAAGATAGAGTTCTTTTGATGGCAAATGACAACCATAGCTTATAGATGTCGAGTGATTAGTGACTCTCAAACTTTTATCTTTTATTTAAACTTTTATCGGTTCCCAAACTTTTATCTTGTTTATTGTATCATTGTTAATGAAATAAACGATTTTATTATTATTATTGTTATTACTCTAAACACGCAATAAATGGGACTCGTTAGTTAATAACACTCATATCATAACAGACCTTGGTCCCAGGAAAAAACTTTTTGTGGTTAATAATAAGTACCTAATAGTAATAAAAGTAATAATGTAAGTTGAATTTTTGAGAACAGCTTCGTTTTGACGAGACGCAAATCTTTTTCTTCGAAATATCTCGAATCGGGTAACTGATAAAGTTAGGAGGCTTCGAATAATTTAAATCGGTCAAGGAAAAATATTTTGTTATTCATAATACCTATTTTATATATTAATAATTTATATTGTATATAACGCGGTTGATGGCATTTGATTGGATTCCGCTCAACTTAGACTTCCTGAAAATTTGAACCGATTCGGTCTAGGAGATTTTGAAAAATTTTGAAAAAACTCCAAAAAAAATTTACGCGAAACAGTATTTTTTTAATATAACTTCCAGATTTATGAACCGATTGAGTACAAAACTGTTCAGCTCTATTCCTCAAAAAAATACTTCTAATACATAAATTGCATCAAAATCGATTTATCCGTTTGGGAGTAATCGTTGACGAAAAATTTTGAAAAAAATGTTTTTTCGACATGGTGACGTAATTTTTCAACCAATCATTTTTTGGTATTCTACGATATTTTAGTACTAAAAAAACTATTTCAAATGCCGTTTCGAAAATCAGAATCGAATCTAATTCTCAAAACTTACAGCTTTTCAAATATTAAAATAACGTTGTTTTTAGCAAATTTACTTTTTTTTTTAAATAACTTTCGAGTTTGAATTAATCACGGATGGACTTAAAAATCTAATCAGCTTTTCTGCTTTAAAAACTGCGTCAAATACCGTTAATTTAATCAAAATCTGCCAATTTGTTTGGGATTTATCAATGAAGAAAATTAGAAATAAGTTGTTTTTTGACATTACATCGAAATTTTTTTTCTCGTAAATTTTAAATCTCAAAAATTGAGTTGAATGCCATCATCGTTTTCAAAAGATACAGCTTTTCAAAAATTAATATACTGCCATTTTTAACAAAATAGATGTTTGGACTGAAAAATTTATGCTTATATTTTTTACTCTTTTGAGCTTAAAATAACTTAATTTAGTGGGAAGTTTCAGAGATAGCCCGTACGGTCAACCATTTACATATTTTTTACTTTAATCACTTGATTATGAAAAATACGAAAAAGCGTTTGTCCTACACATTCGATGGTTTTTCTGACGAGTCCTCCACAAGGTTTGGAATTATGAGATTTTGAAATTGATATTAATCAACTTAAAAACAACCTATTTTTCTTACATCAGCTTATTATTCACTAGCTGTTGCCAGCGACTTCATCCGCGCGGACTTCGTTTACTCCGCATAGCTCCTCTCCCGTAGGTGATAGCGTGATAATATGTAGCCTATATGTTGACCCGACCTGTTAGTAATATTCATGCAAATTTTGAAGTAAATCCATGCAGTACTTTTTGAGTTTACCCCGGACATACATACAGACAAACAGACAAACAGATAAACAGACAAAAATTCTAAAAACTATATTTTTGGCTTCAATATCAATTTTATAGATCACGCCCCAAGTATTATTTAAAAAAAATATTCAATGTACAGTTTTGACTTTCCTACGATTTTATTATATGTATAGATTATAATAAATTTAAGGGTTACTTTGTACTAGACATAAAAGCGAAACTTTTTTTAGTCCGACACTCTGAAGTTTTGTTTTTTATCTATTTTTGTTAGGTACCCGGATCGATATTTTTCGAAGATTTTCCCCCCGCATTTTTCCCGGACTCCTTTGAAGAATAGGCCAATTACCGTTCTGCCAGATAGGTCGTAAAAGGCGACCTATTGGCTATGGGAGTCACTACCATCGTGGCTACTATGTGGTAGAGTTCTGCATTGTATTACCCGAGTCTGGTACCACCGCTTTACCTATTACTACCACAATAGCGTCATTGCTTATAACTGTCGTGTTCCACTTTAGAGTTATACATGTAGCAGTACCATCTCGCTACTCGGATAGCAACGCAATTTTTTTTTATAGAAGAGGGGGCAAACGAGCAGGAGGTGCACCTAATGGTAAGTGATCACCGCCGCCCATGGACATCCACAATACCAGAGGTCTTGCAGTTGCGTTGCCGGCCTTTTAAGAAGGAGTAAGCTCTTTTCTTGAAGGCCCCCAAGTCGTATCCATTTGGAAACACCCCTGCCGGTAATTGGTTCCACAACAAAGTAGTGCGAGGCAAAAAGTGCCGAGAGAAACGCACAGTTGTGGATTTCCAGACATCGAGATGGTGAGGAGCATGGATGGTGAGCAATATTAACATCTTTGGCGTCTATAGGCTATGGTTTTTCTTTCCATCAGGAGAGCCATCTGCTTGTTTGCTAACTATAGTAAAAATACCTCCTTCTTTTCGAAAACTCAGTTGATTATATAAAATAAATGAGGGCCCAAAATGAGCGTCATTTTCTGTGCGATACATCAAAGCTTTATTTTTATCCCGCCAAACGGCAGTTACGATTACTTCGGAATTTCATTAGCAATAAAAGTTGGAGTGTTTCTAACGGGAATCCAGTATTGATTAAAGGAATATTTCTTCCGAGGATTCGTTAATCGGATATTTCTTTAGCGTTTTGTTATAAAATATATTTTTGTATCTACAATAGGGTATCACTTCTCGTTTGTTTTTTTAATAAAGTAGCTGACGCGCAGTTTCGTCTACGAGTTTTTGGTTATCATGTCAATGTTAGCAAAATAAAACCTTTAAAATATTTTATACTATTGTACCTCTTCCAAACATTTTCTTTTTTTATAGCAAACAAGCAGATAGGTCACCTGATGGAAAGAGAAATCATCAACGCCTTACCTATTCCTGCCGCAGAAGCGCTTGCATGTGCAGTGGCGTAGCTAGGCTTGGTCGAAGTGGGCCTTCGCCCACGGCATCGCACCTTAGGGGGCCTCGCACTACCTGATTTAAAATCTTTCTTTATTTTTAAATTAAATAAAAGCCTGAAAATTATTGGCCTCACCCTTCTGTATCTGAAATACAAAAAAACAACTCCTAGAGCCTAAGTTAACGCGCTATAAAGACACGATAGCTTTTCGCTTATTTCAAACTTGGCGCGTGTTTTTGGGTAGCTTTTAGGAACGAACGGAAAGGGGCCTCGCCAATGCGACTTTTGCACACGTATATATTAGTCCACGCTACGCCAATGTGCATCCGCAGTACCAGAGGTCTTGCAGTTGCGTTGCCGGCATTTTAAGAATGAGTAAGCTCTTTTCTTGAAGGCCCCCAAGTCATATCCGTTTGGGAACACCCCTGCCGGCAATTGATTCCACAACAAAGTAGTGCGAGGCAAAATGTGTCGAGAGAAAGAAAGAAAAAAGAAAGAAAGAAAATATTTATTTGCAAGAATATGGGTGTTACAAGTTGTTGTTACAAGAGAAATGCACAATTGTGGATTTCCAGACATCGAGATTGTGGAGATAGAATTTCAAATTTCAGCGATCAGCGACCACACTTAAATGTAACAAAAAAATAATCAAAACGTCAATATCTTGCTGATAATTGGATGCACATTTTGTGATATCACAGCCCCAAAAATAATCAAGGGCAACGACTGTCATACAGAAAAGGCTATTATGTGTCTTGCAATCTAAGCAGGTACCATAATTGCGCATTACGAGATACGTGATAACCCCGCTGATTTTGTCACTATCCTATTCCAGCACGGAGGGAAATGGAAAGGTTTGGCTAATCGTCACATATGGATACCAAATATGTTATTGGTGCATTGCTATCTTAGCGTAAAGGCTTTAATGCGACATGTATAAGTATATGTATACATGTATAAGTATACATGCCGCATTAAAGCCTTTACGCTAAGATAGCAATGCACCAATAACATATTTGGTGTCCATATGTGACGATTAGCCAAACCTTTCCATCAGGAGAACCATATATTTATTTGCTATATATATATATATATATATATATATATATATATATATATATATATATATATATATATATATATATATATATATATATATATATATATATATATATATATATATATATATATATATATATATATATATATATATATATATATATATATATATATATATATACATATATATATATATATAGATTTGCCGTCCTGTTGGTTAAGTAGTTAGCGGACTTAACTACTATTAGATGAGGTTGGGGTTCGATTACCGATAGGGCTAAAGGTTTGTGTGATCAGCATAGGTGTTTGTATCCACACATATATATATATATATATATATATATATATATATATATATATATATATATATATATATATATATATATATATATATATATATATATATATATATATATATATATACTGGTTAGCGACCCTGACTATGCACTCAATCCCCCACGGGGACAAGCATTTGTGTGATGAGTATAAATGTTTGTATTTCCGGGTTTAGGTGTTTATTAAATATATTCCAGTATTTATATATGTATTCTATGTATGAACATCGTTGACTAACACCCATAACACAAGCGAATAATTTGCTTTGAGGTTAGATCGGTAAGTATAATTTGTCCCGTGAATATTTATTTATTTATTTATATATTTGTTATTACAAAAAATGACAATTCATCAAAAACACTTGTAAAGGTGTTATTTAAGTAAAACACTTTTTAACTTGAATTTGTGTTATTATTATTCAACTTCAAAATAAATATATGTAAAATGAGTAAAAAACTTGCAAGAGATAAAAAATTCATGCAAATATATCCGTTTTTTATTCTACTGGGACCGGAAATGAATCAAAATGTATTCCTGGCTCAGTACCGGTGAGCGGAAGTTAAAAGCCGAGGGACAATAAAATCAACAAAGGGTTTTTATTGATAATCAGACTATTTTCCTTGTTATGCTAGATTTACATGAGATATATGTATATGTTATTTACATATTATTTTTACATTTCCCCGTGTTGGTCCCGGGCTCCTTTGAAGAATAGGCCAACTGCCGTTCCGCCAGGCAGGTCGTAATAGGCGACCGATTAGTAATACGAGTCACTACCATCGTGGCTACTAGGTGGTAGAGTTCTGCATTGTCTCGCCCGGGTCTGGTACCACCGCCTTACCTATTCCTGCCGCAATAGCGTCAGTGCTTGTCGCTGTCGTGTTCCGGTTTGGAGGGTAAGGTAGCCGGTAAACTTATGCATGTGGTATTAGACCTCGTCATAAGATAGCAACGCACCATTAACATCTTTGGTGTCTATAGGCGACGGTTGACTCTTTCCATCAGGAAACCTCTATTTGTTTGCCATCTTATGATATAAAAAAAATAATACGTGAAGAAAAAGCTTTGGACCTCTTTTTAAGACAATTGCGCAAAAGATAGAGTGTGAAATTTAGCATAGTTTAGCATATAGTTTACATTGAGGAGGACTGCAGAAACTTAATAAAAAAAAAAAAGTATCTTCACGCCCATATCCCCATAGGAGTAGGCAGAGATGCAACAAGTGCACCCACGATTAGCCGAAGATACTTTGTCCCACAAATGTGATAGGTGGCAAGCCTGTCGCCAACCGGGCACTTTCCAATCCCGGGCAACTTTCTGTTTCTCAGAAAAACTGAAAAAACACTTTTTATGTGCCCGACCTGGGAATCGAACCTGGGACCTTATGTGGTAAACGCCAACGCTGGACCTTATTATATCTATACATATAATAAAATCGTAGGAACGTCAAAACTGTACATTGAATATTTTTTTAAAAGAATACTTGGGGAGTGATCTACAATCGATATCGAAGCCAAAAATATAGTTTTTAGAATTTTTGTCTGTTTGTCTGTATGTATGTTCGGGGTAAACTCAAAAAGTACTGCATGGATTTACTTCAAATTTTGCATGAATATTACTAATAGGTAGGGTCAACGTATAGGCTACATATTATCACGCTATAACCTACGGGGGACGAGCTGTGTGGAGTAAACGAAGTCCGCGCGGACGAAATCGTGGGCAACAGCTAGTTTTGCAATAAAATGCATTAGAAATATTTTAAATTAATATAATACACATTCCGCGCACTACATTCATATGACGTACATGAATTTCATATGATGTATGTCATATGAAATTCATGTACGTCATATGAAAAAAGAAACAAGATTGAATGATTGTTATCTGACGCGAAAGTACAATACAATACAATACAATAACTCTTTATTGTGCACCAAAATATATGACAACATTATAAGTTACAACATAAAAATAATACAAGTAAGATACACAAAGGCGGTCTTATCACTAATAAAGTGATCTCTTCCAGAAAACCTTTATAATAAGGATAACAATATACTAGAAAAAGTCGTGCTAACCACAAGATAATTTATAGTTTTTATGCTCTTAAAAAAATAATAATAATAAAAGTAACATCCGGTTATAGTTCAAGTTAGTAAGTTAATTTCGTTGTTTGTATGTTATTTTTAATTGTGTTTTCTTTTATTTTAATGTGTAAGTATTTTTCTCTTTTCCCGTTAGTTTTTTTTTGTCAATAGCTTTAATACCACATTGTTTGTTTATGTTGTGCACAAGTTTCTATAATTATTTACTGTTTACTTCTTACGGGTTAGCTGGAAGAAATCTCAGTGTGAGATATATTTTTTTATTTTTTTTTTATGTCATAAGATAGCAAACAAGCAGATGGGTCTCTTGATGGAAAGAGTCAACCATCGCCTATAGACACCAAAGATGTTAATGGTGCGTTGCTATCTTGTGGCGACGTCTAATGCCACATGAATAAGTATAATAAGATAAGCTCACCTTTTGTCTAAATAAATATAATTTTATTGTTTACTGTAACTGTTTTTGTGTACAATAAAGTGTTTAATAAATAAAAATAAATAATGAATACTATATTCCATCATCGGACATCGCGTCAAAATTTAAAGTTCCATCCTCACCACCTCGATGTCTGGAAATCCACAACCGTGCGCTTTTGTTGGCACTTTTTGCATCCCACTACTCTTTTGTGGAATCAGTTACCTTCGGGGGTGTTTCCGAATGGATACGACTTAGGGACCTTCAAGAAACGAGCTTATTTATTCTTAAAAGGCCGGCAACGCAGCTGCAAGACCCCGGTATTCCAGTTGTCCATGGGCGGCGGTGATCACTTACCATCAGGTGCACCACCTGCTCGTTTGCCCCCTCTGCTATAAAAAAAAACTATTTTGTTTACGGCTAATTCTGTTGTCAGACTTAAAAAAGATCTTTTTGTTTAGCTATGATCAAATGTAGCCGCAGACTATAGCACAGAATACTTAGAGACTCACAGAAGTCAATGTTACATACAAGAAATATTCGAGCATAGCACACATAGACACCTCTCACGGACGCGATATCTCTGACTGGTGCGGAACAAACTGTCCCGAACCATTCCAAGATATCGCCTCCGTGAGAGGTGTCTATGTGTGCATTGCTCGAATATTACTTCCATGTACATTGACTACTGTTAGTCTCCAGTATTCTGTGCTATAACTTTTGTAGCCATGTGGGTCCCGGCCTCCTTAGAAGAATAGACCAACTGCCGTTCTGCCAGACAGGTCGTAAAAGGCGACCGATTGGCTATCGAGTCACTACCAGCGTGGCTACGAGGTGGTAGAGTTCTGCATTGTCTCGCCCGGGTCTAGTACCACCGCCTTACCTATTCCTGCCGCGTCAGTGCTTGTCGCTGTCGTGTCTCATTGCATGTGGCATTAGACCTCGCCACAAGATAGCAACGCACCATTAACATCTTTGGTGCCTATAGGCGATGGTTGACTCTTTCCATCAGAAGACCCATCTGCTTGTTTGCTATCTTATGATATAAAAAAAATAAAAAAAATATATAAATATATTAATACTAACAGTCCCGCGGGGTTATCACGTAATTTGCAATGCGTGATTATTGTAATTGTTTAATTATTGCAAGACACATAATAGTGTTATATATTAGTGACAGTTGTTGCCGCTGGATTATGTTAGTGCTGTGATATCCCAAAAAGTGTATCCAATGAGTGACAAGCAAGCAATTGATGACGTTTTTGATGATTTTGTCGTTATGTTTAAGAGTCATTGCTGATCGCTGGCAGATTGCAAAATATATTAGGTGACACGCCTGCGGATATCTTAATACTAACGATCCCGACCATGCCACTGTAAGCTCTTACCACAGTTTTTTTTATTATAAGATAGCAAACAATCATATCAATTGCACGACTTAATTCCGCCATCCTCGTTTTTCTATCAATCGTCGAGGCGCACAGGCAAAGAGCCATATGGAACCATATGGTGGATGTTCCACGTACCCGAACAAAGCGGTTCGACTCAACATTCTTCATTCGAACTCGGACTGAAACATGCTTCCTGAGTCTGTGTTCCCCGACAGGTACAACCTGGGGATCTTCAAGAGAAGAGTGAACAGGTACCTTCTAGAGAAGGGCGTTCCATCTTAGGCCGCATCCTAGCTTACCATCAGGCGAGATTGTGGTTAAGCGCTTCCCTATCGACAGTATAAAATAGGTAGCCGATAAAAATGGAAACGGCATTGACATCTCGCTACATGAATAGCAACGCACCATTAATATCTTTTGACTGATTGAACTTGACTCTAACAAAAATTAGCACTTACATGATTAATATTTTACAAAAATGTGACTTAATCAGGTACTTACTTGAGAAAAAAAAATAACATCCCCACCTTACATGTAGTGAAGATACTCTGAAAGAAAAAATTTTTCAAGATTTACGAGTATGTTATCACTAATATGTAAATTTGTGCCAAATTACAGCTTTCTGGTACTAAGGATCTCTGAGCTATCGTGCGGACGGACGGACGGGCGGACAAAGCGAAACTATATAGTTTCTAGTTTATTTCGGAACCATAAAAAGGTTAAACTTATATACAAATTTCTTGTGAAATTAGAACATGTGCGTAGTTTATAATAACCCACAAATTACTTAAAACTTCGCATCACAACGGATTGATGTATGCTTGGCACGACATTTGTGCAACTTTCGGGGTAATTAGAACGAAATCTCAAAGAAATTTTGTATAAAGTTATAAGATTTAGCGAGTTTTCTAATGTTGGCTAGTCAACGCCGAAATTAAGGTAGCTAACGACCGCCCGTTGATTTCAATTTTAAGTTTGAGCAGAGACTATATTAAAATCTTTCAGTTTGACAATAGACTTTTACCATAAATAAAATCGTATATATCATGGTATATCAAATGTATGAATAAATGTTTTGGTATTTTTATAAATTTAAGTATAAATATAAGTATTTTTATAAAGTTACGTGTCACGCTATTTGCCCGCTATGGACTCCAGAACTATTAAACCGATTCCAATGAAATCTTCTAGATATCTACTGATTGGTCCTACTTAAAAGATATGATATTTTTCAACCTAATTGCTTCCTCCGTCTTCTTACCTTACTTACTCTTACTTACCTCACCAAAATATTCAATACAAGTAATTTTTATGACAAAAATATACGAACTGAAGAGTACGAAATGTACCCAATTTAAAGGGCTACAAAAAAGAGCTACAAAAATTTCTCTTCACTTATTAATATATATAATACAGCGATGCAATAAGTAAAAAGCGATTATTATAATATTACAAACAGACACTCCATTTTTATATATATATATATATATGACGGCGTTCGCGTCATCAAATGCAAGAATATTGTAAACAACAGGTGTACGCCTGAGCCACCGAGCGCATCGTTCGATATCCCTACTACTCAAATTGTTTTGCTACCTGTATAAAAGGCTCTGAGCGCCCTCCGTTCGGGCAGTCTTGGCTCTGGCGTGGCTCGGTACACTTGTTGTATCTTGCTAGTAGCTTATCCTTGACTCTTGGATAATTAATTTGTGCAAACAAGTTAATTATTATTGTCAACTATAAATTAGTCGCAGTACAATTTATAATTGATTATCTATTGCTCAAATTATGACTTATTTGTAGTAAGGATTAATTAAGTTACTTGAATTGTTAAACGAGAACTAGTCATTAATAATGGAAAGCTTTAATAATGATCTTATGTTATATTTTTGATACAAGTTGAACAAAATATAAAGAGCTGTTATATCACCACATCCGCAATTTATTTATCGCATCTGACCCACTTCCTACATATATATATATATATATATATATATATATATATATATATATATATATATATATATATTGTTAAATTTAAAAGAGATTTTATTGTTTAGTCTTCTATTTGGTATATCTATATGTATCTGTATCTGTAATCTATTTGGTAGAAAAGGTGCAAAGACTATTTTTGCGCTGTCTTTTTTAAAAAATGTATGGATACTATCCGCGTCTCTACTCTTCTATGTATGTTTTGGGTATGACACTCTATTGTTGCGAAGAAATATATCATTATTACTTTATATTTGGCGTATACTGTCACGCAATATTAGCTTGCCATCAATCCTAGAACGTATATTTTTTAATGTGCCTAATAGGGGATGCAATGTACGTATAAGTCGCTTGTTTTGTTTGCCTTTCGCCAGAACGAACATAGAGTATAATAATCCAGTTTCGCGTGCTTTACGAATGGTTAACGATATTTCTCGCTCAGTTGAAAGCGAAGTGGATATTTTTACCTCCAAAATGCAGGTCGTAAAGAATTGTGCCAAAAGACACTTGGAACGGTCACCATAAAACATTTAATTAATTAATTAATTACTTCACACATGTATGACTTGGAATTTATATTTTCTGTAATGTGCATGGTGTGTTTTATAAATAAATAAATAGTCTATGGTCGATTTTCGGCCACAGGCGATCGCTAGTGCTTATAAATTACACCATACGACAAATAACGCTGGAGGGATCTTAAGCGAGCATCCCTACATTATAAGACATCCAGACTGTATGTTCGTTGTTTAGAGCATTAGAGCATTCTCTAAGTTTAGGAACTTGTACGGTAATGGATTTTCCGCTAATTCTGTGCTTAGCAACTCTAACTTTGCAATCGATGGGGTTTGGATTCAATTCCCAACAGAAACAAACACTTGTGTGGTAAGTATGAATGTTTGTACTTCTGGATTTGGATGTATATTAAAAACTAGCTGAATGACGCAGCTTTGTCCGCGAGTTGATTAATGTCTCTGATATTGTTTTTTATACAAATGTACATCCCCTATTTTAGGCCCTTAGGGGTTGATTTTTTTAAATTGTCGATAGGTAAGCAATCATGATCTCACCTGATGGTAAGCTAAGATATGGCCTAAGATGGAACGCGCTTCCCTAGAAGACACCTGTTTAGTATTCTCTTGAAGATCCCCAGATTGTACTCGTCGGGGAACACAGACTCAGGAAGTATGTGGCAGTCCTTTGCGGTTCGAATGAAGAATGTCGAAAACACAAAAAAAAATGAAATAAATTCAATTTTTGAAAACGGTTTTTCAACAACTCATCATTTCTTCAACTATATTTATTCTAAACTTAATTAAAACCGGTTTAGCGGTTTAGCCGTAAAAGCGTAACAGATAGACTTTCGCATATATAATATTATTATGGATATGTCAGTATATAATTAGTACTGTCTGTATTATGTAATTCTGTGTATTATTTTGCTTGCGTTTTAAATTTTAACCAACATTATCTTTTTTTTATTTATTTTTTATATCATAAGATAACAAACAAGCAGATGGGTCTCCTAATAAAAAAAAAAATTAAAAAAAAATTTAAGAGGGGATCTCATACAGCAAACGTGATTTTTGCCGTTTTTATAGATATATGCATATCTTCACGCCAGATCCCTTACGGGGCAGGCAGAGAATACTGAGTGCCATACATCACGATCCTTGCAGGCTTGACTCGCTTCCTCCACAATCATCGCTCTCTTCATACATACACGCTGGTTGCGAAGACTCTTGACACCACCTTCGGACAATACTCGTTCAATCTGATCGTAGTATGTCAGTCTTGGTCTTCCCCGGTACCTACATCCTTCCACATTCGCATTGTATGTCTGTTTTGTTAAACTTTCATCTACCATTCTTTCTACATGTCCAAACCAACGGAGCATGCCCTTTCTCATCTTTACACTGACACTTTCTTTCAAACCTAACATCTATAGATGATGGTACAAAACCCTTCGTGCCCAAATCCGACTCGAATTTGGCCAATTATTAAGTTTATTTTATATTATAAATATTATAAGATAACAATTAAACAGATGACTCTCCTGATGGAAAGAGAAGCCATCGCCTATAAACACCAAGGATATTAATGGTGCGTTGCTATCCGTGTGGCGGGGTCTTAATACCAAATGCATAAGTTTACCAGCTATCTTACTCCCCAAACAACTGGAATACGACAGTTACAAGCACTGACGCTATTGCTACAGGAATAATAATTTAATATTTTATTAGGTACATCAAGAATTAATATTTATCAGGAATTAATATCAGGAATTATAAATTCCTCATGTTGGTCCCGGGCTCCTTTGAAAAATAGGCCAACTGCTCCAGTGTTCCAGTTTGGAGGGTAAGGTAACCTGTGAACTTATGAATGTGGCATTAGACCTTGCTACAAGATAGCAACGCACCATTAACACCTTTGTTGTCTATAGGCGATGGTTGACTCTTTCAATCAGGAGACCCATTTGCTTGTCTGCATCTTATGATATACAACTATATCTATGATTATATCCCAAATATGTTTATTTATTGAGGATAATGTTTATAATTTACACCACACAACAAACGCCAGAGGGGTCCGAAGCGAGTATCCCTACATTACAAGACAGAAGGCACTTACTTAGATTGTATATTTCATTGTTTATATCATTTTCTTAGACCCCAACTTGTATGATATTTCCAGAGATTTGTTCCCGAATAATAAATGCTGTTTTATTCCTAAGTGTTGTGGAGTGGTAAATGATCCCGTTTTTTAACTTCCCTTAATAAGGAAGTTACTGATTTTGCGCCGATTTTTGAAAACCGAGTGTTTACTAAATCTCCACATTTAGAGGTCATAGGAACCTTTTCTGACTATTTTTGCGATGTCGTCAGTATGTCTGTATTTATGTGCGAGTGTGTGAATATGTAAATCATTACATAGTATAAAACAAAGTCGCTTTCTCTGTCTGTCCCTATGTCCTTATGTCCCTATGTATGCTTAAATCTTTAAAACTACGCAACGGATTTTGATGCGGTTTTTTTAATAGATAGATTAATTCTTGAGGAAGGTTTTAGTGTATAAACTTTTCCGATATTCCCATGGGAACAAAAGCTGCGCGGGTGAAACCGCGGGCAGGTCGCTAGTATATTATAACTTTTGAACGGCATGACTGATCGAGACGTGGCTGATGGCATTCGATTGGGTTCCGCCAAACTTAGACATCTTGAATATTTGATATGTATAATCAAATTTCCGCCTCTCACGGACTGCCTAGCAGAATGATATATTGTCTGTTCTTCAAATATATGAAACTACTAGAGGAACACATTAAGTTTTGGTGGCTTTGGTGATTTAATCTTGGATCGAGAGTCGATCTTATTAATTACTAGCGACCTCCCCGCGGTTCCGCCCGCATAGCTTTTGTTCCCGTGAGAATATCGGGAAGATTTATATACTAAATTCTTCTTCAAGAATCAATCTATCTATTAAAAAACCGCATCAAAATCCGTTGCGTAGTTTTAAAGATTTAAGCATACATAGGGACATAGGGACAGACAAAAAAAACAACTTTGTTTTATACTATGTAGTGATTACCAGCTACTCGTAACATCGCTTGCGTGATCAAACTCATTACTTTCCTTTGCAATTGCAATGCAATCGAGTTAGAAAGTATCCTATGTTACTTTTAATAATGTAGCTTTATAAAGGTGAAATAATTTTTATAATCGGTGAGTAGATTACTTAAGTAAATTGTAACAAACTAATTAAAATATCAAATGTTTCCATTGATCATTGTGAAATCCTCTTTCTTTTCTCAAATATTTACAAAATAATGTTAGAGATAATATTTAGGTAGTTAAGGAATATTTGAGTTAATAGTCCTTTATTTGATTATTTATTAGAGTTTCTTAACTCGTTATTAAAATATATAAATATACTTTGATCTTAACTAATAATATACATTAATTTAGATCAAAGAATATTTGAGTACCGGTTATTAAATGTTAAATGTACGTGACATTTAAGAACAAGCAGACAAGTAAACAAAATTACCATAATAAATAATTGTTTCCCATCTGCGGAGCTTGATTTTGTGTATAAAATATTATCAAAAGGGATAACCTTAAATAATTAATGAGATTTCGGTGTTTCGTACCCAAAACATTACGTAGGTAAAATTAATGATTTAGATAAACAAGGCTATTTTCTATATAATTGGAGTTTGGAATAGTTATAGCTGTGTCGGTACTCTATATTAATTATAAGATAAAAGGCAGTAAAACATATGTTTGTTTTAAATCGCTTATTATTTGACTAACTAATTCGCGTAACTTTACTCACGAATAAAGTTACACTATGGTTAAATAAATAAAATAATGAAACAAATTATAGGAACTGATTTAGATCAGTTTTAGAGTTAGCTCCAAAGTAAGCATTTATTTGCTTAAGATTATAGATGTTTGTCAAAGATAATATAAATATTTAAAAATAAATCTATTTAAAAATATCTGTACTTGACAAGTGCCGACACACTGAGGTGATCCGGCGGAAGAAATGCCGAGTTTCTCAATGTGTGGCCGCGTTTCCTATCCGGTAGTAGTTTAAAAAATGTTAATGCGTGAAAATAACTTTTAAAAACTTTTATTGAATAAAAACTTCTGATTTCTGATTTCTAGAAATATACACATCTATGCTCATCATAAAGATGCCTGTCTCCGTCGGGAATTAAGCCCGAGCTTCGTCGATTGCGTAGTCAGGGTCGTTAATAACTTGACCAACAGAGCGGTCAAAATTGCTTTTTTTTATGTCATAAGATAGCAAACAAGCAGATGGGTCTCCTGATGGAAAGAGTCAACCATCGCCTATAGACACCAAAGGTGTTAATGGTGCGTTGCTATCTTTTGGCGAGGTCTAATGCCACATGCATATGTTTACCGGCTACCTTACCCTCCAAACCGGAACACGACAGCGACAAGCACTGACGCTGTTGCGGCAGAAATAGGCAAGGCGGTGGTACCTGACCCGGGCGAGACAATACAGAACTCTATCACCTAGTAGCCACGATGGTAGTGACTCGCATAGCCAATCGGTCGCCTTTTACGACCTGCCTAGCAGAACGGCAGTTGGTCTATTCTTCAAAGGAGCCCAGAACCAACACGGGGAAACTTGTATTAACGTGAAGCAGTTTGGCCGAATAAAACACTTGAATCACTTTTACACACACAGTATAATTTTGGGCAGAGTAATGCCCTCAACAAGTGATAGAATTACAATCAATCGAAAACATGATGTCCCCGCTTATTTATATCATTCGTTATATATTTTATTATGACGTCATAACACAGGTGTGCCGCACATCTGTCCGGCTAGTAGTTGTCGTCAAGCGCGGTTGATAACACTTGTCATTATTATAATCTTTTATAACTATATATACTAACGGCACTGGTCAGCCCGCTGCATTATAAAAGTTTTTGGTGAATCCCGCGGGATTATCTAATTTTTCCGGAATGAATATTAGAAAAGTAAAGCCTATACTCCAGGTCATCATCTACATGAATGCCAAAGTGATTGAGTTACAAAACATCCATCTGTCCATCCATACATCCAAATATCCGTACTTTCGCAATTATAATATTACCCAGCTGCACCGTGCAATTCACTGCAGTATAAAATTTTGGTGAATCCCACGGGAGCAACTCATTATTTCGCAATACAAAGTAGCCTTTGTGTTATCCCAATTATTATCTCTATGTTTGCCAAATTTCATTCAAATCGGTTCACACGTTTTTGTGTGAAAGAATAACAAACATCAATTAGCCAAAAATATTTTCGCATTTATAATATTAGTAGACAGTAAGATATAGACTTCAAATACTGAGGTTAGGAAAATATTCTTAAAAAATAGCCTATATTCGACCTCGGTCCTGCAACAATCCCCTTGCTAAATTTAATCGAATTCGGTTGAGTGAATCCATATTAATATTATAAATGTGAAAGCAACTCTGTCTGTGTCTCTTCTTCACGCATAAGCCACTACACTTATTTGAAGAATAGGCCAACTGCCGTTCTGCCAGGCAGGTCGTAAAAGGCGACCGATTGGCTATCGAGTCACTACCATCGTGGCTACTAGGTGGTAGAGTTCTGCATTGTCTCGCCCGGGTCTGGTACCACCGCCTTACCTATTCCTGCCGCAATAGCGTCAGTGCTTGTCGCTGTCGTGTTCCGGTTTGGAGGGTAAGGTAGCCGGTAAACTTATGCATGTGGCATTATACCTCGCCACAAGATAGCAACGCACCATTAACATCTTTGGTGTCTATAGGCGATGGTTGACTCTTTCCATCAGGAGACCCATCTGCTTGTTTGCTATCTTATGACATTAAAAAAAAAAAAATTTAGTACAAAGATAGCTTGAGAACCGAGAAAGGGCATGGGATAGTTTTATCCCGGAAATCCCACGGAAACGGGAACTATACGGATAAAACTCTGGGAGTTTTATCTTTGAAAATTCCCTCGCGGGTGAAGTCGCGGACACAACTAGTTATCCATAAAAGCGTAACAAACAGGCAGACTTTCGCATTTATAATATTAGTATGAATTTCAGTTTTGACGTAATCCATACTTCTAATATTATAAACAGGAAAGATTTGTTTGTTTGTTAAGATTTAATAAAAAAACTACTTGGCCAATTTTAAAAATTCTTTCAGCATTAGAAGGCTACATTATCGAAGAGTAACATGGGCTCTTTTTTTTCCCTATTGTCCAAAGATAAATAATGATTTTTAACCACGCAAAAGTCACGAGTAACTGCTAATCGTATAAAAATATTTATCAGACACAGAATCTCCCTCTTGTTGAGAATTGGGTTGAAAAGATTTCTTATTAACTTCAATCTACATAAGAAGGGAAAAAGCCCATTTTATTATTCTGTTATTGTAATTCGATTTCAATTATCGTCGCCTTTTTATATTCTTAGTGAAAGCTATTGAAAGCCTCCATCACAATCGCGATTGGAACAGGGTAATGTGCTGAAATTCGGCGCCTCCTCTGTATTCAGCGCGTGTTATGGGCAGGGTCACTCGAGCCTCTACGCCGTAGAGGTGTGGGTATATTAGATGATGCCTTTAGCTGAACAAGTTTACATGCGCAAGTTATGTATATTTTAACCATTAAATCTTAGTATTTCTTTTAGTTGAACAAGTTTACATGCGCTAATTATTTATATTTTAACTATTAAGTTAATTGAAACAAAGTAATATGTTGGAATTCGACGCGTGTTGTGGTTAGGGTCACTTAAATTAGACTCTGCGTCTTAGAGGTGTAGGTATGTATGTTAGATGGTGTTTTTAGTTAAACAAGTTTACATGTTTAAGTTATTTATATTTTAGTTATTCAGGCTTGGTTTTAATAACGCGATTGGATATAGCAATTTGAATAGAGCAATTTGTTAAAATTCGGCGCGTATTATGGACATTTTATTTTATGGACATTTACTCGTGTCTCTATGTCGTAAAAGTGTGGATATATTAAAGTAAATAAATAAATATTTTATTTTTGACCAAACATGTGAGAATGTTTATTAAACCCACAAATATTTTTATTAAACCCACCAAACTCCATGACATTTTGTCGGCGGGATTAACGCTTGTTAATACTTATACATTTGGTTCTTGTTTATTATTTTATCTAATTTCTTAACAAGTAGATAATTATATTAAATCATCAAACTATTAAACTAGCCTATAGCATTGCACAACTAACAACACAAGCAAAAGATAATTTAATTAATTGTCCAATTGGATACTTCTGGTGAACTCCGTAAGCAGTAGTTAATAAGCAGATGATGCTTTTAGTTGAATAAGTTAAAGAGCCTTAATACTTGAAAAAGTTATTTATATTTCAAGTATTAAGGCTCTGTATGTGCTACTGCAATTGAGCCTATCTACTACTGATTTGAATGTATTATTGCACTCATCTTGTATTTTTAATTTATGACTTGTTACCACAACAGATATATCATCTGCATAAAGATAGCACTGGTGATTAAGTACTTTAGGCAAGTCATTTATACCTAGAATAAACAATAAAGGTCCTAAAATACTACCTTGCGGAACTCCGTAATTAACAACTTTGCATTGGGATTTATATTTTTTCATTGTAAAAGTTGAGTCTAATTTCTCTATTTCTACGTATTTTTTTCTTAGGGTAATGTAACTTTAAAGCCAGTTATAGGCTGGACCCCTTATACCATAATGTTCACATTTTTTTAATAATAATTCATGGCCTAAAGTCAAAGGCCTTTGTCATGTCAAAAAAAGTGCAACTGTTGCTCTTGACCTATTAATATTTTGTGTGACATGTTTTATAAGATTGAAAGTTGTTAAGGTTGTAGATTTATTTTTTTGGAACCCGTTTTGATCTTTATCTATTAAATTATATTTATCTAAGTAAGCAGAGAGCCTATTATAAAATGATTTTTCAAACACCTTAGCTATAATTGAGATCAAAGTAATTGGTTTGTAATTATTTAATATACTTTTTTTCTCCCCTTTATATATGGGTTTTACTACAGAGATTTTAAGTTTATTAGGAAATATTCCTTGCTCAAATGATAGGTTTATTAAATATGTCATTATAATTAAAATATGCGGATATATAATTTTTAAAACAGAGGTCAGTATTACATCATATCCAGTAGACTGAGTGTTGTTAAAATACTGTATAATTTTATATATTTCTAATTCATTATATGGGGTCAAAAAAATATTAACGGGAAATAATACGAATTTAGCTAACTCCATAGTGAGTGATTTATTTTTTATAAATAATTTTAAATGAAAGCAAGTTTCATCACGCTCCAACTCTACAACATAGTAGTCACGATGATATCAATATATTTGAACAGACACAATGATGGCCCATCTCACTAAGTGAAGAACCAGTGAATCGAATGAACTGAAAAGCTTATTCACTCTACTTATCCCGTAAGGAAGCTGACACTACCCATTTGGAACTATCTATCTATATATCTATATAGCTATCCTAATGGAACAAAGATTGCTGGACAAGTTATAGGAATTATTCTAGCACCAAAAGTTAGCAAATTATGAGTTTGTGATAAAGATAATGGTCAATAATACTTGTACATAAAAACATATTAGGTATATAAATACTCAAACAAATTAAGAACAACGGGGCGATCGGTCTTAACCTGGAAATATATAATTTTAACTCATCGTTAGTGACGTATATGTCTGAGAGACCGGGTGATTCGAAAGATTCTAATAAATTTTTCTCTCACCGTCGATTCGAGTTGCGATTTCGAGTAACTGCCTCATTTTAAGTCCCATACCGTCCCACACCCGTGAATTTGCCACGCATGCCTGTTCTCGAGTATCAGCACCAACCCAGTTCGTAAGAACAGCGTAAAATATTATAAATATTTTACTTATATGTTTGGTAAATGTGAGTAAAATATTTATAATATTTTCTTATAGTAAAATACATGTAATATTTTTTGTTACAAGGATATATATTTTTGTTTATTTTCTAAGAGTTTGCAATATTCTAAGATTAAAAAAGGCTGATTTTAATCAAAAAAATCAAACATTTTTATTAATTACAATTTTTTATAAACATATGAGTAAATATAATATTTTTAGTGTCATGAGTATAATTTTTTAATAAGTAATAAACAACCTGTTTGATTTGATTTGATTGACTGAATTTTTGTGTTTTATTTTCATAAATGTGTTTATAATTAAACCTCAACTAACTAAAAGTAGGATAACTAGCCAATGGTTGGCAAAATCTTAGGTTGAAAACCCTGGTCTGTGAGACCGACGTTACCAATGTTGTAAGTGAAATCGACGTCATTAATGGCGGGTTGTTATTTAGTCAGTCATTACTGCCTATAATTAATATAGTGTGGTTGTTAATAGAAAAACCTTCGTTAATTTATGGGTCATCATATAACGTATAATACCAAAGGAGACTGATACCGTTGCATACAATCTTGGGCCCTCTTGTAATAAGATGAGAATTATGTTAATTAAAAGCTAGTTTAACATTATATAAATACTGAAAATTTCACAGATTTTAGTAATCTGAGAACAGATATATAAAATATTCATTAGAAGTAAGGTTACGGTACTACGGTATAGTCTAACTCACTATGACCGTTTACTATTATATAAACAACTGATACTTGTAATACAGGCAACTATGTTTCATGTTTATAAATTGACACAATAATAAAACACATATTTTTGGAAACCACAAATTAAAGGATGCCTTCCTGTAGGCCGTACGTAAAATGGCGAAGAGGGAAGTCCGCGATTTGCGACTCTTGCAAGCCGTCAGTGATGTCAGTTGTAATTGTCACTTTTAGCTGTATTTAATCCAAAGACACTAAATCGTATTAAATTCGATGTAATGTAATCAATCGATTATTTAAATTGTATCGATTATATTTTTTCTTTTTATATTATAAATGGTTCGTAAAATATTGATGTTACTTACTGTTTATTAAACTAAATATTAATCAAGAATACATTTCTACATATATTTACGAGCTTACATTTCGATTAATATTATTTACATAAATCGATTATAATTTTATCAATTATACAATTATAGTACCGCAAATTTATTTTCGTGATTTCTTTTTTCTCAGAAAGCGGATGAAGCTCATATTTTGAACGTTGAAATAGAAAAATAGTACAATTTTTTTGAACCACACTTCAACCCTTTGGGCCCAAAAATCCCTTCTCCTTTATAAACTAAATGGATTTCTACCTATTAATCTTTGCTTAACTTTTGTTACAGGTAAGCAACAAGGAGCGATAACATATATCTATAAATTGTAAGTAATCAAAATAAGAACTATACAGATACCGATAAACCCTAAATACCATAAGAAACTGCTAGATTATTAAAAAATATTCTTTTTTATCAGGATGGCCATCTGATAAAGAGAATAACTTTCTTTTTAGACCTTCGACACTAGACTATTTAAAAGAATATTTCTAATTTCTTTACCTATCTGAGACCATATTGTCTCTCTGTTTCCATTTTGTTACATATCTATACCTTCACAAAATTCTAGTTTCTTTTCAGTTTCTTTTCTTACTCTTTTAGAGATGCTGAAATAAGACTTTGGCACTCGCTTCTACATCACATTCAAAATAGCACTAACACTATGCATTTTAAAAAACAGTTAAATTTATACTTCTTAGTATCCGTCATATATCTCTGAAGTTACAAATACATACATGTCTTCACGCGGATCCTTTGCGGAATAGACAGACAATACCAAGTGCCACATGACACGATCCTTGTGGTTATGTGTATTGGTACTTAATTTGCTAATTTTTGGTAAAAAATGGCAAATGTTTGACTCTAGATCTTTAATTATTTTCATATGTCATGATAATTTCATTAAAATCAGTTCAGCGGTAAACCACCTAAAAGCGTGAAAGCTTACTTAACAGAATGTCTTACAGACTTTTGCAATTATATTATTAGTATGGAATTATGAATTTTGTATTTTTTTTAAAGGGCAATCTGTGGGAACAACAACAACAACAACAAAGTGGTGGGAACGAGAGGTGGGCCACCTCTCGTTCCTACCACTGTAACTTCTGTAAACCAGAATCAACAGCGGCAACCGTCCTGATAATCTCTGAGTTGCGAGCTCAGGGTGCCCTGGGGAAAAGCTAAGCTGTCTTGGATCCCGCAACGAAATTAATCAGAAGTATATAGGAGGAGTAGGAAAATACATCCTGTTTCCCTTCCTTGTTAGCAAGAGACAGCAAAAAGCATAAATGTTAAAAGCATAAAAAATGCTTTTAACTTTATAAATAAATTAAAAAATGAGACTTTTACAATCAGGTTAAGCCTGATTGCTATTGAATACGAAAGTTTGGAAATAAGGGACCTACCAGAATTGCCTACATAATTTTGCTTCCAGTAGTAAGTATGACAAAATCGCCTGAAGGCACGGAAGTTCCCACGTGTACCCACAAGGTCGGAGTAATAAATTACACCGGATATACATTGGATACTATCAAGCATTTGGCGACGCTCGTTTTGCCAAACATTACACTCCTAAAGAATGTGATGTGCAGTTTGTTCATATTTACAATTTAATGTAGAGCACTCGCAAAAAGGAGAAGGAACTAATTTAAACGAGAATAATTTAGCTTTAAAATTACCGTGGCTAGTGAGAAACTGTGCAACACAATGATCTATTTCTATCCAAGTTTTACTTAAGCGATCCCGGGCGCATGTGAAAAAGTTATATAAATGCCGTCCTTTAGTTGAACAACACCAACGCGACTGCCACTCATCAATCAATTCATTAGTAACGTCGATTACGGGATTAAAAAGGCGACGTATTTTTGTTTAAATTCTGGGTTGGTAAAATTCCTAGAATTATAATACATTAAAGCCTGACGCTGAATTTCTAAATGTACAGGTAAGACGCCTGATAAAACGGGTAAAGCTTCAGAGTTTACAGTGCGATATGCTTTACATAGAAATATTAGTGCTAGACGCTGATTTTGAAGTAGTTTGCGCTGGATCGCACCACTCGTAACTTTATCAGCCCACGCTGAACAAGCATAACAAATACAGCCTAAATACGTTGCGTTATGAATTATCTTTAGAGTGTTAAACGTTAAACCCCATGTTGAGGTAGATATGCCCGCAAAGGATAAGAAATTCCGTTTAGCCTTTTCACCGATATAGTTAATATGATTTATAAAAGTATAATTTTTTCCTAAGACCAAACCTCAATAAGTTACCGATTCTTTTCTCTTTATTGTACTACTATTTATTTTATATTTTATTTTATTTAAATAAATAAGTAAAATATAAAATAAAATAAAATAAAATAAAATAAATGAATTTTGTATGCGCATTAGGTGTTTAATGAATAAAATCAATTACACTTAACAAAAATAAAAACAACTTATCATTGTTAGTTGAATACATATTATTCCCATGTGTTGGTCTAGAAGAACGAAGAACTTCCTCTAAAGAATAATGCCAGGCAGTTTGTAGAGGTGAACAATTAGCTATAGGAGTTACTACCATCATGGCTACTAGGTAGTAGAGTTTTGCAATGTCTACTGGGTCTGGTACTACCATCCTACCTATTCCTACTGCAATGGCGTCAATGCTTATCACTGTCGTGTTCCTGTTTAGAGGTTAAGGCAGCCGGTAAACTTATGCATGTGGCATTGAAACCTCACCACAAGGATAACAACGCACTATTAACTAAATTACAAGTTTTCTACAAATGAAGGTTAACTAGAAGAGAATGTCCATAGACGTTAAGTTCGCCTGTTGTATATTTTGTGCAATAAAGAGTTTTAATAATAATAATGTCTAAATATATGGAGTTTATAGGCGATGGCTTCTCTATATGGGAAGAGCCATCTGCATGTGTGTTATAATATAATAAATAGTTACTTTGACGTAGTTAAGTTGACGTAGTTAATTTCTTTTTTGTACGTATCATGCAAGTAGTGTAAGCGAAGCATAAAGTCCCATATCCGGTCTGACTTCTAAGTAAGAAATAGGGTCTGGTGATATTTAGTTAAAGACTTATACAACCAATAATGAATTCAGTGATTCTCTTACCGTTGTTGAAATTACGAGAACGCGATAAAGCCTAAATTTTTATAAGGTTATAGGCTTCTTTTCAAACGACCTACTTTTAGAAGAGTAGGTCAACGCCTTGCAGCTAGGCATTTCGTAAAACACGTTAGAAGGCTAACTGTGTCACTAACATCACTTTTTTTTATATCATTAGATAGCAAACAAGCAGATGAGTCTCTTGATGGAAAGAATCAACTATCACCTATAGACACCAAAGATGTTAATGGTGCGTTGCTTTCTTGTGGCGAGGTCTAATGCCACATGTATAAGTTTACCGGCTACCTTACCCTATAAACCGGAACACGACAGTGACTAGCACTGACGCTAATGCGGTAGGTAAGATGGTGGTACCAGACCCGGGCGAGACGACTTAAAAGTCTACCACCTAGTGGTAGGGTTTTGCCACCTAGTTAGTAGTGCAAGTCTCAATCGATTTAGTAACACCACCTTATCTTTTCCTATATTATACAAATTAGGCTGTATGTTTTTAGGGTTCCGAAGTGAATTAGGAACCCTTATAGCTTCGCTTTGTTCATTCGTCAGTCTATCCGTCTGTCCGTCCGTATTATAGCTCAGAGATCCTTAGTACTAGAAAGCTGTAATTTGACATGATTATACATATTAGTCAACAAAGTGGTTATATAAAATCTTGAAAAATGTTTCGTTTGGGGTTCCTTCGTTTTCTATGTAAAGTGGGGATGTTAATTTTTTTAGTGTACTCACACAGAGTGTGTGTAATGTGTTTTTAAAAAATAATAATAAATAAATATTCACGGTACAAATTACATTTACTGATCTGACCCCAAAGTAAGCAAATTATTTACCTGTTATGGGTGTTAGTCAACGATACTAATACATAGAAATACATATGTAAATAATAGAATATATTTAATAAACACCCAAAATCGGAAATACAAACATTTATGCTCATCACACAAATGCTTGTCATGTGTATAATTTGGATATGGAAAGTCGGCCGGACCTCGTCTGTCCTACTTTAGATTTTCAACTGATTTCACAAAAGGTGGTTCTCAATTCGGCTGATTATTTTTTACTGAACCAACTAGCTGTGCCCGCGACTTCTAAAATCTAAAAATCTAAAAATCCCGGGGTTTTTAACAGCATAGTTCCTGTGGGATTTTGACCGCCCCGTTGGTCGAGTGGTTAGCGACCCTGATTTCGCAATCGACGGGGCTCGGGTTCCATCCCTGACAGTCAGACAGAGTTACTTTCGCATTTAAAATATTAGTATTGATTTTGAAAATTCTGTTTTTTTTGAGAGGAAATACTCTCCATGTACTTTTATTTTAATTTGTTGAAGATTTGATATAGGATTTTTTTCATAAGATAGCAAAGAAGTAGATGGGTCTCCTGAGGGAAAGACCCACCTACACCTAAGGGAGTCAACCATCACCTACAGACAACAAAGGTGTTAATGGTGGGTTGCTATGTTGTGGCGAGGTCTAATGCCAGTACGTAGTAGTAGGGCGTACAGTAGTAGGGCGAGGTATAAGTTAACCGGATACCTTCTAAACCGGAACACGACAGTGACTAGCTGATACTATTGCGACTGGAATAGGTAAGGCGGTGGTACCAGACCCGGGCGAGCCAATGCAGAACTCCACCACCTAGTAGCCAAGATGGTAGATACTCGCGTAGCCAATTGGTCGCTTTTTACGACCTGCCTGGTAGCAGTTGACCTATTCTTCAAAGGAGCCCGGGACCAACATGGGAAAATTCCAAAAGTATAAAAATGAAGACACGAGAAGATAAAGGAAGCTGGTTGCGGCAGTTTTACTGCGTTAAATATGTAACTCTTTTATGGGGCAATGTATACGCTTTTACAATAAACTTTCGGAAAAAATATGAGATCTACCAGTCAATAAATTCAAAAAATGTGTTAAAACAAAACTGTGTAAATTAGGGTACTTACTACAAAATTTCAGATAATTTAGAAGACAAAAAAGCCTGGCATTAATTGCTCCTCATACCCATCTCATATATACGGTATGTACGGTAATATCGTTGTCACTAAAACCATAGGTAGTTAACTTAATTATAAATATGTTTATGTGAATTTAAAAATAAAAAAACGTTATATTCTTTCAAAAATATAAGAAAGTTTCTATCCGACACCGTCCGTAAATTCATGGATACTAGGCTCAAAGGGCGCTGAACTGCCGCACTGGCCCTCCGACCGGCCCGGCTTGAACTGCTAGATCAAGCGCTGTTTTCCGCGCTCCGTCCACTTTTGCCGTGCACTTACTTGTATAGGCTGATATATTTGAAGAAAAATAGAAACAATACTTAAAAAATTTGTTTTTCATTTAATTAACGTTCTGCAAGTGAAACCATACCACTGGTTTCAAGAATAACGGTGTTTATACTAACACCCTATATATTTTCTGAAATCTTGTAAAGTTGTGATATTTTAAAAAATTATATGAAAAAAGACAAGCCTGCTGAGTTTCTTCCACCGGATCTTTTGTATGGCCGTATTTCCAATTTGGTAGTAGTTTAAAAAAAATGTCGATGCGTCAATATAACTTGCGAAAGGTTTTGTTGAAAAAAGTACTTTCTGATTTCTGATCGTGATTTAATTCTACATTAACGCAAGTAAAACTATAGTTAAATGCTAGTTTATATTAATTTAACAAGAAACAGGGTGTGGCATTAAGCGGATTATATGACTAGCGTTTATTAATTTTGAACCGCCATATTGGATTACTCGGGCACAACATGTCTGCGCTACATATATAAAATCCTAATTTCATTAATCCCAGACAGACATTCCCGTCCGAAAGCGTCATAGCTTTCTATTTAGGCTAGTTTTGGGGTCCATTAGAAAAGTAATGAAAAGAACTTAATTAATTTTATTAACTTTAATTATTGTATGTTTAACACTTTTCCTGTTATGTATATGTTATATTACATAACGCTTAATTGTCAATTTAAATATTTAGCCCTGATGTTTGCTGTAAAATGTGAAACTGGTTGGCTATTTAATTAAAAACAAATATATTGAATGAATGAATGAAACAATAATTGAATGAACGTATGAATTAATGAATGAAATAATTAATGAATGAATGGTAGAATCGATGTATGAATGATAATCATTGTGACGGAATTTCACCATGTGCCGACGATGGAGAGAATAAATTTATTAACTTTCGCATATCAAATCTAATTTTGGTTTCCGTTTTGATCTGATCCCCTTTTGAAGAAAAGACCATTTGACGTTCTGCCAGGCAGTTTGTAAAAGGCGAGCAATAGGTTATGTAAGCCATTAGTGTCGTGGCTACTACGTGGTACAGATTTGCACTGTATTGCCCGGGTCTGATACCACCGCCTTACCTATTCATGCCGCAATAGCGTCAGTGCTAAACAAGTTACGGTTTTAAGGGTAAGGTAGCCGGTAACTTATGCATGTGACATTAAGGTCCCGCCACAAGGATATCAATGCACCATTAACGTCTTTAGTGTTTGTAGTCAATGGATGTATCTTTCCATCATAAAAGTCATTGGCTTGTACACTATCATAAGGCCTTTCACTTTTTTGTAGAAAAAAAACCTCTTACATAATTAATACGGTACGGCGATATGGTACAAAAAGATGATACAAAAATACTCTCGGAAATTTCGTCCCCCTTACCCCGTCTTCATGTCAACGTAAATGATTCGCCTGTGTGTGTAGCTAAAGAACGGAGCTACACATTGCAATGAACGCCGATAACGACGGAGCGTCGTGTTTTTAGTGAAAATTCGAAATACGAAAAAGGAGCATACCGGCACCAGGTCGTGATCAGCTGTCAAAGTGATATTCGATTCTATTCTACATGTAAAAAAATATTTTTCTACGCAAATTCCTTGTTACAAGTTGGTGAGACCAGAACACAACACACGGAACCCTACAACTTAAGTTCACTTGGCACTTATCCGTTTTGAACTGATGTACATAAAAGATACAAAAAAGTCGACAAGATATATCGGCGCTCTGGAGTAATCTACGCATTGCGGATTACGCAGGTCGTGATCAGCTGTCAAAGTGATATTCGATTCTATTCTACATGTAAAAAAATATTTTTCTACGCCAATTCCTTGTTACAAGTTGGTGAGACCAGAACACAACACACGGAACCCTACAACTTAAGTTCACTTGGCACTTATCCGTTTTGAACTGATACATAAAAGATACAAAAAAGTCGACAAGATATATCGGCGCTCTGGAGTAATCTACGCATTGCGGAGAAAATTGGATATTCGCCAATCTGACTCTACCGCATATCTCTATTTGAGTATGTGAATGTGTAATTTTCTAAATGTTTCAATATGCACTTAGTTTTAAATAGGTTCCGCTATCTCATCTAATGCAAAACATTTTACTGCATATGATAGCAAACATATTCTCTTGATGGAGACGGGAAGGACGGGAGGTGATAGTTGGATGGACACCGGCATATATATATACACACATCGAAACAAATATACCTAAGCATAGAGTTTTGAGTTAAATTTCAAAAATCCGAAGTTTTTTTCAAAATGATACTTAGTTATTCAGTATTTGAAAAGATGTATATTTTTTCAAAATTTAAAAAAAATACACAAGTCCTCCTGTTTTAAAAAATGGTGCGATCGCATGAAATTTTTTTTAAAATGTGTATATATATATATATATATATATATATATATATATATATATATATATATATATATATATATATATATATATATATATATATATATATATATATATATATATAACGCATGTTCTCTACGTGCTGATTGAACGCTATCACTGCCTCTTCGGAGTTGGTAAAAGTAAAACCTCTCATCAAATCTTTGATTTTGGGGAAAATACAGAAACCACAGGGTACTAGGTCAGGGTTATGCGCAGGATGAGAGACGAGATGTACTTTTTCGGAAGCTACAAATGACTTTGTTTTGTTGGCCGTGTGTGAAGAAGCGGTATCATGGTGTAGGAGAATGAGCTTTTGAGTCGTCTTTTGCGAAATTTTTCTAACACCCTGGCCAAACAAATGGTAGATCTCTCTTGATCTCTTTTGATCTTCAAGTGAAATTGTACAGATGGAACCCGTAGTTGAGAAAAAAAACGCGATGATTTTTTTACCGACGTTTCTCGCCTGTCTCACTTTTGTTGGCCTGTTCTCATTTTCAAACACCCATTCACAAGATTGCTGTTTTTTTTTTTTCGGATTCAAAACAATAAATCCACGATTCGTCTCCTGTGACAATGTCATAAACAGCATTAGAATGTCCGTGGTCATACTTCAGTAGCATCTGTGAGCACCATTCCACGCGAGCCCGCTTCTGCTCCGCAGTCAGTTCATGAGGAATCCAACGACAACTAAGTTTCCGAACTTTCAATTCTTCATGTAAAATTTTCTGAATTTGGCTCACACCAATCCCCAATAGTCCTTGAATTGTTAACAGTAGCCACATTATTTTCGTTGAAGGCAGTTGAAGACCGCCATTCACGAAATTCGTCATGTAAAGAAACTCGACTTCTCTCAAATTCAGCAAACCATCGCCTCACGGTACTCAAACAAGGTGCTTCTCTCCCAAAAGCATTTTGAAGACGAGCGGCACAGTCTTGCGGAGAAAGAGAACTTTTAAAATCATAAAAAATCATCGCTCCAAAATCTTTTCGACTTAATTCCATTTTCGTTGCGTACGTAGTAGAACTTTGATGTGTGATAAAAAACAATTGACAAATCATTTCCCGCCAATTGTTTTTTTTATTACCAAGAAGGTTGCAACATTTTAAAAATATAACATTTGAAATTCAAATAGTTCCGATTAGCTAGAAGTGCAAAACTTTTAGTGTGCCCCATGTATATATATGATAATTAAATTAAAGGTAATGAACACATTAACACATCGCAAATAGGTAGCCTAACTTAATTATGTGCCGATTGAATTTCTCACCAAGTTCTGACGATGGAAAGTATAGAATAAACTTTTTTCGCTGATTTAATTTCCACTTGGCAACCGGAAAGTTATAAACTTTGCAATTACTATTTCTACTAGTATTTTTGCAATCGACTACACAACAACTTTTATAACCCATTTTATTTTATTTATTTTATTAAACTGACACACGTGTTATTTTTATGGTCATAGATAATAAAAAGCCACCCATAGTTCTTTATTGTCCGCAACGGTCGCGGACATCACTTTTGTGTCCCCCACTATGCCTTACGCACCCAGCGAATAAGACATGATATTTAATTTACGAGTCCAAGCGATGTAAGAAGCGTGGCCAGTGTTATTTGTTAAACACTTCTTTTATAGGAGAACCCCAAACTAAAATTTATCCTGCTAGCGCTATAAAGTTTATTTCGCTACTACGTGTACTAAAACATCTAGTGACTATAAAAGTTGTAAAACACGCAATTTTCCTGGTTTCTAGAAAATCCCAAGCGATCTAGAGTAAATGAACATACGCTATGGAACAATATAAACTTTCCTCTACACTAAATTCGAACCATGGAGCGAGTTAAAAGTTTGATAAAATATTGCAATAATAATGTTGTTTTTTAACTTTTAGTAGGTATAATTTTAGTTTTTGGAAACCATCCAAGCTTTTGTAAAAATTTCAGATTCCTATTATTCTAGAGATATTTTTATGATATAAATACAGAGTATAGAGATAATTTGCCCGATATGATGATTCTAGACTAAGAATCGCCAGAAAAGATTCAAGTTTAGTAATTGCAATTCAATACAAAGATGACAAGGAAATAATTATTTTTTTAGTAAATAGGGTAACAATTTAAACTCGAACAAGATTTGGTTTAAGCAAAGTAAGTTTAATTTTCGTTGTAGGATCCCGTTTCACAGGGTGTTCAAAATGTCTTGTCAATATTATCTCAACGAGTGATGGAGGTCAGCGGCGGCGGTCTGTGGGATAACCGGTCTCATCCTGCGTTGATTGGCATTCCAATTCGGACGGGGCAAAAATATATTTGCTTGAAACTTATCGATGTTCAAAATTCGAATTAATTTTACAACTGTAAATTTACAGATACACATCTTATATTGTAAATTTACTGTAAATTTATAGATACAAATCTTATATTTTTTTTTAATTTCATACAAATTCTAATTAGAATTTGTATAAAATTTAAAAAAAATATAAGATTTTTGAAATAAAAACTTCTTTAGGCGCGTTGGGTATTTATTGAGATGGGAAAAAATCACGAAATTATTGGAAAATACCATTTAACTCGCGACATGGTACCGTAACCGACATCTCTGTATATAAGTATGAACACAATATATAAATGTATATTATGTACGTATATAATATATATATACACACATACATGTCGGCATTTAGTTTTTTAATATTTATTTCTTTTGTTTGTATAAAACATACAAAAGAAATAAATGAAAGAAATGTTTACAAAATTTGAAAAAAATGAAAATATATTTTTTTTAAATGTAAAAATGTAGGCGGAAGATAAGGGGAAGGTAAGAAGACGGTAGGGGTTTTCTTTTTTGTTTTTAATTTCTGGTTCCTCTGATAAAAATTGTTCAGAGTCTTTGTTGGGCTTTTCTATTTAATTAATGCTACGTGTTTTTATGTTTGTGGACGATGACATGTCCTATAGTGCTGTTCACATTTTTAATTCTTACTTAAATTATTGCTATTTCTATGATACATTTCAGACGGTAGGGGTGAGGTAGGGGGTAAGAGAGAGGTAATTGAAATAAGATAGCAAGAAGATAGAAGGTGAAGAGAAGGTAGAAGAAAAGTAGTGGGAAGGTATAAAAAAGTTAGGAGGAAAGTAGTGGAAGTTAGGCGGAAGGTAGGGAAAGTCAAGGTGAGATAAGAGGAAGGTAGGGAAAGGTGCCGGAGTCAGAAATCAATAATCAAAAATTTTCCCCGTGTTGGATCCGGGCTCCTTTGAAGAATAGACCAACTGCAGTTCTGCCAGGCAGGTCGTAAAAGGTGACCGATTGGGTATGCGAGTCACTACCATCGTGGCTACTAGGTGGTAGAGTTCTGCATTGTCTCGCCCGGGTCTGGCACCACCGCCTTGCCTATTCCTGCCGCAATAGCGTCAGTGCTTGTCGCTGTCGTGTTCCCGTTTGAAGGGACGACGACCAGACGACTGTTAACAGTTATGTTTAGTTTTGTTTGTTTTGTGCACTGTTTTGTATTTTTGTTACTGTCTTCTTCGTGTGGGTAAAACAAAAAGAAATCGCATTACGAGATGAGCTTGCTTTTTGAAATATGTATATTTTTATATCATGAGATAGCAAAGTCAAAATAACTTGTAAAAAGTATTATTGAATAAAGTATTTCTGATTTCAAACAAGCAGACATGTCTCCTGATGTAAAGTCAACCGTCGCCTCTAGACACCACAGATGTTAATGGGAAGTAATCTTGTGACCTGGTCTAATGCTACAAGCATAAGTTTACCGGCTCTTATTTGTGAGACAAAACAACGTTTGCTGGATCAGCTCGTACATATATAAATACCGAAACATATTTAATAAACACCTAAGCCTTGAAATACATTTATTTCGTATTCTGGGTCGCTAACCGGTCAACCAACATGGCGGTTTAAATGCCAGGAAGCTGGGCGTGTGAACAGTTTAAAAAGATAATGTATTTCAGCTTTGTAAAACCATTTTAATTTCTGCTCAAATAATTTTTATACGGCTGAACTAACCACGTAATGCTGATGTGAGAAGTTCAAGCAACAGGTAAATTTGTGCCGGTTTATGGAAACGAATTTTAATTGGAAACGTTTGGTGATTTACATGAAACTTTCAACATGAAAGCCTTCGCATGAAGATAAATATTGTGGCAGTTGATTTTTATTAAGTTACTAGTTTGGTGCAGTGGTGGCCAATTATGATACACTAACGTAATCATTCAATTATGAAGATGTCTCGAGATATCTCGATTATAACAGATTATTTCCGCCGTATATAGATTTCCGCCGTGTTAGTCCCGGCCTCCTTTGTAGAATAGGCCAACTGCCGTTCTGCCAGGCAGGTTTTAAAAGGCGACCGATTGGCTATCGAGTCACTACCATCGTGGCTACTAGGTGGTAGAGTTCTACATTGTCTCGCCCGGGTCTGGTACCAACGCCTTACCTATTCCTGCCGCAATAGCGTCAGTGCTTGTCGCTGTCGTGTTCCGGTTTGGAGGGTAAAGTAGCCGATAAACTTATGCATGTGGCATTAGACCTCGCCACAATATAGCAACGCACCATTAACATATTTGGTGTCTATAGGCGATGGTTGACTCTTTCCATCAGGAGACCCATCTGCTTGTTTGCTATCTTATGATATAAAAAAAAAATATTTGTTATTAATTTAGGTACTTAGTAATCGTGATTCGTGAATGAATCGATGCAAAGCGTAGCATTTTAAACTATTTTTATGCGCATATTTTAAGAAATTAATAAAAAAACTAAAATAAATAAATTTACTATTAAAACTCCACCGTAAAAAGATCACAATCCACACTCCTAGACCAAGACAAACATAATTATGTTTTATAGAACAACCGAAGAGCGACTCCCGATTCCCGAATCTCTCGCCTTTTTAAAAATGGGTTACTTTCATATCCAATAATTAGATTCAGTCTTTAAAAAATTAGTAACGCCATTTGATTATGAAAATAAATTAAATAGTTATTTATCTCGTAATCGATTAATAATATTAGTATCAGTAAAGTAATTCGATTATATATATCATTTATAATCGCACACTGCTAATTTAATGTATGTCCGGACCACCTTTTAAGAATAGAACCATTTTTTCTTCTGCCTGGTATCTACCAAGTAGTACTAATCTTAGTAAAGGCGGACAATTAACCAATTATTTCACTACAATCGGGACTATTTTATATTTGAAATATAATATTAAATAGCAAAGCGACTATCCTGATGGAAAGGGAAACCATTGCCTACGGACCACGTTATTATTCGTTAAGCGTGATAGTAATGCCTCATGTATAAGTTTACAGGCTTTTTTTATAGAAGAGGGAGCAAACGAGCAGGAGGTGCACCTGATGGTAAATGATCACCGCCGCCCATGGACATCCACAATACCAGAGGTCTTGCAGTTGCGTTGCCGGCCTTTTAAGAATGAGTAAGCTCTTTTTTTGAAGGCCCCCAAGTCGTATCCGTTTGGAAACACCCCTGCCGGTAATTGGTAATTAGTAATTGGTTGGTAGACTACCATATCTTCCAAGCTAGAACACGATAATAGTAATCATTGGTTGTATTGCGGCAGAAATAGGTAAGGGGTGGTATCGTCTACTCAGGCGAGACGATGCGAAACTACCACCTAGTAGTAATGGTGGTCGTGTCACATTTAGCTAATCGTTCACCTTTTACGAACTGCCTGGCAGAATGGCAGATGTTCTTGTCTTCAAAAGGGCACAACACAATACAAACAACACAATATCTCGCCCACAGAACAAATATCAAATAGAAGGCCCGTAGCAGGAACCCCGTGTTGGTTCCGGGCTCCTTTGAAGAATAGACCAATTGCCGTTCTGCCAGGCAGGTCGTAAAAGGCGACTAATTGGATATGCGAGTCACTACCATCGTGGCTACTAGGTGGTAGAGTTCTGCATTGTCTCGCCCGGGTCAGGTACCACCGCCTTATCTATTCCTGCCGCAATAGCGTCAGTGCTTGTCACTGTTGTGTTACGGTTTGGAGGGTAAGGTAGCCGGTAATCTTATGCATGTGGCATTAGACCTCGCCACAACATAGCAACGCACCATTAACGTCTTTGGTGTCTATAGCCGATGGTTGTCTCTTTCCATCAGGAGACCCATCTGCTTGTTTGCTATCTTATGATATATAAAAAAAAACATAGAACCCCCGTTACACATTTGCACACAAACATGGTATTGTCATATTTTTAACATATTGCTGCAATGCAATTGATTCGTCTTTTTAATTTACCATTCTGAACTTGCTAATTTCAACCTTACTCCAATGTGATAAGACTGGAACTATAATCACTCCGATTGAGTAGCGCCACGGTGCATAGACGGCAACTTTGAGAAATGCATACGTATAGTTTAAATAAAAATTGACGTTATCATAATGCATTATAGTTAACATCCATTAAATCATTTCTCGTTATGCTAATATTATTTTATTTTCTAACTTTATTCGAAACAAAATAAAGTACGACTATACAATGATACGATATGCCTTTTTTATCCATGACTTGAATACTACTTACATTCTAAGCCCCAGGTTGGAAGTTTGGGAAATAATTACTACTATTCTGAATGGTCGTTTTCTTACGCCCCAGCTCAAAATTATACTGATCTTATTATAACAGATATATATCTCAATATAACATTTCTAAAAAATGGTTGTGTAAATATCTTACATAGCGTTAGTTTTAATGTATTTATATTTTTTAAAGCATTTTATATAAAGTGTATTATAATATAGTCCCTAATTGTTTATAGTGTGTTAAATCTGATATGTACAATACATATCAGATTTGACACACTACTACTTTTTACTTTTAAAGTGTAAGTAATTGGTGTCAAACATTATGTTTAGTGCCATGTTAAATGATTTATTAGTATTAGCTAAGTTGACATAGGTATTAAAGATTTAAATACTATCAATTAATGCAAACAGGTAGCTAGAATTTTTTTAAATATGACCTTTTACTGTCCCAATAATCTGGTTTCTTTTGGATACATTTTTGACCCGGCTAAGGTTTTTGCACTCCAAAACTGTTTTTATTTGTTTGTTTGTTTTTATTTTAAAATTAAATCGTAGATATTGACGGCGCACGACTGAAGTCTTGGACATCAACTTATGATTACGCGAGAGCTCCGTCTAACTTACGTAGTGCTACGATTGCCTCGCCTTCTTGGTAGGTCTACTTGATATCTTTTCTGTGATCTCGTACATGTTTTGTACAACGCTTTAACTATACCTAACTTAGAGAGTCAGTATTGTTACGTACTCGGGTTCGTAATTGTAAGAAAACACCACTTATATTAAATCCGTGTATTTACGATACACACAATACACAAGAAAACACAATGTAATACTAAAATACACTCTACTTGCTAGTCACTCACTATACTATCACTGAACTACACAACAAAACACTTCTCACTTCGCACTGTGCACTTGATGTATCGCTCTCGATCGCTTGATAAAAACTGCCTTGTGTTTGTCAACACCTCTGTATTTATAAGCAGGGTAAAGACCTAGCTGGATCCAGAAGAATCTAAATGTATCGGGCAACAATGAATCACTTCTTATCGTAAACATGTTATGAGTCATAAATCCTAGTACACGCTACTTTCAACCTTATGCCGTATCCCACAAAGTCCATTATGGCACAGCCCAGGTCAACTATTTGTTTGTCAACAGGAGTAGCTATCTCTTTCCTTAATTTCTAGATAGCGCGCGCGCGCTCCAACTCTACACGCTTCTAGATTATTCGTAACAGTATTTTCAACGCGAGCTTTCAGCATGAAAAACTGAAACTATTGATAAATATCGACCATCGTTCCCAAAAATCGTTCTTTTCAAAAATGAATTACTTTAATTTCTAACAAAACTTAGATTTTTAAACTCTGAAACGATGTTTAGGCATAGCTTTTGTTCATTTAAGCTTAAAATACCTCAATGAACCAGTTAACCCTACAGGCCATCCCTGAAACTTTCTTAGCGGAAAGTTTAAGGGATGGTCTGCAGTGTCAACCGGTTTACACTTTTTTTTATGTCATAAGGTAGCAAACAAGCAGATGGGTTAAATACATATTTTTTATCTCTACATATTTTTTATCTCCTTTTTATTTCCTGGCTGGGTGAAATCTCTTAAGCAGAGATTTCACCCAGCCATTTTACTTATTTTAAGTTTGTTTAATCCTACGTGTGCTGGTTTCTGTGCACAATAAAATATTTAAATAAATAAATCAAAAAATGGTCGGTTATTCAAAGAACGACCTGAACAAAAAGAGTCTGAAATCAGGTTCAGATTAATCTACTTACCAAGCCGACGTGATGTTTGTAAAATTTTTCACACACAAATTCATCAATAACAGCAAACTCATTATTAAAACTGAAGTAATTCAGAATCGTTTTAAAATGCAAAGCGGATATTGGTTTATGCTAATGCCGATAGAGGCGCTGCCGGTAAAGGCCGGAAATCAAGAACTTATACCAACACTTCAACACCTCTATTCGGATATTGCCTACCTTGATTTTGTTTCAAGAATTACTTAATTCAGGAATGTAGAAAAAAAGAGTATGAGAGTTTTCAAATACATATCTATGTTAATATTACAAATACGAATGTTTAGATGTTTGAATGAATGAATGTTTGTTCTTCGATCACGCAAAAACTACCAACGGATTTGGATAAAATTTGGCACACAGGTAGATGATAACTTGGTATAGCACATAGGCCACTTTTTATTCCGAATAAATAAGTTGTTCTCGTGGGATTTACAAAAAACTGGTATAATGAAGCGATGGTTCAGTTTGTAATATGAATTTCATTTTTGAACTTGTCGACACTGGCTCGTTAGTAGAGCGCCCCGGCTTGAGAGAAGGTTTTTAAAATCTTTGTTTTTGCTTTGTGTTTTTAAAATTTTCAAGTTTTCCCAAGCACATGGTGTGTGCTAAAACACATATATAAGCAGTTTGTAATATTATAAATGCGAAGGTTTAAATGTTTGGATGTATGGACGGATGGATCTTTATTACTCAATCATTATATAACATAAGATAGTTTATTACTCAATTTTTTATAACCTAAGATAGCAAACATGCAGATAGGTCTCCTGAAGAGTCGACAATCGCTTATAGACACCAAAGGTGTTAATGGTGCGTTGCTACCTTGTGACGACGTCTAATGCCACATGCATAAGTTTACCGGCTACCTTACCCTCCAACCCGGAACACCACAGTGACACGCACTGACGCTATTGCGGCAGGAATAGGTAAGGCGTTGGTACCAGACCTGGGCGAGACAATGCAGAACTCTACCACCTAGTAGCCACTATGGTAGTGACTCGCATAGCCAATCGGTCGCCTTTTACGACCTGCCTAGCAGAACGGCAGTTGGTCTATTCTTCAAAAGAGCCCAGGCCCAACACGGGGAATTTAATAGGACGAAATTTGGCACATAGGTAGGTGATGACCTGGAATAGATTTTTATCCCAGAAAAATGAGTTATTCACGCGGGAACATAAAACTTTTACAATGCAGTGGGCTGCTTGCTGCAGTCAGTAAATACATAAACTTATTTCTCAAATATAATACAAAACTATGCTCTTTCTTCCTTTTTTCAGAACACTATTTTTAGTGTTCCGTACCTAAAAGGTAAAACGGGAACCTATTATTTAGCCTCCGCTCTCTGTCTGACCGTCTGTCTATCACCAGGCTGTATCTCATAAACCATGATAGCTAGAAAGCTGAAATTTTCACAAATTATGTATTTCCATTGCCGCTATAACAACAAATAGACAGTGGCACAGCTTTTCACCGCTGTTGCTTCAAGTGCTGGAGTTGAAAGACTGTTTTCAATTCATTCCGACGAACGAAATAAACTAGGTACCGAGAAAGCTGCAAAACTTGTCAAAGTTTTTAAACACCTACCCACATAAGGATAAGTAATTGTTGTCTTTTCATATTGTTTGACACACAATTTGTAACTGATTAAAATTATTTAAACTTTCGTGAGACATTATTTACTAAATAATTGATTAAGAAAACGGCTAAACTCACGTATAAATCGGTATAGGTTCCGACTAGTTTCGGACCTATATGAGGTCCTTCATCAGGGCGATTGCGACGCTGTTGCCGCGACAACGTTTTCTTAATCAATTATTGTAACTGATTGTTTAAGTATAGATAGATATACTGATAAATTTATCTAATACCTTTAAACGAGCAATTCTTGTATATATATAATTGGAATCTCGGAATCGGCTCCAACGATTTTCATAAAAGTCGCAAATTAGGGGGTTTTCGGGTCAAGGAATCGATTTATCGAGGTTCCAGGTCCAAGAAAAGCTCGGTTCCCAAGATATGGGTATGTGAAAAACCGAGCAAAGCTCGGTCAACCAGATATTGTTATTAATTTAACTTAGAGTATCTTCATGCCCATATCCCCGAAGGAGTAGGCAGAGGTACAACAAGTGCACCCAAGATTAGCCGAAGATACTTGGTCCCACAAATGTGATAGGTGGCAAGCCTATCGCCAACCGGGCACTTTCCAATCCCGGACAACTTTGTGCTTCTCAGAAAACTGAAAAAACACTTTTCTTATGTGCCCGACCCGGGAAACGAACCCGGGACCTCATGTGGTCGACGCCAAAGCTGAACCACTAGACCACAGAGGCGATAATTTAACTTGCCTAACATTAATGCACCAAATATTATGAATAAAATTATAAAAGTTTGTGTTTGATTAAATAAATTACTTGTCATAATATTATAAACATGTTTTGTATTATGTTTTGTATCATGTTTAATATTATAAAAATCTCGCCCGGGTAAATAATAGCACCGCCTTACTATTCCTATCGCAACAGCGTCAGTGCTTATCATTGTCGTGTTCTGGTTTAGAGTGTAGCCGGTAAATGTACGCATGTGGCATTATCACCTTGCTATACAAATAGCAACGCACCATAACATATTTGGTGTCTAGAGGCGATGGTTATTTCTTTCCACCAGGAGAGTCATCTGCTTGTTAACTATCTTATGATATATTAGGAGTTACTTGCGACTTCGTTCGCGTGACAAAAAATTACTGTCCTTTGCAGTCGGATAAAAAACAAATTATGTCACTCCTAGATAATTTAGTTTTCTTAAGATGAAAGAATTTTTAATATCGGTCGAGTAGTTTTGAGTTAAATAGTAACAAACAAAAAATCAAATCTTCAAAAAAATGTTCAAGGCTTTTTCCTGAAATGACTCCAAATTCCAAAGCTCTATTACACAATCCAAACAATGAAACGAAATAATGTGTCCTCAAACAAAAGACCGACGAGCACGTCTGAATAAAACCCAGGAGTTTAAACTTTTCTAAACTTTAATTGTGATTAGAAAACTTTCTGTTTGGATTTAATAAAGAGGAATGGTCTTGTGCTGGTTGAGAGCGCTACCTAATTAAAAAGATCTAGACATAACAGTTTTAAGCTTTTCGGGTCAACGTGGATGTCGTACGTACAATTTACGAATGTCATTTGTTTTCATTTGTTAGCTTTTAGCGAACTTTAAAAATGTCTGAGATTTATTGTAACGATAGTCAAAATTCGAGCATGTAATATAGAACGTTAAAATCTCTTAATAATATTTGATAGCAGACTTTACGACCTGCCTGGCAGAACGGCAGTTGATCTATTTTTCAAAGGCACCCAAACCAGCGCGGGGAAACGTAAAATTCGATGTCTATAGGCGATGGTTGACTTTTTTTCAATCAGGAGACCCATCTGCTTGTTTGCTATCCTATGTTATCCGGTATACTGTCCGGTGCGGTGTTGACCACAATTCCATTCCTGGTTCAATTCCCAGGTCTAGCGATTTAAAAAAAGGTGTTTTTCACTTTTATGATAAAAACAACGTTGCCTGGAATTGGATAAAAGCACAGTTGGCGATAGGCTTGCCACCTATGGCATTTTGGGACTAAATATCTTCAGCTAATCGTAGGTTTTTTTTATATTATAAGATAGCAAACAAGCAGATGGGTCTCCTGATGGAAAGAATCAACCATCGTCTATAGACACCAAGGGTGTAACTGGTGCGTTGCTATCTTGTGGCGAGGTCTAATGCCACATGCATAAGTTTACCGGCTACCTTACCCTCCAAACCGGAACATCGCAGTGACAAGCACTGACGCTATTGCGGCAGGAATAGACAAAGCGGTGGTACCAGACCCGGGCGAGACAATGCAGAACTCAACCACCTAGTAGCCACGATGGTAGTGACTCGTATAGCCAATCGGTCGCCTTTTACGACCTGCCTGGCAGAACGGCAGTTGGTGTATTCTTCAAAGAAGTCCGGAAACAACACGGGGAGAAACGCTAAAAAGCACTCGTTTTGCCTCTGCCAACCTTTTCGGGGATACAGGCGTTAAGATACTACTTTTTATATTTACTGAAAAGTATTTCACGGTTTTTGCGTGATACGAACTCAATATTTCTAGCGTTTTATTTATGTAGATAGAAGTTTATCGCCCGTTTTCAACGCACGAAAAAACATAGGAGGTTCTCGATTCGACGCGGATATATTTTTATGTTAGCACACGCATAACTTTTTACAAAGTTATACAGTTTTGATAATTCGTTTTTATTAGAATGGGTATACCCCGAGGGTGGATTCATTTAATTTTTTTTTTCCAAAAAAATTCAACCATAAGATTACGAAAAAAGGGATAATTAATGTTACACTCATTAATTTTATTGTATGACCATTGACCACGCATAACTTTTTAATAAGTAGCATGATTTTGATAATTCTTTTGTATTGGAATGGGTATACCTCGAGGGTGGATTCATTTGTTTTTTTTTAATCTAACCATAAGGTTACGGAAAAAGGGATGTTAATGTTACACTCATTAATTTTAATGTATGACCGTTGACCACGCATAAATTTTTACAAAGTAGTATGATTTTGATAATTCTTTTATATTGGAATGGGTATACCTCGAGGGTGGATTCATTTGTTTTTTTTTTAATCTAAACATAAGGTTACGAAAAAAGGGATGTTAATGTTACACTCATTAATTTTAATGTATGACCGTTGACCACGCATAACTTTTAACAGAGTAGTATGATTTTGATAATTCTTTTATATTAGAATGGGTATACCCCGAGTATAAGGTTACGAAAAAAGGGATGATTAATGGTACACTCATTAATTTTAATATATGACCATTGACCACGCATAACTTTTTACAGAATAGTACGATTTTGATAATTCTTTTATATTAGAATATGTGTACCCCGAAAGTGAATACATTTGATTTTTTTAAATCCAATCATAAGGTTACCAAAAAAAGGGATAATTAATGGTACACTCATTAATTTTAATGTATGGCTATTGACCATGCATAACTTTTTACAGAGTAGTCTGATTTTGATAATCCTTGTATATTAGAATGGTTATACCCCGAGGTTGGACTCATTTGATATATTTTTTTAAATCTAACCATAAGGTTACGACAAAAGGGATGGTTAATGGTACAGTCATTAATTTTATTGTATGACCATTGACCACTCACCACGCGCAACTTTTTACAGAGTAGTCCGATTTTGATAATTATTTGATATTAGAATAAGTATACACTGAGAGTGGATTCTTTTGAGTTTTTTAAACCCAACTATAAAGTTACCAAAAAAAGGGATGATTAATGGTACACTCAGTAATTTTAATGTATGGCCATCACTGACCACGCATAAACTTTTACAGAGTAGTCCGATTTTGATAATTCTTTTTTTTATTGGAAGTGGTATACTCCGAGGGTGCTTCTCTTTTTTTCAAAAAGTCCAACCATAAGGATAAGAAAACAAAAAACGATTGATGCTACACTCATTAATTTTAATGTATGATCACTGACCACGCATAAATTTTTACAAAGTGATCCGATTTTGATAAATTTATTTTTTTATTGGAAAAAAGAAAGAAGAAAGAAGAAAGAAAGAAAGAAGAAAGAAAATATTTATTTGCAAGAATATGGGTGTTACAAGTTGTTAAAAATAATTAAGTTACCGACATATGCTACCAATATATGGTGTGCAAATATTTAAAGAAGGAAGAGGTATACTCCGAGGGTGGTTGTCTTTTTTTTCAAAAAGTCCAACCATAAGAGTAAGAAAACAAAAGACGATTGATGGTACACTCATTAATGATGATATATGAATGATGATATTTTTTTTATTGGAATGGGTATACCCTGAGGGTGGTTTACTTTTTTTTAAATTAAACCATATGGGTGCGAAAACAAGAGATCACTGATGGTACACTCATTAGTTTTAATATATGATCATGCATAATTAGTCGTCGGTTTAATTTTTTGTTAAAAAGATATATTAATTAAATTACCTATCTTCACATTACATCGCTATTGTTAAAGTTTCATTAGCGAGGAAGTGGCAGGAGAACATTTTCCAAGTTTCAGGAAAGTTGAAACACGGCGTGAAGTTTTTACGTAAGATATGGTAATTAATTATACAAACACTTTTCAGGTTACTTGCTTTACTTCCATTGAAAGGAAGAAGGAAATAACGTTTATTGGTGAGAATATGGGCGTTATAAGATAAAAATGTTGATAAAAAAAACGATTATATATATATATATATATATATATATATATATATATATATATATATATATATATATTTAAAGATTTAATTGGAATAGGCGTTTGTCTTCCATCTCATCTGGTGGAAAGTGTCGATGAAGACGAAGATGGTATACGCCCATCCAAAAGAAACCTATTCACTCTACTCTTAAAGGTTCCAGGCAAGACGCAGGCAGTTCGTTCCAAGCCTTGGCAACTCGAACCAAAAAGAGTTGTCAAACCGTTTTGTTCGATTTTTTGGTATATTAACAACATACGGATGAAACTTCTGCCTGCGTCTAGTAGTCCGTTAAAAGAATGGTGAGGGCCCAATAAGTTCGAAGAGAGCTTTCGCACACTCAGCAAAGTGCATCTTATAAAAAACTGATCGCCTGCTAGCGACCTTACGACGATGTTCAAGTGCTTGTAATTTTCTATTGGTGAGCTTGTCGTCGTTTATTAGCCCACGGGCTCTTCGGTCTACAGAGTCTAAAGCTTCTAGTGGAGTGGAAACTTGGAGCCTGAACCTGAACCCTCCAAAAGGTGACTGTAGTACTCCATTCATGATCGAACTCGGGCCGTGTACAGGTTCAGTAACTGCTCAGAGCTGAAGTACTCTTCCTTCGAAATTATTCCTAACTTTCTGGAAGCTATGTATGCCATAGCCTTGATTTGTTGGCCGAAGTTGTGATTGGACGAAATGTTAATGCCCAAAAGCCCTAAATCGTGGCTACTAGGTGGTAGAGTTCTGCATTGTCCCGCCCGGGTCTGATACCACCGCCTTATCTACTCCTGCCGCAAAAGCGTCAGTGCTTGTCACTGTCGTGTTCCGGTTTGGAGGGTAAGGTAGCCGGTAAACCTAAAAATGTGGCATAAGACTACGCCACAAGAATGCAACGCACCTTTGACACCTTTAGTGTCAATACGCGATGGTTGACTCTTTCCATCAGGAGACCCATCTGCTTGTTTGCTATCTTATAATATAAAAAAAAACTTACACCATAAAATGTATAAACAAGTTAGGTACTCTTAGTATTTTTTATAGTATAAGATAGCAAACAAGCAAATTGGTTCCATCAAGAGGCCCTTGATGGAAAGAGTCAACCATCGCCTATAGACGCCAAAGCTGTTAATGGTGCGTTGCTATCTTGTGGCGAGGTCTCATGCCACATGCATAAGTCATTACTCTTAGTATCATCCTAAAGAAAAGAAAAAGAGTCTATTTGTGTTTTTCGTGAATTTTAGCATTATAACGTTAAATTACAGAAGAAATTAATAATGTATTACTATTCGATAAGTATCTATCAACATGCGTTGCTTTTGAGGCAAACTTTGTATGGAATTTCATCATTCTCTTTTGTTTAAGGTAAAGATTTTAAACAATGAGAAATATGGTTTTACTAGCTGCAGCGTGCAGCCCACTGCATTATAAAAGGTTTTGTATAATCCTGCAGGATCACCTAATTTTTCCTGAATAAAAAGTAGCCTGTGTGTACTCCAAGTCATCATTAATCTATGTGCCAAATTTCAATCGAATCTGTTCCTAGTTTTTGCGTGATTAACAAACATCTATCCATCCAAACAACCAAACGTTCGAATTTATAATATCACTAGCTGCCTCGCGCAGCTTCGCCCGCGAGTAGATTAGCATGTCGTCAAGATAGCTTTTCATACAAATTTCATCCCTTATTTCAACATTTTAAGGGTTAATTTTTGAAAAAAAAATTAGCCTATATTTGACCCCGCCTTTTTAACTACTTCCATACCAACTTTCAGGAAAAACGGTCCAGCGGTTTAGCCGTGAAAGCGTAACAGACAGACAGACAGACTTTCGCATTTATAACATAAATATGGATTAAAGATTCCTAAAATACTCATTAGGTGATGTTATCAAATTAACTGCTTTATTGGAGAGAAAGAAATAGAATAGCCATCGAATGAACCCAAATTAATGAACAATGGTTAAATTGATAGGCCATTGTTGGAGTGTTATATCTAAATTCTTACAAATCAGTGTGTATATTTAAGGGGTTACTTTTTCAATAAAACTTCTTAAGATGCATCCATAGATATAAAAAACCCCAGATACATAATCAGTGTCTCAAAAACGTTTTCCGAAAATGGGCGCACAATTTTTATATGCGCTTATTTCAAATAGAATCGAGTCATCGAATTGTCAATTTTATTAAGTACTTTTTGTACATTGCTTTGTAAAATCAACTATAATTCTTGTGCTTAAGGTTGGATATGCAAAGTCATATGTTTTTGCCATATCTATAACTACTTATCCATACTAATATTATAAATGCGAAAGTAACTATGTCTGTCTGTCTGTCTGTCTGTCTGTCTGTCTGTCTGTCTGTCTGTTACGCTTTCACGGCCAAACCGCTGAACCGATTTGAATAAAATTTGATACAAATATAGTTTGAGACCCAAGAAAGGACATAGGATAGTTGTTATCCCGGAAATCCCACGGGAACGGGAACTATGCGGGTTTTTATTTTAGAATTTTTTCCACGCGAACGAAGTCGCGGGCACAGCTAGTATATAATAAAATTATCGACACTTTTGAGTGTCAGTTTTGTTCGGGACAGTGCATCTTGGTTTTCTTTATATCAATGGATACGACTAACTTAACTACATGTTTTGTAAATGAAATGGATAATTTTTACACCTTTAAATATTTATGTTTTTTTTTAATGGAAAATTTACTAATAAAAAATATTAATTAAAAATATATGAATAGCAAAATACTTGTCGCCGCTGTGATCTAGTGGTCCGGTGTCGTAGTTGACCACATGGGGTCCCAGGTTCGATTTCCGGGTCGGGCATTTCAAAAACGTAATTTTTCAGTTTTCTGACAAAAACTTGTTGCCAGGGATTGGAAAAAGTGCCCGGTTGGCGATAAGTTTGCCAACTATCACCTTGTGGGACTATCTTCGGCTAATCGTTGGTGCACTTGTTGTGTACCTCTGCCTACCCCTTTGGGGATACAGGCGTGAAGATACTTTATATTAATAAACAGTTATTATGTACCTACTACCTACAATACTCGATGTAAAGTTTATAATTTACTACTGTTATTCGTTTAATTAATTCTTTGTCTTCGCAATAGCGTGAGTTCTTGTAACCTTTATGTTCGCGTTTGGAAGGTAAGGTATTTGCTGTGCCGCAATATAAACCACACGTGAACGCACCATTAGCCTCGTTTATATCTATAAGCAATGGTTGTTTCCACGGATCAAATTAATACGTCTTTTAAGGTAATTTTTTAGTTTTTCAGTGGATCTTGCAATTACATACAGAAATACAGAGTTTATACTACTTAGCAATAAAATAAAATTACTCCAAGGGTAATGTTTAAACCTTGTCATCTCATTCGGCACGATAAAACAGTATAACATGGTTTATTTCTATTTTTTCATGATATAATATTATATCAACAAATGTATGACATTTTTGACAGTGTTAGGAGCGTTTGCTCATATCCACGGCGACACGTTTCCTTCCTAATGCCGTGTCTATTAGTATTCATTTGGTCTGTGGTTATTTATTTACATTACATATTCTTGTTTTCTATCTTGAATCTGAGTGATTGTTAACGCTCATGCCAAAATAAATAATAATAATAATAAATATTCACGGGACAAATTACACTTACTGATCTAACCCCAAAGTAAGCAAATTATCTGCTTTTGTTATGGGTGTTATCAACGATACTAATACATAGAAATACATATATAAATACTTTTACATACATAATAAACACCCAAACCCGGAAATACAAACATTTATGCTCATCACACAAATGCTTGTCCCCGTCGGGGATCGAACCCGAGCCCCGTTGATTGCGTAGTCAGGGTCGCTAACCACTCGACCAACGGGGCGGTGCCAAAAGAAACTGAGTGATGAGAATACCTTGATCGCTTTCACCAGCCGACGTGCAGACTTAGGATAAACAACACGCGATACATCTCGATCGAAAAAGTGACGTTTGCTCGACCTTGACTAATCTATCTATATATATATATATATATATATATATATATATATATATATATATATATATATATATATATATATATATATATATATATATATATATATATATATATATATATATATATATAAATCAATTGCTGTTCGTTAGTCTCGTTAAAATTCGAGAACGGCTGAACCAATTTGGCTAATTTTGGTTTTGAATTAATTGTTGAAGTCCAGGGAAGGTTTAAAAGGTGAGAAAATATAGAAAAAAATAAGAGTAGTTAAATAGGCAGAACAACGTTTGCCGGGTCAGCTAGTATATCAATATTTTTCTAATGTGCATGCATATTTAAAACGTCAGAGATATATTCGTATAGAGAAATCAATGTTGAATAGTACATAATTATAATATGGCACTTCCATCATTATTAAATATGTATATAGACTGGAAAATATCTCCAAAATAATCTTACTAGTTTCTCAATTAACTAGTAATAAAACTAGTAAATTTAACTAAATGAATAGGAGTTTATTACTACGAAATAATTACCAGTACCTTTATAAAGTGACAAATCGATAAAATAACAGCAACATGTTCGATCGGTAGAGAAAACAACGTCGAGTAAAAGTGATCATTTTCTCTTCCTTTGAAGTATCGTGTTGAATTAGCGAAAAGAGAAATTGACATAAATGTCGAGAAAAAGACAAAATTTTATCGCGCTGCTTATTTTATCAGCACAGCCACGCGAACCAGCGGCGGCGGTGGCGATGTTGCGGGCGAGGCAAGAAAATCGTCGGTCACCCCGCCGCAGCCGCGCCGGTCGCCACTCCGCATGGCATGTAATAGGACTTTCCCATACATTTGTTTCAGACGTCAGACGCTTCGCCGTTCGCGCCGCGTGAAAAATCGCGGGCGTGAATTTCCCGTGGCCAGGCCGTAAGCCTGCTGGTGAACCCATACGTATTGACGTTCTGTCCCACCTACTACGAAAACGTATCATAGTCAGGATTTTTTTTAAAAGAATATTTATGCTCTTTGATCCGACGGCTTCAGTAAAATCAATTTCAAAATTAACTCATTTATCATGCCATCAGAGCGGCGGTTTCATGACAGATAAAATATTAAAAATAAATGACGCCGAATTGTTACATGAATAATTTAATAAATAATTGAAATTTAATTGATGTTCATTTTAATAAATAATAAATCTATTTAAGACTTACACTAAACTTATTAGACTTCATAAAAAAAAAATTCTTACGCTTACATGTCCGATGTAAATAAGTGTACGTGTCTAATCCTATTATCACTAGGTAGTGTCATATTGGCGCAAGTCTTCGCCTTTGCAATATCGTCAGTGCTTGCCACTGACGTGTTCCAGTCTGAAAGATAAGGTACCCGGTATAAAATCCCACCACACGGGTATTAAAATACCATTAATAGATTTTTTGTGAGTATAGGCGATGCTTATCTCTTTTCATCAGGAGAACAATCTGCTTATATGCTATCCTGTTAAAAAAGCATTCAGTTTCACTAGAATCATTCCAGTTTTTCATTTTAGTATAAAACGTTTGAATAAATACGTTATCTATATAATCCTTGAAGTATAATCTTTGTACCTCTTTTTTATGAAAATTACGCGAACAAAAGAGTATGAAATATGGCTCAGTTAAAGTTTACATTATGAAAAACTGCAAAAAAACTAATATTTTATAATATTAGATTTTTTTTAAAGAAAAAAAGAGACAAACGAGCAGCAGGCTCACCTGATGGTTAATGATTACCACAGCTCATGAACAGCCACATCACAAAAGGTCTTGCAGCTGCGTTGCGGGCCTTTTAAGAAGGTCCCTAAGTCGTATCCGTTCGGAAACACCCCCGCCAGTAATTGATTCCATAGAGAAGTAGTGCACGGTTAGAAGTGCCTAGAAATTCGCACAGTTGTGGATTTTCAGACATCGAGATGATGAGGGTGGAACTTTGAACTTTACCGCGATGTCCGATGACGAAATTCAACAGCAGGGATCAATCCAAACAGTTCGTGGAATTATGCATTAAAATTACATTAAATAAATAAAAATAAACCTTACACTACAATCTTGTGATATACATGATAATATACACGTATGTATACTATTTTGTTTATTGTAAAATACTGCAGTCAGCTCAGGAAATATGCTCAAACCTATGCTCAAACGGGGTTATTAGATTTTAATTTTAATTATAAAATACTTGTACTGGTTTCACTACATATATATTCTTCCAAATTATTTTAAGTCTACCGGTTTCGCGTATTAACGTATCTTCAGGACTTATAGCTAAACAAGAATGACAATTCACAGTTACATACATTGACAAATAATATTGCTTGTAGTGGGTACATTTCTATTAAGAAAAACAGACCTAAGATGTTACCCAATACGGGAAAATATTTTTCCCCCAAAATGGGGAAATATTGATATTATTCAAAAAATTCAAACTGACAACTCTTGTAATTAAAAACAAAAAATAAGTTAATTATACTTACAATACAAATTTGAATGATTGTCAAATAATTAAAAATATGTCAAATTATATAAGATATCAATAACTATTATTTATGGTCCATGTAAAATGTCAAATTATATAAGATATTAAATAATATAATAACGAGAAATAACGTCAGATTAATAATAAATAATTAGTAATAATAATTACGAAATTAAAATAACATAATTAACTACAACATTAAGCAAACATTAGGCGTTATTAGAATTACGCTTGAATTTCGACCAATGCGCAATCGTTAGTCTGTTTAAAAGCTTTAACTTTATTTTAATTTAAACCTTGGACAACCTTGTCGGTCTCAACAGCCAATATTTCTCAGAAAAACCTTCAATGAAAAATCGTCAGTAAAGTAGGTTAGCAAAGAATATCCGTGCGTTCACCCGGATAAAACGCTCAGTCACAAAAATTTACTTGTTTTTTCACCAAACCAACGAAACGGTCGAAGCAAATCGGATTTCCGGATAAAGTCCGGATAAAAAGCAAATAGACAATAATAATAAATGAAGCATCGGTATCATCGTGTGGGTCAACCCGGATTATGCTACCTTTACAAATACTCAGTGAGCTAGCTATTTAAGTGTTTTAGTCCACCGGATTCAGCAAAAGTGTACTATAAATATCACCCATTGATACAAAAAACCCAAGATGCACAATCAGTGTTTTAAAAACGCCCTCTAAAAACGACCGCATAATTTTAAATTGTGCGCTCATTTCAAATAGAATCGCGTCGATCGCGACACTGTCAATTTTATTACTTTTTTACATTTATTTTTAAAATCAACTATATCAATAAATCTTACTCTTAAGCTCGTATATGCAAAAATATATGTTTTTGCCATATCTGTAACTACTTATGTGAAATCAGCGACAGTTTTGAGTGTCAGTTTTGTTCGGGACTGTGCATCTTAGGTTTTTTATATCAATGACATCACCGGACAAATTACACAAATTTAACTCTAACCCCAAAGAAAGCAAATTATTTGTTTATGATATGGGTATTACCATATACTTTTACTACTACTCTTATTTCGTTGAGGTTCACTATGTAGTTATGCAATATGCTCATTATTATATTTGTTGCATATGACCCTTAACTTTTAACCATTTAATATGGCATATTCTTCAGGTAGACAAGTTTATCGATGCAGGATTTTTGTCGGGTAAAACATTTTTCGAATTATTTATTAAATTATCTTGTAAAAGCATTAGAACTTAAGACGAAAAGAATGATTCAACTCAAAAAATTATACTCAAGCTCATTTTGTTATACATAGCTTTTTAAAAATTGTAGAAGTATCAAAAGGAGGCTACTTACTAGGTTTCAAGTAAGTATTGACCATTTAACAAAAAGGGTTTTGTCTTGTCGACTATAATCGTAAATTCTCTTTTAGGTTAGACTAATTTTCTTTATATTAACGTTCGTGACCCGAGTTTTATTTTATATTATAAAATAGCAAAAAAGCAGATAGGTCTTTTGATGGAAAGAGTCAGCCATCGCCTATAGACACCAAAGATGTTAATGGCGCTTTGTAATCCTTGTAATGGGGTCTTGATGCGACATTCATTTGTTTAACGGCTACCTTACACTCCAAAACGGAACATGACAATGATCAGCACGGACGCTATTGCGACATAAATAGGTAAGGCGGTGGTACCAGACCCGGGCGTGATAATGCAGAACTCTACCACCTACTTTCCACGACGGAAGTAACTCGCGTAGCCAATCGGTCGCCTTTTCCAACTTGCCTGGTAGAACGGCAGTAGGCCTATCCTTCAACGGAGCCCGGACAAACACGGGAGTAAAATACTTAAAATCAAAACATTTTCCCTTTTCACAAAAAATTACAACATGATGAAAATAAGCTCCATGCATTTGCTTTAGCTCCGTCCATTTTGCACCAATCATTTATCTTTGCTTCCAAATGGGGAAGGACAGCAGTCAACAACATGTGGCCAGTGATTAATATAATGTGACTAATGATGTCATGTTCGTTCGAAAACGTCAGATTAATAAAAACAAAATTGCGAGACTTGTTTATTCCCTTTTGTTATTTTTAAAAGTGTAAAAATGTTTTCATATTTTCAACAGATTTTCCTAAAAGGAAGACTTCTGAATGTATTTTTTGTGTTTATTTACAGTAAAATTTGTTTATTTATAAACATATTTGATTTTGTTTGTTTAGATGAGTACTAAAATTTGTTTTGTTTCATACAAATATGGTAAAAATCTGATTCAGACTTCTAGAGATAAAGGAGGTTGGAAGTCGAGTGTGGCAGTTTTATTGCGTTCAAATAGTGTAATACCCTTTAAAATCAAATCAAATCAAAGTCAAAAAATGATTTATTCAAATAAATCTTCACAGATTCCTTCTTTTTTTGTGAGTGCTCTACAATAAATTGCAAATATTAACAAAATGGAAATCACATTCTTTGGGAGTGTTTTCTCTAGGAAAAAGAACGTAGCCAAATACTTGATAGTATACGACATGTATCCGGTGGCAATCCACTCCAACGTGATGGGAACAAGTGGGAATTTCTGTTCCTTTATGCGATTTTATCATACTAACAGAAGCAGACTGGAAGCAGAATTAAGAAGATCGTTTTGGTAAGTCCTCAATTTCTTAGCAACCGTGGCGAAATAGCAATCAGGTTTAACCAGGTTTCATTTCATAGTATTTTTTTTCTTTTATCAATTCGCTGTCTCCCGCTGAAAAGAGAGAAAAACTGGATAAATTTACTACTCTTCCTATACACTTTTGAACAATTTTAGTTGTGGGTTCTAAGGCAGCCTAGATTTTTTCAGTGCGCCTTAGTTGGTAACTCAGTGGTTATCAGGTAGGCTTACCACTGTTGATTCTGGTTTACAAAAGTGGTGGTAAGAACGAGACGGATGCCTCCTGGCTTATAAAAACCTTTACAAGCACTTATGACGAGTCGACATTTCTAGAATTACTTCGGGTTTGGAACGCGGCTATAAAGTGAGAAGATCCGGCGGAATAATCTAAGTGGGCTTATTTTTTTGATATTTAATTTGTTGTTTTTGATTGAAAATGCGGGTTGTTGAAGCAGAAATTAGTTTTACCTTAATATTCGTAGCGAGAATAACTTTTTTGGAATCTAATTTAACTTAAATAAAGCTGATATTCTGTTTTTAGCCAAGTTTTATTTACTTGAAAAAACCAGCATCTAACCCCTCGAGTCCCATGCTCTCACGCGCGGTATTTAGCAGTGGTATTCGTTATTAATATAATATGATTTCTCTATAATTAAACCATATTTTATCATTTTGTAAACCATTACGTATTGATAGATATATTTTGTCAACTAGGATTCAAAATAAAGTTATTCTTTCAAATATTTTACATAAATACGAAAATTTACATAAAATTCAAATTCAAATTAGTTGCAGTCATATTTTACCCATTGAGCGCCCGCGAAAATTAAAAAATACGAAGCAGTCAAATATGACCCATTAGGATTCCACAGGTTAAACCCGTTGTATAATATTAGATGTGAGTGAATCAAACTCCAAACTAATTTGTTACTGTTTTGTTATAGATATGGACTAACTTTTTAGACAATGTAGTCTTAGAGAAGGATAATTAAGGATAATTGTTGGATGGATGAATTTAAACAAGGAAAATTATTGACAAATTGGATAAGCGCTTGCTTGCCTATGCACACTTAAGTAAATCAGCAAACCATTTTCATTTCTCATCGTCACCTCATTCTTTTAAAAATTGATTTTTTTTGCTATCCTATGTTTAAAATATATCATATATTAACCCTTTTTTTCAATCTATATTTTATTATTTTATATACTATTATTTTAAAAATATTCTTATTAAATTGATTAAATAAATAATAATTCGTGGATAAATAATAATAAAAACATATATTACAAAAAACGCAAAAATCTAGATCTTGTACTAGCGTAGAGGCTTTTAAAATTAAACGAATTATGACAACGTCATGACCCACTCTCAGAGGATTTTACCAATTCCTCTGAGGACCCACTAGATGTCAAACGTCAATTATTTTATCTATCGTTTTAGAAGTTTTAACACCCCGCCATTTTTTAAAGTGATTTTATTATTTAAATCAATAAATATATGTAACTTACAACGATTTTAAATATATATATATATATATATATATATATATATATATATATATATATATATATATATATATATATATATATATATACATAGAGCTAAATATTGCGGAATCTACTAATTTAAAGTTCGTAAATATTTTGAGTCATAAGTACTTGGGTCCGGCTCGAGTCATTACCAACAACTCTAATCTACGTTTCAAGTTAGGCTTATCGTGAAAGTTATGTAAGAGTAATATCAAACTCTAAAATGTAAACTCTAAAGTCTGGCATGTTTGTTTTTTTCAGCTTACAAAGTAAAGAAATACATAATTGAACTTAGCAAGTTTATTTATCCCTTACCAACAAGATAAACGCTTGTTCCTTGCTATTCTGTGGTATCAAAATTTTTTATTTTAATAGCACGATATAAAAGCTAAAATAATATTTACAGCATTAAAGCCTAACAAAATAAATAGGTGATGGCAAAAATATAACGTCATTAAGTATTGTGGTAATCAGAAATCAGAAGTACTTAATTCTATAAAACACTTTACAAGTTATTTTCACGCTTCAACACTTTATTAAAACTACTACCGGATCCGAAGCAACCGGTAAGTTAATACTTAACGTAGCTTTATATGTATATAGGGCCTTAAAAATAAATCTACTCTTTTATCGATGGTGTATTTTTTTATATCATAAGATAGCAAACAAGCAAATGGCCCCACTAAAAGAGACGACCATCGCCTATTGCCATTTGTGTGTGTCATATTTGGGTCTACCCATCAAACCGGAATACGACTGTTACAAGCACTGACGCCTTTGTGACAGGAATAGGCATGGCGGTAGTTTCAGACCCGGGCGAGACAATACAGAACTCTATCACCACGATGCTAGTCTATGCAATCGTTTTTGTCATGACACTAATGCCTGACATTGACATAATTGTGGCAGAAATTGGCAAAGCGTTGGTGCCAGATTCAGGCGAGACGTTACTTGACATTGCCTCAGTAGTCACATTGTGGTTTGTATAAAAAATCGTTTGCCTTTTGCAAACTGGCAAAATGGCAAATTGTCTATTATTCAAAGGGAAAACAACACGGGGAAATGATTTTGTATGTAGAAAGTGAAGGCTAAAACGGAATAAAGTGTAGTGAAAAAGCTAGTGTCATAGAGCTATTAAAATTAATTGATATGCATTTAACTGTATTATGCAATAATTGAAACTCAAAGATACAACGTAAATTATTTCCAGTAAAATCGTATTTGAATGTCAGTAATTTTGCCTTTTCAATTATTCTCAAAGAACTGGAATTTATATTAATAGTTGAGTATTACGTAGCAAATTATTTTAATGGAGACCTTTTGCAGATATCATCCGCGTAGTTCCGATTTAATTACAACATTTATCATATATTTAAGCAGTAAAAGTTATATTTTAAATGTGTTTTCGGTGAATTGTGTTTCTTTTTGACTTATATATTTAGTTGTTAGATAGCAGTTGCTTAGGTTCCAAATTTGAGACAAGATAAGGCAAAGATTATGGAAGGTTTTTGCGGTTATTTTTTACAATTTGATCATAAAAATAGCATGAAAGAGATGATTTTCTGATTATCAAAAAAATCAAATGGGTCTCCTGATGGAAAGAATATATGAAACTATCGTATAAAGACACCAACAACTTGTGAATTATAACCAGTGATCCATATGGAGTTATAGTATATCCATAAATTTCCCGGTTACCATATTCTTCAAAAAATGATAAGCACTGACGCTGTGTCCGGGGTTATGTGAGCCGGTAATGCCAAAATGTAGTGACATATTATAGAACAGCATTTTATAGGTATGATGATAATGACAGAGCACATTTGGCTATTTATTTTCCTCTATGAATTTCCCAGTTTAAAGACAGATGGCTAGTCTATTCAATAGCAATAGACCAAAACGGGATGTATATGGTAAACTGGAATTCGGTTAGTGGTAGTGGTATCGATAATCTAGGTTAACGTATTAGATATTCAGAGGTAGTCTATATCTAGGCATGTACCAAGAAAAGATATTCTAACCTCTAAGAGAGTAAAACATTTCAAATCAAATCAAAAATGTTTTATTTCAATAAGTCTTTAAAGTACTTTTGACGAGTCAACGTCTTACATATTTCCTTAGAAGTGGGAGCAAACGAGCAGAAGGGCTACCGGATGGTAACTGATCACTACCATCCATGGATATCCGTAATACCAAAGCTCTTGCAGTTGCGTTGCCGGTTGTTTTCTTGAAGGAATTACTAACAGATAGAACGCAGCCCCACGCTGAGAAGATCCGGCGGAAAAAACTTAGCGAGCTAATCTTTCCTAACTATTGTTAATTTAAACGCCTCTGTGGTTTAGTGGTCTAATGTCGGTGTTAATCATGTGAGATCCCGGGTTCAAATCCCGGGTCGAGCAATTCAAAAATATGTTTTTTCAGTGTTTTGATAAAAACAGCGTTGCTCGGGATTGGATAAGTACTCGGTACACCTATAACAACACCTATAACATTACATCTTCGGCTAATCGTGGGTGCACTTGTTAGGCATCTGGCTACCTCTTCAGGAATTCGGACGTGAAAATATTTTTTTAATTTTTCTATAGGATAATATTACAATAAGAAAAGTGTTTTTGTCTTCACGTAATACACTTTTTTCTTTTCTTTTTGTCTTCAATTTAACACAATCTTAACACATTTTTATATTTGTTTACTGGTTAAAGAGTACTTTGTTTTTATTTACTGTTATATCTATTCATTCAATCAATCATTTGTTCAATACGAATCAAACCTCATGCAATTTTGTTATCTGATATTATGAGCATACACGAGCAAATTTGTAGGTATCATTATATATATATATATATATATATATATATATATATATATATATATATATATATATATATATATATATATATATATATCATGGCTAACTATTCCCTATTAAACATAGGATAATAATAAAAGGGGTGACATCCCCTCAGAAAGTGGAGACAGGGTGAAAATATAATAACGTATATCTAACCACCCGGAGTATTCCTAACATTAGTAAAGATTAATACTCTAATTACCCTGATGCTTTTAGAACAAATACATCTCGCATAACATCGTCCAGAATGTGCCAGCGCATTAATTTGTGGGATAAACGAAATGTTTCTCTTGTAGCCATATTCTATGGTGAATAGTTTAATTTACGAGAATACGCGGATATTATGTAAGAAATTATTATAACTTGTTTATAGTCCCACGGTGCCGCCATTACTTTTTGAACGTCAGACAAATAAAATAATCGACTGGTCTGGTGATAGATTTAATTTAATTGTATGGCAAGTACTTTTTGACATAACTTCGAGATTTTTTAACCAAATCAACTTTTTAATTTTTACAATATTTTAGAACATTAAAAATTGCCTCTTTTGTTTTTGTTTGTTTGTTTTATTTTTTGTGTGAAGTGATTTTTTTGGACATAACTTTGAGATTTTTAATCCAACCGGTTTTCGGCTTTAAATATTTTAGTACTAAACATTGCTTTGAATGCCGTTTCATAAATCAAAATCGAATTACGTTTTCAATAGTTACAGTTTTTTAAACACCAAAATTATGTTGTTTAAAACAAACTTGATAGATACGTTTAAAATAACTTAAGCCAATATACTGTTTTATTTAAGAATCTTATTAGCTTTTCTCCTTGAAAAATTGCGTCAAATACCGTAAATCGGATCAAATTCGGCCAATGTTTTGTGATTAATCAATGACGAAAATTTATTTTTTGAAATTTCTTCGAAATTTTTTAACCTATCGATTATGTAGCTAAAACAACGTTTTAGATCTCTAAAGTTGCGTTAAATGCTATACTATTCTAAACATCAAAATCGAACATCGTTTCCAAGATATACTCCTTAACAAAAATCAATAAGCTGTCATTTTGGACAACTTCTCAAGTCTTAACTAAAAAATTTTTTACGTCTTTGAGCTTAAAAACGAGCTGAAGGTTTCAGGGATGACTGGCAGAGCGGACCAGTTTACAGATGTAAAAAACATCAATAAACTCACAATAATAAAGCAATTAAATAGAATTCTCTCGTTGTTAAAAGAGACAACCGTTGGCTATAGACGCTAAATACGTATTCATAAATTTATACGTTATTTTATCATCTTAACTACTAAACGTGTTAATTAGTATTGTCATCCGCGTGGCGATTTTAAATTCCACATGTGTAAGTTTACCATCTTCCTTATCCTCTAAACTAAGACACATTAGTAGTAACCACTTATGCAATTTTTAATACGAGGAATAATTTTAGAAAACCGAAACTTAAAATGCGTAAATTATTTTAAACACAAGACAATAATTGTTAGAATTTTGTCCGTTTGTTTGTTTATCTATTTGTTGACCCCACGTAAAGACAAAGCGATGACAAAAAATGTTTAAATAGTGGACGGCATGAACAAGAAACCATGTGTTCGTTTCGAATAAAACATATAAATCTATATAGTGTAAGGTAAGAAGTTAAAAAATAAGTGTAATGTTTATAAAGTCCATGCGGATGAAATTGTGGGCAACAATTAATGAATATATTATTTGATCTATAGCACGCTTGTTTAATGGCTCCACAAGTGCCGTCCATTTAAAATATTCTAGCTTGATTTTCCGCTGTTCCGGCAAAAACGCGTTCTCCAAATATACCTACACCGAAACATTAAAATATGCAAATAATCGAAACGTCGTTTCAGCTATGTACTTTACGACGCGGTTTATTTTAAAAGAGACAGCGATTTTATTTCACGGAATAGATTTTACTGTAGGTACGCAAAATATAATAGTTCGGTGATTTTCCATCTATACATATAATAAAATCGTAGGAAAGTCAAAACTGTACATTGAATATTTTTTTAAAGGAATACTTGGGGCGTGATCTACAATTGATATCGAAGCCAAAAATATAGTTTTTAGAATTTTTGTCTGTTTGTCTGTTTGTCTGTTTGTCTGTTTGTCTGTTTGTCTGTTTATCTGTTTGTCTGTTTATCTGTATGTATGTCCGGGGTAAATTCAAAAAGTACTGCATGGATTTATTTCAAATTTTTCATGAATATTACTAACAGGTCGGGTCAACATATAGGCTACATATTATCACGCTATCACCTAGCGGCCAGGTGCTGTGCGGAGTAAACGAAGTCCGCGCGGACGAAGTCGCTGGCAACAGCTAGTTTAGAATAAAATTTTGGTGACTTTATTTATTTATTTATTTCATTTTACCATTTAGTTCAGGCAACTTTCCTCGTGTTGGTCCCGGGCTCCTTTGAAGAATAGGCCAACTGCCGTTCTGCCAGGCATGTCGTAAAAGGCGACCGATTGGCTATCGAGTCACTACCATCGTGGCTACTAGGTGGTAGAGTTCGGCATTGTCTTGTCCGGGTCTGATACCAACGCCTTACCTATTCCTGCCGCAATAGCATCGGTGCTTGTCGCTGTCGCGTTCCGGTTTGGAGGGTAAGGTAGCCGGTAAACTTATGCATGTGGCATTGGAACTCGCCACAGGATAGCAACGTACCATTAACACATTTGGTGACTATAGGCGATGGTTGACTCTTTTTTTATCAGGAGACCCATCTGCTTGTTTGCTATATTATACTATAAAAAAATGTAAAAAAAAACATGGCCCATATTATAAATACCTTATAGACTTACACACATATCAATATAATATACTTAAAACTACACTATGTCACGTGTTGACGGCGACTTGACGCGCGCTTCATTCCGGAGTCTCCCCCGAAACCTCCGGTAGACCACACCAGTCGGCCAGAATTCCTCTACCTCAAAGGTCGACAGGAGATGCGTCGGTACTCTCACCACAAAGGAACTAGTTGACCTTGACAGTTGACCTTGTGGCGAGACTGCAGACGCTCGACCCTCAAGTGGAGTGACGCCTTCTTACTGATGTAGTCCACGACATCCTCGACATCCATGGACCAGTGCAGGCAAGATTCATACTAATATCATAATTATGCGAAAGTTTATTTGTCTTTCTGTTACAGCTTTAGCCATTTTACTTGACTCTTGTTAGTCCCTTTGAAGAATAGACCATCTGACGTTTTACCAGGCAGTTCGTAAAAGGTGAACGATTGTCTATGCGAGTCACTACCATCGTGGCTGCTAGGTGGTGGAGTTCTGCATTGTCTCACCCGGGATTGGTACCACCGCCTTGCCTATTCCTGCCGCAATAGCGTCAGTGCTTGTCACTGTCGTGTTCCGGCTTGGAGGGTAAGGTAGCCGGTAAACTTATGCATGTGACATTAGACCTCGCCACAAGATAGCAACGCATCATTAATACCTTTGGAGTCTATAGGCGATGATTGGCTCTTTTCATTAGGAGACCCATCTGCTTGTTTGCTATCTTATGATATAAAAAAATATATTATTAATATTATAAATTCGAATATAAGTTTGTTTGTTACGCTTTCACGCGAGAACTACTTAACAGATCATCATGAAACTTTGTATACATATTTTTGGAAATATTAGAAGCAACACAGAATACTTTAAGAAACACCTATTTGATGGCCTGAATGCGAGTAATATGAATAAAATAGGCAATAAAATAGGCAGGAATAGGTAAGGCACCTATTTCTGCCGCAATAGCGTCAGTTACTTTCGTGTTTCGGTTTTGTGGGTAAGGTAGCCGGTTAACTTATGAATATGGCATTAAAACTCCGACACCTGGACAGCACTGGACCATTTTTCTTGTCTGTAGGCGATAGATGCCTCTTTCTATTAAGAGAGTTATCTGCTTGTTGGCTATCTATCTATATTTTTCTATATTAATATTATAAATGCGAAAGTTTGGATGTTTGGATGGATGGATGGATGGATGGATATTTATTACTCAATCACGCAAAAACTACTGAACGGATTTGAATGAAATTTGGTACACGATGACCTGGAATAACATATAATTTTATTCAATATAGCACTTTTATCCCAGAAAAATTAAGTGATCCCGCGTGATTCGCCAAAAACTTTTATAACGCAGCGGGCTGCAAGCTGCAGCTAGTAATATATGAAAAGAGTAGATCAAAATGTCATCGATTTACTTTTCATACAAACGTCTATTTCAACCCTTAAAGTGTTGATTATTGAAAAAAAGTCAACTTTCTCTATGCCAATTTAAAACAAAATCAGTTCGTACGTACGGAGTACGTACGTGTCGGGCTACGCGCAATGTAGGGTTCCATAGTTGCTCATAACAATAATGCGGACGTTTAAGCTATTCAATGTCAATAACAAATCTATCTATACATATAATAAAATCGTAGGAAAGTCAAAACTGTACATTGAATATTTTTTAAAAGAATATTTGGGGCGTGATCTACAATCGATATCGAAGCCAAAAATATAGTTTTTAGAATTTTTGTCTGTTTGTCTGTATGTATGTTCGGGGTAAACTCAAAAAGTACTGCATGGATTTACTTCAAATTTTGCATGAATATTACTTATAGGTCGCGTCAACATATAGGCTACATATTATCACTATCACCTACGAGGGAGGAGCTGTGCGGAGTAAACGAAGTCCGCGCGGACGAAGTCGTGGGCAACAGCTAGTATGAAATAAATATATTCACACCACAGGTTCACAGCCTATAAAAACTTCTCATAAATTGGTCGACTATTACCTATACTGAAAAATTTGTAAACCCTTCTAAATCATGATAGTTTTCCTTTTAAGTAGGCATTATCAACCGTTCAGCCTGCAGAGGGGAGCACGTAAAAGGTTAATATTTTACAAACAAGTCTCTTAATCGAAAAATTGTTTTCACAAACCTACAATATTTTTGAAAAACCTATCCAACGATCTTCCACACAACGAGGTACGTGGGAAAAACAATATCTCCACTTTACATGTAAGGGATTGTTATTAACCGCGCTTGACAACTACTAGCCGGCCAGGTGTGCGGCACACCTGTGTTATGACGTCATAATAAAATAGATAACGAATGGTATAAATAAGCGGGGACATCATGTTTTCGATTCATTGTAATTCTATCACTTGTTGAGGGCATTACTCTGCCCAAAATTATATTGTGCGTGTAAAAGTGAATCAAGTGTTTTATTCGGCCAAACTGCTTCACGTTAATAGGAGCTACCCTGAATAAAAATATTTTTCAAGATTTTGTGCTACTACTTTGTTGACGTAACTAATATGTATATTTCTGTCAAACACAGTATTCTAGTAATAAGGATCTCTGAACTAGCATGAGGACGGATGGACGGACGGACTGACGGACATAGCGAAACTATAAGCGTTCCTAGTTTACTTTAGAACCCTAAAATGAATAAAGGATAAATAACTATCATATATCCTCACTACCTTGCATATTTCTTAAAACAAGCGACAACACCCGAGTAAATTATGCGACAAGAACTTGTTGTTCATCATGATTTACATTCTAAAATGTATCTTTTGACCATTAACGTCTCCATTTGCCCATAAAATGTCACAGAATAAGCAATTTCCTTGCAAAATGGAGGAATATTTCTCAGTAAATTTACGCTAGACTATAGTTGCTTTGCTTTCGAAAGTGCATTGTCATTTTGTATTCATGGATGTACCCTCAGCTTTATTTTGTCACCAGTGCTTATAAAAGTCTTTAATAATATCGCGTGAAATGGAAGTGCAATTTTCTATTCTATACAATCAGAAAATTTTAAATGGTTGAAGAATTATTATGGAAGAATCGAGTGAGGAAATACTATACTTATATAACCGAGAAGCGGTTTGGCCGAATAAAACACTTGAATCACTTTAACACGCACAGTATAATTTTTGGGCAGAGTAATGCTCTCAACGAGCGATAAAACGACAGTGAATCGAAAACATGTTAACCCCGCCTTTTTATAACATTCTTCGTTATATATTTTGTCTATTGTTGTTGTGACGTCATTATCTCAAAATAACAGGTGCATAACACAGGTGCGCCAAACATCTGGCCGGCTAGTACTTGTCGTTAAGTGCGGTTGTTAACACTTAATTAATTCGGTCGCTGCTTTGTAAGACACTTCCCGTAAGTATTTATTAGGATTCAGGGCCAGGCCAAATTCGACCAAGTCTAAGCGATAAAATATCGACGACTCACTTTAGCCATAAAGAAAATAATAAAGTATACAGGGTTACTTTTAAAGTTTCGGTATTTTTTTTTAAATTAGGAACTAAATATTGAATGAAAAATTAAAATTTTTATTTTAAATTTTTTTTTATTATTATAAAAATTATTTTTGTATTATAGCACTCACCCCATGCTTGGGAAAACTGGAAAACCTTTAAAAACAACAAAGAAAAATATCGACACGCAAGGATCGAACCTGCAACAGTATCCCTAAATCCGGGAGACGGGCGCAGGTTCAATCCCTGCTTGTCGATATTTTTCTTTGTTGTTTTTAAAATATTATAAAAATACTACAAGATAACATGAAAATATTCATTTACAAATATTGTTGCTTTTGCCTTTTTCGCACGATGGATTTCTGCGAATTATAAGCATATGCAGTAGCTCCGCCCGCGTGAAATTAAATCACGTTATATATAACGGAGGGTTTCGATGCATATAACTGGTGCGACACGTTAATTATTTTATAACGAGTGATATAACCTATAATATATGAAATGTGCCATGCCTACTAAGTAGACAATCTGATGGCTACCGCACTCGCTCATTGGTCACTACAAATAGCACGCGCTCATTTGTCATTTCAAATAGCACGCGCTTATTGGTCTTTTTTTATTTCATAAGATAGCAAACAAGCAAATAGGTCTCCTGGTGAAAAGAGTCAACTATCGCCTATAGACTCCAAAGATGTGAATGGTGCGTTGCTATCTTATGGTGAGGTCTGATGCCACATGCATAAGTTTACCGGCTACCTTACGCTCCAAACCAGAACACGGCTGTGACAAGCACTGTCGCTATTTCGGAAAGAATAGGTAAGGCTGTAAGGTATCAGATCCGGGAGAGACAATGCAGAACTCTACCACCTTATAGTCGCTATGGTAGTGACTCGCATAACTAATCAGTCGTCTTTTACAACATGTTTGGCAGAACGGTAGTTGGCTTATTCTTCAAAGGAGTCCGAAACTACCACGGGGACAACACCAACCATTTGATCATCTCAAACACCCACGCGCTCATTGTTCAATTCAAATAGTACACGCTCATTGGACATCACAAATTTCGCGCTCATTGGCTAATTTAAATAATGCGCGCTCATGTTTCACCTCAAATAGCACGCGCTTCTTGGTCAATTCAAATAGCGCACGCTCATTTGTCATCTCAAATAGCACGCGCTCATCGGTCAATTGAAATAGCGTGCGCTCATTGATCAATTCAAATAACACGTGCTCATTTGTCATCTCAAATAGCACACGCATATTGGTCAATTCAAATAGTACTCGTTCATTGGTCATCTCAAAGAGCGCTTGTCGGTAAATTCAAATATTACGCGCTTATTGGTAATTTCAAATAGCCCGCGATTCCTTGGCTTCCTGTTACACACATTCGTTGCATTTCACAAAATCACTCCCATATCATTATAATTATTAAATTGTATTTCACAATATCACTTCCATATCACTATCATATAATAACTATTACAAGAAAGCAAGAGGAAAGATGTTTTATTTGAAAACACCCCTGGAGTGCTTTGTTTTATCGGGAAAAACTATAACTGCTGTTTTGGGTGTAATTACAAGCTCGACTGATAACTTAAGAAATCGCCTTGAAACGTGTGTTCAGTTTAGTTCATGCCTTCTAGGAACTGCCTGGCAAAGTAGCAGATGATGTATTATTCAAAGGGGTCCTAGAATATCAATGAGTATAATCTAACATAAACATTAAATATCTAAATGTTAAATCAGTATCCCGAGTTGTACGCCTCAATTATAAAGCAACAAGCCATGTTATATGGAAGCCGGAACCGGCCTTAAGAAATCCTCAATTACATGAGATAAGGTTGGCTAAATTGAAGATTAAGGTATGCGAGCAATTAAATTCAGGGTTCACATGACGTTGATTAGGGAAATTCTACCTTTATTGAAGCTGTAATAAAGGGATTTTCTCTATTTTCAGTTAACTTCCAAAAAAGGAGGAGGTATTTTTTATACCATTAGATATCAAATAAGCTATGATTCTACTGATGGAAAGAAAAACCTTCACCTATAGATACCAAAGATGGTAATAGTGCATTGCTACCCGTGTGACGAGATTTCAATGCCACATACATAAGTGCCGGCTGTCTTACCCTCCAAAGCGAATACAGCAATGAAGCATTGACGCTATTACGGCAGGAGTAGTTAAGGCGGTGTTACCAAATACCCCGGGTATTTACTACGTTGAGAGACTTTGAGGAACTAACGTGGTAGAGTAGTAACGATGGTAGTGACACAGTATACTGGAGAATAACAGTAGTCAGTCTACATACATGCGATATTCGAGCAACGCACACATAGATACCTCTCATGGACGCGATATCTCGGAATGGTTCAGGACAGTTTGTTCCGCACCAGTCGGAGATATCGCGTCCGTGAGAGGTGTCTATGAATGCTATGCTCGAATATTACTTGTATAAAACATTGACTTCTGTTAGTCTCTAAGTATTCTTTGGTAGTGACTTGTATAGCCAATCGGTTGCCTTTAATGACCTGCGTGGCGGAACGACAGTTGGTCTATTCTTCAAACGAGCCTGGACCAACATGGGGGAAAAAGTACTCAATTCGATTGTTTTTTTAATGTTTTTTACCTCAGGGTCTTAACATACCATACGCTGTTCTATATGCGTGGCACTGCCGTCGTGATGGTGATAGAGTTCCACAACATCTCGTCCGAGGAATAGATAAGACAGAGGTATTAAACCACTGCCTTATCTATTCTTGTTACATCATCGATGCTTATCATTGTTATGTTCCAGTTTGGAGGGTTAAGTAGCCGGTAAACGTATGCAAGTATCGTTAATCCCTCGCAATACGGATTGCAACGCATCATTAACATCTTTGGTGTTTATAGGTGGTGATTGTTTCTTTCCATCAGGAGAACAATCTGCTTGTTTTTATCTTATGATATAAAAAAACTCGGTCATTTATTAACCAATTTTTTTCAACCAACTTCATAAAGGAGTAGGTTATCAAATTAGCTATATGTTTTTATAGTTGTTAATTCAGAATTCGGTCATTTATGAATCAATTTCTAAAATTATTTTATTTCATAAAATGGGAAACATGATTTCTGCAGTTTTACTGCTTTTAAAAAATATGTTTTTTTTGTACTACTCAGTTGGTCTCATATCAAATTGGTATAAAAACACAGGCAAGACTTCATACGTCGTTTTTTTAGTTATTAACTTAAAGTTTAATATATTCCTTAATATTCTATATCAACTCCTTAACTTATCCGCATTTAATAAATATTTTTTTAACTTCGGGAATAGCAGCTAAATAAAGTTAATTTTTATGTTAGTTAAAGTAAATTGAGACCAAATATATTAAGACCGACAATGTTGTTCTTAAATAATGCGAGCTGCGTTCGTTTTGACCTAACTGCAGGCCGCAGAACGCATCCAGTGTGACAAATCCTTTAAAATTATAATTACGGCTTACGCTAGCCGCTAGATACATAGCCTGGCGTTATGTTATAGTGCCAAATGCGAATCTAAATAGCGTACTGTTAGCTCTGTCACTCAGGCACTTATAAAAAAAGGCACTTTTGTGAACAGAAGTTTATTATTTACTACTAATATTTTACACTTTTTATTGGAACTTGAACGACTTGGATTACTATTCACTCGCGATTCCCTTTTGTAGGGTTATAACGACCCGGAGTCGGGATATAGCACTAGTCTATTTGCTGAAGGCCAGCCGGCAGGCAGAAACCGGGTCCGTAGCTGGGCAGCGGTTAGACTAGAGAATATCTAACTAACTGAAATTTGGAAAAACATCTGTTTATATACTACTTTATTGATGATTTGCAGTTATGATTGCAAATCAGCAATATACTAAGACTATAGGGGTGTAACAGTACGTTTTCGTTGAGTACACATAGCGCGCTATAATATAACGCTATGCGCTATATTAATCACCATTATTTAAAGACAGTAAAACTACAATAACCTACTTCCAGCATCCTGTACTTTTAGACCGCTCAATATCATCATCAAACCCTCAAATGCATCAAAAAAGGGCCATTTTGGTTTTGTAGATCCCTTGCGTGTCTTTCGAAATGTGGAATATAAGATAAACTAGAATAATTTTCTACTATTTTTAAATCATATGAAATGCCCTGATGATGCGTTAAAACGCGAAACCGGTTGGTTTTAATAAATAAAAAGTCAAGTAAAACAGTACAAGTGTTTTTAATACGATATAAATATAAGTTAACATGGAGTTTTACCAAGTGCCGACGATATTCAGTGTTCAAAGTATTGTTATTACTTATATAATCGTCTCTGTGGTCTAGCGGTCCGGCGTTGGCGTTGACCACATGAGGTCCTGGGTTCGATTCCCGGGTCGGACACAAAAAAAGTGTTTTTGCAATTTTCTGAGAAACACAAAGTTGCCCGGGATTGGAAAGTGCCCGGTCGGCGATAGGCTTGCCACCTATTATTTTGGGGACCAAGTATCTTTGGCTAATCGTGGGTGCACTTGTTGTACCTCTGCCTACTCCTTCGTGGATATGGGCGTGAAGATACTTATTAGCGAGCTCATGCAGAGCCGCCCGCGAGAAGATTAACATATCCTCGCTATAGTTTTTCATATAAAATTTTACACCATATTCCAACTCTTTCGGGTTTAATTTTTAAACTATTATCTCTTTGTCAAATTTATTCGAAACAAATTCAACGGATTGGCCGTGAAAGTGTATCAGACGCACAGATGGACTAACGGACAGACAGACTTTCGCATTTATAATATAAGATTTGTGACGTGTTGGTCCCGGCCTCCTTTGAAGAATAGGCCAACTGCCGTTCTGCCAGGCAGGTCGTAAAAGGCAACCGATTGGCTATGCGAGTCACTACCATCGTGGCTACTAGGTGGTAGAGTTCTGCATTGTCTCGTCCGGGTCTGGTACCACCGCCTTACCCATTCCTGCCGCAATAGCGTCAGTGCTTGTTGCTGTCGTGTTCCGGTTTGGAGGGTAAGGTAGCCGGTAAACTTATGCACGTGGCATTAGACCTCGCCACAAGATAGCAACGCACCATTAACATTTTGGTGTCTATAGGCGATGGTTGACTCTTTCCATCAGGAGACCCATCTGCTTGTTTGCTATCTTATGTTATAAAAAATGCGAAAGTTTAAGGATATTAGTATGGATTAAAACTTTAAGTTTGCTGATTTATTAGTAGCAAAACCAGATTATAATCTGGAATAGATAATAACATATGTTTCATTTTCACGCGTCCTGAACAAGATGTTAAAGTTACAGGCGCCATCAGAAGGTTGCTTGTTCAAATCACGTCGGGGTCACCACTGTGGCGCCGCTGGTCCGTACCCCTGAAGGGTCATAGCACCGACCACACAGCCCATAGACACCTAATAATAGGTGAATGAATTGTGTCAACACATCTGACTTATAGTTCCGATGCAATGTCCACGCGCCAATGAGTAGTGATTGGGTAATCAGTTTCGACCAATCAGATGCTCTGTACATTACTATCTTTCACTGTGGCCTTGAGGCCTTACCCAATTACGGCATTGCAGCTAATTGCCAGAATGCATTCAATACGGAAAATCAAACATTAGCCGTCTATAGGCTGTGTGGTCGGTGGGTCATAGTGATGGAACCAGTGGGCCTACTTCTTATCAGGTGACGTTATAACTGTGGAGGTTGATGACGTCAGACAAGGAAGGGGAAAAAGAAGATCTTCCCAGCCAGACAAGGTGTACTGCCTGGGGACCGAAGTCCATTTGAGAAGCGTTGAAACTTGTATATAGTGTGTATAAGATAAATAATTGTGATGTCGCGATTCAGGATTTTATTTTATTTAATTTTTTTCCATTTTTTATTGCCTTTTTTGGTAGCGTTTTGTAGGTTGCTTGAATCGCTACATCGTTGAATAAAGATACAAAAAAGTATCTTCACGCTTCGTAGGCAGAATTACAACAAGTGCATCCACGCTCAACCGAAGATATTTAGTCCCATAATGTGATAAGTGGCAAGCCTATTGCCAGTTGCCACCCGGGCACTTATCCAATCCCATGCAACGATGTTTTATCAGAAAACTGGAAAAACACATTTTTGAAATGCTCGATCCAGGATCGAACCCGGAACCTCATGCGCTCAATACCGCAACTGGATCGCTTAATAATAGAAGCGACTGTTTAGTCGCCTCTCTTGTTAAGCGATACGAACATACAAACTTCGGGTTATTTCAGTAGACTCTGATAACTTCGCTCGCTTCACCCGTGCAATGAGCGAAGTCACGGGAAATAATTAGCATGGCAACAGTACTTACTGGGTGAAGCCACACAGAAATAATGACATAACGCAAACTATTAGCAAGCTCCTTGAAGCCAACAGCGTGTGCCAGTGTTTCAGACGAGAGGGCCCCGAGTGTTGCCTCATTAGGACTTGGATGCTCCCGCCTCGAGCGACTACATCTAGTGATGGACTTGATATTAATATCGATATTATTTTTATATTCATATCAACACTTGAAACAAATAAATACATTGTGTAAAAACAAAACATGATCGATCCGAAAGAGGTATATAGGTAGGTCGATGACATTATAAAATAACTATTTTATTAAAATAAAAAAAAACATTTAAAAGTGCCTCATTTTAGTACTCAACTTGAGGAAATTTCCAAACCAAACAAATATTTTGAAAATTTAATTATTAATATCTATAAAATGTTTTTTTTTAAATTTTGCACTTGTAATGTTTCACAATTCATAATTTAAAACAATAATTATGACGGAGTTTCACCAAGTGCCGGAGACGGAGAGTATAAATTAGATAAAGTGATTACACATATATATGATTGTATTAAGATACCAAAAATACCTTTAAAAATCGGACAGAATTTTTTACACACTGTATAAATAAATAATTTTTTAGATATTCTTAACTACAAAATCTACAAAATCTAAAATATATTTATGAAAATTACCCCGTGTTGGTCTGGGCTCCCTTTAAAAAAAAGATCTGCCTGAGTTTTACATTGTCTCGCCCGCGTCTGGTAACATCGTCTTACCTATTTCTCTACAATAGCGTCAATGCTAGTCACTATCGTGTTTTGATTTAGAGAGCAAGGTAGCCAGTAAACTTAGGCATGTTGCTTTAAGGCCTCATCATAGAAATAGCTACGTACTAGTAACGTCTTTGGCGATAGACGAGTTTTCTTTTTCTATCAGAAGAGTCATCTGCTTGTTTGCTAATTATTTTTAGCTAATGTATAAAAAAATAAAGAAGTATAAAAAAATCATTATATTTTATATTTTCCATCGTCGGCACTTGGGAAAATTCCATTGTAATTAGACACTATTACTATTGCACATTACTAAGCGTCTTTAGGAAGTAATATGCTTAATTATTATTTTTACATATATTATTAATTTTACATCCTGAAGATGCTTTAAAAAGTGAAACCAGGCGAGTAAGATATCAAAAATATATGTTAGAAAGTGAAATTTAAGTACAAGTGCCATTGATAAGTGCAATAATAGTGTCCAATAAAAAATCATTACACTCCGTAAATTTCATTATTCCATTACGGGAGTCCAGAGGTTTAATTGCATTACAAGCCATTTTACTTGTATTTATTTACGTAACATTCATTAAGAGACGTACCCCGTAGCCTATGTTGTGATTAAAATTTTTCATGAATACAAACTGTGCAGTTTTTCGTCGTTTTTTTACGCAAAATAAAGTAAAAATCTATATGTAAAATTTAGATGTAGACAATTTTTATGAATACTTACACATGTTTACATACACAATTTTTCACATTTATGATATAAGTAGAATTCTTCATTCAATCGTAAAAGAGCTGTTCTAAATGCTCATGTATTTCATATAACTTCTTTCATTTTTACTCTAAAATAAGACGTGGGTAAAAATATCTAGTTTTGCAAATACTGTATACAGGCCATTCTTTGCAAAGTACTCGAAATTAAACACTTTGTTGTAAATGTCATTTTAATAAAAATACCTCTCTTATATACAACACTTAACTTTATTCCAAGATTATTTGAAAGTTAACAGTGAATTGATGAAAATCACCACTTATACTAGTTTCAACAAAACGAGGGCTTCTTTCCTTCTAAATTCATATTTTATAGAAGTTTTGGTAACTTTTGATTCACCATAATTTTTACATATAATTTTTACTTGTTATGAAATATATTGGCTCTACCGCCTCTGGTACTACCACCTTACCTATTCCTGCTGCAATAGCGTCAGTGATAGTCACTGTTGTGTTCCGGGTTGGAGGGTAAGGTAGCCGGTAAACTTATGCATGTGGCATTAGACCTCGCCACAAGATAGCAACGCACCATTGACATCTTTGATGTCTATAGGCGATGGTTGACCCTTTCCATCAGGAGACCCATCTGCTTGTTTGCTATCTTATAATATAAAAAATCAATTAGAACTACATTTTAGAAGGTTAAAACACATTTTAGCATAATATGAACTTTAGTTCTTTAAATAATACGATTCATACATATTTACGACTAAAATCACTTAAACCTAAATAAAGACTGAAAATAGCAAATAAAATGTTGTATATAAACTTTAGAAAATAGTGAGACATTTTAGAAATTTATCCATAGGTGTTGGCTTCCTCCAACTGCAGATCTTCGCTAGTATTATATTTTATTATTAATATTTTATTACCAATACTGCCACCTAGTTCGCAGAAATAAAATAATAACTTGTAGTATTTTAAATGCTATAGTAGAAGAAAGCGGAAAAGGCATACTTATATCTATCAAGTGTTGTAAAAAATGAATAAAAACTGTCTGATTGGCATGGTTTTTATCACAATGCATACATAATTGTATTGTTTCATACAAGTTTAGACTCTATTTACATAAACGTACGCACGCCTACGTACGTTACGATCGATATTTTATTTTTGAGTTGTAAAGGACCACCAAAAATGAAATTTATTTTTTAATGAAATAAGCATCAGAGTTCGTCAAAATTGATATCCGTATTTTATATAATTATCGACTGTGGAACAACACTAATTCTTGTATTTTATTCATATGTTTTTTATACGACAGCGACATGGCGTAGCCTGTTATGCAAACCTATCCTTTTTTCTTAGCATTATGAAGAAAGGAACAACCCATTTGCATTCTACCACAGCGCATCATATTTTATAAGCAACTGTCGTGAAGAACAAAATACGAAAGAATTCTTTTATATCCTCTGTGGCTATTTAAGGTATTTTATTTATACTTTACGTACTGTTTTTTTAAATTGAAGTCATATTACAAGATCTGGCTTCATTTAACCTTTTTTATCGAGTTTTCTAGTAAATTTAACGGAACGAAAGCTAAATATTGATATGTAAAGAATAAACCTTGCAACCCTTTTACAAATATCATAAGGATTGAAAAATATAAAATTTTGCAAAATTAAAGTATATATAGTATATAGGTAGTTAGTTTTTGTTATATAACATGCAATAGAAATTAATTAAATGAATATAAAACTTTACACACATACCTTGCATGGTAATGTGTGTAAAGTTTTATATTGATTGATACTGAGTTTGCCAGTTGACAGTCACTCTTTCGTTTCTAATTAAAGTTTGCGGTCAAATTTAACCTATAAATGAAATTTAGTTTAAGTCAAATTTACTTATTATTTGGACAGAAATTTAATGAAATTTAACAAGGTTGCCAGCCACGTCACTGTTCAACTATTTTTAATTAAATGGTATAAAAGTTACCTCACTGACTAATGCAAAAATTACACGTGAAAAATTTGTCATACAATTTAAAAAAAAAAAAAACTTGAGAGGTGTCAAGGGACACCCGGATGGAACGAAGTTCCTTTCGATTAATTAGTGAAGGAATTGTAATATTTTTTGTTATTAACAAATATAATATAATATAAACTTAATCAGTAGGCTCAATTTTCGTAATAATAATAGAAATGAAAATATCTGGCTTGCTTTCTATAAGAGAGAGAGAGAGAGACAGACACAGAAACATGCGCACGCCGCACAGCTTACAATAGCTTACTATAGCAAAAAGTGTCCTGACAACTTTTCGTAAGAATTTTTTCCGTCTAGCCCCCTTTCACAACGCGCGATAAGGAACTTCGTTCCAATAAATATCGGAAAAACTTTATTATTTTGTTGATATAACCAACAACCATTCGGGTTAAATATCGAAAATAAATTCAAAAAATGTAGAAACTGTCGATTTTTGGCAGTATGTATTTTTAACAAAAAATATTCTTAGTTATATAAAATATTTTTGTAATTTTAACGATTACAGCATGTTTAGTGTTTGATTTAATTGCCTTACGAGTATTGTTATTTTATTACGTCTTGTGTGTATATCATTTTATTTTACATCAATTGAATGGCGTTAATATAATAATTATATACCTCTTTTTTAGGGTTCCTTACTTCGATAGGAAAAAACAGAACCCTTATAGGATCATTTTATTGTTTGTCCGTCCATCAAGACCCTTTTTCTTAATAACGCGTGAAGGTATTAAGCTGAAATTTATATCAAATACTCAGGTCTCCGGTCCTTTAGAGCTGTTAAAAAATCAAACTTTAAACCAACGCAATCAAAAAATACAGCCATTTATGTCGCAAATTGCCGCAAACTTTTGAAACTTGCAAGAAAATCAAAATCTATAGGGTACTTCTCGTGAACTCAGTATCTTGAAATTTAGTACGAAACAACGTCTCATAGCAAAAATAAAAACGCGAAAACCGTAAATTTTTAGTTATATAATATAATAAAAATATTTTTGGAACGAAGTTCCTTACGGCAGGCTTGGAGGGGATAGGGATTTTGCTGCGCGACCGAACTGAAAAAAATGTGATAGTAAACCCGTAAGAAAGATGCGTGGAATAAAAGCGTTAAATGAGACGTGCGCAGGCGCGACAGTCGCGTACTCAAGCGAGTAGTGCCGTTTAGCCGAAGGAAGTTCGTTCCTACCTGGTGTCTCGTGACACCACATCATTTTTTAATAATTTTATAGTTGCTACCCCTTTCCTCATGAACGCTTAGAGGTATTAAAAATGAAATTCATATCAAATACTCAGGTCTACTAATATCGTTAAGCTGCAACAAAATCAAAGTTTGTACGGAACTCTCGGTGCGCGGGTCCAACTCGTACTTAAGCGGTTTTTTTCTCAACCATCTCTCTTATTTTGTAACGATATATGTACATCTAAGCGTGACACATTCTTAAAATTTCACTCGAAATTTTCGTATAATTATGTATCAATAATGAAATCGTCCTACACTTTTCATCGTCGGCACTTGGTAAAATTCCATTTTAATGTAATATTTTATCACTTAATATACTTGTACTGTTTCACAAAAAGGCAATAATAATTTATTTCCCACTGGTTGTCGCCTTGTGGTCTAGTGAATGTTCTAGTGAAGTAAATGAATAACAAATAAGTATTATTAGTCGCCTCTGTGGTCTAGTGGTCCAACGTTGCTGTTGATCACATAGGTCCCAGGTTCAATTCCCGTGTTGGGTACATAAAAAAAGTGTTTTTTTCAGTTTTCTGAGAAACACAAAGTTGCCCGGGATTGGAAAGTGCCCGGTTGGCGATAGGCTTGCCACCTATCACATTTGTGAGAACAAGTATCTTCGGCTAATCGTGGGTGCACTTGTTGTACCTCTACCTACTACTTCGGGGATACGGGCGTGAAGATTCTTTTTTTTTCGATTTCGCTTAGGTGGCGTCCATAAATAACGTGAGGTTTTTTTTTAATGTTTTGTCCCTCTCTCCCCCCCTGGTGAGATGTTGTGAGATTTTATTCTTCCCCCTCCCCCATCCCCCAATCTCACGTGAGATTTTTCAAAATGTGGGTTTTTTAAATATGTAAACGCGTTGCATTGTTATTGTGCAAAGAAAAAATGCTTCGTGCTTTTATTATATTTAGTATTTGGTGTAAAACATATATGGTGGTTTGACAGTCAGTAGTAATGTATAACGTCGAAGTATTCTGTGAGCGGGTTAAAAGCAAGCACGTTTGAATATTACTAATGACTTAAGCACGTACGTTCAGACGAACTTAGATAAGTTATTTGGTAAGTTGGTAACGCTGAAGATGTTACCGTAAATTACAATTAGAGTTACTTTATTTCGCGCTTCGCTGCGTAATATATTATTTAGCGTAACGGCTATAAGATCTCTTTAATGGTTTAACCGAGTATAATATTGCATACAGTTGTAGTCATAAAAGAGGTACTTTTTTGGAGATTTTAGTAAGGTACAATTTATTACTGTGTAAGTAATGAAAATCGTCTTTTTGCGAATTGATAACAAAACCTTGAAGTTATTTCTTTAAGGAATGTATAGAATGTCGCAAGACAATAACAAGAGCCCTATTTTTTTCTGACTTTATATTTTAATGTTTGAACAGATGAAGTCTAGACGCTAGACTATTCAGCTTAAATCATTTTTTATAGAAAAAGGGAGCAAACGGTCAGGAGGTTCTCACCTAATGTTAAGTAATCACCGGCGTCTATGGACAACTACAGTATCAGAAGACTTGCAATTGCGTTGCCAGCCTTCTAAGAAAGAGTAAGCTCTTTTCTTGAATGCCTCTAAGTCGTACCCGTTCGGAAAAACCCCTGCAGGTAATCGGTTCCAGAGTAGTGCAAGATAAAAGTGAGAGATTAGATATAACATTAGATGCCGGGTTCGACGCGGGTCATGCCAAAGTATTTTTTAAGAAAGCGCTTACTTTCCTCTTAATTTGAAAGGCATTGATAACTTAGCTTCTAACTTAACTAAGGCATAGATTAACTCTTTTCTTTCTTTTTATTTTGTTTTAATTTTTTTATATATACTTTATTATTTTAATCATAGTTTTAAGATATAACACGCTTGTACACTGTGTTCTACTTATATTTGTGCATTCTCGCTTCTCGGGTCTGCTGTTAGACATCTCTTTAAGAGATATAAGCTCGTCGTTTGTAAATCTATATATATAAAAGAAAGTCGTGTTAGTTACTCCACTTATAACTCAAGAACGGCTGAACCGATTTAGCTGAAAATTGGCAGGGAGGTAGTTTAGAGCCAGGAGAAGGACATAGGATATTTTAGAATTTTTTCCACGCGAACGAAGTCGCGGGCACAGCTAGTATTTTATATAAAATATTTTGTGTAAAATAAACTGTTAAATGAATAAAAAATAAGTATTATTAGTCACTTCTGTGGTCTAGTGGTCCAGCGTTTGCGTTGACCACATGAGGGCCCGGGTTCGATTTCCGGGTCGGACACTTAGAATAAGTGTCTTTTCAGTTTTCTGAGAAATACTAAGTTGCCCGGGATTGGTAAGTGCCCGGTTGGCGATAGGCTTGCCACCTATCACATTAGTGGGACCAAGTATCTTCGGCTAATCGTGGGTGCACTTGTTGTACCTCTGCCTACGCCTTCGGGGATACGGGCGTGAAAATACTTAGATTTTTCGACGTTTTTCTCGAAAGTACATAACTTTTTTAACTTAATAAAACTGCAGCAACCCATTTCCTATTTTCTTATATCTCAGGATCAGATCTTCACCAAATTCAAACGGGATCCCAGCATCAGATCTTCACCAAATTCAAACAGGAGGATATCCTGTTTCCCGCAAACAAAAGAAACCAAATGACCAAGGTCTGTGGTAACAAATATAAAAAAAAACATATACCCGCATTGATAACCTCAGAAATTAAACACACTCTCTTTAAATATTCACGGGACAAATTATACTTATTGATCTAACCCCAAAGTAAGAAAATTATTTGCGTTAGTCAACAACAACATATAAATACTAGAATATCCATACTTCCATACTAATATTATAAATGTGAAAGTCTGTCTGTCTGTTACGCTTTCATGGCTAAACCGCTGGACCGATTTTCATGAAATTTGGCATGGAAATAGTTGAATATCTGTGGTCAAATATAGGCTAATTTTTTTTTTCAAAAATCAACCCCTAAAAGGCCTAAATAGGGGATAAAATTTATATGAAAAACTATTTAGACGACATGCTAATTTACTCGCGGGCGCAGCTGCGCAGGTCAGCTAGTATTTAATATAAATACCCAAACCCAGATATACAAAAATTTTTGCTCATCATACAAATGCTTTTACAATATATCGATGAGTCCTATGTAAGTTGTAAACTAAAAAATGCGATTTTTGTATATTTTATATTTTTTTTACATTATAAGATAGCAAACAAGTTAATTTAAATTTAAACAACGAGTTAATCATCGCTTATAGACACCAAAAATGATTTTTTTTCATATAGTATAACATAGCAAACAAACAGATGGGTCTCCTGATGGAAATAGTCAACCATCGCCTATAGGCACCAAAGATGTCAATGGTGCGATGCTATATTATAGCGAGATCTAATGCCACATGGATAAGCTTACCGGCTACCTTACCCTCTAAACCGGAACACGACAGCGAAAGGCACTGACGCTATTGCGGCAGGAATAAGCAAGGCGGTGGTACCAAACCCGGGCGAGACAATGTAGAACTCTACTACCTAGTAAAGTGATTTTGAAAATGACTAAATATTTATAGATTTTTTAATAATTTGAAGAACACAACCGAAATTTCTATTAGAAGTTGGATTTTTCCAATAGAAATTTCATTTTTATTTTTCGTGTTACTAAAAGATCTGTTAAAGTGGAGCCATTTTCTTAAATAAAACAAAAATCGCATTTTTTAAGTTACGACATTTTACAAAGGACCTGTCGATATTATACATGGATTAAATGGATACGCCTTTCAAGGCAATTTCTTAGGATGTCAATATCATTTGCATTTACACATAGAAATACAGAGTTATAATACTTACCGATGAAATAAAATCACTCCAGGGGTATTCCATAAGGCTTAGCTTTTTATTCTACATGATAAAATAGTACAATATGTCATATTTCTATTGTTTTACAATATATCTACAAGCGTTTGATATTTCCATAAATTTGCTCATATGAACTACGCAATTTACGCCCAACGCCATGTCTTTAAATATTTGTGTTACGATAATGTTATCTATACAGTATTATATCTTCATACAAACGGGTGGAACGCGAGTTATACCTACACGCTCGGAGTTCGGCATGCACTCGGTACACAGCAGACTGAGGGTTGTACCGCAGTGTCGAACGGCCGATGTGACAGCACAGGCAAATGTAGTTAATATATTAAGCGGGCAGCCCTATCGCATTTTACGTACAGCATGGCGCGGCCGGTTGTAGGTATTTATTTCAAGGACAGGGCCGAGTCGAAATACTGGTAGATAACATTACCGTGTTTGTGTGGTCTGTGATATTATAGTACGTTTCCGTTAATAATGTAGTGAGTCATCGTTATCCACTAGCTCATTAACCAATCGAATCAATCAAAATCTAATGATTAATTTGATTGGTTAATGGGCCAGCGGTTAACTCTCTCACTCCATTCTTAACGTGAACGTACTATAGCAGACCCGCACAGCTTTGCCCGCAAATATAAACGTCATAAATATCTTTCATGCAATATTATTATTATATATGGATCTTAAGTCTGTTTGCGTTCAGGAATTTTGAGTGGCAGGTGCTGTTAAACTTTTGACAAATTACTGAAGGGCTGCAAGAGATTTAAGAAAATTGGATCTGGCAAATTATACTAGAGAATTTATGCGTGCTACAGTGAATAATGTGAGGTTTACAGGCTAGAATTTGAGTGATTAAATGGAAGATGTTATTGAAAGAAAACATATAATTAATAAGAAAAATGCTAATTTGTTTAAAGGTGGGCTTTTTCCTTAATTAGTTATATCTAAGAAACTTTGTAAGACACACAGAAAAAGTAAACTCTGTTGATATTATTGAAAAACAGTTATAATAAGGATCATATTTAAAATGTATTAAAAGGTTTTTTCGAGAATCCAAAAATCTCAGAAGCATCTCGAAGTTTCGCGGGTGGTGTGTTACCATCCTTAGGCTTTGGATGACCATGTAAACCTGTTGGTACCGGTTATTGCCAGAATTAGCAATAACCGTTATTAAGTCGGTAAAATATGATGATGGGGATCACAACTCATCTCGCTAAGTGACAAATTGGTGAATCTTGGTGAACTGAGTGAAGTGAGTCGAATTTTTAAAGACCTTCCTTTAAAAATTCGACTCACTTTGCATTCTACGCTTTGCTATGTTCAACAACAACAAAAAATGTTATTGTTGTTGTTGTTGTTGACGATTTTTTTTTTCATTCTTTTAAACGGCATAAAATATACTTTTAGAGTGAGCAAAACCGAACCCCAAATAGGACCCGGCTCCTTTGAAGAATAAGCCAACGCCGTTCTCCCAGGCAGGTCATAAAAGGCGACAATTGGCTATGCGAGTAACTACTATCGTGGCTACTATTTTTTTTATATCATAAGATAGCAAACAAGCAGATGTGTCTCCTGATGGAAAGAGTCAACCATCGCCTATAGACACCAAATGTGTTAATGGTGCATTGCTATCTCGTGGCGAGGTCTAATGCCACATGCATAAGTTTACCGGCTACCTTACTCTCCAAACCGGCAGCGACAAGCACTGACGCTATTGCGGCAGGAATAGTTAAGGCGGTGGTACCAGAACCGGGTGAGAGAATGCAGAACTCTACCACCTAGTAGCCACGATGGTAGTGACTCCTACATCCAATCGATCACCTATTACGACATACCTGGCAGAACGGCAGTTAGCCTATTCTTCAAAGTAGCCTGGGACCAACACGGAGAAGTTGGTTAGAAGCTGTTCCTTTCACAACAGCATTAATGCTTGTCATCGCAGTTTCACTCAACTAGATGGTAGAGTCCTGCCGAGGTATTTAGTACCATCGCCTTATCTATATCTGCCGCAATAGCGTCAGTGCTTGTCCCTGTCGTATATCGGTTTGGAGGGTAAGGCAGCCAGCTAAACTTATGGATGTGGGATTAGACGTCGCCACAAGATAGCAATGTACCATTAACAAGCTTGACCTCTAAAGGCAATTGTTCACTCTTTCCTTCATGCCTAAGATAGCAAACAAGAAGATGGGTCTCCCATCTGCTTGTTTGCTACCTTATGATATAAAAAATATAGGTATATTCTAATTTGCGATTATAAATTGATATTATATTTGGAAGCCCTGCTCTTGTAGACTTCTGACACATCTCTTCCAATTTCAGTACCTACTACCGCCTTACATATCCTTTTACAACAGCATTAATGCTTGCCATCGTAGTGTTCCAGTTCGGAAAGCATATAGATAGGTAAATTTATGCATTTAAACCGGTTATTTGCTATAAAAGAGTTATTGTCGATCACATCAATGTGATGAGCCAGTGCTTTGCATTGGCCTTAGGAGTAGCTCGCATAAAAATGGAGCTATTTTGGTTGAGTGGTTAGCAACCCTGACTACGCAAGCAACGGGGTTCGGGTTCGATCCACGACGGGGACAAGTACTTGTATGATGAGCATAAATGTTTGTATTTCCGAGTTTGGGTGTTTATTATGTACATAAAAGTATGTATATAAAAGTATATATTTGGGTGTTTATTATATATGTATTTCTATATATTAGTATCGTTAACACCCATAACACAAGCAAATAATTTGCTTACTTTGGGGTTAGATCAGTCAGTGTAATTTGTCCCGCGAATATTTATTTACTTATTTATGACCAAGTATAGTTAATATAAAGGTAACTCGACAGTAGGTTATAATTGTTATCTTAAAGGTATTTAAGCCATTTCCCTTAGTGTTTTACATTTTATATATCATAGGATAGCAAACAAGCAGATAGCTCCCCTGATGGATAAAGACACCTATGGGAATAGGTGTCTCTTGCCAGCCGGGAGTTATTAGGGGACATAGCGAAACGCCTCTGTGGTCTAGAGGTCCAGCGTTGGCGTTGACCACATGAGGTCCCGGGTTCGATTCCCGGGTCGGGCACTTTAAAAAAAGTGTTTTTTCAGTTTTCTGAGAAACACAAAGTTGCCCGGGATTGGAAAGTGTCCGGTTGGCGATAGGCTTGCCACCTATCACATTTGTGGGACCAAGTATCTTCGGCTAATCGTGGGTGCACTTGTTGTACCTCTGCCTACCCGTTCGGGGATATGGGCGTGAAGATACTTTTTTATAGCGAAACTATAAGGGTTCATAGTTTACTTAGGAACCCTAAAAACGGCAAAAAAATCACGTTTGTTGCATGGGAGTCCCCTCAAATGTTTATTTTATTTTATTTAGACTTAACTGTGTTAATGTGTAACTAAATATTCTGTGAGTATTTCAAGCATCTACCAGTTGTCATTATTAACATCATGAAAATATATGCAAAAATATCACGTTTGATGTATGAGAGTTCCCTTGTATATATTTGTTTTATTCTGTTTTTAGTATTTGTTGTTAATTCAACAGTAATTTTCTTTTTACGAGTTTTACCTTTATAACAGCTGCTGGATCGAAAGTGCAACTACATACTAATTTTCTCATTTTCAATTTTTTAAAACAAAATATTAATCTCGGATGATTTTTGTCAAAACAATGAAAATATGTTTTTTTTACTTCCCGCTATGTATAGATAAAGAAGTTACTGATTTTGCCCCGATTTTCGAACACCTGGAACACCACGTTTTGAGGTCATAGGAATCTTTTCCGACTATTTGTACAATAAGATCAGTATGTGTGTGTGTGTGTGTGTTTATGTGTGTATGTGTGTACATCATCTGTGAAAATTTTAACTGTCTATCACAGTGAGTTACAGTATGGTGACAGATGGACAGATAGACAGACAGATATACGAACGGACTGTGAAATCTCAGTCATAGGGTTTTGTTTTTCCCTTTTATCTAACCTTAAAAATTAATATAAAATAATTCATAAAGAGTTAGCGTCTCCATTAAAATTTTACTTCTTGCATCTATAACTTTTGCAACATCTGAAACTCCTACCGAGTCATTAGTAGCGTAACTGATTACACTCATTCGTGAGACGTGTAATATCGTAATGTATTACACTGGATATGTAAAATAGAAATGAGGAACAGGATATTTAATTATTTATTTATTACAAACTGTGATCGGTAGCTCGCCACGTAACTACGTTTAACTTTGAATTTCATGGTAAAAATGCGATACTACAAAAAAAAAATACGTAGGAGTTGAGTCTGTCTGTCTGCATTTAGAACTATCTTTATTTGCCATAGACTGTCTGTATTTCAAATTTCATCTAGATTTGATTAGATATTTTTGTCTAAAAAAATTAACCGATGAATTAAAATATCTGATAAATGAATGATCTAACGAAATTATGCACTTTTTTCGTACCATTACTTAGCAAAGAAGGGTACACTGCATGTGTACGAAAAACTATTCTGACAGTCACAAATACAATTTCAAAATGCAAAATGGATTTCAGAATGCCGATTTTCAAAATTCGTGATGTAACACCTCCGATTTATCGTTCATCCTATTTTTACCGCTCCAGAAGTTCAACATTACTATTTGTTATAATAACTATTATCAAAATAAACAAAAAAAACAAAGAAAAATTTCGAAAAACGAAATTCTAATAACATCGGGTTTTGGAAATTATCAGATTATATTTTATTCGTTACTCTTATATCATTTTTTCGCCGTGTTGGTCCCGGCCTCCTTTGAAGAATAGGCCAACTGCCTTTCTGCCACGCAGGCCGTAAAAGGCGACCCATTCGCTATCAAATCACTACCATCGTGGCTACCAGGTGGTAGAGTTCTGCATTGTCTCGCCCGGGTCTGGTACCACCGCCTTACCTATTCCTGCCGCAATAGCGTCAGTGCTTGTCGCTGTCGTGTTCCGGTTTAGAGGGTAAGGTAGCCGGTAAACTTATGCATGTGGCATTAGACCTCGCCACAAGATAGCTTCCTAACAGTTTGAGTTAATTTAATTTAGACTTAACGCTACATACTTCTACAAAGAGGCGTGTAATTAATGTTTAATTCTAAAATAGAAAATTAAAAAAATATCATCACATTACTCCCTTACGAGGAAGGTAGAGTGAAGCAAAGTTCATCACGGTTCACCGGTTTCTCGTACGGCGAGATGGATGAGTTATCCTTTTTCCGCATTTTAGCGACCTGATTTTTTTATATCGTTAAATAGCAAACAAGCATAAAGCTCTCCTGATGGAAAAAGAAACTAGTGACTTTAGACTCCAAAAATGTTGATGGTGCGTTGCTATCCGTACGGTGGGATAGCAATGTCACATGCATAAGTTTACCGGCTACCTTACCCTCCAAACCGGAACACGACAGCGACTAGCACTGACGCTATTGCGGCAGGAATAGGTAAGGCGGTGGTACCAGACCCGGTCGAGCCGATACAGAACTCTACCATCTAGTAGTCACGATGATAGTGACGCACTTAGCCACTCGGTCACCTTTTACGACCTGCCTGGCAGAACGGCAGTTGGTCTATTCTTCAAAGGAACCCGGGACCAACACAGGGAAGAAAAACTCTGAACTTGCGGAACTCTACCGCGTAGAAATCACGACGGTAGTGACACGTATATCGGGCGCCTTTGACGACCTGTCTGACAGAATGGCAGTTAATCTATTTTTCAAAAGAGCCCTACCTATTTCTTACCACCGTTACCGCCTTACCCATTCCTGCCACAATACCGTCAATGTTTGTCATTGTCGTGTTCCAGTTTGGAGGGTAAGGTAGCCGATAGACTTATGCATGTGACATTGCTATCCCACCGCACGGATAGCAACGCACCATTAACATCTTTGGAGTCTAAAGGCGATAAATTCTCTTTCCATCAGGATAGCTTTATGCTCGTTTGCTATTTATGACATAAAAAAAATCCCGGCTTTAGGGAGACGGTCGCAGGTTCAAATCCCGCGTGTCGATATTTTTCTTTGTTGTTTTTAAGGTTTTTTTTTCTAAAAAAATCAGGTTGTTAAAATGTGGCAAAAAGGATAACTCATCCATCTCGTCATACGAGAAACCGGTGAACCGTGATGAACTTTGCTTACTCTACCTTCCTCGTAAGGGAGTTTCGCCGTGTTGGTCCCGGCCTCCTTTGTAGAATAGGCCAACTGCCGTTCAGCCAGGCAGGTCGTAAAAGGCGACCGATTGGCTATTGAGTCACTACCATCGTGACTACTAAGTGGTAGAGTTCTGCATTGTCTCGCCCGGGTCTGGTACCACCGCCTTACCTATTCCTGCCGCAATAGCGTCAGTGATTGTCGTTGTCGTGTTCCGGTTTGGAGGGTAAGGTAGCCGGTAAACTTATGCATGTGGCATTAGACCTCGCCACAAGATAGCAACGCACCATTAACATCTTTGGTGTCTATAGGCGATGGTTGACTCTTTCCATCAGGAGACCCATCTGCTTGTTTGCTATCTTATGATATAAAAAAAAAGGGAGTAATGTGATGATATTTTTTTAATTTTCTATTTTAGAATTAAACATTAATTACACGCCTCTTTGTAGAAGTATGTAGCGTTAAGTCTAAATTAAATTAACTCAAACTGTTAGGAAGTTACACGAACAACAGTAACGACATTAGCACCTTTAACTTTCTTCAACTAATTGTTGCCCAATTTGCTCAGTAATAATTGGTTGAAAGACTTTCACTAATGGGATATATTCTTATGTAACTTGCAACTTTACTTACTTAAGCTAATATACTTAAAAAAACTACGGTTTAGGTGGTAATAGGCTTAAGTAACAATAAAGACAATATTGATCAATATGCATATTCGAAATTAGTGTATTTTTATTCATCGAATTAACTGGGTTTCAAGTCAATGGATCCCTTTTTTGTTGCATAAAACATTTAACTTTATTTCTCAAATAACTTAGGCAGTTGGTCCTGGCTTATGGGCGAGGAGGATGTCAAATGAGAGTTAAAGTTATGTGGACAAAAAGTCCACGCTTAGACTGTCTCCTGTGACACCGAACCTCGGCTTAGAACAGTATCCCGGTGTCAAGTTTCGATTTTATTTTTATCCATCCGTGTTTAAAGTGACCTCGAAAAAAACGATTTTTAAAGTGACCTCGAAAAAAACGATTTTACCGATTTTTTTTGAGCTTTTTTAATTTACAAAATCCAACGAATTTAGGCTAATTATTATTAAATTTCCGGAAGTCTAAATTTGTTTTTTTATAAGATGAGCTGACAGACGAGCGAATAGGTTATCTGATCCCTGCCACAATAATAGCAACGATAGCAACGCATTTATAAACATCATATATTTATAGAAAATGGTTCTTTAACAAAATAGCCATTTTTATACATCATTAGATAGTAAATAAGCAGATGGCTCTTCTTATGGAAAAAGACATCACTGTCTATAGACACCAAAGATGTTAATAGTGCGTTGCTATCCGTGTAGCAGGATGGCCATACTACATACATAATTTTACCGGCTACCTTAATCCCTAAACCAAAACGCGACGATGAAAAGAATTGACGCTATTGCGGCAGGAATAGGTAAGGTACCAAATGCCCAGGCATGGCGTTGCGGAACTCCTCCACGTAATAGACACGATGGTAGTGTAACGTATAGCCAATCAGTTGCCTCTTACGACCTGTCTGGTAGAGCGGCAGCTGGTCTGTTTTTTAAAGAAGCCTAGACTAATTTAAACGCCCGAGTTTGCACTAGCGGTCATTTAGACCAACTGCTTAAGTTCATTTCAACAATAAACTATCTGCTTCTTTGATATCTTAGAATATAAAAATGTGTTTAAGGCATCCACTTACATTTATTTGCATCGACATCTTCGGTTATCTTGAAAGAAAATGACGTTCCAACAAGAAAGCAATTGCTTCCTTACGCTAAGATTTAAAAAAAATAAAAAAATCATGTCTAATACCTTTAAACGAGGAATTCTTGTATATATATATATATATATATATATATATATATATATATATATATATATATATATATATATATATATATATATATATATATATATATATATATATATATATATCTCGGAATCGGCTCCAATGATTTTCATGAAAGTCACAAATTAGGGGTTTTTCGGATCAAGGAATCGATTTATCAAGGTTCCAGGTCCAAGAAAAGCTCGGTTCCCAAGATATGGGTACCTATATGAAAAACCGAGCAAAGCTCAATCAACCAGATATTATATCTTAAACTACCTTATATAACAAAAAAAACAAGTATATATCCATCACATAATCCTGCCATTTTATTTTATTTATTCGTCCGTAAACAATTCTCTAAGTCCACATTATAGCATACGTGTCCGTTTACCAAAGTATCCCCGCCATTGACGCAGTCGACAAAGCCCATCCTTTTTACTTTTTATGTCGGGTCCATAAGTGACTTATCTTTGCTAAGCTCTTATCTAAAAATAGAAGTACTTCCGCATATTTTTTTTCACTTAAACATACAGTAGTGTAATCTATATCACTATCATTACACAGTATAAAACAAAGTCGCTTTCTCTGTCTGTCCCTATGTCCTTATGTCCCTATGTACGCTTAAATCTTTAAAACTACGCAACGGACTTTGATGCGGTTTTTTTTAATAGATAGATTGATTTTTGAGGAAGGTTTTAATGTATAAACCTTTCCGATATTCCCACGAGAACAAAAGCTGCGCGGGTGAAACCGCGGGCAGGTCGCTAGTATAGTATAAAACGAAGTCGCTTTCTCTGTCTGTCCCTATGTCCCTATGTATGCTTAAATCTTTAAAGCTACATAACGGATTTTGCTGCGAGTTTTTTAATAGACAGACTGAATCTTGAGGAAGGTTTTAGTATATAAAGTTTTCTGATATTCTCACGGGAACAAAAGATACGCGGGTGAAACCGCGGGTAGGTCGCTAGTCCATACTTCCATACTAATATTATAAATTCGAAAGACTGTCTGTCTGTCTGTCTGTTACGCTTTCACGGCTAAACGGCTGGAACGATTTTCCTGAAATTTGTACTGGTATGGAAGTAGTTGAAGAGCCGCAGTCAAACATTAATTTTATAGGCTATTAAATAGGCATATTAAATAGGCTATTTTTTTTTAAATTATCCCTTAAAGGGTTGAAATAACGGATGAAATTTGTATGAAAAGCTATCTTGACGATATGCTAGTATTATATAAAAAGAAAAGTCCTGGCTGATTGACATATCAATACCAAGCTAAAGTAGCTCAAAACAGACTTACTTGCAAATATTTGAATTCAAGCAAAAATGTGTAACTGCAGTATTTTATGTCTCTCCGAATTTGTGAGTATTCTGTAATGAATAGGAAAAATTTTTAATTTAATAGATTAAAAGTATTAATACCCACCCACCATAAATATGTAAAATTTTATTGTTAATATTAATTAGGCTGTTTTAATAATGCAACAATATGTACTTACCGTTTTAACCTTGAAACACGACCTATTCGCACGCACCGAACCCGAGAATCTAATTTATTTTCGAGCAAAATGCATAGCGTAGATAACGACTCATGATTCCTATAGATGTAGTTGAATGTATTTGTGAGAGTTATTGTTGTTTGTTTATTTCGCCTAGGAAGTAATGCTCGTCCAGTAAGTAATAAATCAATATATGAAATTTTATTATTTAATTGTGAAACGTTATGGTATAGTCGCAATATCAATGTTTAGCTCGTTTTAAATTAAAAACGACCAATAAAAATATGCACCTAATTGTTAGAAAACGTTCATAATAATTAAAAAAACACTATTTTTATCTTTTTAGAATATTAGAAGTAAGAGACTAACCGATTGTACTATAAGTAGGCGCGACGTTGTGGGACTTACAACAAGGTGAAGAGCGATGTAATGGGAATGCAGGCAAGACGTCTGTATAGGAGCGACATTATGGGAAGCGACGTTAAGGGAACAATTCCCTAAATTTACTTTTTCATTTTTACAATCAAACTAGCTGATGACTGATGATCTGATGAAATCGGTTTACTAGTTTAGAAATCTATCACGGACAAACAACTTGAAACGTACTTTATGTATATTAACCGCCCTGTTAGTCGAGTGGTTAGCGACTGGCTACGCAATCAATGGGGTACTGGTTCGATTCCCGGCAGGGACGGGCATTTGTGTGATGAGCACGGATGTTTGTATTTCTGGATGTGGGTGTTTATTAAATATATTAAAGTATTTATATATGTATTTCTATGTATTAGTATCGTTGACTAACAGCCATAACACAAGCAAATAATTTGCTTACTTTGGGGTTAGATCAATTCGTGTAATTTGTCCAGTGATATTTATTATTATTAAGATATTATTTTAAAATGCTTGTATTCACTCTTAAATTTCCCCAAAAAAACGCAAATATTTTAAACTGGAAAAAAACCAAGTCGAGTAAACAACCGCATCCTTCTTGATATCATAGTCACGTCTGTGTCTGTAGACATATTAGAGCCCACATTTTGTATTAAGGCGAGGTATTTCGACGCGCGTCAATTCTATAGGAAATGGGTGGCGCGGTATGTTTTGAAACCGCTGAGAAACGTGTCAATTTTCGGATAAATAAATATAGGATATCAGCTGAAAACCAAAATTTAGCACATTCTTTTTTGTATTCACAACTAAATATCACCATATAAAAATCATGTGGAAGATTAGAAATATTTTTAACAAATTATTTGTTTTAGAGATTTTTTAGCCTATTTTTGGAATTTTATATGATCGAGTAAAGTACATTTTATCATGTAATAAGTTAGCACATTCCTTAGATAATATCTTCAGGTATATCGAGTAGTAAAATTGTTATTTAACAATCAATACAAAAAAAACGTGATTTACAAACCAGTTTTTTCCCGTTTGTCGCGATGCCTCGCCTTAACATTGTAATATTTGAAATATTATTTAAGATTAACATGTTTGATAGGGAAAAACTATCTATATATATCTATAAATAATTACACACTGGTTGATAATACATACATATATCTTCACGTCAGATCCCTTACGGGGAAGGCAGAGAGAACCGAGTGCCATACATCACGATCCTTGCAGGCTTGTCTCGCTTCCTGCACATTCACGCCGGGTGCGATGACTCTTGACACCACCTTCAATCAATCTGATCATGGTATGTCAATCTTGTACTTCCCCGATAAGTCTACATCTTTCCAAATTCGCATTGATTAATAATAATAATAAAGAACTTTATTTCAAACAGTTTGTCCATAAAAATGTTAGTAAGTTTTTTTTCCTTAATAACTATGTTAGTAATTTTTATATTAAATAATGAAATATATTCTAAATTATTTTATTTTACCCATGATAACCCCTATCCAATGCGTTTGCATAAGGCAATCATAATTTTATAGAATAATGTTGTTACTTCATTTATTTATTGGTTTGTACTAGGTTAGTAAAAGGCTGTGCATACTGAAGGAAGATGTTCAGTACTGGATTTTGATTTAAATGTAAAATAAAAAAAAGTATCTTCACGCCCACATCCCCGAAGGGGTAGGCAGAGGTACAACAAGTGAACCGAAGATACTTGATCCCACAAATATGATAGGTAACAAGCCTATCGCCAAACGGGCACTTTCCAATCCCGGGCAACTTTGCGTTTCTCAGAAAACTGAAAAAACACTTTTTCTATGTGCCCGACCCGGGAATCGAACCCGGAACCTCATATGGTCAACGCCAACGCTGGACCACTAGACTACAGAGGCGATAAATGTAAAATATGTACTTAAATTGTAATCTAATTATCTAATAAAAATATTTAGTAGGGACCCTGCGATATATCGAAATTTATTGGTCGATTTCCGCACGGCACATGTCAGTCTGATTACCCTTGCGGCGGTAATTACAAATTTTCAACATACTGCACTAATTTCTTTGGGTTTTACAATGTTATTGGACAATATTCTCTTTTTATATTTTTACTAGCAGTTGCCGCGTTTGTCCGCGCGGACTTCGTTTACTCCGCACAGCTCCTCCTCCTTAGGTGATGGCGTGATAATGTTGCCTATATGTTGACCCGACCTGTTAGTAATATTCATGCAAAATTTGAAGTAAATCCATGCAGTACTTTTGAGTTTACCCCGGACATACATTGACTTTCCTACGATTTTATTATATGTTTAGATTGGCTATATATTATCAATAACTAATCTTTCAATATGTACATTTTTTATCAGTAAACCACAGGTTGACGTTGAGTTTTAAAGCACTGATACGGAGTGTATTAAAAGTCAACGTCAAGCTGGAACGGGGTAATAGCCTAGGCTATGTGAGTTCTGTTGAAAATAAGAAAAAAGTCCTGGTCGATTAGTTCAGAAATAACTTATTTCCTATTCTATGATATAAAATACAAACTATCAAAACCGCGTACTTAAACTAGCAAAGTACACTAATATTAAAACACTACAGAACAAACTATTATTCAATAAGTTTCACAGCACCTGCCTCATATACCTAACGACGGAGGCGGTTAGTTCAAGTTTTTCGAGCCGCTGAAGTTCAGACATTAACAAATGTTGCGCATTCCTTCCGCTACGTCGAGTGAAATTTATTTTGGTGGTGTAAGGCATTAGTACGCAGTACAGCACCCATTTTGTTGAATACATATAATACATACCTACGCGTTCTATTTTAGGCCACAGCTTACCATCAAGAGATCGTGGTCAAGCGCTTGCCTATCGATATTACAAAAAATACATACTTGAAAAATTTCATAAGTCCCCTTGTGGCCGCGTTATGGCAAGTGTACCAAAAATCCTTTCTTTTATATCATAAGATAGCAAACAAGCAAATAGATCTTCTGATGGGATATCATCGCCTATAGATACCTAAGTTGTTAATGGTGCGTTACTATCTTTTAGCGAGATCTATCGCCACATTCATAGGTTTACCGGCTATCTTACCCGCCCAACCGGAATACGACAGCGACAAACACAGACGCTATTGCCACAGAAATAGGTTAGGTGGTGGTACCAGACTCGGGCGAGACAATGCAGAACCTAGCCATGATTCTGGTGAATCGCATAGCCAATCAGTCGCCTCTTACGATCTGCCTGGCAGAACAACAGTTGGTCTATTCTTCACAGATATATTAAAACTTTATCGAACCCTTTGATTAAACTCGAGAACGCATGATCTGAGTCAAAGAGACTCTCTAGACTAGAGCTGAATTGGAAGTCAGTTTCCTGGAATAGCACATAAGCTGTTATTTATGCCAGAAAATTGAGTTTTTCTCGCGGGATTCACCGAAAACTTATAACGCAGCGAGCTGTTCGGTGTAGCTAATAAGTAATAAAAACTTGTGGTTAGCTGAATTTTTGTATTCAATTGTCATAAATATGTTTTTAATTAAGAATAAGAATTTATTTATTTGAGACGAACACCATTCTAAGCAAGTAAAAATAGTTTAAAAAAACGGTTACAATATTGATACTTTTGAAGTTATAAACACTTATTAAAAAAAAGGAGAAACAAAGATAAAAAAATAAAATAAAATAAAATAAATAATGGTGGTGCACCGTCTCAAAATGGCAATACCACTCAGCTATGTTGGCATTGTGTATTAACATCAACGCTGAGGTAGCCAGTTACGCGGAATATTTAAGGCAGCAATAGTTTGGGCGTTTGTTTTCACTCCGTAGCCTACACATATATAAAAATATTTAATATAGACTATAGAATAATATGGAGTACAACACGTACAATAACATATAACAAATACATATAAGTTATGGATAAATCTAATAAACGTAAAATATATATATATATATATATATATATATATATATATATATATATATATATATATATATATATATATATATATATATATATATATATATATATATATATATATTATCACTTAAATGTCAGTACCGTGTCATGTCAATTTCTAGAATTTATTTATAAATTGTTAGTTTTTTTGTCGTAATAAATGATTTAAACTAATTACCCATAAATTCTAATGTTTACGACAAAAAAAACTAACAATTTATAAATAAATTCTAGAAATGGACATGACACGGTACTGACATTTAAGTGATATATTGTAAGTTTTCTGTAAGTGGCAAGTTATATTATATGAAAATAATGTTGAAATATGTTTATAATTTTCCAATAAGCATTTCCAATTTTCATAAATTAATTATTAATTAATGACCTGTGAGAACAAACAATACAGGACATTGAATATCACAGTTAGAACGGAATCACCCATATATATATATATATATATATATATATATATATATATATATATATATATATATATATATATATATATATATATATATATATATATATATATATATATATATAGAACTGAAGTAACTAAAAGTTGAATAACTAGTTAATGGTTGGCCAAATCTTAGATTGAAAACCCTGGTCTGTGATACCAGCGCCACCATTGTCATATGTGAAATTAACGTCATCAATGGCGGGTTAACGAAATGGAACATGACTTTTACTAAGCATTGCTTCTCTAATGCATAGTACATGAAACTCTTTGCTAGTGACAAACAAAAGTTGTTTTAGTTATTTTTAGTAGTTTTAGTTAATTTTAGTTGTTTTAGCCTTCTATCAGATCTAACATGGGGAGTGTTACGAGGAACTGTTTAGATGAATTCATGCTGCAGAATTTCACCAACAGACATTACGATAAAATTTAAAATTTCGTCTTCTCCATCTCGATATCTGGAAATCCACAATTGCGCGATTCTCGAGGCACTTTTTTCCTGCACTACTCCTCTGTGGAACCTATTAGTGGTTTTTCCGAACATCCGTTCGGCTTACGACTTAGGGACTTTTTTTATGGAATAGGGAGCAAACGGGCAAGAGGCTCACCTGATGGTAAGTGATCACCGCCGCCCATGAACAGCTGCAACACCAGAGGTACTGCAGGTGCGTTACCGGCCTTTAAAGAATGAATACGCTCTTTTCTTGAATGCCCCTAAGTCGTATCGGTTCGGAAACACATCCGCTGGTAATTGATTCCACAGAGCAGTCGTGCGGGGCAAAAAATGCCTCAAAAATCGCACTGTAGTGGACTTGCAGACATCCAAATAGTGAGGGTGGAATTTAGAATTTTGGCGTGATGTCCGATGGTGGAAATCAGCGGGTGGTATTAAGCCGAACAACTCCTCGGAACACTCCCCGTGGTAATAGCGATAGAAGATGCAGAGAGAACCAACATCTCAAGACTTTCAAGAAAAGAGCCTACTCTTTCTTAAAAGGCCGGCAACGCAATTGCAAGCCTTTTGATAGTGTAGTCGTCCATGGGCGGCGGTGATCACTTACCACCAGGTGAGCCTCCTGTCCGTTTGCCTCCTTTTTCTATATAAAAAATAGTTAGCTAATGCAACAATACAACTTATCACATTACCATGCTCTACACAGTGAACCACTTATGAAATACAACAAAATTACGAAGCAGTATATAAACTCAGAACCTTGGTCGAATAAGAATTTCAACTTAATATTTCCTTTGTACAAAGTAATTTTCTGAACTATAACACAAAGGCAAAATGTGTTTACTTAATAACATCCAGCCATTTAAGATTGCAACTGCACTCATTCCAATATTCACACAATACTCTGTCTAAGCGTACGTGCTAAGTCGGATATTAAGCTAAGTGCAGGCAATAATCAACTTAAGTTAGAAGCGTTAAGCGATTATAGTTTCACTCGTTCTAAATTAAAAATTGCATACACACTTAAATTGTTTATGGCTAACATAAAACTATAAAGTCGTTATATAAACTCAAAAACCTTGTTCGAATATAAAATTTTCCGACATTGTATTTTCTTGTGTTATTAACTGAATCGATACACAAAGGCTTTATGTTTAGTAATTTAGATTTTGCTGTTCCACCCCATACAGTGATGCAATAGGCAACAATGGACTAACATAAAGCCAAATATACCATTTTAATTACATCACAGTCGGCAACGTCACGCAAGTTTTAAAAATATAAATTAACTTACGGATCCAGCTAGTAAGGAGATTTATATGACAGTTAAAGTTTAGATTATTATCAATAATTACGCCTAAGTATTTAACATCAGAAGTCAATTTTATTTTATCACAAGATTCTTATCTTGATGTACATAAGTGAGCTGTAATAGAGTGGTTTTGATGTATTGTCGTTTGGGTGTTTTTAAATAAGAAAGGTATATATTTAGTTTTTTCAACATTAAGTGTCAAACCGTTATCTAAAAGCCAAGAACATACTCTATTAAAGCCTGACTGTGCGTAATCATAAGCTTATTCCCAAGTATCATCGTGAAAAACTGGTACAGTGTCATCTGCGAAAGTTATTATTTTTCCATTCAAAATCCCCAGCTTAGTAAAAGGTGACCGGTTGGCTATGCAAGTCACTACCATCGTGGCTACTAGGTGGTAGAGTTTTTCATTGTCTCGTCCGTGTCTGGTACCACCGCCTTCGTCAGTGTGAGACACTGTCTTGGTCTTGGTTGGGATAATGCAGCAGGTTTACTTATGCATGTGGCATTAGACCTCTCTACAAGCTAGCAACGCACCATTAACATCTTTGGTGTCTATTGGCGATGGTTGACTCTTTTCATCAGGAGACCCATCTGCTTCTTTGGTATCTTATAACATAAAAAAATAAATAAAAAATAACTTAATTGTAATATGTTATAATGCTTTTTACTGTAAATTCTAAAGGGCAAAATTCCTTTAAAGTTTTCTTTAAGGTTGCTAATGATAGACTGCTCCTAATATGAAAAGTGAATTCCAAAGTTTCAAAGAGTTAGTAATAGTGAAAGAATTACTCTAAAATATAAAAGAATTAGTAGGGTATTGTATGATTCCACGACGTAGTTACAAATGACAGTTCTAGACAAAACCATACATAAAGTTAAAGTGCTCACGACACAGTTTACAAAATTTGGGTTAAATGAAATATTTTAAAGAAAACATGAACTTTCATGAAGTAATTATCGCCTCTATCTTGCATCCTAGCCTAAAAACAAAGCGACAAGGACGTGTAAAGCTATCACAGTCAGTATTTGTGCATAATTTAACTGCTGTGTTGTTGTTTGAAATGCTTCATTTCCTTATTGCTTTTGTGATTACCTTTATATTAAACTTGTCATGATTAACTTAGTTTTAAACTTACTATAGTAGTGCTATGCTTATTCCTGTCGCAATAAATACTGCTATATGTATTGTAGAAGTAGCATTCCGAAATAATAACTGCATTATTACGAGATCATCATAATAGTGAAGTTACCGTTAAAATAACAAGAGATTTTTCCTCGTGTTGGTCCGGGATCATTTTTAATAATAATAATTCTTTATTTACTGCTCACGAGAAAAACATACAGTCAGAAGTATGCAAGTTTTTGATAACAAATAAAACAAAATTTAGTTAGTACACACTTAAAAAATGAAAAGTTTCCTTGTGAGCGTCTGGAGTCTGAACTAGGTCGAGACCTGTACTACAGGGCTCCAGGCACTCTCTTGGACTTGGATTTAGAAAAATAGACCATCTACCATTCTACCAGGCAGATCGTAAAATGAATTAATTAGTAATGAAAGAAAATAAAATAAATAAGTCACTATACTCGTGACTACTTTTGATATTTGGTACCACTACAATAGCTGATGATTATCATTGTCATGTTTTGATCTGAAGGGAAGGGTAGCTGGTAAACTTGTGATATTAACACCCCACCACGAGGAGGGCAACGAATCATTAACAAATCTGGTGTTTACAGGCGATGGTTTCTTTTGCCATCTGAATAGCTATTTGCTTGTTTGCTATCTAATTAAATAAATAATATGTGATTTCATATCCTAATGTGTATTTAATTATTAATATTTTGTTGTTTTCAACCATTGATATAAAAAAACCCTAGATGCACAGTCCCGAACAAAACTGACACTCAAAGTGTCCCTAATTTCATTTAAGTAGTTATAGATATGGCAAAAACGTATGTCTTTGCATATCCAACCTTGCGTACACGACTTATAGTTGTTTTTACAAAGCAATGTACGAAAAGAAATAAAATTGACAGTGTCTCGACCGACGCGATTCTATTTGAAATGAGTGCGTAATTTACAATTGTGCACTCATTTTTGAAGGACGTTTTTGACACACTGATTGTGTATCTTGGGTTTTTTTTATCAATGTTTTCAACCGATAAAAAGCGAAAGCGATTTCAATTTAAAGCTCAATTTGACCACGTATAACCTTTACGCATACGGAGAAGTCCGATTATAATAATTCCTCTTTTATTCGAATGGGTATACACTGAGGTACTACCATTTAATTAAAAAAACAAACATAAGGGTACAAAAACGAGGGATAATTGATCCGGAATAAGAGACGAAAAAGAAGGAATATATTTATCCCTATCTCAATTTATACAATTTTTACATTTCTTTTTATTCCAAACTAGCTGACCCGGCAAACGTTGTTCTGCCTTTTCAACTACTCTTATTTTTTTCTATATTTTTTCACCTTTTAAACCTTCCCTGGACTTCAACAATTAATTCAAAACCAAAATTAGCCAAATTGGTTCAGCCGTTCTTAAGTTTTAGCGAGACTAACGAACAGCATTTGATTTTTATATATATAGATTTAACAAACTCACGTCTGAAACTTGGCAAAAGCAGCGGGAAACGTGACATATGTACGGTCAATTAAACAATTTATTTTATACATTTTCAAACTTACTAGCAACGAAAGATATGGTGCCCTCACTAATGCATTATTATTTTACAGAACAACAAACAGGTATTTATTTGATTTATATATAATATCTATTTAAGAAAAAAAAACAACAGACGAAAAATTTTGCGTGGTCATATATCAAAATCAGTGAGTGACATGCTCTGTTTTGTACCCGTTAAGTGAATTATTTTCAAAAATTGAGATGACTCTCGGGATATATTCTATGCAATAAAAGAAGAGTAATCAACATCGGATCTCTCTGTAAAAAAATATGCGCGGTCATACATTATAAATCAGTGAATAAATAATCAATCATCCTCTGTTTTCGTTATTTTTATATAGTATAAGATAGCAAACAAGCAGATGGGTCTCCTGATGGAAAGAGTCAACCATCGCCTATAGACACCAAAGATGTTAATGGTCGTTTGCTATCTTGTGGCGAGGTCTAATGTTACATGCATAAGTTTACCGGCTACCTTACCCTCCAAACTGGAACACGACAGTAACAAACACTGACGTTATTGCGGCAAGAATAGGTAAGGCGGTGGTATCAGCCCCGGGCGAGACAATGCAGAACTCTACCACCTAGTAGCCACGATGGTAATAACTCGTATAGCCAATCGGTCGCCTTTTACGACCTGCTTGGCAGAACGGTAGTTGGCCTATTCTTCAAAGGAGCCCGGGACCAACACGGGGAGAAACCCCTTTTGTGCCCATTAAGGATTTTTTTTGCAAAAATTATATGAGATAACTCATGTGAATTATATAAATTGGATTACTCTATAAAAACTATGCGTGGTCACATTAAAATCAGTGAGTATACTATCAATCATCACTCGTTTTCGTACCCTTGTGGTTGGATTTTTTTAATGGTACTCTGGATAGTTTGATTTTTTAACTAATTGACCACCTCGGGATATACCCGTTCAATTAAAAGAAGAATTATCACTCTAGACTACTCTGTAGAGTATAGACTACTTTAACAGTCTTCACTCTTTACAGAGTACTTTAGGCTGTACACTGTAGAGACAGTATAATGTAGAGAATAGACTACTCTGTAAAAAGTTATACATGGTCTAATAAATAATATACACGTGTCGAATTGTCGTTTTTCGTAGATTGAAAACAAACGAAGTCATAGGAAAGGACCTTACCAAGTAATAGCTTGTAAAACAAGACCCAAAACCATTATTTGCAAAGGAACGTTCATTCAAATGAATTTCTATGTCATACCTTCATAAATCTTTAAAAATACGAAACAACATTTTAATTTGGTTAACGTAGCAAAAAGAATAATAAATTCAAAATGAATTACACGCGCCAACCGTTGTTGACCCCTGCCGTCGTAATTCACCAGTGGCTAAAAATCTTTTTTGGCTAAGATTATAGATAACTTTGGAGTTTATATTTATATTTAATTATAATATTTTTTATAACTTTATTTTACCATTATTATTTGGCAAAAAATCTGAACATGCCAAGAAAAACTACTTAAATATCTCATAAAGTATTCAGTGGTATACCTGAAAAGGCTTATGCTTATAGATGCCGCTTTATATTACATCGTATTTTATATTAATGAAGACGTGGTTTTCTATAATAGTAATTATATAATGATTATGATAATGTCATTTACAAACACTTAAGTGTAGGAGTAGACAATATAAAGGACATTACTGATGATGAACTGCACGCAACTAGTAGAAATACATGTAAATTGTATGTTATAATTAAATTTCAGAATCCTGCGTCAGCTAAAACTGTATATATTCTGCAAGATTAGTGTTAAGAACTATTAATTGAACTTAAACTCCCAGATGTCATATTCATTTATTCATTTTTGGAGAAAAAATTTAATCTTAGACAACCAAGAGCATTAAAGATGTTGACTGATAAACTACACTCAATTTTTAAACAGACAATTGTTATAAATTCCTGTTTATCACATTCAGAAAACAGCAGTGACTAAGAAGCAGATGGCTCTCTCCACTTAAAGAGATATCGAGGGCTTACTGTGGTGTTGAGTTAGTAATCCGTGAGACTGTGTATGTCACAGTCATAACAGATGTAAAAGTTAAATTAATAGTTTGTTTCTTTCAGTACATATCTTCACTCCAGATCCCTTACGGGGTAGGCAGAGAGAAACAAGTGCCATACATCACGATCCTTGCAGACTTGTCTCGCTTCCTCCACATTCATCACTCTCTTCATACACACACGCCGGTTGCGAAGACTTGACACCACTTTCGGACAGTACTCGATCAATCTATCATGATATGTCAGTCTTAGTTTTCCCCGGTACCTACGTCCTTCCACATTCGCATTGTATATCCGTTTTGTTAACCTTTCATCTACGATTCTTTCTACATGTCCGAACCAACGGAGCATGCCCTTTCTCATCTTTACACCGACACTTTCTTTCAAGCCTTACCTCTCTCTCACTTCTACATTACGAACCTGGTCCGCGAGTGTTACACCACATATTTTTCTTAGCGATCTCATCTCGACCGCGTTGATTCTACTTTCATGCTCTTTCTGACATACCCAACTGTCACTTCCATACAATAGCGTTGGGATGAGCACATAATTAAGCAGGGCTAGATGGGCACCCTGACTTAAAATTGTGCTATTAAGTAATCTCCATAGCGCTCCAGTCACTCTGTTCCCTCACAAATTCTTCTTTCAACATCAGCGGTGTACCTTCTATCCCTGCTAAAAGCATATCCAAGATATACAAACTCATCCACTTATTCCAGCACTACATCATTGACCACAACTCTTACATCCGTTCTGGTTGCTTCTCTTTCAAATACCAGAACTTTAGTTTTCTTTGCATTCATTGACCTTAATCTTTGGAGACACTTATCCAGATATAGAATAAACAGGCGAGCTGACAACACACAACCCTGCTTGACACCGATATTGACATCGGACCAGGGCGATATGTTGCCGTCCACCTGCACACATGCTTTGCAATCCCAGTACATGGATTGCAAAGCACACAGTAAACCCCCATCTATCCAATAACCGGGCAAGGAAATGAAACATACATACATATCATATATAATATATATATATATATATATATATATATATATATATATATATATATATATATATATATATATATATATATATATATATATATATATATATATATATATATATATATATATACAAGCAACAAGTACTGACTAAGGACTATGAATAGTGACGGCACCGCACCGATAAAACGGAATTATATCATATTTTTTATATTATCTAAGTATTGCCTATAGCAAAAATATTACGTTGCTGTCCGTGTGGTGGAGATTTCATGCATAATACATAAAATCTGTTATAACACAGCGGTAAGAAAAAATAGGAAGATGATACTAAACCCTAATGAAATACTGCGTAATTCTACGCAACTAGTAAACAAAAGTTTTGAACCGAAACACGACAGAAACATACATTGACGCTATGTTTGCGAGAACATTTGAAGTAGCGAGCGGTATTATACTTATTGTGGTATAGTTGTGGTAGTAGTTATTAAGTGGTATTAGTTGTAGAGTAGTATATTAATTATAATGGTGATTACTTGTTTGGTTTACATAAGCTTTATACGAATTTAAATACCAACATTGAGGCTGATGGTCTATTTATTCTTTAAAAGGAATAAGAACTAACACATTTTTCCCCAATAGCGCTTTTTTTATATCATTAGATAGCAAACGAGCAGATGGGTCTCCTGATGGAAAGAGTCAACCATCGCCTATAGACACCAAAGGTGTAAATGGTGCGTTGCTATCTTGTGGCGGTGTGGTGTTTACCGGCTACCTTACTCTCCAAACCGGAACACCACAGCGACAAGCACTGACGCTATTGCGGCAGGAATAGGCAAGGCGGTGGTACCAGACCCAGGCGAGACAATGCAGAACTCTACCACCTAGTAGCCACGATGGTAGTGATTCGCATAGCCAATCAGTCGCCTTTTACGACCTGCCTGGCCGAACGGCAGTTGGTCTATTCTTCAAAAAATTCCGTGTCAATTTCGTGTTCCGGTTTGGAGGGTACAGTTGCCGGTAAACAAATGCATGTGACGTTACCATCTTGTCACACGGATAAGAACGCACTATTAACAACTTTGGTGTCTATAGGCGATCATTATGGATTTTCAACAGGTAGCTTTTATTGTTTTTTGCCGTTATATTAAATAAAAGTTTATAAAAAACACAAGGATAAGTATTGTCATTATAACATCTAAATCAATGTTATGATGTCATAATGGTATGTGGAAGATATAATATAAACGAAAAACGCATTTTAAATAGTCTTGAGGACATTTAACCTATACCTCCGATAAAAATGCACCATTAACATCATTTTTAACTACCCGTAAAGGCGATTAATGTCCCTTTTGAACAAGATAGTTATTTATTTAATTTATTTTCTATTATAAAATAATATTTTCCCTATTAGGTTGCAGAGTTCTGCATTTTACCAACCGGGTCTGGTGTGTTACCAGTTGCTGATACAATAGCGTCTCTGTGCTTATTATCGTCGTGTTCCGTTATATAGGATAAGGTAGCCGGTAAAATTTATGCACGTGGCATTAAGTCTCCGCCACAAGATAGTAACGCATAATTTACATATTTGGTGTCTAAAGGTGATGGTTGTATCTTTCCATCAGGAGAGTCATCTGCCTGTTTGCAATTAATGATATAAAAACATACGGAGACTTGTATCCTCTCTATGATACATTTTACTCCAAGACTAAAACCTTTTCCATGTATTTTTTAATATGTGAGCATATTGGGAGACAGAAAGTTAATTAGATTAGAAAGCTTCCAGCTTAATACGTTGTATACAAGCGACCTCTACAAAAGTTACATGAGGTTATAAACCTTAGGTACTATGTTTATATCATTTATAGACCGTGGTTCCTTTTTGTTTCTTTTTCAATCAAAAACAAAATTTTGATTGTTATTAATAAAAAATAAAACAGCTTGTGTGGACAGCTTTGTTATGACGTAACGTCTAATTTTTCTATCTTCAAAAATCTCCCTCTCCCCATTCTTGTATCATAGTAGCCTATCCTCAATTTTAACATTTTCAAGTACCTTTATGACGAATGGACGGATTTGTGTGAATTTTATAATACCTTTATAATAATCTAGCTGTGCTCAAATCTACGTTCGCGTGAGAAAATTTCTAAAATTAAATTCGTATTGTTTTCGATCCCGTAATATTTTCGAGATAAAAAAATATCTTTGTCCTTTCTTGGGTCTTAAACTATCTTTATACTAAATTTCAACCAAATCGGTTCAGTGGTTTAAGCGTGAAGAACAGACACACAGTTACTTTTGCATTTATAATATCAGTATGGATTTCACACAAATCCGTCAATTTTAGAAAAAGAAATAATAAACATACACACATACCTACTTAAACATTTATGATATTCATGAGATGATCGTTATTGTAAAATTTTAAATTAATAAAAACAATATTTGTAAAGTGATTTCTGTCATTTTAATACAACAAATTTAAATATACTCGAATTAACTTAGCGTTCCGAATCCTCGTTCTACTTAAATAAACTTTCTGAAAGTCTCTGAATCCGGCCCATTATCCTAGCTTGCATTGATGTTGGATTCTTAAATAACAACCTATTTTCAACCTTAACAACATGAAGTTAGATTTTATAATTGAATCACACTACAATATCTACATCAATTTCAGAACGGTATTGATTACAATGCTCTATCTTTTTTTATCTTACTTCAATGGCATATATAAAATTTTCTGTCTCTTTTCGTGACTTTGAATAACATTGCTAACAAGTTTGATGACATATTTTTTCTATTCATGACAAAAAATATAACGGTAGTTTACACAGTTAACGTTTTTAATTAAAACCCCGTTAGTTTCGTTTTCCGTTCTCAGTTGTATTTACTTTAGTAAAACGGAAACGTATTTCGTGAATATTTTACATTTCAAGTCCTTTTTACACATCTTAGTAAAAAGAAAACATTGTAGTCTTATTTCACCATGGTCATAGGCCAAAATAAAAAAAAATATTCAAATCTAATATTCAAATCTTTAAACGAGCAGTTCTTGTGTATATATATATATATATATATATATATATATATATATATATATATATATATATATAAATATAATGTATATTGCTCGTTAGTAGTGCTATACATATTGCTATTAGATTTGAATAATTTTTTCTTTGATTTTGACCTATGACCATGGTGAAATAAGACTACATTTTTTTCTTTTTACTAAAACGTGTAAAAAGGACTTGAAATTTAAAATCTTCACGAAATACGTTTATATTTCCGAGATTCGAGATATATATTCTCGAATATATATATATATATATATATATATATATATATATATATATATATATATATATATATATATATATATATATATATATATATATATATATATATATATATATATATATATATATATATATATATATATATATTTTTTTTTTTTTTGTTATTTCTGGTCCGTGATTTAATCCCCGAGCTGGACATAAAAATGTAAAGACAGTACTAACATTTTAGGAAAATCTGATTCCCGAGGTATTGAAAATGGAAAGTCGGTGGCTTGCAATTTTTCTGCGATTGAATTATTGCCCATAAAATTGAATTTATTTCAAAATAAAATGTTAAACTAGTGCATTTTAATAACCCAATAAAAAATTAATAATAAATACTTATTTCAACTAAATTTTACTGATTTTCTAAATTTTAGTTGGCAACCATTTCACCATATCTTAATCTGACGTAGTGTTTCCATGTCACAATTTTTTTAAAACACTTTTTTTTATCTGTAGACTTTTTCCCACCATTGTAATAAAAAACATTATATAACTATTTATTTTTCCTAAAATTTAATCAACAAAATCCAGTAGGTCTGTACGACGCTCGAGTGACTACACATTTAGCATCTTGGACTCCCTACAATAATCTGTTAATTATAAGATCAGTTGTATTTTATTGTCACACCATCCTTATCATTCAGTCACCATTGGAAAATTTGCTATTGTACTCTTTAACCGTGCCAAAATGTCCATCGTTAGTGCACTAAATGGTAGTCTGCTCATTATTTGATCCTCCCCCGTAGGTAATAGCGTGATAATATGTAGCCTATATGTTGACCCGACTTGTTAGTATATTCATGCAAAATTTGAAGTAAATCCATGCAGTACTTTTTGAGTTTACTCCGGACATACATACAGACAAACAGACAAAAATTCTAAAAACGATTTATTTGGCTTCGATATAGATTGTAGATCACGCCCCAAGTATTGTTTTAAAAAAATATTCAATATACAGTATGGAATTTTCGACGATTTTATTATATGTATAGATATTCTCAAGGTTCTCTGCCTCTTCGCCACTGAGGTCTAGTGGTCCGGTGTCGGTGTTGACCAAATAAAATCCCGGGTACGATTCCCGGTTCGGACAATTCAAAAATGTGTTTTTTCAGTTTTCTAAATTAAACAACTTTGATCGGGATTGGATAAGTGCCTGGTTGGCGATAGGCTTGCCACTTATCAAATTGTGGAATTATCTTCAGCTAATCTCGGGTGCACTGATTGTACCTCTGCTTACTTCTTCGGGGATACGGGCGTGAAGATACTTTTTTTACTAAAAAGTATAACTTGTATAACTTATATAATATACTTAATATGTCGAATATTTTTAGCCGAAAAGAACAAAGAAACTTTTAAAAATGAGCTTGTAAGACCAAATATACAATCGCTCCACTTTCCACGTCAGTAGCCAGCTCGAATGGTTACTTATTGCATTCCTAGACGATTCCACACCTATGTTTGTGTGAGGAGGGAAGAAAAAGGAATTTAATAAAGGAAATGGAGGTCAATAGCTTCACCGTATTCGGGGAAAGTGCGATTCGGTTAGATAATACGGATCCGCGAAATTAAGAGTAGAAAAATATTTACGTAACATGTTCCCATTTTGAAACTCTCTTTATACCTGTAAATATATAAACGTATCTTCAAGTCCGAATCCTTGAAAACGAAGGCAGAACAATGTTTGCCGGGTCAGCTAGTTGTTTATAAAAAGCGATTTATCGAACTTGCGATTAGACACGTTAGTATATCGTGCGATTTCTATTCCTTTGAAACATTACTACATTTACTTCCTTAAGTTTTACTATGTAATCTATACATATAATAAAATCGTAGGAAAGTCAAAACTGTACATTGAATATTTTTTTAAAAGAATATTTGGGGCGTGATCTACAATCGATATCGAAGCCAAAAATATAGATTTTAGAATTTTTGTCTGTTTGTCTGTATGTATGTCCGGGGTAAACTCAAAAAGTACTGCATTGATTTACTTCAAATTTTGCATGAATATTACTTATAGGTCGGGTCAACATATAGGCTACATATTATCACGCTATCACCTTCGGGGAAGGAGCAGTACGGAGTAAACGAAGTTCGCGCGGACGAAGTCGCTGGCAACAGCTACTTTCATTTCTTTATTGTTTACTAGTTTCTACTAAGCAAACGTTGTTCTACTAACTTTGTGTCTACTTTACAATTTTTTTCTACATTTTTTACCTTTTAAACCTAACCTAACCTTTTGAACCTCGGTGAATATTTTAAAACCAAAATTAGCCAAATCGGTCCAGCTGTTCTCGGTTTTTTTTTTATAGAAGAAGAGGGGGCAAAAAACAGGAGGTGCACCTGATGGTAAGAGATCACCGCCGCCCATGGACATCCGCAATACCAGAGGTCTTGCAGTTGCATTGCCGGCCCTTTAAGAATGAGTAAAATCTTTTCTTAAAGGCTCCCAAATCGTATCCGTTTGGAAACACCCCTGCCGGTAATGGATTCCACAATAAAGTAGTGCGAGGCAAAAGGTTTTAGCGAGACTAACGAACAGCAATTGATTTATATATATATATATAGATACTATTGTCTGTCCAGCGATATTATTATTGTCTAGCAATATTTAAAGCTGCAGTCTGTTGTCAATCTTAAGTGTTTTTTTTTTGTTTAGTTTATAGTCAAACGCAGTCATAGATAATTGAATTTAGAAACAGAGGATTCAAATAATCAGAAGAGTATGAAGTGAAAAATAAAACTACATATTGTGACCGGCTTATGTCACATTTTTTCGAAACTACACGGGAAAACCTCTTAATATTATACCGAGATCACCTTTCAACAAAATTTTTTGATGTTTACCACAATTATATAGCACACTAAGGCAACTTAGTAAAAGTGTTTTTAGGTCACGCGAATAATGTCGCAGGTAAAGACTCGTACCTAATACAGAAATCCATTGTCAACAAAAGTGAGTTTGTTGGAAACGAGGTCAAAAAGCAGCGGTTATAACTTGAATTGCAAGATTGGTATCTGTTAAACAAATAAGTTAAATTAAATTACATGCCGCTTAGTTAAACACGAAATTGCGAGTTGCGTAGATATTCACGAGTATTACCAGCGCTATAAATATTTTTTAGCCGATTTCCCGTGAGGAGAAGGTTACCAACTGGGCTATATATATTTTCTGTAATCGAGAATTCGGCCATTTATGAACTGATTTGGAAAATATTTTGTTTTTACTTCGTGACCACGGTCAATGATGTAACATGGCTGAAACGTCGAGCTTCACAAGTAAGTTACTACATATGTACGCGTTTTTGACCCGTTTATATTTTTAATAATTTTTTTTGTTTGGGAGGGTATATCCTTCCCATGTGGTGAAACTTTAATTTGATTAAGATTTGAAGCTAGGTTTTGGAGGTAGAGAAATTGGGAAGTACTGATGCAGTTTTAATGCGTCTGAAAAAATATGGAGAAGCCCATGGGAATAAAGAATTTTCTAGGATAAAAATAAATTGTGTGTTAAGTCTGGATATTCAATAGTTTTCATTGAATAATCAATCAAAATCTATCTATCTATATCTATCTATACGTATGTTAGGTTTTTATTTAATAAAGCAGGATTTTGCCCGACATCGTTGTTGTACGAATTAAAATTATTTACTCTGGTAACACAGAGCTTACACGAAAAAACAACACTGGCGGGTAAGATGGGTTGAGAACTCGGACATTCAGTCTCCTGCATCGATCAGTGTAACACACACTGGCCTCCGTTTAAAAGTACGATAATATTTGAATAATCCAGAACGTGCATAAGCAATTTAAGGTACATGTATTTGTTAATTTATATTATATTTCACCATTTTATCATGAGAATTTAAGGATAGAATGTTAAAATTAGAGTAATAAGGATTTTGGTTACATTAGACAATGTAAAAGAAAATATAAAATTGTAAAAACCGATTACATTGTTTTAATTAGAAAAGGCAGTTATTAATATTTAATACAAGGACGGAATCTGGCCATTGCCCATAGGTATTCTCTCATGCACCACTTTAATTGTCAAATGTAGGGTATTGATTACATTTCAGAAGTGGGATACCCACATTTTACACAAATCAAAGGTTACATTATATAACTAGATTATCAAATATTAATTAGTGACATTCTCTCATATCGATATTCTACATTTCGTGAGTCTCATTTCATATAACATGTTTTTTGGTTAATAAAAAGTAGACTTATTATAATTTTTGCACAGTGGCATTACCGGTAGACTATTTCAAAATACGTAACACCTTTGTAACCGATTTTTATAAAAAAAAGAAATTCTATTCTTCTATATTTTAAAGTACCAAATATTACTTTAAAATCGATATAATTTTACAGTTAATTTATTTTTCTTTCTTTGTCTTGCCGTTTTAATGGTCTTTAAAAAAAGTACGTTGTTAGATATGTAGGTACGAAGAATATACTATGCTTTGTCGTTTTAAGTTTCAGATAATTTAAATACTTGAAAAATCACTCGTAACACTGGAGCGGTCTCGTGGTAACGAGAGAATGAAATAATAAGTGCCTTGCCGTCAACGAAGCCCGTCTTTCTCGTGTAAGCAGAACGTCTTTTACTACGGATGACCGAGTATGAGTGGAGTTTGATACGACAGGTAACACTACTTTGCAAATTCACCAGGAAACGAACTTACTTTGATATTTCAGCAAAGAGGATTATTAGGAAACATAATTAGATTTCCCAACAGGATGGCTGTGAAGCTGTGAACTGTTAGGCAATTCGTCACCGCGCAGTATTCGTTTTTATGACCACCGCATATATTACGTTTGATTTAAGATATTAAATGAATGTTTTATTTAAAATTAAGATGCTCCGTAGATTGGCATAATTTAATACAGAAGACCAAAACAGCTGCTGGAGGGTTAAATAAATGTAAAAATCATGCATTACGTGTTAGTGCCGTTTTTCTGTGATGGAGTAGATGACAATTCTGGTTATATCTGGAAATTCATTCGTCTTACGATATAAAAAAAAATAAGTAATGGAAACAAATGTTCTTTTAGTAACAATTTCACTAGAAAAAATTACTTGGCTGAGCCTAGAATAATCGGATTTATTGTTAAATATTCCTGTTTACCTTTGTATAGGGTAATAATTATAGTAGTCAATTTTAAGTGCTGCTATAAAAATGATTTTCAAAAAAAGGGTTCCTTGGAATATCGGTTTAGTGATGTCGCATATTACATTGAAGGTATATATATTTTAAGGGGTAAAAACTAAAAATTTTTGAATATTGTAACTTTGGCTGAAGCAAACCTGTGCAGTAGTTATATTTTTTCGTCTGCCCTAATGACTTCCGTGAACTCTATTACACATAAATAAATTTTACTACATAGGTACTGAGTACGTGGGTGATTGGCAATGTCAAGTACATTTTAGAATCTATAGGTTCCAATGTATCATGTGTACTGATTTTAATCCTGGGCCTGACGTGGTATTATTTACAGCCCAGTCTGGATTCGGCTCAGAGTATAAAAGTTCAGTTGACTGATTAATTTACTTTTAAGTCCACTACAATATCTAAGTCAGTGTAGCTATCTTTATGAGCCAGATACAAAATTTGATACAATCGGTGATGTTTACATACGACAAAGAAAATTTTGAAATAATAGTACAGGCAAATTTGACTTGATTTATTAAAATATTGTTATTTTAGTCACAAAATATATATTTTTTTTAAGGTTGATTAGTTGAGTGATAATTCTAATATTTGAAATTACTGACAGAAAACTATAATTATTATCATAAGTAGGTTCTCTGCGCACCGCATTTTAAATATTTGTCTTAAAAACAATTTCACCCGTGATTCAATTAGTACGAAATTAGGTTACAATGCATACAATGTTTTTGGCAATTATACGTCTCGTTGAATACTTGGAAGACTTATAGGAAATTGCACAACTTTATCTTGTCTTCTTAATATAATTATGAAAAGGAATGGCACGAGTGGATGAGCTATTTGCAAAACAAATTATCTGAGCTACTATTGCCTATGTATGACCCAGCGGCACAAATTGAACTACCTGTAGATGGGAGTAAACTAAGCAACGATAGTATATTGCTCCTGAGATGGTGTGATTTAAAGCCTTGCCATCTAGTAGTTTTCTTTAGTGTTAAACATCGTAAGAATATATATGGAAAAAATATAGGTTTTTATTTGTAGGCATTGGCAGTTAATTGTTTTACTAAACCCAAAATACAGAGTATGTGTGCTGGGCCTACTGTATAGAATTATAACTGATTGCAACATTCTGCTTTCAACATTTATCAATACTGAAACTCTCTCGTATAACAAGATGGTATGGCGGCTTGTTATAAATGTCGGTGTAGTATATGATATCAACCGGAAGTAAGAATATCTCACCTGAACTCCCAAATACCCAGTATACTAATTGTATTATAGACTAGCTGACACGGCAAACGTTGTTCTGATTTTTTTTACTACTATTCTATTTTTTTATGTATATTTTCTCACCTTTTAAACCTTTTCTGGACTTCAACGATTAATTCAAAACCAAAATTAGCCAGATTGGTTCAGCCGTTTTCGAGTTTTAGCGAGACTAACGAACAAGAATTGATTTTTATATATTAGTTCGAACAATCTTCACTAATTAATTCATTGAAAACTAATTTTTTTTTGGCGGCATTTCGAAATGCGTAGTATTTTCGCCGTATTGGTCCCGGCCTCCTTTGTAGAATAGGGCAACTGCCGTTCTGCCAGGCAGGTCGTAAAAGGCGACCGAATGGCTATCGAGTCACTACCATCGTGGCTACTAGGTGGTAGAGTTCTGCATTGTCTCGCCCGGGTCAGGTACCACCGCCTTGCCTATTCCTGCCGCAATAGCGTCAGTGCTTGTCGCTGTCGTGTTCTGGTTTGGAGGATAAGGTAGCCGGTAAACTTATGCATGTGGCATTAGACCTCGCCACAAGATAGCAACGCACCATTAACATATTTGGTGTCTATAGGCGATGGTTGACTCTTTCCATCAGGAGACCCATCTGTTTGTTTGCTATCTTATGATATAAAAAAAAAAAAAAATATTTAGGAAACCTCATATCTTTCAAATGATATCAAGAATAACAGATGGAAATAATAATTAAATCTATTATGTAATAGATAACATAACTTATATTAGGCTCAACGATTGTATTAAAATAAAGATGTATAGGAAGGAAAAATTTCGTCGGATGAAATATTTAAAAAAGGGATTTTCAAAAATACGGGCACTATTAAATTTAAGGCATCGGGAACATAATATTTTTCTGTAGTAAAATGCTTAACTGGTTACAAATTTGTTATATGTATAAGTACTGTGACTTAATCTCTCGTTATCCCACTATTTTAAATTTCGGTAGTGCAAAGTCCAAGTAACGATGAAGGGAAATCGGATTCATCAGGTATGAACAGCACTAATTAGATTACCGGTAAGACCCTTCGGATGCAATATGAGTTATTCAATTGGTCAATGCGATCTTTTGCACTATATCTGAAGAAAATTAGAGAATAGCTAGACTATATATAACACCAACTTAACTGTCATAAGGTAATAGGTTTGCAACGATATAAGTTTGCAATTTGCATATTAATGCATCCGATTAAACACATGGAACTTTACAATTGATATAGCAGTTTTTCCTCCTCGCTTTAGCGAGAAAGATCTAATGAAAATCACGAAAATTATGTTCCGTTAGAGTGGCAAGAATAAAAAGGACTTTTATACTTCACATAAAATTCTTTTAAATGTTACTAGATAATGAACCAATATGATATGATAAAGATGGTGAAAACGGTTGCTTACTAATTCAATGAAAATGAAAACATAGCGAAAGTATAAGGGTTCCTAGTTTACTTCGGAACCAGGCAGACAAAAGTTCTTAAAACTATATTTTTGGCTTCGATATCGATTGTAGATCACGCCCCAAGTATTCTTTTAAAAAAATATTCAATGTACAGTTTTGACTTTCCTACGATTTTATTATAAGTATAGATTTGTCAATGACGAAAATTTAAAAAAAGTTTTTTTTTACATTTCTTTGAGATTTTTTAACCTACCGATTTTTAGCTATTAAAACGATTTTGAGTTAAAAAAATTGCATTGAATGCCATTCAAAAGATCACAATCGATCATCAATTTAAAAAAAAATATGATGTATATTTTTCAACCATTAATTTCTTAAATATCATTTTTACAAACTAGATTTTTTGAACTCTTCGTACTCAACAATCTATACTTAGGTATAGTTTTTGCTTCTTTTAGCTTAAAATACTTCAGTGAAACGAGAAGTTTCAGGGATGGCCTGCAGGGTCAACCTTATTACAGATTTTTATATTCACTACATAAAATTATTATAAATACCTTTTGATTACTTTTTCTCTCATGTCGATATCTTATTAGAATATTTGATAATTTTAGGATTTATATAATTTTGAAAAGTTTATCTTTTTACGTTGAATGCTAATTTTGCGACATAAAAACAAATATTGCAAATTTTCACAATAGCCTACCATTAAGTGAAATTTTATAGACCAAATACATTAATATACATGCTATCGATCGTCGAGGCGCACAGATTCTAGGCATCGCCATATGATAGACATTCCACATGCCCGGACAAAGCGGTTAGACTTAACATTCTTCATTCGAACCGCAAAGGACTGGAACATGCTTCCTAAATCTGTGTTCCACGGCGAGTACAATCGGGATCTTCAAGAGAAGAGTGAACAGATACCTTCTAGGGAAGTGCGTTCTATCTTAGGCCGCATGTTATCAGGCCGAGATCGTGGTCAAGCCCTTCCCAATACACAATTAAAAAAACACGTCGATAACACGCATATTTTACGAAATATTGATAAAAAATTGCAAAAAGCCGTTTTTTAATTGTTTTAAATAAAATGTTTGTACGATGCTGTGGTTGTTGTACATCGAAATTAAAACTCTCTTTATAGTGGACTGTATTTTTTATTCCTCCGCTGGTATAATACTATGAAGAAGTAGCTGGTGGTCTCAAATGCGCGATAGCCAAAGTAATTATGACGATTATAAATGTGCGACCGTAGCCTGTTGTTCGTGTGGATTGTTGGCGGCAAGTGCTGTGCGGCGTGCGTGGCGGACGGCTCGCCGCTGGCCTGCGCCCGCGCCCCGCACACCGGAATCCTCTAGTGTATATTCTCGTGTACTAAGCCACAACATGCTCCCCCCCGTTGAAGGTATCTTCAAAATTCTGGAAGTGGGCAGATGTTATTAAAGGCTCTGCGGATGGTCCCTTTTTTGGTTTTTATTTCTGCCACCCTTACTACGCCATCACCACCTGGAAAAATCTTTGATATTCTTCCAAGTAGCCAGAAGAGTGGTGGTGTTTTCAATTCTTTGGTATCTTTTAAGGCAAGTAATGTTTTCTTCTAACAATGGTGGATGTGGAGTCAGTAACAATGAGCGCCCAATGAGGAAGTGGGAAGGAGTAAGAGCAGAGTAATCCAAGGGATCAGATGAAAGAGGGGTAATAGGACGAGAATTTAAAACAGCCTCAATTTGAACCAAACATGTAGCCATCTCTTCGTATGTAAAGTGAGTTAGCTGCAAAAGTCGTTTTAAGTGATGTTTAGTCGATTTTACAGCTGCCTCCGCTACACCATCAAAATGAGGAGAATAGGCTGGTGAGAAGATAAACTCTATTCCTACCTGCGCTAGATCTGCTTGAATGTTTGATTTCTTTAAAAATGATTTAAGGTCATTACAAGCGCCTATGAAAGTAGTAGCGTTGTCTGACAACAAACTTCGCGGTTTACCACGACGGGAAATAAATCTATTAAGAGCAGCCCTAAAAGCCTCTTTAGTGAGATCTGTAACGAGCTCCAAGTGCACTGCCTTTATAGAGAGACATACGAAAATGCAAATATAAGCTTTGATGAGCTTACATCCTCGACCTTTGCGGTCAGCTATCAACACTGGGCCGGCATAATCGACGGAGCTATTAAGAAATGGATACTCAAGACTACTTCTAGAGGAAGGGAGTTGCCCCATTATAGGTTGTGCATTTTGTGCTCTGTATCTAAAACACTTAATGCATTTATTTACAATATGTTTACTTAAGTTTTTACCACCTAAAGGCCAGTAAAGTTGTCGTATATGAGCTAATAATAGTTGTGGTCCTGCATGAAGTAAAGTTTTATGTAGAGTTTCGAAAATTATTTTTGTTAAATGATGTTTACTACACAGAAGTATAGGGTGTTTAATATTATACTCGTATGGCGAGTTACCAAGCCTGCCGCCCACACGAATGATATTATTATTGTCTAAAAATGGGGTAAGAGATAATAACCGATTTTTTTTGGGTAAGGACTTTCCAGATTTGAGGGTTTTGTATTCATTTGGAAATGTATTAATTTGTGTAGCGTGTAATATATGTGTTAATGCGTTTTCTAATTCTGTAGTGGAAAGTGTACCTACCTTTTTGCAAGTTTTGTGTTTTAAATTGTAAATAAATCTGTATATATAAGCAACTATATTTTTTAAACGTGACAAATTAGAATATTTTAAGATTAAATTATGAATTATAGACATGTAATTATTGTAATCGTGATTAAAATAAGACAAATTAAAATCAGTAAAATGCGACAATGTGTCTGGCAGATCTTGTTTCATTTTATTTGTAACAGGTTTAGGCCAGTTAAGCTCATCTTGTAGAAGAAATGAAGGGCCAGTCCACCATAATTTGGACTCGTTAATAACGTCAGCTTTTAGACCACGTGAAACAAGATCAGCCGGGTTAAATCGAGACGGCACGTAGTTCCAGGTACATCCATGGGTACTCTCTTTTATTTCATGAATACGATTTCTAACAAAAGGTTTAAGTTGCGTAGAGGGCATAGATAACCATCCCAGCACAATCGTGGAATCGCACCAGAAATAAATTCTATTTATGGTTAAAGAGAGAGCATCCATTACCTTTGCACACAATCTTGCACCCAGTAAGGCTCCACAAAGTTCTAGACGTGGGATACTCATGGGTTTGATTGGGGAAATACGATTTTTTGAAGTTAAGATTCGAACTTTGACTTCTTTAGAGCTACTGATGGAGCGCACATACAGACATGCACCGTATGCCTTTTCAGATGCATCTGTAAATACATGAATTTCCTTAATGATGGAATTATCACACAAGATCCACCTAGGTATTTTTAAATTATTTAACAAATGTAAAGTACTAACAAGGTCATGCCATATATTTTGAATTTCGTGAGAAACTTCAGTATCCCAATCAAGTTTATCTATCCACAGCTTTTGCATAATTAATTTTGCTTCCATAGTACATGGACCTACCAAACCTAATGGGTCAAAAATTTGGCTAATTTCTGATAAAATATGACGTTTAGTGATTTTATTATGATTTATTATATTAATTAAAAATGATAGAGTATCGGATTGACAGAACCAATTTAAACCTAATGTTTTTGCACAAATGTTAATATCACTACGGGAAAAATCTAAGTAATTTTCTGAAAAATCATTTTCACTGACTATGTGTTTTATTATTTCAGGACTATTTGACTGAAACTTTCTTAAGTTGAAATTAGCTTTAGATAATATTGATTTCACCTCTTTGCAAAGTTCGATTGTATCTGTAATATTACCGCTACCGCTAAGATAATCATCAACGAAAAAATTATTTTCAATTGAATATTTTACTGCACTATTTGAAGCTTCAGATGCTAAGCTTACTAGACATTTTGTAGCCAAGTACGGTGCAGATGCTGTCCCGTAAGTGAGAGTATTTAAATTGTACATTTTTATTGGCTCTGAATTGTTGGTAGAGAACCTAAACAAAATCTGTTGTAGATGTCTTTGTGATGGGTTTATGTATATAGATCTGTACATTTTCTCTATGTCACCTGAAATAACGTATTTATGTTGCCTAAATCTTAGTAAAATGGAAAACAAATCATTTTTCACAACTGGACCTACCATTTGTATGTTAAAGGATTTTCCGGAACTTGTTTTAACCGAACCATCAAAAACAGTGCGCAGTTTCGTTGTAGTACTTGATTCGCGTACTACACCAAAATGAGGTAAATAATTGTGCTTTACGTTATGATTATTACAAGAATTTAGGTTTTGTTTAAGCTCATATGACCCAATCGCTCATATTCACGCATAAAGTCAATGTATCTTTCTTTATAAATTTTGTCGCGTTTAAAACGACGTTCTAAAGATAATAACCGATTCCTAGCTATATTGTAAGAGTCACCTAATTCGGTTGGACAAGTTTTAAGTGGAATGGTGACTATAAAAGAGCCATCTTTATCACGCGTTGTATTTAATAAAAAGCTTTGTTCACAAGCATGTTCTCCGGCCGATAAATGATGTTTTGGATGTATGCTATCTAATTCCCAAAATTTCGTTAAATCTGGGTTCAATTCGTTTTTTGAAAAATTACACTGAATATCTTGTGTATTTATTTGTGCTACATACCCTGACGCAATCCAACCTAATTTCGTTTTACCTTAAAAACAGCAAAGAAAAATATCGACACGCGGGATTTGAACCTGCGACCATTTCCCTAAAGCCGGGATGCTCTTCCGCTGAGCTAGTGTCGACTGGCTCGAGGCGGCGAAATTCTTCTTTGCTATATGATCGATTACGTCGATTCCCAAGCACGATTCCCAAGCACGGGGTGAGTGCTATAACACAAAAAAAAAAAAACTAATTTCGTTTCATACAAAATCGGTTAATTTCTACCTAGCCTTATGGAAGAATTACCTAATATTTCCCAAAACACTTCCGCGCCTACCAAAATGTCGACTGGTGACGGTTTGTAAAAAGTAGGGTCAGCCAGTTTAATGTGCTTAGGTATTTTAATGCTTTGAGGATCTATGTATGAAACAGGCAAAGATTTCGTGATCTCAGGCAAAATCAGACAATTTAAGTCAATTTTATGCTGACTACTGTGGGCTAAGATGGTAAGGCTGCAAGATTGTGTGCTTTGAGAAAATTGATTGTTAATACCTGATACCGTGGAGTACGCACCGCGTCGAGACAAACCCAATTTGCCGCAGAGGCTCTCACTAATGAAGTTCGCAGTGCTGCCGTTATCCAGTAGCACGCGTGCGTTAAACAGCTGGCCGCTGCTACTCACTGCTCGCACAAGCGCTGTGGACAGTAAGATTTGAGAATGAGTAGTAGGCTGTAAAAAGGAAGAATTAGCAGACAATACTACGTTGTCAGCTGTGTTAGGCATAGGATCTTGCGGAAGTGGGTTAGAGTTTTCTAAGTGCAAAAGCGTGTTATGTCTATGTTTACAGTATTTACAATGCGAAAGCTTACAACTTTTTTCTGCGTGACCTAAACGTAAGCAATTCATGCACACATTTAACCTTTTTGCTATTCTATTTTCTACAGGCAAGTTTCTAAAATTATCACAATTAAAAAGATGATGATTTTTTGTACATAATGGGCATGATAATGAATTTTTATGAGATGAGTGTGTATTATTATGATTATTTTTAAACCACTGATGATTACTAGAATGATGATTATTATTGTTTGAGTGTGAAATGTTTCGCTTATGATATTTTGATGAATCATTTTTATTTGTATTAATTTTTTCAGTTTCCCCCAACATTTCAAGTAAATCTGCCTTGTTTCTTATGAATGTACAAAATTGAGATAAAGTAGGTGATTTACTTAAATTATTGCGGTATTCCTCCCAATGTCTACTAGTAATACTATCTAACTTTGATGACATGAGATGAATAATTAATGTATCCCAATGATCGGTGGGTTCTTTTAACGAATGAAGTGCCCTAAGGTTTTTATTCGTTACGTCAATTAGTGACGCAATGCTATATGAGATTCATGCAAAATTGGACTTATGTTAAATAAAGCTTGTACATGATTATTAATGAGAAGGCGATTGTTGTTATAGCGCTCACATAATAAGTCCCATGCTATACGATAATTTTCGCTATTAAAATCGATATTTTTAATAATTTCTGCTGCGGCACCCTGTAGGGAAGCGCGCAGGTAATGAAACTTATTGATGTCGTCTATAGAATTATTATTATGAATCAATGATATGAATGTATCGCGAAATTCTAGCCAGTGCTGATAACTACCACTAAAATGAGGCAAATCTATTTTAGGCAAGCGCACAAAATTGTTCTGGTTCCCACCTGAATCAGACCTTTCGGAGCCCGTTACGAAACCTGCAGAGTCACGACGCCTGTTGTCCACCGGGGTCAGCAAGCTTCGCGCCACCGCCAAATGCGAATGATACAGCTCTTCAAACTGGGCCCTCACTGCGTAGGCTTCTTCGGGTTTGTCTGCTAGTATTTCGATCTCCGTCTGTAATTGATCGAATTCACCATAAATATTTTCAAATTTACTAAGGCGGCCTTCTAGTTCGATGCGTTGTAAATCAGACAACTGTTCACAACTTTTAAGCACTTCTAAATAATTATTGAAAGTTGTAAGCTTGGCTTTCATTGAGCTTCGTTGTTTTATTAAGCGATCAGCCATTTTTAAGATATTAGCACTTAGATGAAACAATGATAATATTTGAAAGGTAAAAAAAGTAAATAAATGTAATCGAAATTAAAATTATGGTTTTAAAGTAAAGCAAGGTAGTTCATTCAATTTACAGCGATAAGCGATGTACCTAAGTACTTGCGTTCGAACAATAGCAGCCGGCCGCTCGGTATTCGGGCTAACCGTTTTTTTGCAAGTGTGCAAGCATAAAATATGTAAGTTATTATATTGAATAAGAATATTACGTTTTTAAAGAAACGAAATGATTTAGCTACGTGCACAATTCAATTTAAGGCGAAAAATTATGGTAAGGATTAAAATTAAATAAAAAATGTAATTATTTAGGAAATTGAAAGCGTGGGATAAAGGAAGTAAGAAAATTGAAACGATCTCACTGTTACGATCCTCTCCCTTTTGAAGACCTTCAATTCGTAGAATGGCAAAGATGCGCGATGCGTTGAGTCCGAAGTCCAGTTTTTTCTTCTAGTAATTTCTCGGCGAGTTGGACCAAAATGTACGTTGGTTGGGTTTAAAAACCAAAATGTAAAGCGCGGCGAGAAAGTATGAAGATACAAAAAGAATCGCTGGTCTCAAATGCGCGATAGCCAAAGTAATTATGACGATTATAAATCCAGTAGCACGCGTGCGACCGTAGCCTGTTGTTCGTGTGGATTGTTGGCGGCAAGCATAGATAAATATGTGTATTACTATAGGTATAGATGGGCAACTTTCTAAATCTATAATGGCGTACTACTGGCGTCATCTATCTTATAGCATGAGAACTATTTTGTTTCGGCAGCTTAATATGGGTACCTACTTTTTTATTGAAATTTTAATAGTAAATAGGAATTTATCAAACACTATACAGCGTGCCATTCAAACAAAATGTAACTCTGACAAGTCCTTTTGCAACTTCGTTTGATTGCCACGCTGTATAATGTTATATATTCAGAATTAAAACATTCATATTATAATTAAAATTTTATTATCTCACAATAAATAGCACAATATATTAGTTTTGTGTCACGATTAAGCAATCCGGAGAATAAAAGTTCAAACTCAACGAAAATAACACTAATACACACAAAACAAACTGAATTTCAATAATAAAATGCGCACGAGTATCAACATTTAACACCATGACGACGCCATTTGTAATTGTGTTGTTTTTTGTTTGATAGATTGGCCAAACTTTGTTATTTTGAAAAATAAGCGTATTTACCACAAAACAATATATGTTTATAGTTCAGATAGTTAAAAAATATAATGTAATGTAATATCTTATTTAAAAATATATATTTAAGACATTAAAAGGTTATTTTTAATATTCGTATGTAGTGGCAAAAACCTTGAATCCAGATCTTAAGTCTTTAGAAATAAAATATTTTTCAATTCGTGACCTAGGTGACGCTATTTTCAATACAATTATCAAATATTTTATAGTACTAAATTACCATAGCATGGCGGCAAGTGCTGTGCGGCGTGCGTGGCGGACGGCTCGCCGCTGGCCTGCGCCCGCGCCCCGCACACCGGAATCCTCTAGTGTATATTCTCGTGTACTAAACCACAACAATGTTATTAACCTTCTACACGATCGAGATTTTATGATTAATAATAATAACATTGCAATTATAACCGTTACTGAAAGCAAATAATATTTATTTCTCCCTGACTAATAGGTCTGTCGTCTTTTAGCCTACTGCAAAGGAGTCAGATATTGTTATTTATCAGACACCACAGATTTCAAACTAGCTTGAATAATCATCGTTGCCCATTAAGAACCTAGGTACAAGCCGATAATTTCACCTTAAATCTTTTTTATCCGGTGGAAGGATAGCCCCAGCCAGGCTTAAAAATGACAATACAGTTAAAGACTTTTGCTTTACCGTGTGTGATCTTTCTCCCAATAAAAAATAGGTTTTGCAAAAATAATCTTTAGTCAAATTTAGTCATATGGAATGAGTATATAATGTCAGGCAAATAAAACTGCAAGCATAACTGTAGAAAATAAAAGGCGAGGAGACTTCAGTTAAACACTGCTTAAAGCCCTATAAGGCACAAAGGTCGTTATCAAAGTCAACCTGTTTTCAAATCTACACTAAAAGAATCCTTTCTTAATATTTCTCCTTTGATAAAGGTGCTTCGCCGTCCAAGTATTGCTGAATACGAGAAATACTGTGGTCAATTACTAATAATTACTCTGCAAGGATGGCCAAACGCGAACGAAGTCGCGGGTACAGCTAGTTATTGAATAAATCTACATTCAAATATAAAGTAACATGTACACTTTCTGCCGTTTTGCCTGGCAGGTCGTAAAAGGCGACCTATGGGCTATATGCAAGTCAATATCATCGTAACTACTAGGTGGTAGAATTCCGGAACATCTCACTCGGGTATATGGTACCACCGCCTAACCTCTACCTGCCGCAATATATTCAATGCTTGTCACCGTCGTGTTCCTGTTTGGAGGGTAAGGTACCCGGTAAACTCGCTCGCTACATGGATAGCAACGCATCATTAACGTCTTTAGTCTATCGGCGATGGTTTTCTCTTGCTCTCTCGCTACATGGATAGCGACGCATCATTAACATTTATGGTGACTATAGGCCATAGTTTCTCTTTCCATCAGAAAAGCCAGCTTCTTGTATGCTATCTAATATACTGGTTAGCTTACTTATTACCCTTCTAACCAGAAGACAAAAAATATAAAACACTATTACTATTGCACTTTTACTTAAATTTCACTTTTAGACATTTATTTTTAATATATACTACTCGAAACATAATAGGGCCAACCCCGATTTTTCCACAAAAAAATATTGTATGATACTTAAAACTTAATTTTGAGCAAGTTCAAGTCTCTTACCATAAACCTGAAATGTTTGAATAATTAATAAAACCTCTGTCTGTCTGTTTTACTGTCTTGCTGTCTTGTCCAAAAAAAAAATACAAAAAAATATGCATTGTCATTTTAAAGGCGGAAATAAAAGTGGGTCCTATTTTGTTTTAAGTAGCATATTACTCGACCGGTTTCACTTGTTAAAGCATATTCAGGATACTTATGATTTTAAAAGGAAACCAGTCGAGTAATATATAAAAATATATATTTAAGAGTGAAATTTAAGTACAAGTGGAATTTCACCAAGTGCCGACGATGGAAATTATAGAATTCTGACCCGGCAAACGTTGTTCTGCCTTTTTATATACTCTTATTTTTTTCTATATTTTCTCACCTTTTAAACCTTCCCTGGATTCTTTCCTCTGTGGTCTAGTGGTCCAGCGTTGGCGTTGACCACATGAGGTCCCGGGTTCGATTCCCCGGTCGGGCACATAAAAAAAGTGTTTTTTTCAGTTTTCTGATAAACACAAAGTTGCCCGGGATTGGTAAGTGCCCGGTTGGCGATAGGCTGACCACCTATCACATTGTGGGACCAAGTATCTTCGGCTAATCGTGGGTGCACTTGTTGTACCTCTGCCTACCCCTTCGGGGATATGGGCGTGAAGATACTTTAATTCAAAACCAAAATTAGCCAAATCGGTTCAGTCGTTCTCTAGTTTTAGCGAGACTAACGAACAGCAATTGATTTATATATATATAGATATAGAAGATAAGAATAAAACCGGCCAAGTGCCAGTCGGACTCGCGCACGAAGGGTTCCGTATCTTCGTCTATTAAAGAAAATCACGTTTGTTGTATGCATACTTAAATATTACTTTAATATTACTGTTATTAATATTGAGCAAAATAAATATAAAAAAGGGGTTTATTGTATGGGGACCCCTTTAATAGTTTAATTTTTTTAAATTTAGTATTTGTTGTTATAGCGGCAACGGAAATACATAATTTGTATCTCGGTTTATGAGATACAGCCTGGTGACAGACAGACAGACTTACAGACAGGCAGTTTAGTATATAATAATAATAGTATACAGTAATAGGGTTCCGTTTTACCTTTAAGGTACGGAACCCTAAAACGCACTAAATTGCGGCTGAAAAAAGTACATAAGGCTATAGTCCCAAACGCGGACGAGACGTGTTACTCCAGACCCTATTCAAATAATAGATAATCTGCCATTCTACTAGGCATTTTGTAAAAGGCGAACAATGCCTAAATGACATCGCACTATTAACATCTTTGGTGTGTATAGACGACGGTTTTCACTTTTCGTCAGGAGCGCCATTTCATATGTTCATATGTATGCTTAAATCTTAAAAACTACGCTACAGATTTTGATGCGATTTTTTTAATATATATATTGATTCTTGAGGAAGGTTTTAGTATATAAACATTTCCGATATTTCCACGGGAACAAAAGCTACGCGGGTAAAACCGCGGGCAGGTCACTAGTATGATATAAAATGCTCGTGACATTTTTGGCATTTGTTCGCCTTTTACGATTTGTTTGATAGAAAAACAAGTTTCTTTATAATGTTTTGAACAGACGCAAAGAACATTTTTAACTCTTCAACATATTTATTCTTTCTGTACGTTCAATACATCCAATATGATAGTCATAAATTTAGCTAATCATCATATTTTACAAATCAACTGGTAGAAATGCAGATGATCCATTATTCAAATCAGGATTCATTGCTATGCAGACTACAGACAGACTGCGACTGTAGTAAATGAGAGTCGGAATAGGCTGGTGTCTGAAATTGAGACATCTCTGGAGCTGGTCTCAGATTGGGGCGAGAAAAACCTTGTCCAATTTAACCCCCACAAGACACAAGCCTGTGCGTTTTGCACTAAAAGTAATCCTTTTAATAATGCTGCAATATTCCAGAACACTCCCCTTACCATCTCTAATAGTATTAATGTTTTAGACGTTGAAATTGCAAGTGACGTCCAATTTGGAGGGTAAAGCTAAGTTTGCTTCCAATAAACTGGGAATATTAAATCGGGCTAGACGGTACTTCACTCCTGTCAATATACTAATGTTTTACAAAGCGCAAGTCCGACCGCACATGGAGTACTGTTCGCACTTATGAGCCGGTGCACCCCTGTATCAAGTCCTTCAATGCGACAAAATCCAACGCAGACTGGAGCGCCTTGTCGACAACCCCACTCTTACTAGTGATCTTGAACCCCTTAGCCACAGGAAATATGTGGGTTCTCTATGTGTTTTCTACCGCTTATATAATGGGGAGTGTTCTGATGAGCTTTTTTATCTAATACCGGCTACCACGTTCCTCCAACGCACTACACGTCGTAGTGAGGGATTCCACTCACACAATCTTGACGATTGGTAATTTACGACTGTTCGATTTGCACGTAGCTTCTTTATACGAACAGTCAAGCTTTGGAACAGTTTATCTCACACGGTTTTTCCGAGTAGCTACGATATTGGGATTTTTAAGAGGAGGATCAACAAATTCCTTAAAAGCCGGCATCGCATTGGCAACTAACCCTTTATGTTGTAAATGTCCACGGGCAGTGGTGACGGCTTTCCATCAGGTGGTCCACTCGCTCGTATACCTGCAAATTCAATAATAAAAAAGGAATTCCTTAGACCCTAGGAACCATAATAATAGTGATAAATTTAGCCGAGCGTCGCATTTTTCGAATTGTCTGGCAGAAAGGCAGATTCCGTTGTTAAAAACAGGAATTCCTTAGAACATATTAACCACAATGATAGTGATTATTTTAGTGTATCGTCGAATTTTACGAATTGCTCGACAGAAAGGCAGATTCCATTGTTCAAAACAGGAATTCCTTAGAACCTAGTTACCACAATAATATTGATTATATTAGTGGATTGTCGAATTTTACGATTTGTCTGACAGAAAGGCAGATGATTCATTGTTCAACACAGGAATTTCTTAGAACCTCATAACCACGATTATAGTGATCTATTCTTCAAGGCTCAATCTAATACGGGAATGGGCACGAGGATGGCATTAATTATATCTTTGTCTACCCCTTTGTAATTAAAGGCGTGATGTTATTATTATCATGTCGTCTATAATTACCCACGAAAGAGTTTGTTTAAAAACAAATTTCATGTCAAATTTACGTTTTACAGAAATATCTTCAAGTTGTCGAGTAATCCGCGCAATCTACTTGAAAATTACAGAGATATGCGTAAATGATGACTGAGAGGCTTAGAGTATACTTTATCGTCGAAACCTTGGATCGTGTGCTATATAATAAATATAAACTTTAAATGAACAATTCTTATATATTCGTATATAATTGGTTATTCCAAAATAGCTCTAACGATTTTAACGAAATGTTGTATTTAAATAGTACTTTACAATTACAATTGATAAATGTCATCTCCGTGATAATCGTGATAATTTTATATGAAAAAATATCATCCAAGCGTCGGCCGCCAAGCTAATTTTTAATCGAATTCATATGGATCAACACTTAAAATTAACATTTTTATATATCAAAGAATAGCTGTACACAAGCAATATCTCCTGATGGAAATAGAAAAATATCGTCAAATATATTATTTCTTGCTGTTAATTTATATTTATTATTTGCCTTAATTTTCGGCCCGAAATATGGCTGCGACATGCAATCAAGCAATTGTGGCAGAAATAGGTAAGACGATGGTACTAAACTTGAGCAACAATTTGCAGAAATTTAGGAATTTGCAATAACATTAGTGGTGACAAATTCGGTTTTCGTTCGCATTTTATGAATTGCCTGGATGAAAGGAAAAGTATATTATTTAAAACAAAGACAAAAAACATAATTATTATTAATTTTCAGCATATTTTATCTTCACACACTTATTGGAAACATAGGTTATTTGTTTCGAATAAGTGTATTAATTTTTAATAAGTAGATAACTTCATATATTATATGTCACGACTCGTGTAAGACGATAGCCGTACAATCAAACAGCATAAGAAATTTTTAAAGCACCTTGGGAAAACCTTTTTGTGTTAAACATGTGCGCGTGTGGTAGTAGCATAAACGTAAAGTTATAGGTTTAGTAAAGCAAATCTATTTATAAAAACCTCAGACATTGTTTATTTGTCTGTTTAGTTATGATGTGTTGTAATTCTCGTGTCTTACCAAAGCTCAGAAAGCTACTGATTCTCGTTATTTATATTAATATTATAAACGCGGAAGTTTGGATGTTTGGATGGATTATTGAATGGATGTTTTTTACTTAATCACGCAAAAACTACTGAACGGGTTTGAACGAAATTTGACGCTTGGGTAGATGGCGATTTTTATTCCAGATAAATTCAGTGATCCCGCAGGATTCGCCAAAACTTTTATAATGCAGCGTGCTGCACGCTGCAGCTGGAGCAGTAAATATTCTGGAGTAGTTTTACAAAAATCGGTATAAAGTACAGATGCAAAACTGTTATAACACCAGGAGAGTAAGAAAACGGAAGTTAGTTGAGGTAAAAGTAAATAACTACTACGGCAAAAGGACGAACCAGTACTTGATCCCTTCAGCGTTTAATAAAATGGATTGGCTTCTAAAAACTAGTAGCAAAATAAGTAAGCTTACGTTAAAAAATAAATTAAAAATAGAACTACTTACGGAGTTCTCCAAAAGCATCCAATTGCACTAGCTTTTTTTTTATAAGTTAGTATAATTAATAAACGTGTTAAATACTAAGTAGATACTAGATAGTAAAGTAGGAACCAAATGTATGTCTATGTATTATCAAGCGTTAATCCCGCCGACAAACTGTCACGCAGTTTGGCGGGTTTAATTTTTTTTTTTTTTTTTTTTTTTATATCATAAGATAGCAAACAAGCAGATGGGTCTCCTGATGGAAAGAGTCAACCATCGCCTATAGACACCAAAGATGTTAATGGTGCGTTGCTATCTTGTGGCGAGGTCTAATGCCACATGCATAAGTTTACCGGCTACCTTACCCTCCAAACCGGAACACGACAGCGACAAGCGCTGACGCTATTGCGGCAGGAATAGGTAAGGCGGTGGTACCAGACCCGGGCGAGACAATGCAGAACTCTACCACCTAGTAGCCACGATGGTAGTGACTCGATAGCCAATCGGTCGCCTTTTACGACCTGCCTGGCAGAACGGCAGTTGGCCTATTCTACAAAGGAGGCCGGGACCAACACGGCGCGAATAACAATGTAAACATGTTTGGTCCAAGTAAAGAAATGTATTTATTTATTTAATAATAACAATAATAAATTCATTTATTTGCAAGAATGTGGGTACATAAGAGGTTACATTTTTAACATTGTTTCCAATCACATTTCGTCAAAAGTGACATGCAAAAAATATAGATTACTAGATATTTAAAGAACATAATATTTAAAATCTATTCGTTATTAACTGATCATTTTTATGATAAATTTAATATTCCGTAGTAAAATCTGTCACCTACTCATTAAAAATATAATATTACTTTTTATTTTATTTATTTTTATACCAAATAAACCTCCATTAGGCACTTTTGCTGGCTGCCATCTATATTAATATTAAAAATGCAAAAGTTTGGATGTTCTGATGGATGAATTTTTGTTATGGATGAATGTTTGTTACTCAATCATGGAAAAACTACTAAATGGATTCGAATTAATTGAATTGGTACACGAGTAGATGATGACTTAGAATAGCATAAAGGCTATTTTTTAGCCCGGAAAATTAGGTGATCCCGCGGAATTCGCCAAAAACATTTATAATAAAAATATATATCAAATAAACCTTTACTATGCAATTTTTTGCTAGCGGCTGACTGCGTTGCGATCAAGTAGTAATTATAAACAAAATTGTAGTCGATTTTTTTACAATAATTACTTGATCGAATTGCAGCTTCGTTGATGTACTCCGTTCTAATTTATACTCTAAGCTTTTACATGTAGTTAATTACTGAAACGTGCCTCCCTGGGAATACCCAGTAATTTGAAATAAGGAAGTCCGCTATTCGTTATATAAGGAGCTAGGTTCCAACGGATGAGCTTCATATTTTGATATGTATTTCGACACGAACAACTAGTTCGTATTGAAATACTTATATATCAAAATATGAAGCTTATATATCAACTATATTTTTAGGTATACCGAAGGATTCTACGTAAGTTGTCATAACTTAAAAAATGCGTTATAAATCTTTTAATATCAAGAAGAAAAAAATTAAATGTCTACTAGAAGTTAGATTTATCTAATAGAAATTTCATTTTTATTCTTCGTGTTTTTAAAATATCTACAAAAATGGAGTCATTTTCATAAATAAAACGAAAATCGCATTTTTTAAGTTACGATAATTTAAGTAGGATCCGTTGGTATACCTAAAAATATAGTTAATATACAAGCTTCATATTTTGATATATAAGTATTTCGAACAACTAATTCGTGTCGAAATACTTATATATCAAAATATGAAGCTCATCCGATATATGTATTAAATAAATAAATAAAATTAAAATAAATCTACATGGGGCACACTAAAAGTTTTGCACTTTTAGCTAATCGGAACTATTTGAATTTCGAATGTTATATTTTTAAAACATTGCAACCTTCTTAGTAATAAAAAAAACAATTGGCGGGAAATGATTTGTCAATTGTTTTTTTTATCACACATCATATTTCAACGTACGCAACTAAAATGGAATTAAGTCGAAAAGATTTTAGAGCGATGATATTTTATGATTTTAAATGTTCTCTTTCTCCGCAAGACTGTGCCGCTCGTCTTCAAAATGCTTTTGGGAGAGAAGCACCTTGTTTGAGCACCATGAGGCGATGGTTTGCTGAATTTGATAGAGGTTGAATTTCTTTACATGACGAATTTCGTGAAGGGCGGCCTTCAACTGCCGTCAACGAAAATAATGTAAAGCGGTTAATTGAAGAAAACCTCCGGATTACATATGAGACAATTCGAGGACTTATTGGGGATTGGTATGAGCCAGATTCAGGAAATTTTACACGAAGATTTGAAAGTTCGCAAGCTTTGTTATCGTTGGATCCCGCATGAACTGACAGCGGAGCAGAAGCGGGCTCGCGTGGAATGGTGCTCACAGATGCTACTGAAGTACGACCACGGACACTCTAAACGGACATTCTAACGGACATTCTAAAGTTGTTTATGATATTATCATAGGAAACGAAACGTGGATTTATTGTTATAGACCCGAAAAAAAACAGCAATCTTGTGAATGGGTGTTTAAAAAATGAGAACAGGCCAACAAAAGTGAGACAAGCGAAAAACGTTGGTAAAAAAATGATCGCGTTTTTTTCTCAGCTGTACAGTTCCACTTGAAGATCAAAAAAGTGTTAACGCCGAGTGGTATTCTACCATTTTTTTACCCAGGGTGTTAGAAAAAGTTCGCAAAAGACGACCCAAAAACCGCATTCTCCTACACCATAATAACGATTCTTCATATACGGCCAACAAAACAAAGTCATTTTTAGCTTCCGAAAAAGTACATCTCGTCACTCATCCTGCGCATAGCCCCGACCTAGCACCCTGTGATTTCTGTATTTTCTCCAAAATCAAAGATTTGATGAGAGGTTTTACTTTTACCAACTCCGAGGGGGCAGTGATAGCGTTCAATCAGCACGTAGAATACATGCCTTCAGATCTGTGGTCCTCCTGTTTTAAAAAATGGTTCGATCGCGTGAAAAAATGTTTAAAATGTAAAGGAGATTATTTTGAAAAGCAATAAACATAATATTTTGGTTATAACATTATAACATGTTGTGTTTTAAGTTACGCAATATTTATAGTGTGACCTACGTACTGTTAATCATCGGCACTTAGTGAAACTGCATTTTAATTTTGATTACAAAACACTTGTACTAGTTTTACTATATATATTTGTTATCAATTTTTTTAAAAGTCTATCGGTTTCGCGTATTAACGCGTCAATAAGGATTATAGACAACAGCTGTTGTCTGAATAAATAACCTTCGTGTCTCCTCGCCTAGGATTCTGCCTCATAGTCTAGGCGTAACCTATTCAGTTTAGATCATAAGGTCCCGAGTTTGATCCCCGGGCCTAGCGGAAGTGGTATTTAGGTTTCTTTGAAAGTTTTCTCAAAAATTTGAAATATGTGTGGTAGCTCACTTCGTGAAAGTTGTTACTAAAAATAAAGTTAAAAAATAGAAAAGCAAGATGCAAAACGCAAAAAAGTGTGTAGCGCAAATTCATCAAAACAGATCAAGGTTGGTAATTTGTTTATTTCATATTCTCATAAACGGGTGACGTCTACTCTCCGCCGCTCATTGATCAATACTGAGACAAAATGTGAGTGTGTTAGACTTCTCTCTTCTCGCCCGAGAAACCCTTTGATTGCCCATCTAGAATCATAGCGAGAAACCCCGAGAACACCTGATAACCGTGAATGTGAGGGGTTTTTTGCCTTCTCGTTCTCGAGCTCGCCTGTTCTATCGGTGTTGGTAAATTTTACCGCTTCAAAGTATTTCTCGGGCGAGAAGAAAGAAGGCTATCACACTCACGTTTTGTCTTAATGTTGATCAGTGAGTGGCGGAGAGTAGACGCTACCTGTACATGAGAATAAGAAATTAACAAATTACCAACCTTGTTCTGTTTTGATGAATTTGCATTACCCCCCATCGTCTAGCTTTTCTATTTTTTTTAACATTAGTTTTAGTTTTCTTAAACTAACTTTCAAAAATTTTAAAATGCAATGGCACACAGAGCCAAATCAGCCGCAGTTTAAATATGTCTGTAATGTCGTACATACCGGATAGGATTCAAACTATGAGAGAGAAAAATGAGAGGGTGGATAAATTGCTTATTCTCGCGAGAAGTCTCAGAGAAAGTGCTCGCTGAGACTTCTCGCCGTGTGTGAATCTGGATAGGCCTTCAAGCGGCAAAATTTACCGACACCGATCGGAGAACAGGCGAGCGCGAGAACGAGAAGGCGAGGAACTCCTCATATTAGTCCCGGGCTTTTTTGAAGAATAGGCCAACTGCCGTTCTGCTAGCCAGGTCGTAAAAGCCGACCGATTTGCTATACGTAATACGAGTCACTACCATCGTGGCTACTAGGTGGTAGAGTTCTGCATTGTCTCGCCCGGATCTGGCACCACCGCCTTACCTATTCCTGCCGCAATAGCGTCAGTGCTTGTCACTGTCGTGTTCCGGTTTAGAGGGTAAGGTAGGCGGTAAACTTATGCATGTGGCATTAGACCTCGCTACAAGATTGCAACGCACCATTAACACCTTTGGTGTCTATAGGCGATGGTTGAATCTTTCCATCAGGAGACCCATCTGCTTGTTTGCTATCTTATGATATAAAAAAAAAACTCGCTACTCGGGTGTTCTCGGAGTTTCTCAACATGAGTCTGAATGGGCCATTAAGACATTTTTTATCCCTTTTCATCATAAAAGCCATCTGCTTATTTAATGAATTTTTATAAACTACTAGCTGCTGCATGCAGCCCGCTGCATTATAAAAGTTATTGGCAAATCCCGCGGGACTACTTAATTTTTCCGGGATAAAAAGTAGCCTATGTGCTATTCCAGGCCACCATCTACCTGTATGCCAAATTTCATTCAAATCCATTCAGTAGTTTTTGCGAGATTGAGTAACAAACATCCATCCAAACATCCATCCATACATCCAAATTTTCGCATTTATAATATTAAATATAGCTGATGTGTTTATGGTAAAACAAACTTAATTAGAAAACAGCGGAATGCTTTTGTTTTACAAAAACAACCTTATTCCAAGCAGAGTTTTATGCAGAACTGACAAATCTAACAATTGCTTGAAATTCTCAAACTCCTATTTAATTACAGTAAAGTTGCAACTTTACACAAGGGGCAAGATGGCCGAATTAAGTGGTGTTACAGTTAGTTACTTGGAAAACAAAAGCATATTACGGAAGTAGTAACAAAGTTTTGAATAGTTGTGTAATACTCAACGTTTTGCGACAGAAAAGTTTTTAAGCATTTTGAAATGAAGTACTCTAGTACATTTAAACTTTGGAGTTTTTCTGTTTTAAATGAATTTAACAAGCTTATTTATGTATAAATAAAGAGATAACAAATGAGCAAATGGCTCTCTTAATCAAAAGACATAACCATCTGTTATTTGTATCTGATCTCTTGCTGTTTGGCCCTCTAATAGACCTATTGCCATTCTGCAAGGCATTTCGTACAAATCGAAAGATTGATAATACAAGTCACTACTATCGTGATTACTGGTCTGCAACGACTCGCCTGGGTATCATACCACCACATTATTTATATATTATTGTTGCAATAGCGTCAAAACTTGTCACGGTAAGGTAGCTGGAAAACTTATGAATGGTGATAATATCACAAGTTCTTTTGGTCTATTGCATTCAATTTTCTCGAAAACAATAAGTTTATGTGTATATAGAACTCAAAAATTCTTCGACACCTTACGTAAGATAGTCTTATTTTTAGAAATTCAGGCGTTTTTATGCGGAAATCCATAATTTAAAGACGAAATTTATTCAGTAATTTAATTTGCAAACTTTTTTGCCAGTTTTGTCTTTTATGTTTTAAAAGAGGTCTGAACTTTTTGAGACCTTGGGTAAGTTCATCCTATTTTTATACTACATTTTGTTTCAGTTTCATCCCAGGAGTTTCATGTAAGATTTCACGGGCAAATTAAACCTTCATTTTATCTCTGTGTTATCTGCTATTTATAAAACTCCTTTTTAGAGATTTAAGGGGTACTAAACACTTTAAATGATAAAACATTCAATAGGTCTATGAAAACTGCAAAAAGGCCAAACATTATATAAAATACTTCATTTGTAAAATACGTAGACTATTACAGAGATTGTAAATGTCATCTTTACTGCGATTTAGTGAACTTCCAAGACGACTAATATGAAATAAGTGAAAAGTGACATTTAATCTGTCATGTGTCAGTGAACTGTAAATACGGCATTCTTCATATTTTTGTGAAATATTAAATAATATAGAAATAAGCGCACGTAATGTACATACTGTACACGTAATGGACATACTGAATTAATTGACGATTTAAGATGAATAATGAAAAATGACAGCTGAAATTTGACACTAAAACAGGTTTATGACGCCGGTATAGTAAAGCTTTTCCTCCAATAGCTTATGAGCCTGATATACTTACCAACGTTTCACTGGTATAGTAGATATATGAACAGAAGAATTTGTTAATCCTTTAATACACTTTATAGCTTTTTGAGAAAATCGTATTAGAGTTCCAAAGTAGCGGGTGGCCCGGTTTATTTGCTGTCCAGTATATAATTATCAAATAAAGTCAACGAAATTTCAAAAGAATTATTTTACGTAATTAATGTTAAAACAACTATTTATGTGATAATTACTAATTAAATTCTAATGCATTTAAGAGGCTAACAAGATCTAATTTTGCTGAAATTGATGTTATTTAAGCAGTTATTTTAAGAAAAACTATTTGTTATAGCACATGACAAAAAATATATGTCAATAATCATCATATGTCAAAGTCTCAAAGACGGACTCGATAGGTAATACAACAAAATCAGGTCGATGGAAAATAATTGCGAAGATTGGTCTTAAAGTCATCATTAAACGGTTCTATATCTTTATTTTGGGTGTGTAATTAATAACACAAAGTCATCATATTCATAACTAAACCGTCTACGAATCATATTTGACAAATAATCTACACTATTTTTATTTCGATATTTATTTTTTCTTCTTCTTCTGAGACCCTGACCGCCCAGTAACACTGACAGTGGACTCTCGTCTCTGAACTCTTGTAGAAATAGAATGTACTGACGCGCCGTGCTAGACGTCAGTCTGGCGCAAGTCATTTAAAAAAAACAAAATATATGGACCGAGCAGTCTTTTTAATGGCTGCATATAATCCATACATATATTACAAAGAACGCAAAAATCTAGATCTTGTACTAGCGTAGAGGCTCTTAAAATTAAACGGATTATGTCACCGTCATGACCCACTCTCAGAGGAATTAAAACAATTCCTCTGAGGACCCACTAGATGTCAAACGTCAATTATTTTATGTGTCGTTTTAGAAGTTGTAACATCCCGCCATTTTTTAAAGTAATTTTATCATTTAAATTGATAAATATATGTAACTTAGAACGATTTTAAATATATTTTTACGTTACACATACACACGCACATTACGTATTAACCTTTTTGTGAATAATATATTCTGTACTTTCCATCGTCGGCACTTGGTGAAATTCCATTGTTATTAGACACTTTTACTACTTCACCTGTACATAAATTTCACTTCACATATTTTTTAATATATCATTCGACCGGTTTCACTTTTTAAAGCGTCTTCAGGATGTTAACTGACTATTATTGACTGTTGTGGAATATAAACAAACGTAAATATTGATTTAAAAAGGTTAAGCTTAAATATCGCTCAAAGGTATTGTCAGCCTTAACAATTTTGCCCAAAAATGTGGGAAATTTTAATTTACAATTATATTGCACTAATTTATAACTATACATATGGATATAAAAATGTCAAATTAATGATTAATTAGGGCGAGCGAAGCGAGCGCTACACTAGGGGACTTTCTATGCAGTTTTGTGGTACCGTTTTACTGAAAAATTATCGCTCTTTTAGGTTTGAGCTTTGACGTGATAGTTTAAATTCATGTCTAGATATGATCTACCATTAAAATACAATTTTATAGACATTAAAAAAAATAGAATATACATGTTCTATTAGAATTTTATTACTACTAACGCCATCTATTATGAAACTAAGGAGTTAAAATGCTAATGAGTTAAAATGCTACTTTGGCGTGGTAGATTTAATTCATTCAATTAATTTTCATTCACTCCATTTTAATACAATATTAATCTATTAATAAACTTGTACTTTTTAACTTCCCGCTACGTATGTAGATAAGGAAGTTACTTATTTTGCTCCGATTTTTAAAAATCGAGTTTTCACCAGATGTGCACGTTTTAAGGTCCTATGGTATATAGGTATATAGGTATAAGGTGTATGTATGTGTGTGTGTCTGTATGTGTATGTATGTATGTATGTATGTATGTATGTAAACGTCTCATAACTTTTGAACGATTGGACCGACCGAAACGCGGTTGATGGCATTCGATTGAATTCCACTCGAATTAGACTTCCTGAAAATTTGAATCAAATGGGATAAGGGATTTTGAGAAATTTTGAAAAAACCCAAAAAAATTTTGGCGAAACAGATTTTTTTAATATAACTTCCAGTTTAATGTACCGGTTGAGTACAAAAACTAATCATCTCTATTTTAAAAAAAATTACGTCTAATGCATTTTTGGAAGTAATCGTTGACGAAAATTTTGAGTGTTTTTTCGACATAACTTCGAAATATTTTAACCAATCATATTTTAGTATTCTACGATATTTTAGTACTAAAAAATTTACGCCGTTTTAAAAATCAAAATCGAATCTTATTTTCAAATGTTACTGCTTTTCAAATATTAAAATTACATTGTTTTTAGAAACTTACTTAATATTTTTGAAATAACTTTCAAGCTAATATACCGATTGACTTCAAAATCTTTCAGATTTCCTCCTTTAAAAACTGCGTCAAGTATCGTTAATTGTATAAAATAGGTCAATTTGTTTGGGATCTTGGAAGGCGAAAATTTAAAAAAAAAATGTTTTTTACATTGCTTCGAAATTTTTTAATCTACAGATTATTTAGCTAAAGCAATAGTTAAATTGAGTTGAATGTAAATGACATTTGACAATGAATTTGATCATTTGAAATTTGATCAATTTGATCATCGTTTCCAAAATATACAAAATATACAATTTCCTTGCTTCATTCATAAGTGTTTTCTTGCTGTTTTTTGTGACTTAGCAATTGAGACATTTCAATATTTCTTAGAACTAAAAAATCTATGCTTATAGTTTTTACTCTTTTGAGCTTAAAATACTTTAATTTAGCGGGAAGTTTCAGGATTGGACTGCAAGGTAAACTGTTTACAGTTTAATACAATATGATTATTATGAAACAGTACGAGTGCATTAATTGATTAATATTGTATTGAGATCAATTTCCAATTTAAGCCCAAGGGGAAAAGGTGAAAAAAAGGTATATTCATGCCCATATCCTCGAAGAGGTAGGCAGATTACGACGTGTGCATCCTTGATTAGCCGAAGATACGTCTTAGTCCAACCGGGACTTTTCCAATCTCGGGCAACGTTGTTTTTATTAGAAAATTGACAAAATGCATTTTTGATTTGTCTGACTCGGGAATCGAGCCCCGAGGGCTTCTCTGAGAGAAAAATTTATTCGATGAGTTTCTACCGTCAATTCTTCGTGCCTGCGATAAGTTCAATATTAATCCTAAAAATATTAAAGATTAATTAAATAAAACATTTTTTGATTTCGAAAATCGATGTAAAACCAGGAACTTCCCGATTTTAGAAAAAAACTATTAATCTTAGCGATATGTTAAAAATGTGTTTTTCTTTATTAGATCAACTTTCATTTTCAATACCCATTTTTCCTTGAAAATTCTTTTACAAGAAAGCTACCATAAATAAAAATTGATTTCTATCAATATTAGGCTATAAGAGCGAAGTGGTGGCGCGAGATGGATCTTGAGTTACTACATATTATAGGTAGACCGTACTATATTATAGGTAGACCAGAAAATATGGTGTAAAATTTTAGTATATAACCTTTATATTTGTTCAGTGTAGATAACATTGATAATAATAAAAATCGTGTTTTTCTTGTAAGTACTAAGAAAATGTAGTCTTAGAAACAGGTTTTTTTAAATTATGTATTACAACAAAACTCACTTGGACTTCCAGTTCACGTATATTGAAAATATACGTGAACTGGAAGTACAAGTGAGTTTTGTTGTAGTACATAATTTAAAATGCAGTTTCATCAAGTGCCGACGATGGAAACAATCCAATTTAGGTTTTTTTATTTTGTTTTTATTTTCCTGCGCCCGCCTAGACCAAAGCCTGACGACGCCTTTGATGGGAATGGGAAATGTTTGGGTAAAAATACGCTGGATTTTTTTAAGTTACATCATGTAATCAATACCCTACATTTGACAATTAAAGTGGTGCATGAGAGAATACCTATGGGCAATGGCCAGATTCTGCCCTTGTATTAAATATTAATAATTGCCTTTTCTAATTAAAACAACGTAATCGGTTTTTACAATTTTATATTTTCTTTTACATTGTCTAATGTAACCAAAATCCTTATTCATTGTAATTTTAACATTCTATCTTTTAATTCTATCTATCTTTGACATTTAATTTAAATTTAAATATAATATAAATTAACAAATACATGTACCTTAAATTGCTTATGCACGTTCTGCAGTATTCAAATATTATCTTACTTTAAACGGAGGCCAGTGTGTGTTACACTGATCGATGCAGGAGACTGAATGTCCGAGTTTTCAACCCGTCTTACCCGCCATTGTTGTTTTCGTGCAAGCTCTGTGTTACCAGAGTAAATCATTTTAATTCGCACAACAACGATGTCGGGCAAAATCCTGCTTTATTAAATAAAAACCTAACAATCATTATAAACATTAAAACATGTAATTTTCATAAAAATACTTTCCTAACAATATTACTAGGTAGTATAACTTTGCGAGCCCTCACAAAGCTCTGCTTTTTGCTAGTTATGCTATATAAATAATGTCAAGTAAAACAAAATAAATAAGTTAACACACCTATTACACAGTTATTTATGTCAAAGATGAGTAAACATAATTATCACTAAGTAAATAAAAATGGAAAATGTTTAAATGTCAAATTAATAATATAAATTAAAATATTTAAACTATAATAATAATAATATACATAATAACTACCGAAAATGTCAAATTGAAATTGCATTAAAAATGTATTACATGGAATTACGTTATAATTAATAATTATTTTTACTTTATTTGTGCCTATATAAATATTAAAATAATAAGGAGTAACTTAGGCTACTTTTAAAAAAAAAATCCCACGCGGACGAAGTCGCGGGCACAGCTAGTGTATGTATATATATATATATATATATATATATATATATATATATATATATATATATATCACTCACGAAGAACTTAAATAATCGATAAATTCAAATAACACGATAACAAAATTATTTAGCTAATAAACGTTAATATTAATAATTTTCATAAAGTATCTAACCAAGCTAATGCGCTTTTAATTAAAAAGGGTTCACCACAACAGCGAGAGATCTAAACAATAGGAACCCTCAATTTATCTTAAAGTTTGGTTACCCTAATTGTAACTAAGTGATTATCCTACATTATTCAAAATTAAGTAATCCTAAATACTAACAAGCACAGATTTATTTCTCTGGCGATAACCCAGGTCCCTTTGAAGCATAGACAAATAGACAGTTTGTAAAATCTGAACGATTGGCTAAACATTTACATATTTAAACATCTATTTTTATATATATCTTAAGATAGCAAACAAATAAATGGTTTTCCTGATGGAAAGAGAAACCATCGGCTATACATACCAAAGTTGTTAATGGTGTTGCTATCCGTGTGGCAGGATGGCAATGCACATGCATAGATCTACCGACTACCTTACCTTCCGGACTAGAATATGACAATGACCAGCATTGACGCTATTGTGGCAGGAACAGGTAAGGCGGTGGTAACAAATACATGGGCGAAGCGTTGCAGAACTCTACCAAGTAGTAGTCACGATGCTAGTAACAAGTTTAACCAATCGGTTTGCCTTTGCGTTCTGCCTAGCAGAACGGCAGTTGGCCTTTTTTTCAAAGGAGCCCGAAGTAATACGTGTATATCTTACTAGGTGGTAGAGTTCTGCATTTTCTCGCCCGGGTCTAGTTCTACCGCCTTACCTATTCCTGCCGCAATAGCGTCAGTGCTGTCACTGTCGTGTTCCGGTTTGGAGGGTATGGTAGCCGGTAAACTTATGCATGTAGCATTAGACCTCGCCATATGATAGCAACGCACCATTAACACCTTTTGTGTCTATAGGCGATGGTTGACTCTTTCCCTCAGGAGAACCATCTGCTTGTTTGCTATCTTATAATATAAAAAAAAAATATAGTAATATAATTTGTGACAACGGGTATAATCCACACTAGTCCCATACTAATATTATAAATGCATTTATGACAAATTAATTATATTTTTAAGACATGGGCATGACTATTTTGATAATATTTTTTTATTTTTTAGGCATAAAATGAAAATTAAACCGCTGATGATACTTGACTAGGTATTAATTTAGTGGTATCTTCACGAAAGGGTAGGCAGAGGTGCAACAAGTGCACCCACGATCGGCCGAAAATACTTGGTCCCACAAATGTGATAGGTGGCAAACCTATCGCTAACCGGGCATTTTTCAATCCCGGGCAACTTTGTGTTTCTCAGAAAACTGAAAAAACACTTTTTTTTATGTGCCCGACCCGGGAATCGAACCCGGGACCTAATGTGGTCAACACCAACACTGGATCACCAGACCACAGAGGTGACATAATTTAGTGGTATAGTTAGTTAAATTGCTTCTCTTTATTTAGGGAAAATAATATTGTAATTAATATACATATATAAAAATTATTATAAGATTCAATTTAAAATTTACTAAGATTATTAAAGCAATTTTAACATTTGCACGCCACAAAACAGGTTAAATAGGATTAAAGAGCAGCATATTTTTAAATTAGATCCATTTATGTACCCTATTTTATGCAAATAAAGAAATTATAAGTATATATATATATATATATATATATATATATATATATATATATATATATATATGTATATATATATATATATATATATATTATATATATATATATATATATGTGTGTGTGTAATAGATTTGCATATAGTCCCTAATTATACGAGTTACAACCCTTTTTTAAAGGATATATGCAAAGACGGGCTTCCACAGTCGTATAAAATAAAACCGACCCTCATATCAAAGTAAAGGCAAGAGCACTTCAAAGTCACGTGGTCATTATTGGCCAACCAATTGTGAGTGTCGAAAACACTCCACCGTTCTCGAACGAAGGGTCTGTCTCGCCCAACTTCTCAACGGCCAACAAAATTCTCAACTTATGTGAGTTAATAACTTATTTCGTTGGGAAATGGATGGCTTGGGTTTTATTGTGCAGAACGGGTCTTATTTTAAAAGTCTAATTAGTTTTTTCGAGAGAGTGCTAGTGTTTTTAATGAAACTAATGATCGTACTATAGTTATCTTATGATCATAGCTATATAATACGGTAAAATCATAGCTTTTACCGTATTTAAAGATACAGTAGGTATCATGGAAAAATCTTAAAAACAACAAAGAAAAATATCGAAATCAATTTTTAAGGTTTTTCCAGTTTCCCAAGCACGGGGTGAGTACTATAACACAAAAATAATAGGTGTCATGATTTCAACACTAAATTAGACAGTACAAAATCTGGTAAAATGTGATGGGAATTAAGGCATTAATAAAATTATAAATAATTATATAGACTCTCCTTTTCTCTTCGCACGCATTCAGCGCCACCTAGTGGTAAACGTGAGAAACCAGTTTACCACTAGGTGGCTCTGTACAAATCACATACACATTCCTAGTAAACTCGAAACGCGCTCACGATCAAATGCGAAAAGAAAAACTCACACTTAGCACTCTGTTTAATTGTCCTCGTCTGAGTGTTCGCTCCAAAATGGTGTTTTATGTCCCTATTTGTCGTACTAAGTATGCCCAAAATCGGTTCTTGATAAGAGCTTGTAATGCATATAATAAATATTATTTTCACATTGATATATTTTATTACTAGCTGACCCGCGCAGCTTCGCCCGCGAGTAGATTAGCATGTCGTCAAGATAGCTTTTCATACAAATTTCATCCCCTATTTCAACCCTTCAAGGGTTGATTATTGAAAAAAAAATTAGCCTATGTTTGCCCCCAGCTCTTCAACTACTTCCACGCCAAATTTCAGTCCAGAAAACAGAAAATCGGTCCAGAGGTTTAGCCGTGAAAGCGTAACAGACAGACAGACAGACAGACTTTCGCATTTATAATATTAGTTTGGATAAACTAAAAAGGTATGTTTCTCTTGTTAAAAAGTGTTATATGATTAACAATTTTGTTTAATATAATAACGATAGGATTAATATCTATATATAACATTATGCTTTGATTCTTTAACGTATCAAAATTATTAGCAGTTTACATAGTAATTATTGTGTTTTTTTCCATTTTCGACTTTGTATTTTTTGTTTGTTTCTATAGCACACGCGCTGGAATAACTAGTGGTAAAACTGTTTTGACTTATAAACTAATCTAAAAATTATTCTAATGATATGTATATAGTAAACTGTAAGTTTTTCTTAATCTATACATATAATAAAATTGTAGGAAAGTCAAAACTGTACATTGTTTATTTTTTTAAAAGAATACTTGGGGCGTGATATATAATCGATATCGAAGCCAAACATATAGTTTTTAGAATTTTTGTCTGTTTGTCTGTTTGTCTGTTTGTCTGTTTGACTGTTTGTCTGTTTGTCTGTTTGCCTGTTTGTCTGTTTGTCTGTTTGTCTGTTTGTCCGGTAAGGTGATTCAAAAAAAAATCTTTAATTTTTTTTAACTCATACCCTCTCAAATGTTTCTATTTGATATAAAAAAAAATCTCACCAAACCCGAGCCCTATTGCTCAACTCTAAGGGGTCGCTATTGTTTTTTTGGTTTCCCATTTAATTAACTTAGGAAAAATCATTTTTTGTTTTAAATTGATTTACACATAATTAACGCATTTTTTATAAAAAACGATTTTATATTCTTAAAGTAGAGTCTTCGAGCTTTACATAACTCTATTACAAAGTATGATTATCTTTACATAAAGACTAATTACAGCTATTTAAAAATTCAAGCTATTTCTTCAAATTTCGAAATTTAGTAATGTCCGGGGTTAACTCAAAAAGTACTGCATGGATTTATTCAAATTTTGCATGAATATAGGCTAAATATAGGCTACATATTATCACGCTATCACCTACGGGGGAGGTGCTGTGTCGCCTCCTACGAACTGCCTGGAAATACGGCAGCCTTAAAAGGAGCTCAGACCAACGCAGGATCAACTGATAAAGTATATTATGAATGATGATCAGAGCTAATAGCTTAACGTGCTCATCCAGGGCAAGTAAGAGCTAACACATCACCACTAGACTCCAAACTGCTACTGAGCTTTAAATTTTCGAATTCGCCGTGTTGGTCTCGGCCTCCTTTGAAGAATAGGCCAACTGCCGTTCTGCCAGGCAGGTCGTAAAAGGCGACCGATTGGCTAACGAGTCACTAACATCGTGGCTACTAGGTGGTAGAGCTCTGCATTGTCTCGCCCGGGTCTGGTACCACCGCCTTATTTATTCCTGCCGCAATAGCGTCAGTGCTTGTTGCTGTTGTGTTCCGGTTTGGAGGGTAAGGTAGCCGGTAAACTTATGCATGTGGCATTAGACCTCGCCATAAGATAGCAACGCACCATTAACATCTTTGGTGTCTATAGGCGATGGTTGACTCTTTCCATCAGGAGACCCATCTGCTTGTTTGCTATCTTATAATATAAAAAAAAAAATACTGAATAATACTTTAACTCGACCAGAGCATCTAACATGGGACCTCATTTTTTATATCATTTGAGAGCAAGCAAGCACATAGCTCCTCTGAAGGAAAGAGAAACAATCGCCAAATCGCCAAAAATATAGACACCAAGGAAATAAAGGAAATATTTATTTGCAAGAATATGGGTGTCACAAGTTGTTAAAAATTAATTAAGTTACCAATATATTCTACCACTAGCTGTTGCCCGCAACTTCATCCGCGCGGACTTCGTTTACTCCGCACTGCCCCTCCCCCGTAGGTGATAGCGTGATAATATGTAGCCTATATGTTGACCCGACCTATTAGCAATATTCATGCAAAATTTGAAGTAAATCCATGTAGTACTTTTTGAGTTTACCCCGGACATACATACAGACAAACAGACAAACAGACATACAGACATACAGACATACAGACATACAGACATACAGACATACAGACATACAGACAAACAGACAAACAGACAAACAGACAAAAACTCTAAAAACTATATTTTTGGCTTCGATATCGATTATAGATCACGCCCCAATTATTTTTTAAAAAAAATTCAATGTACAGTTTTGACTTTCCTACGATTTTATTATATGTACTTATATAGATTATATGGTGTGCAAATAATGACAAAGAGATCAGTAGTGCGTAGCTAGCCGTGTGGCGGGTTTGCAATGTCACATGCATACGTCTACCGGCTACCTTACCCTCCAAACCGGAAGATGACAATGACAAGTATTGACGCTATTGCAGCAGAAATAGGTAAAACGTTGATACAATGTTAAGTTGATCAAAGCTGAATAAGATAACCCATGACCCGGTGACCACGAAGCTGAAGAAGTATGGACGCCACCGATAATAGAAAAATTTTACAAAACTACACTAACAAAACGATTCGATTACTTTCCAAGGCTTTAATAGTGAAAGAACCCAACCATATAAGTCCTATTAAACCGTAAGCCAAAGACCGTGATGTGAAAAAATCTTGGGTTTATCTCGAAAAGATTGCAGTGAATTTCCTTCAAGACGATAAAGGAGGAACAAAATTAAATTGTTGTTGGTAAAATGAATTTTTAGAAAAAAGATCAATATTTTATATCGCCCGAGATACGCTTTTACGTTGGAAAGGTTTTAGTGTATTAGTTTTGTGATATAGATTTTTATAGAAATTTATGAATCTGGTACTGATTCTAATATATCTATTTATTAATACGTGGAGAACAAACTTTGTACCAAATTTTAAGAAAGGTACGCGAAAAGTGGATTATGAAATTTGGCATAGTAAAAGTTAAAGAAGACTGCGGAAACCTAATATTTTTAAATAATATATATTAGAAACACATCAAATTGACCGCCCCATTGGTCGAGTGGTTAGCGACCCTGACTACGCAATCGACTGAGCTCGGGTTCTATTCCTGACGGAAACAACCATTTGTCTGATGAGCATAAATATTTGTATTTCCGGGAGTGCGTGTTTATTAAACATATTCCAGTATTTATATATGTATTTCTATGCATTAGTATCGTTGACTAACACCCATAACACAACCAAATAATTTGCTTACTTTGGAGTTAGATAAATTCGTGTAATTTGTCCAGCGATATTTAAAAAAAATTTGCAGCACATGCCCTACATTCATTTGATATATATAGATTTTTTTTGTTTAGTCCAATTAGTTGAGCTTCGACCACAAGGAGTTTTAAAATTAAATCTCCTATAGTCTTCCTATTCTGCTATAGATTTTGGTATACGAAATTTAAATGATGTCCTACTAATAATCGCTTGAGATATATTTTTACTTATCTGCGCTAGAAGGAGGGTTATGTTTGTATGTTTTGAGTATGTGTATGTACATAGGTATATGTATGTAATATATATATTTCTTTCTTTGGTACGTTCTGTAATCTAAACCTTTAGACTACAGAACATGCCTAGGCTTGATGGACTTTTAAACTTTTTTAAATATATGTAGGAAGTGGGTCAGATATGATAAATAAAATGCGGATGTGGTAATATAACAACTCTTTATATTTTGTTCAACTTGTATCAAAAAATAACATAAAATCACTATTAAAGCTTTCCATCACTAATGACTAGTTCTCGTTTAACAATTCCAAGTAACTTAATTATTCCTTATTACAAATAAGTCATAATTTAAGCAATAGATAGTCAATTATAAATTGTACTGCGACTAATTTATAGTTGACAATAATAATTAATTTGTTTGCACAAATTAATTATCCAAGAGTCGAGGATAAGCTACTAGCAAGATACAACAAGTGTACCGAGCCACGCCAGAGCCTAGACTGCCCGAACGGAGGGCGCTCAGAGCCTTTTATACAGGTAGCAAAACAATTTGAGTAGTAGGGATATCGAACTATGCGCTCGGTGACTTTAGGCGTACACCTGTTGTTTACAATATTCTTGCATTTGATGACGCGGACGCCGTCATATATATAAGTTGACTGGTAAAAGTCTATATATTGCAGGACACTAAGTTAATGATCATTAGAAACTTTAACAAAATTGGTATAGTCATATTCAAAAAAATATGGTCACCGTGCGATTGGGTGCACCCGGAGACAGGTCTTTGACTAACACGTTCCGCGACGGCATATTGCTGTTTGTAAACAATGAACTTCGATATCTATTCACGAATGCCCGTACTTAATATTTTTATAGAGTTAACATTTAAGTACATATTTTTTACACAAATTCGGTTTCAGAATCAAGCACTGAGCACCTTCAGTATGTACATTCTTCACGTCAGATCCCTTAAGAGGTTGGCAGAGAGAACCGAGTGCCATACTTGTCTCGCTTGCTCCACATTTATTACTTTCTTCATACACACGCACCGGTTCTGAAGACTCTTGACACCACCTTCGAACAGTACTCGATCAATCTGATCATGGTACGTCAGACAGTCTTTTACCAGACAAAGGGTATATGTGTTTTAGCACTTATCCCATTGTAGAGAAAACTTTTTTAAACAGATTTTTTTATCACGCCGGAACGGCTTTAAGCTTGAGAGGCGCCTTTACACTTAATTGTGAGTGTCACATAGGCTGTATAATTTTTGAGTTATTTTTTTGAATCACTGTCGATTTTTTGTATTTAAAATTTTTACTCGTAACGCTGAGAAGATTTTTGATTTTAATATTATCAGTTTTTTGTAATGTTTTTTGTCACATATCGAATTCTCTCATTATTGTATTGACTTGCAATGGTATTTTTAATAAAACAAAAGCTCGTGGGCGAACTGCACTATAGCATATAATATATAAATATTTATTACATCCTATAGTGCTATAATAATATGTGATAATCTTGTAATGTTACTTTATTATAATCCGTAATACCGTGGTAAGTTGCGGAGTGTGCCCGTCAGATCTGATATATTGCTTCTGGAAATAACTCAAGCAATCTATCTCAGAAAGTTGAAAAAGTTATTTACGCATTAACGGAATATAACCTTAAATATATTTTATATGTCTGCTAGAGGGTAATTTTTTTGTAAATTATACTTAATTTATCTTCAGCATTTAGCGAAATTGTTTCGCATGGACTTCATTAAATAAAATAGCTTTTTAACTGACATTAAACAGGTGGAGGTTCTCAAATCATCGGTCCCTTTTGCTATGAATATTTTTTATTATTATTTATTTCAAGTGTAAAATTATACCTACGAAATAATTTTGAATTTGAATTTGAATTCCGACTGTCAAAGAAGCCTAAACCGGTTAGAAATTTTTCAATAAAGATATAAAACATCATACGCCTTCACTGTTGGACCTTCTGCTGACCTCTCATCCGGACCATTATCAGGTATGTGTGGACGTCCTACTTGGTACGTTAGACTACTGCCTGATCCGGAGTAAAGTGCTGGTTTCGCGCCTATTCCGGCCTCCTTTAGCAGGCTGTCGTCGCGTTTGGCACTATAGGTCAGCAGATTGGGACGGAATGCGGTCTTTTGCGTCCTACCCATGGGGGCGGTTGTGCTTTTCGCTGGATGATCCGAGTGTCGTCGCTGACTCTATTGCCGATGTGGTGCTGCAGGGCATGGAACTTATCATTCCATTTTCTGCGGAGCCAATTGGTGGTAAGTCTCATGATAAATCTCTCTCCCGTATCTCGTGATAAAAAACCAGCGCATTATACAAGGAGTTCAAATCGGCCTCGAGGTACTACACCTCACACCTCACACCTCGAAGTAAGAGCTATCGCCAAGGCGAAATCTAAACACATAGGCACAATTGGCGAGAAATTAGTTCGCCTTCCTTCAGGGAACCGTGCGTTCTGGTCTCTCGCCAAGGCTGTCTTAGGGAATTTCTCACTTGAGAGCTTCAATTCCATCTTGGCACGGAGACGATGACTCTGGCCCATACCGCAAAGGAGAAGGCCGATCTCCTGGGTTCTTTCTTTGCAGCCAACTACGACTCTGGATGACCAAGGGAACGCACCGCCTACCATCCCGCAGTGTGATAGTTCCATGCCAGAGTCACAATTTCGGCAGTCATCTGTGCATAAAGCACTTATTACCTTGGACATCCACAAGTCGAGTGGGCCGGATAGCATCCCTTCGATTGTGCTAAAAGTGTGTGCTCCAGAGTTGGCGCCTGTATTGACACGCCTATTCCGGCTCTCCTACTCACTGGGCATGGTATCGAATTCATGGAAGACAGAATTTTTGGTGCATCCCATCCCTGAAAAAGGAGATCGCTCTTAACCATCTAACTATCGGCCCATAGCCATAACCTCCTTGTTCTCCAAAATTATAGAGACAATCATCAACTCTCAGCTCCTCAAGTATTTAGAAGAGCACCAGCTGATTGACTTCCGGTTCGGCGATCGTCAAGTAGACATTGTTAAAAGTAGCTCTCAAAAATATTTTGTGAAAGTGTAGTTTTTTTTTATAAAAGTGGTTAAAAATAACACATCACGGACACTAATTAAGTTATGAGAAACAGTTATAGTGATAAAATATTGAAAAAGCATATTAACTTCGTGAGTAAAATCAGTAAAAACTAAAACCTAACCTACTAATAAAAAAGAAACAACATTTTCAAATCATCATATTGTCACATAACTGTCAAGTGTCAATACTGGAATCTAATAAATCCTTCACACTTCCGGCGACTGTCATTTGACACAAGTATTGGTGTTGTCAGTTGAAACATAAATAAATATTCCATTAATTGGTAGAATTTGAACAAATTGGTAGAATTTGAATAAATTGGTAGAATTTGAACAAATTGGTATAATTCGAACAAATTGGTAGAATTTGAACAAATCGGTAGAATTTGAACTATTTGGTAGATTTTTTACAATGATGGAACAACTAATGGAAAAAATGCTTCAGAAATTGGAAGAACAATTTGAAAAACAAACCATAACTATTACTGAAAATATAACTAAAAGCCTAGTAGGAACTATAGATGAAAAATTAAAACCAATTATTGAAGAAAACGAAAAATTGCAAAATGAAGTTGAGATATTGAAAGGCAAAATAAAATATTTAGAAAAAGACAAGCGTAAAAACAACTTAATACTGCATGGTATAAAAGAATCAAAAAAAACTTATCCAGAGCTAGTAAATTTAGTGCTTGATACTTTTAACCAAACAAATATAGAAAATCAAGAAAAATGGGACAAATGGGAGATTAATAGTGCCCGGAGGCTTGGTAAAAAAATTGTGCATAGGTCGAGGCAAATTTTAGTATCTGTCACGCTTGAATGGCGAAAATTAGAATTGCTGAAAAATAAAAAGCTACTTCCTGAAAACATATACATTACCGAGGACTACCCAAAAGAGATAAGTAAAAGAAAGGAACTAAGGATTCAACAGCAAGAAGAAATTAAAAAAGGGATGCTAGCCTTCATTAGGTATGATAAGCTAATTATAAAAGATAAACCAATAGAAAAACGAAAGAGGTCACCATCACAATCCCCCAAGGATTTTTCGCAAAATGCTGGAAATAAGACATCCGCTCCAGCAAAAATGAATAAAACCAATGAGCTCAAAGACATTCGTCATGCTAGATCAAACTCTTTTTCGAAAGTAACCGCTCAATAGCAACCAAAACATGTATTCACCCGGAAGTCACAACTAATCACTATAAAAACATCAACTACTAGCAACGATTTAGATACCTCTTCTCCAAGCCGTTTGGTCACCGAGGAGAAGTATGACCAATTCCCTCCAAATAAGGAAAGAAAATCACAAATCCAAACAGAGCAATCGTTTAAACATTTGTACACTAAATGCACTAACTTTAAGAACAGAGGAAAGTCTTAAAGAACTAGAAATAGCTACAAATAATATTAAATGGGATATCCTTGGTGTGAGTGAGATGAGAAGAAAAGGGGAAGGGATAGAAGACCGAGGTAACTATATTTTGTACTATAAAGGAGCAGAAGCTGGTCATTATGGAGTTGGCTTCATAATAAAAATGAAACACAAAACTAGAATAATTGAATTCGAAGGCATATTGGAAAGAATAGCCATTCTTCACATAAGCATCCCTCACTACAGTAAAAACTGGGTAATCATCCAAGTGTATGCTCCTACTGAAAAAGCAGATAAATGTGATATAGAAAACTTCTATAATACCTTATCCGATCTTGTCGATAGGCATTCAAGTAAATACCTAATAATAATGGGAGATCTAAACGCTCAGGTAGGAAAAAGAGAAGCTGGAGAAGAATCAGTCTTAGGAAAATATGGTCACGGAAAAAGAAGCAGTAACGGACAGAAGTTAGTCAGCTTCTTATTAGAACACAACCTCACACTGCTCAACTCAGTTTTTCAAAAAGCCCTAAGACTAAATGGACATGGAGATCCCCAGACTGGCAATATAAGAATGAAATTGATTATATAATAACAAATAAAACTAAATATTTTGCAGACACTGGTGTTATCCAAAAACTGAACTTTAACACCAATCATCGTATGGTTCGTAGTTGCCTATACGAACATCAAACAAAAATTTCAAGAAGGCACATTATTCACAGGCAACTGCTTCCCACAGAACTTGTTTTAAAAGGACTTGACCATCTTTCTATGAAGAATCTAATGGAAATTGCAAACTCAAACGTAACTGTAAACGAAAAATATAACCAAATTGAGTACAAAATTAAAGAACATATCAAAATCTACCAAAACAGCAAAAATGCAAAAGGGTTATCAGATAAAACACTAGATTTAATAAATGAAAGAAAACACCTTATATGTAGAAAAGAAAGCAAAGAAAACCGGAGAAAAATACCAGAACTAAGTAAACAAATAAAAGAAAATATGAAGAAAGATAGGAAAACCAAACGACTACATACTCTGGAAAGATACATACAAAAAACAGGCGGCATCAAAAAAGCCTTGAAGGAACTGAGAGAACAAGGGAAAGAGTGGATTCCTAAATTAAAGAGCAAACATATGGACGTAACAAAGAGGAAGGAAATCCAGAAAGTAGCCACCGACTTTTTTACAACACTTTATTCGAACAACAATAATTATAGTTCTGAAAAAGTAGATAATGTGTCAAGAATAGTAGAGAAATATTGCATAGGATTTGAACCAGAAATAATGAAATCAGAAGTTGTAAAAGCTATTAACTCACAAAAATTGGAAAAGGCGCCAGGGCCTGACAACATACCTAATGAGCTGTTACGAGGTACTGTTGATGAAATAAGTACAGTGTTAACAAGAATATTCAATAAAATTCTGTATACAGGTGTCATTCCCAATCAATGGACAAACTCATATATTATTCTGATTCACAAGAAAGGAGCTAAAGATGAGATTGATAACTACAGACCAATTAGCCTAATATCAAATGTATACAAAGTCTTCGCAAAAATTATACTAGAACGAATTTCGAAAAAACTAGATGAAAACCAGCCCAATGAGCAAGCCGGATTTAGAAAAAATTTTTGTACTATCGATCATATCCATACAGTCAAACAACTGCTTCAGAAATATAACGAATACCAAAAACCTATTTACCTTGCATTCATTGACTACTCTAAAGCTTTTGATAGCCTTATCCATAAATACATTTGGTTGAGTCTGGAAGAGCAAGGAATTAGCGAATGTTACATTAAGATCATTAAAAACATCTATAGCAAAAGTAAGAGCTGCATAAAGCTAGAATCAATAGAATATCCCTTTCCAATAAACAGAGGTGTCAGACAGGGAGACCCTTTGTCCCCAAAATTATTTTCGGCAGTGCTTGAAAGCATCTTTCGGAAAATGGATTGGGAAAGCTTTGGCCTAAATATTAATGGACAACGTCTAAACAACCTCAGGTTTGCTGATGACATAGTTTTGTTTGAAGAAGACCCAAAAAAACTTGAAACTATGATTCAGATGCTTGCACATAGGAGCCAAGAAGTGGGACTTAAGACGAACCTGGAAAAGACAAAATTGATGACCAACTCCGAACACATTGAACTTAAACTAGATGGGACTAGACTAGAATACACTGAAGAATATGTTTACCTTGGACAAATCATTTCTCCCACTGACCAAATGTCAAAAGAAATAAACAAGAGGATAGCCAACGGATGGAGAAAATACTGGTCTCTTAAGGAAATCATAAAAAGTGAAGATCTAAACATACAAATAAAAAGTAAAACTTTTAATACATGCATCCTGCCTTGTATAACTTACGGCTGCGAAACATAGGCTCTCACCAAACAACACAGAGAGAAACTAGCTGTATGTCAGAGGGCAATGGAAAGGAGTATGTTAGGTATAAAGATTAAGGATAAAATTCCCAACTCGATCATCCGGGAAAGAACAAAACTACCTGACATACTCTCTAGAATAGACCAACAAAAATGGCGATGGACAGGTCATATGCTGCGAAGCACTTTGGAGAAGTGGTCCAAGCAAGTGACCCTCTGGTACCCAAGAAACGGTAAGAGGCTGAGGGGCCGACCAATAAGAAGATGGGAGGACGAAATACGACAGACTTTGGGCCCACACTGGACTAGGATTGCCTTGGACAGGATATACTGGAGAGAATTGGAGGAGGCCTTTGCCAATAGGTTCTCCGAAATTAGGGATTTCTTATGAATGTAATTTAAATACCAAGTAACATCTAAGATTAGTTGTATATCTAATTTCGGAAATAAAGGCTATTTTATTTTATTTTATTTTTATACCAGCTGATTAGCTACCGTCAGTACGGTTCCGTCGCTTCAACTGGTGACCATCTAGTATACCTAACTCATCGGTGGGCGGAAGCAGTTGAGTCCAAGGGGAAGGCGTTGGCTGTTATTTTGGACATAGCGAAGGCCTTTGATCGGGTATGGCACAAAGCGCTTCTCGCGTTTTTGATGAAATTTATACCTTATTTTGTACTCGATTGGTACATTAATCCGGAAGTTATATTAAAAAAATACTGTTTCGACAAAAAAAATTTTTGAGGTATTATAAATTTCTCAAAATCTGGGCTGACGTGTATGGCATCAACCGCGTTTCGATCAGTCAAACCGTTCAAAAGTTTTTCGATGTTTACATACACACGTACACATACAAGCACGCACGCACGCAAACACGCACGCACACATACACACATTCATTCTGTCATCGTGAAAATAGTCGGAAAAGGTTCCTAGGATCTCAAAACGTGGAGATTTGGTGAAAACTCGATTTTCGAAAATCGGGGCAAAATCAGTGACTTCCTTATTATATGGTACACTTCACGTTAAAATATAATAGATATTTTTTTAAACTTTAAAGCTTATCTATTTTCTTAAAATAAATTTCTTCAATAATCTTCTAGTTTTGATGCTACGACCAAATATATGTTAAACTTCGGCGGCAACCAGTATAATGTTAAAATCATTTCATATAACGCTGATACAAAGTTCACTCGTAAGTTCAGCAAGATAATGTCCTCTATAACAATGCGATATAAACCGCAGCGCCATGGAATGTTCTAGTCATGCCACTAAGCAAATAATTTCCGCTGACACAGCACTTGCTGACATGCACACCGGGTTACATTAGAGTGCGCATATTAATTGACAGAGTAGGATTCTGAGAAAAATATCACAAGGAAATTCACATGAGATATTCTGGAAGAGTTTTTGCTAAAATAATTTAATATGACCTATGCTCTTATTATTAGCAATTACTGTTGTTTAGGCTAACTAACTAACACTATAACCACAGCACCACTACTGGAATGAATCTTACAAAACTACTCAAACTAATAAAATAGAAAATTCGTAAATGTCTTTCTGGCATATTAAATAATATTTATTTTAAATGCAATTTTAGATTAATATTAATAATAAAATGATAATATTAAAATGATTATAAATTAGATAAGCCCCTTAAGTTGCTGTGTTATTAATGTTTTTGTTGAGATCTTCGAGAACACGACCTTGCCAAGATAAAAAGTAAACTATGTGCTTAGTCTGATCATAATTTTAGTATCCATATATAAAAAAAAATATTTATTTTTACATATAAATAAATCAAGAAATCGTTTATAATATAGTTTTCCAATTACAAAAGTTTTTATCAATTGTGACAGTTTCACAATTATTTCATCAATTGTGACAGTTTCACATTCACGAAGAATGATGGTCACCCTACGATTGCATAAACCCTCTTCAATAAGCGTTATTAAGAGAATCACAAACTAGTACATTGTACGTGGATCATAGTGGTAAGGATATTATTATGATCTCTGACACTACATCTAGCAACCCTGAAATAATCTCGTGTGCATATTAGAAAAAAATCTTTAACGTTTAAGAGCATTTTAACGGGTAGCTCATTGGGATGAGATCACACGGTCCAAGCTTCAATTTTCGAGTTGGTCCTGGCTCCTTTGAGGAAAAAAATAATTGCCGTTCTGCTAGGCGTGTTGTGAGACGACCAATTGGCTGCACGTGTCACTACCACCATTACTACTAAGTAGTTCAGTTCCGAAAAGTCATCCCATGTTTAAAAAGTATATTCATCATTGAAAAAAATTGTGTTATATTCCACATATTATATTATATATATTTTCATATCTTATATCATAAGACAGCAAACAAGAAGAAAGGTTTCCTGATGGAAAGAGTCACCCATCGCCTATAGACACCAAAGGTGTTAATTTTGTGTTGCTATCTTGTGGCGAGGTCTAATGCCACATGCATAAGCTTACCGGCTACCTTACCCTCCAAACCGCAACACGACAGTGACAAGCACTGACGCTATAGCAGCAGGAATAGGTACCACCTAGTAGCCACGCTGGTAGTGACTCGTATAATAGCCAATCGGTCGCCTTTTACGACCTGCCTGGCAGAACGGCGGTTGGTCTATTCTTCAAAAGAGCCCAGGATTAACACGGGGAAAGATTATAGATTTAGAGAAAATCCCCAAAAAAACTCAATAATTCTTTTGTACAACCTGGGATCGAATCCGGGACCTCATGATCTAAACCAAATAGGCTATACCCTAGACCAACGTTTCCCATTTGCCGGGTCGCGACCCGGTACCGGGCCAACAAAATAAAATTCCGCGTCGCAACGTTCCCTCCTTATTTTAACAATATTTCCTACTATCGATCGACAACTGATAGATTTTTCGTTTCTTGTCGTCAAGAATAAACAAAGTTAGCTTATCAAGCAACAACACTTTTAATTTCTTTTTCACAACTTATAAATGTAAAGCTGGGTTTTCAACACTAGTTTACCCTAAAAATAAATATAGAAACCAACTCGAAATTGAACCAGACCATAAGATAAAACTTTCATCATTTTCCGTGAACTTGGATTCTTTAGCACAAAATAAGAAGCAGCTCCATACTTCGCACTAAAATTTAGTGATTAAATAGAGGAAACCAAATTATTTAGTACTAATAAAACCTTTTTACTATTAATAAATGTATATTATTTTATCTAATGGAACCAGATTAAGTTTAAAAGTAAGTAGGTCACGAAGTGGCAGTGCAAAAATTACCGGGCCATGGTAGAACAATGTTTGGGAAACACTGCCCTAGACTACTCCACACGAGGTACGAGTCAATTAATAACAAGTTTGGACATGTTTATAGTAGCTTTAAATTATTAAAATTAAATCTACTTAGCTGAAATTTAAAGATTTCTTCAAATAAATATAATTAGATACATTCATAAAAGTCTCGTGAATATATTTTTCATATTTATCGTAAAGCAAACAGAAACTCATCAATTTATTCAAATGAATGTGATTAACTATTTACATATTTTATAAAGGTCTTATACTGTATTTAATAATGTTGATTTTTATAATACCGCTTTGAAAAATAAGTTTCACAGAAATATGTTTTTTATTAAATTTTAAGCGATCATTATTATTCTAGAATCGTATTCGGATAATACCTAGAATAAAATATTAGAATAATATTCTCAGTTTTTCATCGCCTTAATGGTCTTAGAGAGAAACAGATCGCCTTTGGTATAGACGTATTAGTTCTGGGTTCGCATTTTGGGTCGGACAGTTCATTCTTTTGTTTATTATATCAATAAATAGCAAGCAAGCTGACAGTTCTACCTTACTTTTACTTCTTGTGAAAAGATAACCATTGGCAAAAGGCGCTAAAGATGATAATAGTGCACTGCTACTCATGTGGTGAAGTTGAAAAATGACAGCGATATGCACCGACGCATTCACCGTGTTTGTCCGGACTCCTTTAAAGAATACCAACTGTACGATATGTCGTAAAAACGCCAGATTGGCTATGCGTGTCACTACCAGGCTGTACGTGACTACTGTGTGGTAGAGTTCTGCAACGTCTCGCCCGGGTATTTGATGTCACCGCCATACCTATTCCTGCCACAATAGCGTCAATGCTTGTCATTATATTACTGATCCGGTTGTAAACTTATCCATGTGTCATTGCCATCTCGCCACACGGATAGCAACGCATCATTAACATATTTGATGTCTATAGGCGATGGTTTCTCTTTCTATCAGGAGGTACACCTGCTTGTTTGATATCTTTTATAACCGAGAAGTATTTTAGCCAATTAAAACACTTGAGTCACTTTTACACACATAGAATAAGTTTTTGGCAGAGTAACGCCCTCAACAAGCAATAGAATTACAATGAATCAAAAACATGTTATGCCCACCTTTTTATATCATTCTTCGTGATATATTTTGCCATTGTTGTTATGAGGTCATTATCTCATAATAACAGGTGCATAACACAGATGCGCCACACATCTGGCCGGCCAGTACTTGCCTTTAAGCATGGTTGCTAACAGATATAAAAAAGCTATTGCGGCAGGATGAGGTAATACTGAGGCGACTAACTGATTTGTACCAAAACTTTGTTATTAATATGGTATTAATGATTTAAAATGAAATGCAGCTTTCAATTATAACTTTTATTTATTAAGCAACGATAAATATACCTATTGACCTATATTAAGAATATATTTGATATCTGTTTGATATGAAATTTATATATATAAAAATCAATTGCTCTTCTCTGTGTCGCTAAAACTCGAGAACGGCTGAACCGATGTGGCTAATTTTGGTTTTGAATTAATTGTTGAAGTCAAGGGAAGGTTTAAAAGGTGAGAAATAAGAGTAATTAAAAGGCAGAACAATGTTTGCCGGATCAGCTAGTATAATAACAATAATAAGCTAGTTTTCTGACATAAGCAACGTTGCCAGGGATTGGAAAAAGTGCCTGATCAGCGATGGGTTCTATTCAAAATATTTTCAATTTTTCAGAAAATTGCGTGGACTGAGAAGTATATAAAAGTTAAAGTTATATAAAGAAATGTAGAAAGTTAATATTTGCACATATTATGTATTAAAATTAAATTAAATTAATAAAAATATACACACACGTACAGGTGTATAACTATTTTGTTTATAATTAAAGATTATTCTCAAACTTAGAACTTATTTTCTTTAGTCTGTGGCCAAACTGAGCTATAATTTGGCGTTAATTGAATAAAAGCCAGGTTTCAACTTTTGAACTTTTCAATTTTGAAACGATGATCGATTTTGATCTTTCAAATGGCATTCAACTCAATTTTTGACATCTAAAATATGGCTTTAGCTATATAATCGATAGGCTGAAAAATTTCGAAGTAATGTTAAAAACATTTTTTTCAAAAATAATTCGCCATTGAAAAATTCCAAACAAATTGACCGATTTTGATCCAATTAAAGGTATTTTAGTAGTTTTTTAGGAGAAAAGCTGATAATTTTTTAAGTCAAGTGGTTTATTAGGCTAACGATCAGGCAAGCATTTCAATAATATTAAATAAGTTCGCTAAAGACAACTTAATTTTATAATTAAAAAACTGTAATTTTTAAAATTAAATTCGATTTTGATTATTGAAATAGTATTCGACGTAGTTTTTTAAACCTGGAATTGATATTCCAAAAATATCATAGAATACCAAAAAATGATTGTTTGAAAAATGTTGAAGTTAAGTCGAAAAAACACTTTTTTCTAAATTTTTCATCAACTATTACTCCCGAACGGATAAACCGATTTTGATGAAATTTGTGCATTAGACGTTGTTTTCTAAAGGAATAGAGCTGGTTAGATTTTGTGCTTAATCGATACATTAATCTGGAAGTTATATTAAAAAAATACTGTTTCGCAAGAAATATTTTTGAAGTTTTTTCAAAATTTCTCGAAATCTTCTAGGCCAACTTGGTTCAAATGTTCGGGAAGTCTAAGTTGAGCGGAATCCAATCGAATGCTACCAATTATAGTCAAATACAAACAACATAAACGTATTTGATAAACAAAATCATTGTTTACTATTCTGAAGTACCCTAGAAATCGAAAAAAAGACAATCAAAAGTATTTGATAGCACGCTACACAAACTTATAATATGCTACGAGCTACGTTTTCGTAGACCTCGCGTAGTCTCATATAACGTAATGGGATCGAACGCAGTAAATTAATGAACCTTATTCTTGAATATATAAAATTCATATTGCTCTGCTGTCACATTTGCATAGATAAAGCATATTTATTACAGTTATAAAATTCGAAGCGCTATAAGCAGTTGAACGCCGTGGGAACAAAAGTTCCCGATTTTTATGAAGCGTTGTATGTCAATGACGCAGATTCCAAACAATGTAACTTGAGTTTTTTATTCTAATATTAATGCTAATTTCTCTCGTGTTGGTCCAGCTTCTTTATAGACTAAGAGCCAGGCAGTTCGTAAGAGGCGATTTCGGCGACTCACTACCATCTTTTGGCTACTAGGTTCTAGGGGTAGAGTTATGCATTGTCTCGCCCGGGTCTGGTACCAGCGCCTTGCCTATTCCTGCCGCAATAGCGTCAGTGTTTATCGCTGTCGTGTTCCGGTTTGGAGGGTAGGGTAGCCGGTAAACTTATGCATGTGGTATAAGACCTCGCCACAAGATAGCAACGCACCATTTACACCTTTGGTGTCTATAGGCGATCGTTGACTCTTTCCATCAGGAGACCTATCTGCTTGTTTGCTATCTAATGATATATAAAAAAAAAACTAGGTGATACATTTCTGCATTGTCCTACCCGGGTCTGGTACCACCTTACAATTACTGCCACAATAGCGTCAATGTTTGTCACTGCGGTGTTCAGGTTTGGAGGCTTCGGTAACCGATAAACTTATGCATGTTGCATCATGTTCCCCCACAAGGATAGCAACGCACTATTAATGTCTATAGGCGATTGTTGTCCCCGTGTTGGTCCCGGGCTCCTTTAAAGATCAGGCCAACTACCGTTCTGCCAGGCAGGTCATAAAAGGCGACCGATTGGTTATACGTGTCACTAGCATCGTGGCTACTAGGTGATAGAGTTCTGCATTGTCTTGCCCGGGTCTGGTACCACCGCCTTACCTATTCCTGCCGCAATAGCGTCAGTGCTTGTCACCATTAACACCTTTCTTGTCTATAGACCTTGGTTGAATCTTTCCGTCGGGAAACTCATCTGCTTATTTGCTATCTTATGATATATATAAAAAATAAACTTGTAACATAATAAAAATTGTGTTGAACTTATAAAATAATAATTATTATATAAAACTTATAAGAAAATTACGTTTTTAAATTAAATGAAATGTATTTTCAAGACACCTGAGAATCTCTGTTATATTTAATAATTAAAGCAACACTCATTATCATTCCGGACTCGCTGAGCCGAGGAGTAGAATTTAAAATTTAAAATAATCACTCGAAATGTTTTATTTCAAAAACGTTCCATCTTCAAATGTTGTGCGCCCACTTATATACCGCCGCCGCCCCGTTGGTTGAGTGGTTAGCGACTCTGACTACGCAATCAACAGGGCTCGGGTTCAATCTCCGACAAGGACAAGCATTTGTGTGATGAGCGTAAATGTTTATATTTCCGGGTTTGGGTGTTTATTAAATATATTCTAGTATTTATATATGTATTTCTATGTATGAGCATTGTAGACTAACACCCATAATACTAGACACCCATAATAGATCAGTAAGTGTACCTAATTTGCCCCCTGAATATTTTATTATATATATATATATATATATATATATATATATATATATATATATATATATATATATATCACTACATAGTATAAAACAAAGTCGCTTTCTCCGTCTGTCCCTATGTCCCTATGTATGCTTAAATCTTTAAAACTAAGCAATGGATTATGATGCGGTTTTTTGCAATAGATAGAGTGATTAAAGAGGAAATTTTATGTGTATAATAACATTCAATATATTGTAGAGAAATACTGCAATTTTTGAGTTTTCTGATGTCATGTCGTAAATAATTATATTTTTTCCGCTTATATTGCAAAAAACCGCAGGCTAAACCCTACGAAATTTATCAAAATAATGTACAAAGTATTTGTACACCTTGAAAAGGGCTACAGAAAAGTCCGCGATGGTATATGTCTAGCTCTTATGGAGCATCTATGTAAGCACAATAGCATTTTTTTGTCATTTAGTTTTTACAAGAAATAATGGCTTTTTTTTTCAAAGCAATTTTAAGCAATACAGCACTAATCCTTATCCAATTAAATAGCTTAAATATATTTCTGATTTAATATAGATCAATATGGCCGTTTACAGCATGTAATTTAAATGAATATTTTCGAAGATATTACAGATTTAAAATGCAGGGGCATAGCGGTTGCGGGGTTATCGGCCGGTCGGGCGGCGCGCGCGCGTTTTGTTCTGAAACCGCTGAGAAACGTGATAATTTTCGGACAAATAAATATAGGACTTCAGCTGAAAACCAAAATTTAGTACATTCCTTTTTTTAACTAAATATCACCATATAAAAATCATGTGGATGATTAGAAACAGTATTAGCAAAATATTTTCCTATTTTCAATTTTTTTTTTTCAACCAAATTATGTTTTTTCAACCAATCATGTTTTGGTGTCCTACGATATTTTAGTACTTAAAAAACTACGTCAAATGCCGTTTCAAAAATCAAAATCGAATTTAATTCTCAAACTTGTAGCTTTTCATACGTTAATTTTAGCAAACTTACTTAAGTTTTTTAAAATAACTTTCAAGTTAATTCACCGATGACTTAAAAATATTATCAGCTTTTGTTCCGTTAATTTAATCAAAATCGGTCAATTTGTTTGGGATTTATCAATGAAGAAAATTAAAAATAAAATATTTTTTGACATAGCATCGAAATTTTTCAACCTGTTGATTATTTAGGTAAAACAATATTTTAGATCTCAAAAATTAAGTTGAATGCCATCATCGTTTTCAAATATACAGCTTTTCAAAAATTAATAATACTGTCATTTTCAACAAAATATAATATGTTTGAACTGAATAATCTGTGCTTATATTTTTTACTCTTGAGCTTAAAATACCTTAATTTAGTGAGAAGTTTCAGGGATGGCCCGTAGGGTCAACCATTTACACATTTTTTTCCCGTTTGTCCTGATGCCTCGCTTTAATAAATCGCAGGGTCAAGCCTTCAACTTAGCAGGCTTAGATTTGAGCGTTGACTGTTTTCACATGGCCAACTATATATCGCTGTTTCAAGAGTAACCTCTAAAGAAAACATATTTGTATTGTCTAATGGCAAGAAAGCTGTGAACGTTGTATATAAAGACATTCCATAATATATTAATTGTAAAAATAAAAGAAATAGGTAAAAATGTAAAAAATAAAAATGTAATACCTATATGAATTTAGATATTCCAAAGATAGCAGGAAATCTTCATAGGGAAAGGGGAATCGTTTTACTCTAAATTTAACGAGTGCGGGCTACGGGTAGTAATGAATAAATCAAAACTACTGGATCGATCTTAATCATATTTTTCCCGTGCGAAGCCGGGGCGGGCCGCTAGTATATATAATTTCGAAATTTAGTAATTTTTAAATAGCTGTAATTAGTCTTTATGTAAAGATAATCATACTTTGTAATAGAGTTTTGTAAAGCTCGAAGACTCTACTTTAAGAATATAAAATCGTTTTTTATAAAAAATTGCGTTAATTATGTGTAAATTCAATTTAAACCAAGAATCGATTTTTCCCATGTTAATTAAATGGGAAACTAAAAAAACAATAGCGACCCTTTAGAGTTGAGCTATAGGGCTCGGGTTTGGTGAGAATTGTTTTCATATCAAATAGAAACATTTGAGAGGGTATGAGTCTAAAAAAAAAATCAAAGATTTTTTTTGAATCACCCTAATATATATATATATATATATATATGAAGCAAAAATTTGTGTACTCCGTCTTAAAACTATTACGCTAACAGTGGAGTATGAATTTTGGCACACTTAAAGTTAAAATTCCGCGTGAGTGCAGAAACCTATATTTTTAAGTTATGTATTAAAAAATACATTTTAAATTAATGAAAATTATTACATATATCACATTCATATGACATACATGATAATATATACATATGTTTATACACAAATATTTCTTCATACAAGACAATTTTTTATGTACATAATTTAACATTCTAAATTCTATTAAAGATCTACCAATATACATATTTAAAAATCTATAATCAAAGCTGTGCAAGAAAGGTTTATATAAAATATCTGAATATTTGAAAGGTAATAAATCATGGGATTAATTGCTCCTCATACCAATATCATAGTAATTATATCGTATATTTTTAAGTTATTGTACATACATTATTTAAAAAAAATGTATGTTCACAAACAAGGCAAGCCGCTGTGTTTCTTCCACCGAATCTTCTCAGTGTATAGCTGCGTTTCCGATCCAGTAGTAACTCAAAAAAATGCTAACTCGTATAAAGTACTTGTAAAGGATAATTTGAATAAATATGTTTTACTTAGACATTGGCATGTATATTATTTTGTTAATGGCAAAAGTCGGTTGTCAAATTTAAAGAGGTTGTCAGACGATAGCAAGTAGTAATGATTATACAAAAGTTGTAAGAAAATTACATTTCTGAGTAAAGTAAAAAGTATTTTGAAGACACCTGAGAATCTTTTATATTTAATAAAACAACACTCATTATTATTCTAGACTTGTTAAGATAAGAAGTGGAATTTAAAATCTCGAAACGTTTTATTTTATATACATTTCGTTTTCAAATTTTGTTAACTTAATAAGATTATCGCCGTGTATTTTAAGATGTTCAAATATTTTTGTCAGATTTTGTATCATCGTAGAATATCAAATAATCATATCGCAGTCCTAATAGACCGTGGTGCGAGGAACCTTCTTGTTTTTGTTTAGTAACAAGCTGAATTTTTGCAAGCAGATTCTTTTTGAGGAGATGCCAATTTTTTCTCTCTGAAAAATATCGAATCGGGTAATTAATAAAGTGAGCTTCGAACAGGTTAATTTGGTGACCTAAAAATCAATAATTTAAGAGTGTTACTAATATTGAACGTATATGTAATAGGTATGTAGTTGTAATAGTTATTCACAATTTAATTAGAAACTAGATAAATATTGTATTAAATTAAGTAATATTGCATCCCAAATGGTCAAATGTGCGAACTAACTATTAATAATTCTAAGAACCTTATGTACCTACCATATTTGATGCAATAAATTATGATTGATTGATTGGTGAAGGAAAAATATTTAATTCCAAAAATTAGTTTTTTGATTTAATCGCTTGATTACTTGATGAAAAATGCGAAAAAACTTTTGTGCTACACATTCGATGGTTAATCTGACGAGTCCTTTACTCTAAAAATATCGGAATTATAATTTTTTAAATTGATATTAATTATTTCAAAAACAACCTAATCGTCTCACAACAGCTTGTTAATAATTATTATTATAATTTAAGAGTTACTTTGTCCTACACGTACAGTAAAAACTTTTCTTAGTCCGACACTCCGAAATTTTCTTTACCTACTGTTAGATTCGTTTTTAATAATAGACAGTTTGAAATACATAGCTGTTTATTCTTTCAAGACTTACAACATGTATTAATTTACTTTTTGCTTACAGCAGAATGACCCGAGTAGGCCGGTACAAGGTATTTTATAGTATCACACAGTTTTACAATAATTAAAAGTAGGGTAGATTGAAAAATGTCAACTTCAAACAGATCAGTTCAGATGGCACCACTTCCAAGTTTATAATTTGATAGAAACGATTCCACAATGTTGCGGAAGTGGTGCCACTGTAGCGCAGCATTTTGATAACAACAAATTCTAATATCTATTATGCGAGATAAACGAATATTAATATTACATTCAAGTATTATTTACAATATTATTCATATTACAAATAAATATACTCAACACTACCTTTATTAATTACCTGATTTAAAATTTTTCGGAGATAGGAACGATGGTCGTCTCCTCAAAACAAATCTGTTCACAAAAATTCAGCTTGTTATTAATCTATATTAATATTATAAAGCGAAAGTTTGGATGGTTGGCTGGATGTTTGTTACTCAATCACGCAAAAACTACTCAACGGACTTGAATGAAATTTGCCACACAAGTCGATGATTACCTGGAATAGAAAATTTAGGAGGTCGCGCGAGATTCGGCAAAAACTTTTATAATGGAGCAAGCTGCACGCTGCAGTTAGTCAAAAATAAAAATACATACATACATACATATCTTCATGCCATAACCCTCACGGGGTAGGCAGAGAGAACTGAGTGCTATACATCACGATCCTTGCAGGCTTGTCTCACTTTCTCCACATTCATCACTCTCTTCATACACACACGCCGGTTGCGAAAACAAGTTTTTGTTATATATATTCGAAGTTATTATATATATTCTAGTATTTATATATGTATTTCTATGTACTAGTTTCATTGACTAACACCCATAACACAAGCAAAAAAATATGGATTTCCGCAAAGTAACGCCTGAATCTATAAAATATTTAAGGAACATCCAAACCCAAAAATACAAACATTTATTTCCATCTCACAAATTTTTGTCCCTGTCAGGATTCGAACCCGAGCCTCATCGATGCGTAGTCAGGTGTGCAAACCACTCGATCAACGGGGTGACCAAATAGATAGGTCAATATAGATATAGAAGCAGACAGATAAAACAGATTGGTTTTGTTATACAAAACAGAATGAGGTAAAGTGTATAAACTCAAAACAGAAAATAAATGAAGCCCCAGACTCTAGTGTAAGCCACTCGGAAAGTTTATTAGATTTCGCTCTAAACTAGATCCGAATAAGTCAACAATATATGCAAATAGACAAAGAGTTTGTTAAAGCTCTGCACGGAATAACTTAGATTTTATTTTCTGTACACAGCAAGAGATAATTGTATTGAGCTGATAATATTAAATTACTAGTCTTTGTTGTTTTAACTCCCTGCTAACATAATGTATGCAGATAAGGAAGTTATTGATTTTGCTCTGATTTTCGAAAATCGAGTTTTCACCAGATCTCCACGATTTGAGATCCTAGGAAACTTTTCTTACTATTTTAACGATGACATCAGTATGTCTGTATGTATTTACATATATATGTATGTATGTGAGTGTGTGTGTAGGTAAGTAAAGATCTTATAACATCTTGACCGATCGAAACGTGGTTGATGGTTCATTTAGGTTTCGCCAAACTTAGACTTCTTAAAAATTTGAAACGATTTGGACTAGAAATTTTCGGAAAACCAGGTTTTTTTATAATAACTTCCAAATTAATGTACCGATTGATTAATTTGGAAGTTATTATAAAATTTTAAATTTTTGAAAAAGTGGTTTTTTTGACATAAATTAAGATTTTTTTATAGTCCATACCAATATTATAAATGCAAAAGTAACTCTGTCTATCTGTCTGTCTGTCTGTCCGTTACGCTTTTACGGCTAAACCACAGAACCGATTTGGATAAAATTTGGTACAAATATAGTTTGAGACCAAAGAAAGGACATAGGGTAGTTCTTATCTCGGAAATCCTACGGGAATTTTTTCCACGCGGACGAAGTCACGGGCACAGCTAGTATTCTATAACTTGAAAAATAGTGTCTGATTCCGTTTCAAAAATCAACTTTGCGTCAAAAACCGTAAATTGGACTAAAATCGGCCAAATTATTTGGGAATTATCAATGACGTAAGTTTTTGAAAACCACGTTTTTTGACATTATTTAGTCATTTTTGAACCTATCAATATTGGTTTTTTGGCGGCGGTACCGGACCCTGGCGAAACAATGCAGAACTCTACCACCTAGTAGATTATATAGCTGGAACAACATTTTATATTTCACAAATTGCCTTGAATGCCATTCAGAAGATGAAAATTCATCGTGATTTCTAAAATATACAGCTTTTCAAATATCAATATACTGTCATTTATAAAAAATTAGATGTTTAAACAGAAAAATCTGTGCTTATCGTTTATACTCCTTTGGTATTAAAATAACTCAATTTAGCGGAAAGTTTCAGGGATGACCTGTAGGATCAACTGGTTTACAGTTTTTTTAAATCGTGAAATAGCAAATAAACGGATGACTCTCCTGTTAGAGAGAGACAACCATTGCTTATAGACACCATTTTTTTACATCACAGGATACCATACAAGCAGATGGGTCTCCTAATGTAAAGAGTCAACCATCGTCTATAGACACCAAAGGTGTTAGTGGTGCGTTGCTATCTTGTAACGTGGTCTAATGGCACATGCATAAGTTTACCAGCTTCCTTACCCTCCAAACCGGAACACGACAATGACAAGCACTGACACTTGCGGCATGAACTTTGTTTAGAGGTAGTATCAAAATCTAGTTGAAACATTGATGGACACGATCTTTACCACCTATGTTTCAATATTTGTATAAGTTTTTTTTTTATATATCATGAGATAGCAAACAAGCAGATGGGTCTCCTGATGGAAAGAGTCAACTATCGCCTGTAGACACCAAAGATGTTAATGATGCGTTGCTATCTTGTGGCGAGGTCTAATGCCACATGCATAAGTTTACCGGCTACCTTACCCTCCAAACCGGAACACGACAGCGACAAGCACTGACGCTATTGCGGCAGGAATAGGTAAGGCGGTGGTACCAGACCCGGGCGAGACAATGCAGAACTCTACCACCTTAAGCCACGATGGTAGTGACTCGATAGCCAATCGGTCGCCTTTTACGACCTGCCTGGCAGAACGGCAGTTGGCCTATTCTTCAAAGGAGGCCGGGACCAACACGGCGAGAAAAATAAGTGAATATTTGTTAAATAATCACTAAAAACGGTAGAGTGAAAGTTTACAAAATTAGATACTTTATGAACTTTTAAACTAACGCGTTCTATTATTTTCAAAAATATATAAACGGGTCAAAACCGCGTACATATATAGAACTTACTTGTAAAGCTCGACGTTTCGGCCAAGTTACATTGACCGTGGTCACGAGCAAACGTCGAGATTTACAAGTAAGTTCTATATATGTACGCGGTTTTGACCCGTTTATATATATTTGAAAGTTAGATACTTTAGTTGGATATTAAATACAGTAAAAAGTTTGTTAAAGTTTTACACGAAAAAACTTAGATTTTATTTTTTATACAGAACAAGTGGGAATTATATTGAGCTGATAATATTATATCACTTATTTATGTTTTTTTTTATATCATAAGACAGGAAATAAAATATGATTCTCCTGTTGGAAAGAGATAACCATCGCCAATAGACACCAAAAAGTTAATTGTACGTTGGTATCTTTGGGATGGGGTTGGATTGTCAAATCCATAATGCCTTTCAAACTACAACATGACGAACAGACTTGTCGTGTTCTGGTAAACTAAACTATAAGGTGAAATTAATTAAATTTCCCACTCTCCGCGGGTTGTTTTATGTGATCTCCACGATGTCACCGAAAAGAAAGACGCCGATTTAATTAATCGGATAAAAATCACCAATGGTCCGGACCAAAAGAGAAAACTCCTCCTTTCGGACGAAGAAAAAGGTCTTTTCTTATTTTTTCACCTTTTAATTGTAGATTTCCACAAAGTAACGCCCGAATCAATAGAAATTAAACTATAATTACTATCGTTCGTATTAAATATCATAAAATTTTATTTTTTTATAATATTATTGAGTTTTTGCCAATTTAACTCTAATAACGAAAATATTATTTGTTTTAGGTAAGCATCAAAAGTCAACAAATTATGAAAATTGAATAAGAAGGGAAGAAAGAGACATTTTGTAAGTGACATATATTTATTCAGTATTATTTTTGTGATAAAATGTATACAATTGATGACAAAATATGATTAGAAAGCTATGTATTAAATAGATAAAATTAGTACGAAAATAAGATTTATATGGTTTTCCCAATAGGTTCGCCTGATGGAAAGAGTGTCACGTGAGCAATGATACGTTGCTATCCGATTGGCGGCATGGCAATTCCACATGCATAAGTATGCTTGCTATTTTACCATCTAAACTGGAACATGATAATGATAAACATTGACGCTATTGCGGCAGGAATAGGTAAGGCAGGGGTAACATATACTGAGACAAGACGCTATGAAACTCCGCCATCCAATAGTCTCGATAGTAGAGGTCTGTATAACTAGTCGTTTGATTTTTACAAACTAATTGGCAAAATTTTAGGATATGGCCTATTGTCCAAAGGAGGTCCGAAACAACACGGGGAAACTTGTTTATGACATTTCCACCAATTTGCTTATTTTTTGCAACATTTATATCCCATTCTAATGAACTTGATTTCATCTTACAGGTTGCTTGATAAGAAGGCGGGTTTATTTGTAGTAAATTAAGACGCAACTATAACAACAAGCTCTTTTCAAATGCCTTTCTAAAAGTTTTTGTTTTATTATCTCAGTACTCGTTCGTTAATAACTGATTTAAAGGTTGGGGAAGGTATTTACTTTCCACTTAATCTCGTAAAAATTAAGTGAATATTTTTTTTATTTTTTTTTTCAATAAAAAGTATAATTAAACATTTAACCATCAAGCATAGTAAAGGTTCCAGCGATACAAAAATTAGAAATCGGTTGTTGTAGTTTTACCACGTTCAAATTACGTTCATTTTGTTATGTTGTGACTTCTTTTGTTCATTTTGTAAATAGCAGTATTACATTCAGCTTCTGTACTACATAGAAAATATTACATCTATTCAACATGACAACTTATTATAACATTCCCGTTAGAGATAATTTATACAAATGAAATACGTAATATAATAGCAACTCTGTATTATATAAACGATAAAATGCAAATTTCAAAGAAGCAAAAATATGCGGGCTCTTCATCTAAAAGGTTCCATTTATGTTTCAGCTTCCTTTGTTGATTTATTTAATTAAATACTTCACTGTTATCATTATCTTTTATAAATCATTCTTTTATATGCACCAGCTTGCTTAGGATATGTCACGAGAAATATATCGGGCACGAGAGGACAGTTTATCGATATCACCTGAGTGTACCCACAGTGAGGCGAACATCCATCCTGGTCGTAATAAATAATAATAAATAAATATTCACAGGACAAATTACACTTACTGATCTAACACCAAAGTAAGCAAATTATTTGCTTGTGTTATGTTTTCACAGCTGAGAGGGACCTAAGATCCAAGTATTTGATATAAATTTCAACTTGATAAGTTTATGCGTTCCTGAGCTAAAAAATCTTGACAGACGGACAGGCGAACAGACGGACAGAGGACAAAGAAGTAAACCTATAAGGGTTTCGTTTTTTCCTTAGGAGGTATGGAACCCTTAAAAATGAATTGCTGAATAACAAAACTATTGGTAATGCAATATACAGGTTACCTGATAAAATAATCTACACATTGAAGGATATGATACTTAATGATCGTCAATCAACATATAAAATATGTGTTATTTAATAATAATACAATAAATAGTAAATATTTCTTGAATACATAGTAAACCTTAACAAAATTGGCAAAATAATTATTCTAAACGCATGGTCACTGAGCGGCCCGCTAACGAGTGTGGTTACGAATTCAGTAAATCGCTGTTTGTAAAAAATGAGCTACGATATCTATGCGCGGAGGTCCGTACTAAAAATAGACATGTATTCTGTGGTACCAAACATTTTTTTTGATAATTAGATCAACTCGTTCAATAAAGTAGTTTTTTGTCTCGAATTATGAACTTGCGATGGCATAGATTTAGCTTTAAATTTTAGGTCCTCTATTACACCCCCTGTATAAGTACCTTCCAAAACAGGTGAACATATTTTAACACAGCGTTCAGTACGTCTAACCAAAGATATCCAGCCAAAAAATAATGTAATTCAAAAGACTAAAACTTTTTGATTTCTACAAACAAATTAATTTTTTCTCAACGACTTACGCGTTTACGCACAAAATAATCCACTTTTAACGCAAGAGTAAGTAGTAAGTGGTAAATAACCAGAAAGTGGATTATTTTATGCAAAAAGACGAAATCGTGACGAGAAAAAATATTTTGTTCGTAACAAAAAGTTTTAGTCCCTGAAGGCTTAGATGAAGGATCTTACTCTTGTCAAAGGCTGCAGGACATTTTTTTCGGTTGGCTTTAGTTAGACATACTGCACGGTGTGTTAAAATATGATCATATATTTTGGAAAGACCTTATATTTTAGTTACTCCTTAATCGATTCGGCTTATGTTCGATATTAAATAAACTTTAGGCGAGGCAATTCAAATATAGCAAGCGATTGGTCAAGTACTTTGCTATAATAGTAACTAGTAATTAGAAAATTCTTTTTCTCTTTGAGAATTTTTGCGGGCAGTTGTATGAATAATATATTATTTTATGGCATTATATAATATATTATTTTACCATTTACTAATACTCTTATAAACAGAATAAGCTCTGCTGCTACAGTAATCAGAAATCAGAAATACTTTATTCAATAAAACTTTTTACAAAGTTATTTTGTCGCCTCAACATTTTTCCGGATCGGAAACGCGACCACACACTGATAAGCTCCATCGGAAGAAACTTAGCGTGCTTGTCTTTTCATATATTTTTTTTCCCCAATATTACAAGATTACAAAAAATGTATAAGATATTGGTATGAGGAGCAATTATTAATCCCAGGCTTATTTGTTTTCTAAATAATCTAAGATTTTATAGTGACAAGAATAGTTAAGAAAAACCTTAAAAACAACAAAGAAAAATATCGACACGCGGGTTTTGAACCTCCGACCATTTCCCTAAAGCCGGAAAATGATCCCCGGCTTTAGAGAAATGGTCGCAGGTTCAAATCCCGCGTGTCGATATTTTTCTTTGTTGTTTTTAAGGATTTTCCAGTTTCCCAAGCACGGGGTGAGTGCTATAACACAAAAAATAATAAGAATAGTTAAAGTTTTATACGTAAAAATTTCCAATAGAAATTTATAATTTAATTTTTCTTATAGTTCCCCAATTTCCTGTCAACTTTTTAAATATTTTTTTAGAACCTTAATCAAACTTTACTAAAGCCCGTATTTACCCCGTGTTGGTCTCTCTTTGAAGAATAGAAAATCTGGTATTCTGACAGGCAGTTCGTAAGAGGCGAGCGATTGACTATGCGAGCCACTAACATAGTTGTACTACGAGTTGGTAGAGCTTTGCCTTGCCTCGCCCGGGTCTGGTACCACCGCCTTACTTATTCCTGTCGCAATAGCGTCAGTGCTTGTCTTTGTAGAGTTCTGCAGGCCTACTCCCACTCCCTTGTAACTCCCATATTCTAGCAAATAAATAATTTCTTTCTTTCTTTCTTTCTTTCTTTCTTGCTTGAAAACAATTTAAATCTTAAACCAATATTGATAAAAACAATAAGTTTCAATTTTCGTCATAAAACGGTACTCTTGAAACCAATATTGCCCACATTGATTCAGTACAGTAACGACCTAATTATTGGAAATAGATGTCATCGTTATACGTCAAGCTAGGGTTAGAAGTGGAAATTTTAATACCGTTTTAAACAAAATAACGAATAAAAGCAATAATGAGTAGTTCAAAAAAATTCGAAATCCGTGTGGCGCTGTCGCCGAATTCAATGAATGAATATAGTTGTCCAGAGTACGAAATACCTCAAAATTCATTAAATATTCATTTAAAATTGAAATCGGTTTTCAAGAGTAGCCCTACTGGTTTGCAGGGCAAGTAAACCGATAAACTAATGCATATGAAAAAATGCTAAATCATGACGCTTACATGTTGTTTTGTTTTTAGTTTCAATTTGTCATTACCCTGACGGTGCTTATAGAAGCGAAACCGGTTGGAAATTCTAGCTTTTAAGCGTTACTAGAACTAGCGAATAGCATTTATTTTTATAGATAAGGTAAGTTTAACAAAGTTTTATAAGAACAGAAGTGTGCGGTCTACTTTATACATGTCGTGACTAGCACAGATGAACTTGTAAAGAGTGGCCGTTAACACCAGACACCTGTAGTGCTTGGCCGAGCGCCAACAGGCAACATTGTTGAATAATCGACGGCCAATTTAAAATTCACACTCTATTCTCACCCATATATCAACTTTAACCATTATAGAACTTTACAAATACATAATGTGGTTTAATTTTAGATTTATGTAGGTAATTTTTATAACAAACAAGATGGTTCTCCTGATGGAAAGAGAAATCATCTTCTGCTAAAGAAGTAAATGGTGCGGGATGGTAATGCCATATGCAAAAGTTTACAAATTACCTTTTCCTCTAAACCAGAATACCATGATTAATATTGATGCTTTTGCAGCTGTAATACGTAAGGTGATACCAAAGATCCACGCGAGACGTTCCAGAACTCTACCAACTTGTAGTCACGATGGAAGTGACACGTACAGCAACCCATTCGTTTTTAACGACTGCTGGAAGGGATAGCAGATCGTCTTATCTTTAATAAAAGAATATAAGAAGTCGAGAAAAAACCCGGACTTATACGACACCCATAACAAACATGCTAGCGATATACCATTTTCCCTCTACGGCAGTGAGCAATGCCTGTAACTGGTGAATGTTGACATTTCTTTGCGGTACATGAGAGAGTCTTTTTTCTCCGTGTTGTTCCCGGGCTTCTTTGAAGAATAGGCCAACTGCCGTTCTGCGAGGCAGGTCGTAAAAGGTAACCGATTGGCTATGCACGTCACTAGCATCGTGGCTATTAGTTGGTAGAGTTCTGCATTGTCTCGCCCGGGTCTGGTACCACCGTCTTGCCTATTCCTGCCGCTATAGTGTCGGTGCTTATCACTGTCGTGTTCCGGTTTAGAGGGTAAGGTAGCCGGTAAACTTATGCATGTGGCATTAGACCTCGTCACAAGATAGCAACGCACCATTAACATCTTTGGTGTCTATAGGCGATGGTTATCTCTTTCCATCAGGAGACCCATCTGCTTGTTTGCTATCTTATGATATAAAAAAACCGTTAATGACCATTTCTTAGTCGAGTGGTTAGCGAACGTAACTACGAATCGGTGGGGCTCGGATTCAATTCCCGACAGGGATAAACATTTGTGTAATGAACATAAATATTTGTATTTTTGGGTTTGGGTGTTTATTATATATGTAGTATTAATATATTAATTTCTATGTATTCGTATATTGACCTATATCACAAGCTAAAAATTTGCTTACTTTGGGGTTAGATCAATTTTTACAAATTTTACAACGATACTAGCTGACCCGGCAAACGTTGTTTTGCCATATAAATTATTTTTAAGTAAAAAATATTAAGGATGGACAACCCTTATCACTAAGGGGTATGAAAAATAGATGTTGACCGATTCTCAGACCTACTCAATATGCTCACAAAATTTCGTGAGAATCGATCAAGCCGTTTCGGAGGAGTACGGGAACGAACATTGTGACACGAGAATTTTATATATAAGATTATAAAATAAACGATAATATTGGCGTTAATGAGTTAAATGTTCAAAGTATAAAACAGTTAAATAGCTTTCTTAGTCCGCATCATTATTATACGTAACTAAGGAAGCATACATATTGAGTAGTCAGATACGTACTTGACCGTTTTTAATACAATATAATAACAAACAAACACATATATTAATTACTAATCCGTGGGTGTGACCTCCCACTAAAACACGTCAACATTAATACTAGCAGACGAATTAATTATATACTGTATACTAAGTAATTAATTATCAATTAGCTTTCAAGCCATTATATTAATGGTGGTATTAGTATACCTTTAATGTAATTAATTAGTTGTAATACCAATAATCTACAGCAAGGATCAAGAACGTTTTTGTAAGATGATCTCTGTATTGGTCCATCTCCCTTAAAGATCACGTAAAGATCATTTGTGTTTCTTTTTAATTAATTCAGGCATTACTTTGCGAAAAATCATTTCATTCAATCATTCATAGATGAAAATAAGATAACAAATTTGCAAATTTCCAGAAAATCTTATATGTGACCTAGTCATAAAAACAAAAATTTGTATAAAAAATAAAATTTATAAAATGTTTTTAATATCATTGTTTTATACATACGACATCAAACAAGGAGATATTTCTCCTGATGGAAAAAGAAGACAATCGTCTAAAGATACCAAATATGTTAAAAATACGCAGCTATATATGTGGTGGGATGGTAATGCCATACACATAAATCTACTGGCTACCTTGCTCTCCAAACCAGAGCACAAAAATGACAAGCATCGACGATATAGCGACAGGAATAGATGAGGCGGTTACCCTATACCTGGGCGATACGTTGTGGAACCTACCACCTAGTAGTCATAATGGTAGTGACACGGATAGCCAGTCGGTCGCCTTTTACGACTTGCAGAATATCAGTTTGTCTATTCTTCAATGGGGCACGGATCGTTAGGAAAAAATTGTGTTCTTATTTAATAGATTCGGGCGTTACTTTGCGATGATATATAAAATTAAGGTAATAAAGAGTCTCGGCAAACTCTCATACAATATCTGACTAGCATATTTAAATGAAAAATATATAATTAAATACAGCATCTATTTCTGAGCATTAATAAACAAAGGCTTTCTTCCTTGATTCCCAGAACTTAGAGAATTTTGGTTTTAAATATCTTAGAGGTTGCCTTGTGTGACGGTAGTAAGTATTATGACAAGTACTTATTTCCAAAACAGGGTATCTGTGAATAATATTGACAAACGAACAGCTTACGAACAAAACCTGCGTTTTACATTCACTGCGATTGAAATTGTGCATACAAAAAGTAACAGAAATTAAGCAAATAAGGTAACAATTTTAAACGATGTCTACGCCGTATGTCCACAAAATACCTTATAATATCACTAGCTGAGCCCGCGACTTCGTCTGCGGGGAAACATTTTGAAAAAAGTAGCCTAAGTTACTCCCTGTCACATCAGCTATCTGCCAGTGAAAGTCCCCTCAAAATCGGTCCAGCCGTTCCAGAGATTAACCGGAACAAACAGATAGACAGACAGACAAAAATTGTAAAAATGTTATTTTGGTATATGTATCGAGTATACATCCATATGCATTTAGTAAAAAGCGGTTATTTTAATATTACAAACAGACACTCCAATTTTATTTATTTGTATAGATTATACGAATTTCTTAACTCTTACCGTCGTACAATAAAAATCAGTGTTGTCAGTATGGATTTTTTAAAATAATAAGACAGTCTAATTTATTTATAGAGAATCGGTAGAAATTCAGGAGCTAACTTTTCATTGAATTTATACAAAAGTAAACACCAGAATGTTCTGTACCTAACGCCAATTTTGCCCTTTATTATAAGAAATATTTTAAATATGCTTTTCTTAATATTCCTAGTATATTTTTAAAGGATACTCATATTAAAATAATTTTATTTAGAAAAATAAATACCTAGAATACAAAAATATTCTACTAATCTTAGCGAAAATATAGAATGGCAACATTTAGTTTACTGCATAAAACAGATTATTGTTTGATTGTAGTCAATTTACTTCCCTTTAAAATTAATATTTTAATATGCGAAATAAGGCCATAGTTTTTAATTTTAAAATGTGAAACATAAAAAAATAATTGCATAAATATAATTGATATTTGAAGACGATACAGAAAACAAAGATACAATTTTGCCGACCTTCTTTGCAAGTTTCCAGGAAATCTTATTTTGTGTGAATTCTAAAATGTTATCAGAACAAAACTGAGAAAAAAGTCTCTTAAAGGAGACCTTGGTGGTATTATTCCACCAATGCCAATTACACTTTCCCCATGTCAATAGTAAAAGCAAAAACATACAGTTTATGTATTTATTGCACGTTTCCCTTCGAAACCGAAGCATCTTAAGGAGAGTCAAATAGCACTTTACTGTATGAGAGTTAAAGCATCAATGCTATTGTGCCGCCTCGTTCACCACTACTTTTTGTTTTAATCGAATCGCAGAAATTACATATAAGATTTTGCGGAAAATTCCAAATTAAATTACTTAGACACTCGTTGAGTTTAGTAGTATTCATGTCTCTTAAAGATGCTTCGGTTACAAAGTGGAATGTGCGTTGAGTGCGTATACTGTATGCTTTTGTGCTTGCTACTGTCGTGGTGGAAAGAGTGATGGAAGGTGGACGAGGCTAGATAACTGTGCCGCTGTCTTTAATATTTTTCAGGCCTACGGGGAGTTTGTTCCATTTCTTACACCGCTTTTTTATTTTTCCTTTGTGTAATGGTAGCAGCATCGCTAAGGTACATCTAAAATTTCCCGGCAATTTGCAAATTAACTAGTTTCCCTTATTAGGTTTTGAATTTCCGCAAAGTAACGCCTGAATCTATAAAATATCCAAACTATTTTATTTCGTACTAGCTGTTGCCAGCGACTTCGTCCGCGCGGACTTCATTTGAAGTAAATCCATGCAGTACTTTTTGAGTTTACCCCGGACATACATACAGACAAACAGATAAACAGACAAACAGACAAATAGACAAACAGATAAACAGACAAACAGACAAAAATTCTAAAAACTATATTTTTGGCTTACATATCGATTGTAGATCACGCCCCAAGTATTCTTTTAAAAAAATATTCAATGTACAGTTTTGACTTTCCTACGATTGTTATATATGTATAGATTTGGATTTATATTTTTACCAAGTACCTCGTTAGTTGTGTACTAAGGCTAATAATAAATAACTAGCGGTCGCTCTCTGGGTGAAATTTAACCGCAGTTTGTGATTTCATTTGAGCATAGACCTTTTCTTGGTACGGACTCCATCGAGGTATAGACTAACTGCCGTCCTGCCAGGCAGGTCATAAAAGGCGACGGATTTTCTATTCGTGTCCCTGCCATCGTGACTACTAAGTGGTAACGTTCCGCAATGCCACATGCATAAGTCTACCGGCTGCCTTTAATCTCCAAACTAAAACACGACAATGATGAGCATTAACGATATTGCGGCAGGACTAGGTAAGACGGTGGTACCAAATACCTGGACGTGAGTATTTTTTTTATGATATAAGATAGCAAACGAGCAGATGGGTCTCCTGATGGAAAGAGTCAACCATCGCCTATAGACACCAAAGCTGTTAATGGTGCGTTGCTAACTTGTGGCGAGGTCTAATGCCATGCATAAGTTAACCGGCTACCTTACCCTCCAAACCGGAACACGACAGCGACAAGCACTGACGCTATTGCAGCAGGAATAGGCAAGGCGGTGGTACCAGACCCGGGCGAGACAATGCATAACTCTACCACCTAGTAATTTTTTTTTGATACCACCGCCTTAGCTATTCCTGTCGCAAACGCGTTAACGCTTGTCAGTGTTGTGTTTAGGTTTATAAGGCAAGGTTGTTGGTAGACTTATGCACGTATTATAGCCCGCCACATGGATGCCAATGCATCGTTTACATCTTTGGTGTTTACAGACGATGATTTCTCTTTCCATCACAAGAGTTATATGGTTGTTTACTATATTATGATATTAAAAAAATCATGATCAAAACAAGACCGCGATACAGAATTCTTTATATGTAACAAAATTGATTAACCAAATTCATGATATAGTAGAATGAATTTCTTTTATGATAAAAATAAATATTCCAATTTGGAAATTATCATAATTGGTTACACATCTCTAAGCGTATCCCGTGGGATAAAAATCACTGAAGCGTATCTCTGTAATCTGTTGGGTACTGAATAATATCATCTGTATAAATAATATGTAATTATGTCTGGTAACATGAGGAATTAATTTTGTATTCAATTTCAGCTTTTATATATCGCCCGTGGTTTGTTCGTGTTAATCCGAGCTCTGTGTAAAAATATACGATCTGCCTTCGCCAGTTTTTGACGAAAAAATGCGAAAATTTTTTTACTAGCATTCCCCGTGTTGGTCCCGGGCTTCTTTGAAGAATAGGCCAACTGCCGCTTCTATCAGGCAGATCGTAAAAGGCAACTGATTGGCTTTACGAGTCACTACCATCATGGCTACTAGGTGGTAGAATTTTGCATTGTTTCGCCCGGGTCTGGTACCACCGTCATATTTATTCCCGCCGCAATAGCGTCAGTGCTTGTCGCTGTCGTGTTCCGGTTTGGAGGGTAAAGTAGCCGGTAAAGTTATGCATGTTGCATTAGACCTCGCCACAAGATAGCAACGCACCATTAACATCTTTGGTGTCTATAGGCGAAGGTTGATTCTTTCCATCGTGAGACCCATCTGCTTGTTTGCCATCCTATGATATAAAATGAATGCAAACAACTAGCTAAACATATATTAACCATTGTAGAAAAAAGGAAATAAAGTTGCAAATAAGTATTTTCATTTAATTTCGTATCGTTTCATTTCGATTCAAATTCTGCAAGTGCTTGCTCGTGTTTGGTATTATAATCTTTTACAAGAGCATCATTGCTTATCAATATATTTATACATTGATAAGCAATATATGTATATATTTATATCTCTCAAGTGTAGAGTTCTACAACATTTTCCCTGGGTTCAATACTACACCTCGCCTTTTTCAAATCGTAGAGAAACCCACGATGGTAAATGGGTAGTTACTCGAGCGGCATAGAGACCTATTGGGTCTCTTGTGTATATATATATATATATATATATATATATATATATACTATAATTTAATCTACTATGAATGAAATTACGTCATTCATAGTAGATTAAATTATAGGAGAAATAAAAAGTTATATAATTTTTTTGCTGGAGAAAATCTCCTTCGCCTCTTTGGACCGCTACAGGTCCGGTGTCGGAGTCGACCACATGAGGTTCGGTTCCTGGGTCGGACAATTTAAAAAAATGTGATTTTTCAGTTTTCTGATAAAAACAACATTGCGCGGGATTGGAAAGTGCCCGGTTGGCGATAGGCTTGCCACCTAACACACTGTGGGACCAAGTATCTTCGGCTAATCGCAGGTGCATTTGTACTTCTACCTACCCTTTCGGGGATACGAGCGTGAAGATACTTTTTTAAAATATCTACAGATAGAATAAATGTTTGAAAAAACTGTGGCATGAAAACATTAAATTACGTGAGATTAAGGTATGGTTGGTTATGTAACAGCTGAAATTTATAAAATCTGCCGATTCAAGTGTAACATAAGGGTATTAGTCACAGAGTTGCAAGGACAAGGTTGTTTTGACATTATCGAACGCGCTTGAATTTTCTTTAATAATGGAATAATAATGGAAATGATATAAGAATAACAAAAAATATATAATCTGACAATTTCCACAAGCCAAAGTTATTGGAATTTAGTTATTTTTTTCTGCCCTAGGTATCTATATATAAAGGGCTTATTTAAAGGGCTAAATATAAGCCCTTTATACCTCTATATAAAGGGCTCATACTTAGTGGGGAGCCTCAAGCGAGGTACTCCTCTATGTATGTTAATCTGACGTGCTCGAGTAAAGCAAAAATTCCCTCTTGAGCTCCCCTACTATAATACTATAACATCAAGTTTTGTCACTGTCGTATTTCAATTAACGCCGGGTTACTATAATCAACGATCCGTCATTCATAGCAGTATTCATTAGCAATCAATTTAATAATAACGAGGCATTCCACAACTTGAAGGATTTGGAGGAAATTTGACACACAGCTAGATAATACCCTGGAATGGCACATAGGCTACGTTCGGTTATTCCGATCGGTTACCCTAGAGAATTCACCCTAGGGTGAATTCTGGGAAACGTATGTCTGAGAATACCTTAAACTAGGTGAATAATAGGATTTTTTATCTGTACTCACTTCCTATTTATCTCCTCGTTAATGTACACTTGACTAGAGATTTTCAAATACACTTGATATCTTTGAGTATTAAACCAACAATACTCAAAGGGCATTAATGATGATTGCTTATGTCCAAGGCACCAACCACCAGCACTGCATAAATTATTAATAGGATTAACTGTACAAACTATTGGTCAATTTTGGGTTGAAGTTGTAAATGTAATAGGAAGATATATGTAGTGAAAAAAATCTATTCTTTTGTTTGTTCTATTGGCTCTCACGGTTGGTGCTACTCCGCACTGTTTAACCGGGTTCAAAATATAACGACAACAATTTATGTTATGAAAATCATAAAGGTATTATAAACAGACACGCTGACTGTACCTAGGGTGAAAAATCGCAATAAGAATCCAAAGCAAATTCCATTTTTTAACCTAGACTAGGGTAAATTTTAGGACATATGTTTCCCGGAATTTATCCTAGGGTGAATTCTTCAAGGGAACAGATCGGAAGAACCGGCTACATTTAATCCCGGAAAAATGAAAGGGTTTCTAGTTCAGTGGGCAGCACGCTACAGCTAATATACTAAATATCGCTGGACAAATTACACGAAAGTAACAAAAAATTAAGCAAATTATTTGCTTGTGGTATGGACGTTATTCAATTAGATATATAGTAATAATACAAAGAAATATATCTATAAATACTGTAGCGTACATAATAAGCAACTAAATCCAGAAATACAAACTTCTATTCTCACCAGACAAATATTCGTCCCTGCTGAGATTCGAACCAGAGCCCCATCGATTAGTTAGGTTCATTAATTTTTAGTTGAAACTAGTTTATCACTCACTTGTACTTTTATTTCACTATTATTGTTTAATAAAATAAAATAGTATTCTTAATAAAAATATTACGTCCTGAAGATGCTTTAAAAAGCGAAACCGGTCGATAAAATTGTATAATTTAGTGTACAATAATAGTGAAATAAAAGTACAAATGAGTGATAAACTAGTTTCAACTAAAAATAATGGAATTTCACCAAGTGCCGACGATTGAAAGTGTAAAGGTTCATTAATAACGGCGCGGTAATTAAATATATGTTTCTACGGATTAATTGTATTGTTCGGCTTGTATGAAAAAAAAAAATTCATCAAGCGGCTTATCCACGTGTCAATTGAGAATTATCTCACGAAATATACCAATCGGTGGCAGGAATATATATCGGCTAGAGATGGGCGTTGTCGCTGTTTTATAACAACGACGCAACTGGTTACATTTTTGAAAGAAACATGTTGCGACAATAGGTTTTTTCTGCAACAGGTATTTTTTGTTTATTACATTTTGAATAATGAACTTTGGTACAACGTTTTTTTAATAACTTTTGTAAAATTCAATCGAATTTATACAATTTATTTTTTGTGTAGTTTCTTATAATTGTAATTACAAATTACAATTAGGTATAAGAACTTACATCGCTTTTTCGTCAGTTGAAATTCTAACTATTGTAGTTATAATTTTGTCAACATTATCTATCGTTCTATCTAACGGTATAATCACTAACAATGTTTTGTTTTAATGTAGGTAATAATAAGTAACATTGTCATACTTTAATATAACACGTTAATGCAATATTTATATAGCAATATAATATACATATATCGAGTTTATCGTATAGCTTGAATATCGTAATAATTATTAAAATATCGTAAAGTGTCTATGGATATTACGAAATATCGTATAAAAGAGCTAAATGCTTTCAATCTATATTAATATTATAAATGCGAAAGTTTGGATGTTTGGATGAATGTTTGGATTGATGTTTGAATGGATGTTTGTTACTCGATCACGCAAAACTACAGAACGGATTTGAACGAAATTTGGCATACAGATAGAATATGACCTGGAATAGCACATAGGCTACTTTTAATCTAGGAAAAATTAAGTGATCCCGCGGGATTCACCAAAAACTTTTATAATGCAGTGGGCTGCACGCTGCAGCTGATATAATATATTAATATTAAGTTGTTAAAATAACCTAATGCACAATAAGTCGCAACAGGTTACATTTTTATTTTCTACGCAACGTGTTGCTAAAACTAGTTGCTTAAAAAACGACTCATCTCTAATATTGGCTGAAAATTTCAGCCTAAGAAATAACGATAGTATAAAATATTGTGCGGTTGTTTAAAATAGAGTGTTTGATATTTTTCATATTTTTTTAAATATAATATTAACTATCAATCGCCTTGTGGTCGAAATTAGACTATAACTTTTCTTTTATATCATAAGATAGCAAACGAGCAGATGAATCTCCTGATGGAAAGAATCAACCATCGCCTATAGGCACCAAAGATGTTAATGGTGCGTTACTATTTTGTGGCGAGGTCTAATGACACATGCATAAGTTTACCGGATACCTTACCCTCCAAACCGGAACACGACAGTGTAAACAAAAACTATTGTGTAAAATTGTATACTCCACCGTTTACACTATAGTCTCAAGAAGGGGTAAAATTTTATACTCCACCGTTTGCACAGTAGTCTCAAGAAGGAGTAAAATTTTATACTCCACCGTTTGCACAGTAGTCTCAAGAAGGAGTAAAATTTTATACTCCACCGTTTACATAATAGTCTCAAGAAGGGGTAAAATTTTATACTCCACCGTTTACACAATAGTCTCAATCAAGAAGGGGTATAATTTTATACTCCACCGTTTGCACAATAGTATCAGGAAGGAAAAAAAATGTATACTCCGCCGTTTACACAATAGTCTCAAGAAGGGGTAAAATTTTATGCTCCACCGTTTGCACAATAGTCTCAAGAAGGGGTAAAATTTTATACTCCACCGTTTGCACAATAGTCTCAAGAAGGGGTAAAATTTTATACTCCACCGTTTACACTATAGTCTCAAGAAGGGGTAAAATTTTATACTCCACCGTTTGCACAATAGTCTCAAGAAGGAGTAAAATTTTATACTCCACCGTTTACATAATAGTCTCAAGAAGGGGTAAAATTTTATACTCCACCGTTTACACAATAGTCTCAATCAAGAAGGGGTATAATTTTATACTCCACCGTTTGCACAATAGTATCAGGAAGGAAAAAAAATGTATACTCCGCCGTTTACACAATAGTCTCAAGAAGGGGTAAAATTTTATGCTCCACCGTTTGCACAATAGTCTCAAGAAGGGGTAAAATTTTATACTCCACCGTTTGCACAATAGTCTCAAGAAGGGGTAAAATTTTATACTCCACCGTTTACACTATAGTCTCAAGAAGGGGTAAAATTTTATACTCCACCGTTTGCACAATAGTCTCAAGAAGGAGTAAAATTTTATACTCCACCGTTTACATAATAGTCTCAAGAAGGGGTAAAATTTTATACTCCACCGTTTACACAATAGTCTCAATCAAGAAGGGGTATAATTTTATACTCCACCGTTTGCACAATAGTATCAGGAAGGAAAAAAAAATATATACTCCGCCGTTTACACAATAGTCTCAAGAAGGGGTAAAATTTTATGCTCCACCGTTTGCACAATAGTCTCAAGAAGGGGTAAAATTTTACACTCCACCGTTTACACAATAGTCTCAAGAAGGGGTAAAATTGTATACTCCACAGTTTGCACAATAGTCTCAAGAAGGAGTAAAATTTTATACTCCACCGTTTGCATAATAGTCTCAAGAAGGAAAAAAATTATATACTCCACCGTTTACACAATAGTCTCAAGAAAGGGTAAAATTTTATACTCCACCGTTTACACAATAGTCTCAAGAGGGGGTAAAATTTTATACTCCACCGTTCACACAATAGTCTCAGGAAGGGGTAAAATTTTATACTCCACCGTTTACACAATAGTCTCAAGAAGAAAAAAAATTATATACTCCACCGTTTACACAATAGTCTCAAGTAGGGGTAAAATTTTATACTCCACCGTTTGCACAATAGTCTCAAGAAGGAAAAAAATTATATACTCCACCGTTTACACAATAGTCTCAAGAGGGGGTAAAATTATATACTCCACCGTTTACACAATAGTCTCAAGAGGGGGTAAAATTATATACTCCACCGTACACAATAGTCTCAAGAGGGGGTAAAATTTTATACTCCACCGTTTGCACAATAGTCTCAAGAAGGAGTAAAATTTTATACTCCACCGTTTGCATAATAGTCTCAAGAAGGAAAAAAATTATATACTCCACCGTTTACACAATAGTCTCAAGAAAGGGTAAAATTTTATACTCCACCGTTTGCACAATAGTCTCAAGAATGGGTAAAATTTTATACTCCACCGTTTGCACAATAGTCTCAAGAAGGAGTAAAATTTTATACTCCACCGTTTGCATAATAGTCTCAAGAAGGAAAAAAATTATATACTCCACCGTTTACACAATAGTCTCAAGAAAGGGTAAAATTTTATACTCCACCGTTTACACAATAGTCTCAAGAGGGGGTAAAATTATATACTCCACCGTTTACACAATAGTCTCAAGAAAGGGTAAAATTTTATACTCCACCGTTTGCACAATAGTCTCAAGAGGGGGTAAAATTTTATACTCCACCGTTCACACAATAGTCTCAGGAAGGGGTAAAATTTTATACTCCACCGTTTACACAATAGTCTCAAGAAGAAAAAAAATTATATACTCCACCGTTTACACAATAGTCTCAAGTAGGGGTAAAATTTTATACTCCACCGTTTGCACAATAGTCTCAAGAAGGAAAAAAATTATATACTCCACCGTTTACACAATAGTCTCAAGAGGGGGTAAAATTATATACTCCACCGTTTACACAATAGTCTCAAGAGGGGGTAAAATTATATACTCCACCGTTTACACAATAGTCTCAAGAGGGGGTAAAATTATATACTCCACCGTACACAATAGTCTCAAGAGGGGGTAAAATTTTATACTCCACCGTTTGCACAATAGTCTCAAGAAGGAGTAAAATTTTATACTCCACCGTTTGCATAATAGTCTCAAGAAGGAAAAAAATTATATACTCCACCGTTTACACAATAGTCTCAAGAGGGGGTAAAATTATATACTCCACCGTTTACACAATAGTCTCAAGAGGGGGTAAAATTATATACTCCACCGTTTACACAATAGTCTCAAGAGGGGGTAAAATTTTATACTCCACCGTTTGCACAATAGTCTCAAGAAGGGGTAAAATTTTTACAAAATATAATAGGTAGGTATATAAGTAGGTTATTACCTATTGGTATAGGGAATAGCGCATAGGCTATTTTTTATCACAGAAAAATTAGGTGATCCCGCGGGATTCACCAAAAGCTTCTAATGCAGCGGACTGCACGCTGCGCCTAGTGTGTTATATTTTTTCATTTTATAAATTTCTTGTTGCTTTGCTAAAGAGCTTTTGTGTCTATAGGCGATGGTTATCTTTTCTATCAGGAAAATCATCAGCTTGTTTGGTATTCTATGAAATACTAGCTGTGTCCGCAACTACGTCCGTGTGAATTTTTTTTTAAAAACTAGCCTAAGTTACTCCTTATCACATCAGTTCATTATATTTTTATTATAATGAAATGTTTATTTACATTAACCGCCCCGTTGGTCGAGTGGTTAGAGACCCTGACTATGCAATCGACGGGGCTCGGGTTCAATCCCCGACGGGGACAAGCATTTCTGTGATGAGCATAAATGTTTGTATTTCCGAGTTTGGGTGTTTATTAAATATATTCTAGTATTTATATATGTATTTCTATATATTAGTATCGTTGACTAACACCCATAACACAAGCAAATATTTTGCTTAGATTTTGGGGTTAATTTTATATTAATTTGGGGTTAGATCAGTCAGTGTAATTTGTCCCGTGAATATGTATTTATTATTCATTTATTTATTGAAATGAAATGAAACGTTATAATCTTGTTCTTATTCCGTAAATTTATTCATGGCTTCTCTATTTGTTTTACGAAACTATGATCCGTCTAGATAATGGATTAAATGGATACGCCTTTCAAGGCTTTTTTTCAGGTTGTTCACACACAGAAACGGAGCTGTGCTAATTACCGATGAAATAAAATCACTACAAGGGTAATTTTTAAACCTTGTCATCTCATTCGGTACGATAAAATAGTACAAGGTTTATTTCTATTTCCCCGTATTGGTTCCGGGCTCCTTTGAAGAATAGACCAACTGCTGTTCTGTCAGGCAGGTCGTAAAAGGTGACTGAGTGGCTATTCGCGTCACTACCATCGTGACTACTAGGTGGTAGAGTTCTGCATCGGCTCGACCGGGTCTGGTACCACCGCCTTATTTATTCCTGTCGCAATAGCGTCAGTGCTGGACACTGTCGTGTTCCGGTTTGAAGGGTAAGGTAGCCGGTAAACTTATGCATGTGGCATTAAACCTCGCCACAAGATAGCAACGCACCATTAACATCTTTGGTGTCTAAAGGCAATAGTTGACTCTTTACATCAGGAGACTCATTTGCCTGTTTGCTATCTTATTATCTTCTTCTTATTATGATACTTTTGAAAGTGATAGGAGTGTTTGCTTATAAGCACGGCGACACGTTTCCTTCCCAATGCAGTGTCTATTAGTATTCATGTGGTCTGTGATAAAAATGTTATCTTGATGACTAGTATACGTGAGAGGAATAGACAATAAGGCCCATAATGTTCAGATGTAATAAAAGTCTATCAAAAAGTCGTTACATGATTTTTTTCTCACCACTATTAACCCGTTAAGAATTTACATTGACTGCATTAAATGACTAACTCACTGTTAATTATTTATTTAAACTAGCAATATCTTAGTGTTTTATTTTCCTAGTAGAAAAAGATAGCTGTTTACTTCTATCATTATACTATTTATATGTTTATAAAAATTATAATAAAAGCGATTTTATTGTTTAGTCTATAGTCCCCGTGTTGGTTCCGGGCTCCTTTGAAGAATAGACTAACTGCCGATCTGCTAGGCAGGTCGTAAAAGGCGACCGATTGGCTATGCAAGTCACTAACATCGTGGCTACTAGGTGGTAGAGTTCTGCATTGACTCGCCCGGATCTGGTTCCACCGCCTTACCTATTCCTGCCGCAATAGCGTCAGTGCTTATCACTGTCGCGTTCCGGTTTGGAGGGTAAGGTAGCCGGTAAACTTATGCATGTGGTATTAGACCTCGCCAAGAGATAGCAGCGCACCATTAACACCTTTGGTGTCTATAAGCGATTGTTGACTCTTTCCATCGGGAGACCCATCTGCTTGTTTGCTATCTCATGATATAAAAAAAAAGTCGAATTTCGACCACAAAGCGATCGCTAGTTATTACTAGCGATAGCTCTGTAGTTAAAATTGAGTATCTGTGTGAGATAACAATAAAATTACTTTAAACCTTAACCGTAAAGAAAGTAGTAAACATATGCGTATATTACCACGTATGTTAATGTCAATGTAATGTGTAACGTTTAGTTTTATTAATTTAATGTATTTCTAATGTATATTAAGTATTTGAAAATAATAATAATAAATATTCACGGGACAAATTACACTTACTGATCTAACCCCGAAGTAAGCAAATTATTTGCTTGTTTTATGAGTGTTAGTGAACGATACAAACTACAACAATAAATACTAGGTTTTAGGTCCGCAATATAAACTTTAACTGTGCCAAATTTCAGACTCCAAAGTTCGTGTAATTGTCGAAAAAAGGGGTACAAACTTTCTACTTCGCGTTTTAATATATCTATAGTTTATTAGCCGTGCCCGCGACTACTCGTTCTATAAAACTAAACAATTTTTATTATTTCTTTAAATGATCGCAATTGTTACCTACCAAGGTAAAGAAAAAACTGACTCCTTAACATACAGAGGTTAAAAGTAAATAAACCTTGAAAGCTATTTATTTTGTTAATTTCTGTTAGTTTAGTTAGTTAATTTTAAATAAAAAATATTTAAGTAAAAACTTTTGCAGTTTTAATCTATATCTATATTACCTATATTAATCTATATTAATATTATAAATGCGAAAGTTTGGATGTTTGGATGGATGGATGGATGTTTGTTACTCAATCACGCAAAAACTACGGAACGGATTTGAATTAAATTTGGCACACAGATAGATGATAACCTGGAATAGCACCTAGGCTACTTTTTATCCCGTAAAATTAAGTGATCCCGCGGGATTCGCCAAAAACTTTTATAATTCAACGGACTGCACGCTGCAGCTAGTATTAAACACAATGAACGATGCTATGCGAATAATATTCCTTGAAAACCGATAACTACAAAAATATCTACCTATATTTAGTATACCATTGTGTACTATGAGTCTCGTTTCACCCGAGTGAAGCCGGACTTTCATATAGTATTTTCTTAAACCAAAAACTTCTATATACTAACTCACTGGCTTGAACATTAGTAAATGGCGGTCAAGTTTCGACCAGAGAATCGCCAGTACATAAATATATTGAGGTATATATATATATATATATATATATATATATATATATATATATATATATATATATATATATATATACTCAAAGCTATTATTATAGTATTATACTATACTATAATAATAGATTTATAGCTATTATACTATATAGCTAGATATTACTAAATAGGTCACTGTCAAATTTATCCCAAGTAAATGGTATAACAGAGTTGTTTTCCGTAAGAAGTATATGTGCCCTAAATAAAAAGCAATAATCTTAAATCTTAGTCTATGGATATTAAGAACAAATAACGCCATTTTATGTGCAATCATGTTTTACTATCAAGTTATGTGTTTATCCTTTAAATCCCGTGTTCGTTCCGGGCTCCTTTGAAGAATAGACCAACTGCCGTTCTGCCAGGCAGGTCGTAAAAGGCGACCGATTGACTATACATTCTCAACTATCGTAGCTACTAGGATAGAGTTGTACATCGTCTCGCCCGGGTACACTAGACTATACCGTAAGTCGTATTTATAATTTGTATCTTTTGTGTATTTGCCTATGGTGCAAATGGTGGTGGTCCACTGAATATAAATAAACTCTAGCCCTACCAACGCGAGGAAAACATATATTCATTCACAGTTTTAGTTTGTTAAACAGTTAGACACTAATGTCAACTGAGGATGGTATACAAAATTTGGCGTGTTTGAATGAAAAATGCTATTTAATGAAGAGAAGAAGTCAGCTCGGACCGTGATATATGGCAATCGGTTTTCTTTGTTTACCGAATCAGGGAATTTGTGTAGCTATATCTATGCTAGTATGCGTTTGATGAGAGTGTTGATCTTTTTTAGGGTTCCGAAGTAAACTAGGAACCCTTATAGTTTCGCTATGTCCGTCCGTCCGTCCGCACGATAGCTCAGAGATACTTATTACTAGAAGCTGTCATTTGGTACAAATATACATATTAGTCACTTTACCAAAGTAGTAATATTAAAATCTTGAAAAATATTTTTTTCAGGGTAGCATGTAAAGTGGGATTTTTTTTCTCACGTATGTATGGGGTTATCGTTGGATATTTTTCGATTAAAAGACTTCTTTGTGAAATATTAAGGTTTAAAGTGCTAATTTTTGTTAGAATCAAGTGTCCCCTCCCTCCTGTCACCTAAACAGCTCGTTTTGGGAGTGAGAAAAAAACTCTCGGTAGTATTGAATATAATTAAATTAACCCGTATCGCGATTTCCGTACAGACGTATGTACAAAAATTTTACGCGCGAGAAGTGATTTCTGTACACCCGCCTGTACAAAATTAACTCGCTCCAATTGGCCGTTGATTTTACGCTTCTGCATCCATGTGACGCGATTTTTGTATTGTATTTATTTTCTATTGACTGTCGTCTTGAGACTGAGTACAAAATAACCAATGACCGAACAAGAAATTGGCCACAATAAATTAACAAAACACGATCGGCATAGTCATAGTAGAAATGGCGTGGGCGCGGAGCGGCCATTAAGTGATTTTGTGAGATAGTTACTGTATTTGTAACGCTGTATTTTGTGTGATAGTTTGTTCATTATATATACTATAAAGTTATAGTATTGTTTGAGTGATAACGTAACTTAACGCAATTTAGTGTAAAACTTTAAGCAAAGTGAGATAGTGGTGAATTTTTTTACAAAGTTAATAATTATCACAGGATTTGAATATTAGGTAAGCTTTTATTTATTATTGTAATAATAGGAACGAATAGGAAATTTTATACAGATTACGTTGATATATAGTATGTATATAAAATATAAACGAAAATATATGTATAAACCGATTTTTTGAAACCTAGGCATAAAAAAAAGGGTGCTTCCAGACAAGGAGCACTATTGCGAATTTTTTATTGGCCAGGTAATCACGTCACGGGTTAAAAGAAAAATTATCATGGCTCAAGACTTTAAAAGTTTTTGAGTAATAATCGCTCGACTATTACTTGTAAAATATACTTTGAGAAGTTTTCATAGGCGGTGAACATATGGTGCGGATATACCCGTCAAAAACGTTAAGTAGGTTAAATATTCAAATGATAAAAGCACTCTTCTTAGTCCGCATTATTTTGATAAGCTACTTGCACTTGGCCCGACACGTACTTTATCAATTCCTTTTTAAATAGCGCTTGCTGCGGCTAAATTAACATATCGTCAATATAAAATATTTTGTACAATATTTCGCACCCTAACTCACCCTCTTAGGGAATGAATTTTTACTAATGATAACCTCTGTGAAAAAATTCAACCTTCTTCATCTAAATGTTTAGGCTCAGCGTTGATAAGTCAGGACTTTTCTTTTTATATATACAGGTTAAAATAACTACTGTAAAAATACGCAATAGATTAGGCGCCAGATGCCACACAAAATAATCGACTGGTTCGAGAGATCCTTGGGCTCTATGAGTTCGAGCAGTGCATAAAATAATAAAAAATTAAAAAAGGAAATTAGCATCACGTAAAATTAACATATTTTCTTAACTTTTGTGTAAACTATCCCTTATACGCTATATTTAGCCTCGTATATACATTAAGTCCGGGTCAAACATGTTATTAACCACGTATCGATCGTTCACCAGCCTATGTTTGTAAACACATTATAAACTATCGACAAACCTACGTCCCTTCCCTAATGATGCGTTACTAATTGACATGGCTCTTCCTTCCCTTTCACTTGTCTTTCACGCTTGAGGGAAAGATAGAGTAATATATTATTAAAGTTTTTTTATGTATCATAAAATAGTAAACAAGCAGAGGGCTTAGATAGAGTGGCTTAGACCTCGCCACAAGATAGCAACGCACCATTAACATATTTGGTGTCTATAGGAGATGGGTGACTTTTTCCATCAGATGATCCATCTGCTTGTTTGCTATCTTATGATATAAAAAAAGAGAACTTTCTGGTTTAATTAATTAAAATGCAGTTATTTCTGAAACCCGGAGTTAGATCTTTACAAAATGTATATGGCAGCAGAAAGTATACCATTTCAAATGAAAAAAGAATTTTTCAAAATCGTTTCATATACTCGGCCAAGTTCTACGGTAAGACCAAGTTCTTCAACCAAAATAAGACCCTCAATTTTTGGAAAGTATTTTAAAAAATAATAGTCGCCTATACACATTTTTTTATCATTAGATGGATCTCCTGATGAAAAGAAAAATATAAATGATGCGTTATTAATTAATGATGAATCTATGTGGCGGGCAAGCAATACCACATGGATGAGTCTACCAGTTACCTGACACTCCAAACACGACAAGTACTGATGCTATTGCGGCAGGAATTGGTAAGGCGGTGGTACTAGACCCGGCCGAGACAATGCAGGACTGTACCATCTGGTAGCCACGATGGAAATGACTCGCATAGCCATTCAGTCGCTTCTTACAAACTGCCTGGCAGAACAGCAGATGGCATAATCTTCAAAGGGAGCCGGGACCATGCGTATGGTGAAGATAATCATCAATTGACATAGTAGCATCATTGCCGTGTCAGCTAGTCCATCCTAATATTATAAATGCGAAAGTCTGTCTGTCTGCCTGTCTGTTATGCTTTCAAGGCCTAACCACTAGACCGATTGAAATTTGGATGGATGTAGTCGAAGAGCCGGAGTCAAACATAGGCTATTTTTTTTTCAAAATCAACCCTTAAAGGATTGAAATAAGGCATAAAATTTGTATGAAAAGCTATCTTGACGACATGCTAATCTACTCGCGGGCGAAGCTTCGCGGGTCAGCTAGTAAAATACATATTTAAATAGATTTCTTTTTATACGATAATATAGCAAGCAAGAAGATAGCTCTTTTAATAATAAAAAAAAGAGATAACCATCGCTACTAAAGATACGTGAACGATGAAGAAAACTTGTTACTGCAGCCCCCGGGCTACCACGATCAATGTAACTTGTCCTACATCAAAGAGTAGTTATACAATCACGTCGGGCTATATAAGTATAATCTTTGCTTTTAAACGTCCAGCTAAATTGCCAGATGATGTTCAGAATCGATAATGTGTTCCATTTACGTGATAAAAAAATAATTGAAAAAAAAACAAAATTTTATTATATATATTATATATAAAAACAAAACGCATACATATATATCATTTCAGTTGCGCAAAATTCGAACTAAAATATTTTAGTGCCTTCAATCAAATTAAAAGTGATCGGGAAAAATGTGCTTAGAGTGACAGATTACATAATAGCCTAGTCATTTGGTCGATAAAAAGGGGGTTACCTGGAAAGTTTTCCGGGAGTTTAGAAAATTGGTTATTTTATGGATTTCGGTATGCTCCTTTTGAATTTTTACCAACTTTACCAACTAGTATCTCTGCCGTTCGCGCTACCATATTGAAAAAATTGCGCCTAATAACAGTTTTTTGGGAACATCTCCTTTCCAACGCATTTTACGAAAAAACATATATGCTTTTGTCGTATTCAATTTTTTTTTCGTATTCATTTTACGAAAAAAATATATATGTTTTTTTCGTAAAACGCGTTTTAACCTATTACTTTATTAAATAAAAATAATAGGTATCATATGATATATTGCCAGTTGCAAGTAGCGAAGGATCGGCCAAACATTCTCTCGTGATTACCAGATGGTAGAATTTCGCCGCGATTTCCGCACGTCTCACCTTGACTAGGTAATTCCGCTTTGCCAATTCCTGCCGCAATAACCAATTGAAGGTTAAGATAGCCGTTAAAGCGGCATTGCCATCCGCCACTTGAATAGCAACGCACGATTAACATCTTTGGCGTCTATAGGTGATGGTTGTCTCTTTCCACCGGAAGAACCATCTGCTTTCTTGTTATCTCATGATGTATAAAAAACTCAATAATGTTACTTTAAACCATACTTTAAACAGGTACTTGTTAAATCAAAACATTTACATTCTACCTACGCGTCTGCCACCCAATTATAATAAGCATTAGCAGTTAAAAACCGGAAAACTGCTATTAGCGGTAAAAGCGATAATAATCGTAACAATTAAACCAATTAACCGGTTAAAATTGCCCACTCGAGATGAGCTGCAGGCTTTTTAACTGCAGGAATAATAATGATTTTACATCTTCAGTGTAATAAAAGTTTTTAAAGTATTAATTAGCCTTTTGTGAATAACTTTAAATTTTATTAAAATAACAGGACTTGTTCACTTAACTGAAATTTAGACTTATTGTGTGCTTATTTTGGCAAATGATGTGTTTCTAGATTATTCCCGGGATAGGTTACAGTGTTAGAGGATTTAACATCCATTGTGGGACTAAGTAACTTCGGCTAATAGTAGGTGCTCCGGTTGTACCTCTGCCGACCTTTTCGCGAATACGGGCATGAAGATACTTTTATTATTTAGCTAATCAGTTTTATATTTTCAAACACCTTAATTAAATTCATCAAAATATATTTTTGTTCGTAGGCATACTTAGTTATTACCGGATCAGAGACTCGGCCAGTAATAATTAAATACAAATTTCATAATAATAGGGTAGGTTGCGGGATCGGAATTGATAAATTGATTCAATGAACTCGCCTCAGTGGTTTTGCGGTACCAAGTTCGGTAAAGACCGTGCGTCTTTTTACAAGAAGTTCAGGCAAAGTAAGATGTACTTCAAATATAATTTTTGTAATCGATCCCAAGAGTATAATGTATACACAGATCTATGATGAGATTTTTTATATCATAAAATAGCAAACAAACAGATGACTCTCCTGATGGAAATATACAACCATATCGCCTTTGAAAGTATTATCATGCCCGGTTTCCTTGCGGGGTAGGCAGGTAAATCGAACATCTAAAGACTTTCCAGTTTATTTATTTATTTTATTTATTTATTTACATAAAATCCACAGCTAAATATTTATAAACTTACTCTACTTATAATGTACACTATAAGCCAATAATAGATTTACATTTTTTAAAATAAACTTTATAAACAATCACTAAGTTGTTCTAACATTTTTTAATTTTTTTTTACTATGCGTGTTGAAGTAGGCATAATAATATTTTCTTGTGCGTGTGAGATACAATAGTATTTAAATAATAATAAATATACGTAAAAATCATATATATATATATAGATAAATATATATATAATTAATAAACATTACGACGTTAGTTCACCGTGATTCACCGGTTTGTCGATTGGCGAGATAAGCGCTGATCCTAATCGCCGCATTTACCGACATTTTAACGATTATCGACTATTTAGAAATAGTTTGACATTAAACTGTTAGTCCCGGTTATCGCTAGAGCGATAACCGGAACTGACAGTTTAACGTGGTCATCCGAGGCACGGGAGTGGTAATACACCACTCCGCCAGACTCCGAGCTGCTACTGAGGATTACATTTTAGAGAAAGCCTCGAATAAACTTCAACAACACTTTGCCCGACCTGGAGATTGAACCCGGGACCTCATGGTCTGAGCCGAATAGGCTGCTCTAGACCACGAGGCCTTTAATTAACAAAGATGTTAATGGTGCGTTGCTCTCCTCATGGCTGGGTCTTTATGCGCAAATTTACTGTTTATCTCACCCTCAAAAAGGGAACATGACATAGACACTGATGCTATTGCGGCAGCAATAGGTAAGGCGGTGATACTACCCGGGCGACACCATACTCAACCTTTATAAAGGACAAGTCCGTTCGTGCATGGAATACTGCTCTCACCTCTGGGATGGATCCGCTAAATACCAGCTGGAGACACTTGAGGCCATCGAGAGGCGTGCCAAGAGGCTCATAAACGACAATGATCTGGTAGGCAAAAAACTCCAGAGCCTCGCTCATCGCCGCAGAGTGGCTAGTTTATCGGTTTTTTATCGGATACACTTTGGAGAGTGCGCTGCGGAATTGCACGGCTTAATTCCGCCATCCTCGTTTTTCTATCAATCGTCGAGGTGCACAGATTCTAGGCATCGTTATATGGTCGACGTTCCACATACCCGGACAAAGTTCGACTCAACATTCTTCATTCGAACCGCAAAGAACTGGAACATGCTTCCTGAATCTGTGTTCCCGGGCGAGTACAATCTGGGGATCTTCAAGAGAAGAGTGAACAGGTACCTTCTAGGGAAGCGCGTTCCATCTTAGGCTTAATCTTTGCTTACCATCAGGCAAGATCAATAGTCAAGCGCTTACCTATCGATAATTAAAAAAAATGCCGAATTCTACCACCTAAATAGATTAAGACCTAAATGAGAGTGACTCGTATTGGCAATCGTTCGCCTCTTACGAACTGCCGTGTTGGTCCCGGCCTCCTTTGAAGAGTAGGCCAACTGCCGTTCTGCCAGGCAGGTCGTAAAAGGCGACCGATTCGCTATCGAGTCACTAACATCGTGGCTACTAGGTGGTAGAGTTCTGCATTGTCTCGCCCGGGTCTGGTACCACCGCTTTACCTATTCCTGCCGCAATAGCGTCAGTGCTTGTCGCTGTCGTGTTCCGGTTTGGAGGCTAAGGTAGCCGGTAAACTTATGCATGTGGCATTAGACCTCGCCACAAGATAGCAACGCACCATTACCATCTTTAGTGTCTATAGGCGATGGTTGACTCTTTCTATTAGGAGACCCATCTGCTTGTCTACTATCTTATGATATAAAAAAAAACCTGCCTGGCAGAATGGCAGATGGTCCATTCAGCAAAGACCGCGGTTTCGCGTGGCCGCGTTTCCTATCCGGTAGTAGTTTTAAAATAAAAATATGTTAAAAAAACCGACTTTAAAAACATTTATTGAAAAAATTTCTTCTGATTTCTGATTTTTGAAAGGGAGACCGGACCAACATCGAATAGAAAGAAGTTTGTGGATGTTATAAATATTAAATTTTAAGTTTCTTTCTAGTTTGTGTTTAATAGATTAATACAGAAATCTATATCAATAAAATAAATGCGAAAGTTTGGATGTTTGGATGGATGGATGTTCCTTATTCGATCACGCAAAAACGGTTAAATGTATTTAGATCAAATATGGCACACATGTAGTTGATAACTTGACAGCACTTAGGCTAGTTTTATCCCGGAAAAATTAGTGTTCCCGCGGTATTCTCTAAAAACTTTTTTAATGCCTCGGACTGTACGGGACAGCTAGTATAATCTATATATTAATTAGATTATAATTAGAAGTAAAATTAGTGTTGTAGCAAATATTGCTATAGCGTATGCTACAGCAATATCCCGTCAGTTAAAAAGGCAATTTCTAACAAGAAATTAAAACGTAGAAAAAAATTCTTAAGCAAATGAAACAGGAAATCGTGTGCTGTTCTTAAATTACGGATAATAATTGTATTACATAAGTTAAGTTACGGATAGTACGGATAATAATTGCATTACGTAACTTAAGTTACGGATAATAATTGTATTACATAAGTTAAGTTACGGATAGTACGGATAATAATTGCATTACGTAACTTAAGTTACGGATAATAATTGTATTACATAAGTTAAGTTACGGATAGTACGGATAATAATTGCATTACGTAACTTAAGTTACGGATAATAATTGCATACTAAAAACTGAAACTAGCGGCTGTAAAATTTACCTTCGATTTGAGCCACTAAATTTCTTATATTTATATTATTCGTTTATAAATATTTTAAAATTAATAGTCTAAGGTAAATGTGTCTTCATCTTCAACCGTGTATAAATAAGTGTAGAGAAGGGTCATTTTTGTCGTAATATAATCGCAATGGAGCTAGATGTTTTGTATCTAGCTCCATTACAATTATATTACAAAAATATTTGCAGGTGCGCCTTTTCTTACTGATTCTGGCAATATATCTAACTCAAGAAAAAATTTGAGATGCGCTCTTTTAACTAACGGGGGCAGAATATTTGTTTTTATATTAGATGAGCATCCAATAGATGATCTATTCTTCAATGAGAGCCTGGACCAACGCGTGGTAAACCACTTTTATTCAAGTCGTTACTGAGTTTTAACGGGATAAATAGACTGAAAGAAACTCAAAAAAAAATGTTTCTGCATCTTTTGCCGTATTTATCACGCTCTGCATATTTACCGTATTTATCATGGGGAGTATTCCGGCGAGTTGTTCGGACTCCTGCCGCTAAATTCCATCATCGGACATCCCGTCAACATTTAAAGTTCCATTCTCACCACCTCGATGTCTGGAAATCCACAACTGTGCGCTTTTGTCGGCACTTTTTGCCTCACACTACTCATTTGTGGAATCAATTATCCCCGGGGGTGTTTCCGAACGGATACAACTTAGGGACCTCCAAGAAACGAGCTTGTTCGTTCTTAAAAGGCCGCCAACGCAGCTGCAAGACCCCCGGTATTGCAGATGTTTATGGGCGGCGGTGCTCGTTTTCCCCCTATACTATAAAAAAATGTCATTGAGTTATAAAACAAATGTTTATGACAAAATTTAACAAATTAAATGTTCCGAAGACACTGTTGCCTTATTTATAGTATAGATTGAACATTATTTTCGAGTATGCATACGTATTACAAAGTAAAAACAAACTTTCTCTGGACAAAACCTGGACACCCGCCAGAGGTCACCTGTAGCGCTGCTCTAATACCGCAATATGGAAATCGTTATTGTTGTTCGCTGTTTGTGAAAGATTTATCGGAAATTTATTCTGTAATGGAACTGTTGGTACAAATTCGTTTTTAACCAAACACATTTTTTATTATAGGAAAGCTGGATCTCCTCATGGAACGAGATGAAATATATATGATATTTCATCTCTTTCTAGACTTATAGTTCCTATACATGAATTGTATAATAATAATAAAAAGTTTTATTTAAATCCATATAGCATACGATACGTTCTAATTACTAAGTAGGAAAAATATATTTTTTTAAGCATTGATAATAATTACATTATATTAACTAATTTTTATTTTTGCACATAAAAAAAGTGTTTTTTCAGTTTTCTGAGAAACACAAAGTTGTCCGGGATTGGAAAGTGTTGGCGATAGGCTTGCCACCTATCACATTTGTGGGACCAAGTATCTTTGGCTAATCGTGGGTGCACATGATGTACCTCTGTCTACCTCTTCGGGGATATGAGCGTGAAGATACTTCTTTATTTTTATTATTTTGTTGTGGCTGACCCCCTTTGGGTGAACCTCCAAGGATGAAAGAGCCAAAAGAGGATGAAAGTTCTCTTCCATCGTTCTTTGTGTCGAGCCAAGGATATCCAATTTTTTCCTGCTACCTTTATCAGTTCGTCTGGCCATCTAATACATGGATGGCCTCTAACACTACAGCCACAAGGTCTCAGACATTTCACCACTCTGATGATCCGCCTGTCGTCGTAATAACGAGGTAAGTGCTGGATAATATTAATGCACGATTGGAGATGTCTCATGTCAAAGATGTTAATGGTGCGTTACTACAAATGTATCAGGATGGTAATGGCACGTGCTTAAGTTTGCCACTAACGTTACCTTCAATCCAAAAGACGATAAAAGCTAGATGCGAGCTAGATATTGTAGAACTCTGTCAGCTTTTAGTCACAATGGAAGTTACAAAGATATAAACGTTCGCTTTTTAAAAAATGATGTAGGTAAGAGTAACAATAATGATAGATATTTAAAAATTAAACTGACTTCAAATATCAACGATACTTATACCTAACTCGAAACTACTGAAGATTTTAATAAAACTTAAAGTGTACGGTAAGTTGGAATATACCTGTTATTTTATTGATTCAGGCGTTACTTTGCGGAAATCCATTATTAAAAGGTGAAATTAATTAAATTTGCTATTATCCGCGAACTGTTCTATGTATCCTCCGTGATGGTACCGAAAAGAAAGTCGGTTTAATAAATGGATAAGACTCACCGATGGTTCCGATCAAACGAAGACCCCCAGCGGCACACTTATCCGCCCACATCCACCACACTTTTACTACCACGACCACGCCGGCACCAATCACAAAAGCACACAATTCATGTACGTACTCAACGCACGTTTCACTTCGAAACCGAAGCATCTTCAGGAGAAACGAACACTACCTCACTCTACGCGAGTGTAAGTAATACTCTTGGTTGTAAATGTCCATTGGCAGTGGTGACTGCTTTCCATCAGGTAGCACACTCGCTCGTTTGCTTGAAAAAGGTGGACCAAAATGATGTTAAGTATTTTGGTGCTCGGGTCTCTTTTGATTTTCCAGAACTTCTTATACCAGGTCCTTTTATTATATAAGATCTACAAACAAGCAGATGGGTCTCTTGATGGAAAGAGTCAACCATCGCCTATAGACACCAAAGATGTTAATGGTGCGTTGCTATCTTGTGGCGAGTTCTAATGCCCATCCAAACCGGAACACGACAGTGACAAGCACTGACGCTATTACGGCAGGAATAGGTAAGGCGGTGGTACCAAGCTTGGGCGAGTCAACGCAGAACTCTACCACCTAGTAGCCACGATGGTAGTGACTCCCATAGCCTTATACGACCTGTTTGAAGAACGGCAGTTGGTCTATTCTACAAAGGAGCCCGGAACCAACAAAAAATTTAGTGGGATTAGAGAAGTCACACACGAAATTTCGCACAAGATTGAAAATAATTAACTTAAGTAATTTAGTTGTTAAACTATAGATTTTTGCAATGTAACAACTGAATCTATACAATATAAAAATATGTCAGTGTCCCGGGAATCAAACCGAGGACTAAAATTTAGGACAAACAGACCAATAACGCAGTATTTTAACCAATCCCGTAGTTTTACCACATGAATACTAATAGATATGCCATTGGGAAGGAAACTTGTCGCTGCGCATGTGATCAAGCGCTCCTATTACTGAAAAAAATGTCATATATTTGTAGATATATCGTGAAAAATAGTACTGTTTTATCCTACCGAATGAGATGACAATTTTAAAAATTGCCCTTGAAGTTTTTTTATATATCATAAGATAAGATAAGCAGATGGGTCTCCTAATGGAAAGAGGCAACCCCCGCCTATAGATACCAAAAATGTTAAGGGTGTAGCAACACACCCTTAACTTGCTAATCTTGTAGCGAGGTCTAATGCCACATGTATAAGTTTACCGGCTACCTTACGATCCACTCCATCCTTACCATCCGATCAACGTGGCTTCATTAAAACTCAAAAAACTAGAAAGCTTGTTATTATATAACACCTGGATGTCCGCCAGACGTCGCCACCTGTAGCGCTGACCTAATACCACAATATGACGACCGTTATTGCTGTCTGAATGGCTATCCATGCCAGATTTACCTGAATTTTATGCTGAATATGAAAAATGGCCACTGGTTAAGTTTGAAATGAATATAATCCTGATATATTAAATCTTTTATTTAACTTTCGGCTACAGAAATTCTATATTTAAAGAGATGAGTATAAATAATTACTAAGTTTTGGATCATTTTTTGAATTTTGAACTATGAATCATTGAAATCAATATTTAGCTTTATTTTTCCAAAAAACAAACTAACTTGCCCGATTGTTTTGTTTGTTTTACATTCGTTTTCGCATTTTGGTGTATATTTCAATCAAAAAAGCAATCTGGTTATCTATAAGACCATCCCGTTGGACGAATGGTTAGCAAACCTGACTAACTGACGCATCGATGGGGCTCAGGTTCGATTTTCGACTTGAATAAATCATTTGTGTAATAAGCGTAGATGTTTGTATTTCTGGGTTTTAGTGTTTATTAAATATATTTGTATTTATACGTATTTGTACGAGTGATTACCACCCCTCTTACAAGCAAATAATTTGCTTAATTTGGGGTTAAATCAATTCGTGTAATTTTTCCAGTGAAATTTATGTACTATATGAACTTGCAAATTCAAAAATGTTTAGTTTTACCAATTCTAGTCTAACTCATAATAGCTTAATAAATTTAATCTCGGGGTTCGGGCCCTCTTTAATAACACCGACTACTGTTCTATCAGGCCGTTCGCAAGGATTTAAAACGTTATGATTTCGATATATTTGCGTTGTTGTGATTGGTTATTGGTATATGATATTATGACGTTGTCTTCTAGCGCTAGTTGGCGAACCAATCACGAAACAGCATCAAACGCAGGGAATCAATCACGAAACAGCAAAAATATCGAAATTATAACGTTATAAATCCTTGGCTGTTCGTAAAAGGCAAACAATTGGCTATGTGAGTCATTTTCACATTCCACTTCGTCACTACTAGGGAGTGGAGTTTTGCATTCTCTCGCCCTGCTCTGGTACCACCACCCTACCCATTCCTTCCGCAATAGCGTCAGTGCTTGTCACTGTCGTGTTCCGGTTCGGAGGGAAACGTAACCGGTAAATTCTATTCAAAAAGGGCCAACTGACCAACACGGATATCCTCCATCAAACTCACTGCGCCATTAGTTTCGACAAATCTGTAGCGGATTACAAATTACCAGATGACTTGATAACAAATTTGCGCCTCCAAAATTAGCTATTACCAACAGGGTATATACAAAGCAAGATAAATGGGAACAGGTACTATTAAAATTTATTGCGTTGTATGAAAGCGTATCCCTCGATATATTACAGACGAATTTTGCCAGCCGAGCCATTTTTTGGAAGCCTACACGTTTCATTGTTAGGTAATATAATCATTTCTTACTGAAGATACATTTAAGTATAGATATACGGGTCGCCTGATTAATGACTGTACATACTGAAGAAGCGTGTTCGTGCTCGATTTTGATACTGATTATATAGGTACTAAAATTTTGACGTAATTATCCAGCGTATTCTTCGATATATTACAGAATAATTTTGCCAGCTGAGTCACTTTTGGAGCCTACAAGTTTCATTGTTAAATCATAATATAATTATTGTTTACTAAAGATATATTTAAGTATAGATATACAGGTCGCCTGACAAAAGACTGGGTATACCGAAGAACCGTGTTCAGTACTCGATTGTAATAGCGATTATATAGGTACTAAAATTTTGATGTAATTATCCAGCGTATTCCTCGATATATTACAAAAGAATTTTGCCAGTTAAGCCATTTTTGGAGCCTATACGTTTCATTGTTAGATCATTTAATTATTTTTTACTGAAGATATATTTAAGTATATCTATATATATAAAAATCAATCCCTATTTTCCTTGGTCACGACATCACGCCTGAATGGCTGGACCAACTTCGGTAATTTTTTTTTGTTGTGTTTGTAATTGTAAGGAGAAGGTTCTTATAAAAGAAAATATTAAGAAAATTGCGCGGAAAAATAGAAAATTTAAGAATACGTAACCACCATATAAAGTTTAATGTCATTTTGGCTGCGTGAAAGGACAATCCCGTAGGGCGTAGACTTATATAAATTACGTGTCACGTTGTTTGTCCGCTATGGATTCCTAATATGAATGGCAAAACAACGTTTGCCGGGTCAGCGAGTGAATATATATAAATATATATAAATATATATATATATATATATATATATATATATATATATATATATATATATATGTGTGTGTACAGGTCGCCTAATAAAGGACTGGGCATACCGAAGATATATTACAAAATAATTTTGCCAGCTCAATCACTTTTGGAGCCTACAAGTTTCATTGTTAAATCATAATATAATTATTGCTTTTAAGTGTAGATATACAGGTTGCTTGATAAAATACTGTACATACTGAAAAAGCGTGATAAGTACTCAATTGTGATACCGATTATAGAAAAAAAATGGGTAATAAAATTAAAAAAAGAATATGTACAGTGCAGGCGATCCGTATTTTTAGATACACGTTTCATTGTTAGGTAATATTTATAATCATTTCTTACTGAATATATATATATATATATATATATATATATATATATATATATATATATATATATATATATATATATATATATATATACAGGTCGCCTAATAAAGGACTGGGCATACCGAAGAAGCGTGTTGAGTACTCGATTGTAATACCGATTATATTGGTACTAAAATTTTGACGTAAATATCTAGCGTATTCTTCGATATACTACAGAATAATTTTGCCAGCTGAGCCATTTTTGGAATCTACACGATTCATTGATAGATCATAATATAATTATTTCTTACTGAAGATACATTTAAGATATACATGTCGCCTGATAAAATATATTATAAAATATATTATTATATTTTTACAATGTACAAAATTTCATTTTTTATGCAATAAAAATGTTTACAATTTACAGTTAATTATTTATAACCCGGCACAAAAACACGCCTTAGCATCTCTGGTGTCTATAGACAATGTTATCCCTTTCCATAAGGAGAACCATCAGCTTGTTTACTATCTTATAATACAAACAATCTTTTGTCTTTAATAATAATAATATTCAAGGGACAAATTACACTTACTGATCTAACCCCAAAGTAAGCAAATTATTTGTTTGTGTTATGGGTGTTAGTCAACGATACTAATACATAGAAATACATAATATATAAATACTAGCATATATTTAATAAACACCCAAAGCCGGAAATACAAACATTTATGCTCATCACACAAATCCTTGTCCCCGGATCGAACCCGAGCCCCATCGATTGCGTAGTCAGGGTCGCTAACCACTCAACCAACGGGGCGGTCAAATAATATTAGTAAATAAAACTATATAATATGAAAGTAAAATATTTTATGGTAATAAAATTTTATTCCTGCAGCAACGCGTTCGGAAACAAAATTTCGTCTCCGTCAAATGTTATTTGATACAAAAGCCGCATATTGAGCAGTTTATGTATATAAGTTGACTGCTTTAGGAAACTGTATTTCTTTATTCCGTTTCTGAACTATTGCTTATACGAAGTATTTTTATGTCCTAGGATAGCATAACGCCGATTTTATAACATAAGCAGCCTACATCTTTAAAATTATTCGCGTAAGATAAATTGAAATGAAATACTTAGGAACGGCCGTGGCGGGGCGTTCCGGCAGTTATTCATATCAGGCAGTGTCTTTACGAGGCCCTGGGGTGGGATAATACACGTCCCCAACAGGGGCCAACGGAATCTTATTGCGCGATTGAATGTAGTTGAATTCGTGTATTAAGATGGAAGGAATTGGCAAATTTTTTGTGCTGTTTTGCTATTTATTGTATATATTATATTATTTATTTAAAAACGTCGTTAGAATAGCCTTTATTTAAATAAAGGCTATTCTAACGACGTTTTTAATTTAGCGCCAACATCATGAAGCTGCATTATATTTGGAGCCAACATTTTTAATACCTATTTGAAACCAAATTTTAAATACTGCAATCATCTTCTAAGGTCTTACCCTCTCTTTCTAACACAGCGTTTAAAAAGAGATGAAGAGATCTCATAGACTAAGATATAACGTAAATATTGGTTGTAATTGATTATTACGAGTGCTAGCTCGAACTTTACCTAATACTTCATGGCTATCAAACGCTTTTCGCCTAAATACTACATGCTGTATTCAAAAATAAATTTTATATAGTTTAAAAGTATAAACTAAGAAATTAATCAACTTTTTTTAATATCATAAGATAGCAAACAAGCAGATGGGTCTCCTGATGGTAAGAGTCAACCATCGCCTACAGACACCAAAGATGTTAATGGTGCGTTGCTATCTTGTGGCGAGGTCTAATACCACATGCATAAGTTTACCGGCTACCTTACGTTCCAAACCGGAAAACGACAGTGACAAGCACTGACGCTATTGCGGCAGGAATTGGTAAGGTGGTGGTACCATACCCGGGCGATACAATGCAGAACTCTACCAACTAGTAGTCACGATGGTAGTGACTTGCATAGCCAATCGGTTGCCTTTTACGACTTGCCTGGCAGAACAGCGGTTGGGAAAAACTTATTTCATTATTTACCCTGTGCTGTGTATAGCTGTGCCCGCGAATTCATCCGCGTGGAAAAAATTTTATTTTAAAAGTAACCTAAGTTACTTCTTATTATATTAGCTATCTGTAAGTGAAAGACCCGTCAAACCAGTCCAACCGTTTCTGAGATTAGCCGGAACAAACAGACGGACAGACAAATAGACAAACATAGTAAAAAAAAACGTTAGTTCGGTATATGTTCCGTGTATACATCTATATACATTTAGTAAGAAGTGGTCATTTTAATGTTACAAATGGAAACTCCAATTTTATTTATTTGTATAGATATATATCTATATAAATTAAGTGAGAAGTGTTTATTTTAATATCACAAACAGGCACCCCAGTTTTATTTATTTGTACAGATATAAAGGAATTCTCTAACGTAGGAGTTATCACTGAGTGCTACTAATTTTTAAATTTCGACATTTGCAAAAGACAACGTTGCCCGGGATTGGAAAGTGTGCGGTTCGTGATAGGCTTTCCACCTACCACATTGGGGGTCTAAGTATCCTCGGCTAATTGTGAGTGCACTGGTTATACTTCTGCCTATCTCTTGGGGGATAAGGGCGTGAAGATTTTTTTTATAACATAAGATAGCAAACAAGCAGATGGGTTTCCTGATGGAAAGAGTCAACCATCGCCTGAATACACCAAAGGTGTTGATGATAATGATTTTGAGAAAGATGATGACACACATATCTTCAAAGTAAATCCCTTGTGGGGTACGAAAACAAAACCGTGTGCCCTATATTGCGATCTTTGCAAATTTGTCTTCTTTTCTTCATAATAATTATTCTCTTCATAGAAACATTCCGGTTGCGAAATATCTTGACACCATTTTCCGACAACAACTGATCATCTGATCATGGTATGTCAGTCTTGGCAATCCCCAATATCCTCTATCCTTCCACATTCGCATTGTGTGTCTGTTTTGTATAACCCTTCATCTGCTATTATTTTTATGTGTCCGAACTATCTGAGCATGATCTTACTCATTTTGAGACGATTTTTTTTTCTTTCAGGGCTATCTCTCCCTCACCTCAGTAATAGTTTTTTCCTTCTTCATAAAAATAGTTCTCGTAAGGGAATAAATTGAAATAAAACACTTAGCCGAAGCCGCAATGGCGCTACAGGACAGCCATTCATATCAAACTTGAGTTACTACGAGACCCTGGATTGAAATAATACACGATCTAACATAATTAGTAGTTCAAAGTGACATTGCTTTAGTTATTTATTAAACTTTATTAGATAGAAAATTCTATTTGATGTCAAAAGTTTACTAGTTTCAAAATATAATATCTGGTTGACCGAGCTTTGCTCGGTTTTTCACTTATTTTTGGAACCGATCTTTTCTCGAACCTTGAACCTTGATAAATCGATTCCTATAGAATATATAATTTTTTTTTCTGCACCTGGTTGACCGAGCTTTGCTCGGTTTTTCACATACCCTTTATCTTGGGAACCGAGCTTTTCTTAGACCTGGAACTTTGATAAATCGATTCCTTGACCCGAAAAACCCCTAATTTGTGACTTTCATGAAAATCGTTGGAGCCGATTCCGAGATTCCAATTATGTATATACAAGAATTGCTCGTTTAAAGATATTAGATAATACTAACTAAATAATTAAAGTTGTTCAAAAAGATATGACCTATTTTTAAAGGTATTAAACCGGCTGATGTATAGGGACGACCATCGCCTATAGACATTAAAATGTTAATGTTACGTTGTTATTTTTTTGCGGGGTTATAATATCACTTGCATAAGTTTACCGGCTACCTTACCTTATAAAGTACGGTACCAAAAAGTACTGACGCTATTGCGATAGGAATAGGTAAAGCGGTGAGGTTTACAAACGGACGAAAGGTTGCGGAACTACCATCTAGTCACGACGGAAAGGACACGTATAATCTATCGCTTTTCATTCACAAACTACGTAGTAGAATGGCAGATATCATTGATTTTTATATCAATGGAGATAGTCTATTTTTCACAGAGGACTCAGACTACTCTTTTGTAGGATATACTCCAGTCATTCTGTTAGACAGATTGTAAAATTCTGTTAACTACCTAATTCCACTTACCACTGGATACGGCCTTTTCAAACGAATAAAGTTCAAGAAAAAATCAGAAATTAGAAATCAGAAGTACTTTATTCAATAAGACTTTTTGCAAATTATTTTAAAGCATCAATTTTTTTTTTCAAAATACTACCGGATCGGAAACGCGGCTACACACTGAGAAGATTCGGCGGAAGTAACTAAGCGGACTTGTCTTTTTTCATATAATTTTTTTTCACAATTCACAATATGACAAGTTCACAAAAATGTATATGACATTGGAATGAAGAGCATGAATCCCAGGTTGCTTTTGTCTTCTAAATAATGTGATATTTTATAATACTCTTTTTTACAGTTTTAACACGTTTTATAATTTATTGACTGGTAGATCTCTTATAGTTTCGGGAAGTTGTTTATAAAAGCGTATACATTGCCCCATAAAAGAGTTACTTATTCTGTGGAAGCGAGATGTGTGCACAACAAGATTGTTTTTGTTCCTTGTATTTAATGAATGAACGTCACCATTTTTTTAAACAAGCAAATTTTTATACGAATGTACATGAAGTTCTCATAATTTATATATATGTCGCAGTGAAATTGTCAATAGTCGTTAGATTATAATCTACCTAGGGATATTATAATTTGGTAAGGTTAGGTTAGCAGTTAAATTATAATATCACTTAGGTAGATTATAACCTAACGGTATTGACAATTTCACTGCGACATATATAATACAAAACAAGGCCAGAAGGGGTAGATGAAAATAAATCCTGATGTGTTCGGTCGACGGAGGAAACTCACGGCTTCAGTCCGCTCGTGACCACAGTCAATGTACCGGCCGAAACGTCGAACTTTACAAATAAGTTTTATGTATGTACGCGTTTTTGACCCGTTTATATTTTAAAAATGTTAGAACGCGTTACTTTAAAAGTTCATATCTGCCATTCTGTCAGGCAGTTGGTGAAAGACAATGAATTGGCTAAACGTGTCACTACAGTGCGGAAGAGTTCTACATCTCGTGTGGGTCTAGTACCTTACCTATTTTAGTCGCAATAGCGTTAGTGCTTGTCACTGTCGTATTCCGGTTTGGATGGTAAGGTAGCCGGCAAACTTATGCAAGTGGCACTACCATACCGCCAAATAGCAACGCGTCATTAACAATTTTGGTGTCTATGGCGATGGATTCTCTTTTTATTTAGAGAGCCAATGTTTTTTCACAGATCATATGAATATTGAATACTAATATTGCCCTTGTAATTTAGTCGACCGTAAGTGCATATTGGCGCTAACAGAGAAAATTCTTTCTTGAAAGGGATATCCATTTAATTTGTTGCTTTTTAATATCATAACATAACATGTTATGATATAAAAAACCGACCAAATGCGAGTCGGACTCGCACACGAAGTATTCCGTAACATCCAAATTCAAGTTTCCACCTGTATATTAAGATCGAGTAAAAATTGCTTAAAAATTAATACGTTTGTTGTATTGGCCTCTTTAACATTAACTTTATTTTTATTTAATTATTTATATTGCAAGGTAATATGAAACTCAATATTCTGTGAAAATTTTAAATGTCTACCTGTAACCATTATTAACATTGAGCAAAAAATACGAAAAAAACACGTATATTGTACGGGAACCCCTCCTTAATATTTTTATTTTTTTATTTTTCGTATTTGTTGTTATAGCGGCAATAATTTGTGAAAATTTCAGCTTTCTAGCTGTCACGGTTTATGAGATACAGCTTGGTGACAGACAGACAGACAGCAGAGGCTTTATTATTAAGCCCCGTTTTACCTTTTAGGTATGGAACCCTAAAAATCAATCAAAAATATTTGACGACAGTTAGCAATTATTAACTATGTGCTTGAATTTTAACACAAATATGCAAGCATGTTTATGTTAAAATTTAAGCACAAGTATTGTCAGGAAATCGATACAGGAATGGGGAGGTGCCATCGGTTCCTCGGTGACATCTTCCGAAGTTTAACGAATAAAGTTTGTGCCATGCTAAGGAATTAGTTTCTTCCGCTATGTGTTGCTATTTTTGAGTACAAGTAATAAGTACTAGCGATATAATAACTAGGATTTAAAGGTTCCGTCCACAAAGGGTAAAGGGCCTGATTCCCGGGACACTGACATATTTTTTATATTTTATAGACTCAGGTGTTATTTATTTATTTAATACTTTATTGTACACTTATATAGTGACAAAAAAATTAAACGATACTAAAAATAATGCACAAAAGGTGAGCTTACCTCTAACGACAGAGATTTCTTCCAGCTCACCCAGAAAGTGAAGCTGGGAAAGGAAAGTGGAAGGCATCGTGCACAAGCACAAAGACAAACACAACTATATAAATTACATTGAAATTCTAATTATTCATACATTGCAAGGATAAGATTACACATAGATAAGAAAAGGCAAAAACCTAAATTGATGACTTAAGTAAAAAGAAGATAACACAGTAATAAAATAAAAAGGAGAGGAAAAAAACTACGACAGTGACAAGTAATGCTCCTTAACCCGTTTCTTAAAAACTAGCCACGAGGAGCTACTGCGGATTTCAGTAGGAGGAGAATTCCACAATTTCACTGCGTCGAGAGTGAATGACTATGAATATGTTTGAGATGGTGACACAGGAAAACGAAGAAGGTTATATTGCGAAAATATAGTTCAACAACGAAATGAAGTTAATTATTTTCAATCTTTCGCGAAATTTTATGTGGTTCTATAATCTCACTAAAAGAAAAAGTACTTACCTAGTATAAGAAATTCTGGAATTTAAAAGAGACTCCATCGACACTGTCTGTAGTCCACATCATTTTCGTTCACCTTTTTAATTCCCGTTACGTACGTAGATAAGGAAGTTACTCATTATTACCTGATTTTAAAAATCGAATTTTCACCAGATCTCCACGTTTTGAGGTCCTAGGAAACTTTTCAGACTATTTTCACGATTATGTCATAATCTGTATGTATGTATGTGTGTGTGTATGTGTGTGTATGTATGTTTGTATGTAAACATCTCGTAACTTTTGAATGGCTTGACCGATCGAAACGTGGTTGATGGCATTCGATTGGATTTCATTCAAGTTAGATAGACTTCTTGAAAATTGGAAATTTTTAAAAATTTGAAAATAAACAAAAAATATTTTTGCGAAACAGTATTCTTTTAATATTACTTCCAAATTAATAACCGACTGAATATAAAATCTAACCATCTCTTTTCCTTAAAAAAATGTGTCTAATGCATTAATTGCATCAAAATCGGTTTACCCGCTTGGGAGTAATTATCGTTGATTAAAAAATTTGAAAAAGTGTTTTTCGGTCTAACTTGGAAAATGTTCAACCAATGATTTTTGATTTTCTGTAATATTTTAGTACTTAAGAAACAACGTCGAATGCCCTTTCAAAAATTAAAATTTAATCGAATTTTCAAAAACTTTTCAAATATTAAAATTACGTTGTTTACAGCAAACTTACTTCATATTTTTAAAATAACGTTCAGGATAATATGCCGATTTGTTTAAAAATCCAGTCAGCTTTTCTGTGTCAGTCAGTGAAATACTGAAAATTAGATTAAAATCGGTTAATTCGTTGGGATTTTTATTAATGACGCAAAGTTTTGAAAAGGTTATTTGTGACATTTTGTGTGTTGATTTGGTAGCTAAATAAAAAGCTCAGACCTCAAAAATGAAAGCCATTCAAAAGATCAAAACCGATCGCCATTTTGAAAATATACATCTTTTCAAATATTAAAATACTATTATTTTTATAAACTTTAGATTTTTGAACTCTTTGAGTTCAAAAACTCGTGTTTAGGTGTTTTTGCTTCGTTGAGCTTAAAAAACTTTAACTTAGCGATAAGTTTCAGGAATGGCCTGTAAGGTCCACGGGATTACAGTTTTTTTTCTCGATCTTAATAACGACAACTGGCAGACGCTTGAAATGTTCACTGACAATCTATATCTATATTAATATTATAAATGCGAAAGTTTGGATGGATATTTGAATGGATGTTTGGATGGATGTTTGAATGGATGTTTGGATGGATGTTTGTTACTTAATCACGCAAAAACTACTAAACGGATTTGATTGAAATTTGGCACACAAGTAGATGATGATCTGGAATAGCACACAGGCTATTTTTTATCCCGGAAAAATTAGGTGATCCCGCGGGATTCACCAAAAACTTATAATGCGGGCTGCACGCTGCAGTTAGTTTAGTTATATATTCTATTTGAAAGGAAATAATTCAATAAAAATTAATACTAAAGGGGCTCCCATGCACTAACATGATTTTTTGCCGTTTTTTATAGATGATGGTACGAAACACTTCGTGCTCGAGTTCGACTTGCACTTGGCCGGATTTTTATAACTCTTTCATGAATCTTAATCCACGTTTAATTTGTTTTTATCAGTTTAAATTTCGGTCATCGCATTCAGATACGCCTCACCATCAGTGGTAGCTTAATTGGCGCCCGTAAGATAAATTCATGAGGAAACATCTGATATTAAGTTTTAATATTTCACATGACTTTATCCCAAATGTGTTGGTCCGAGCTCCTATGAAGAATAGACCAACTGTTGTTCTGTCAAGTAGGTCGTAAAAGGTGACCGATTACGACCGATTAGATTCGTGTCACTACCATCGTGACTAGGCGGTAGAGATCCGCAACGTCTCACCCGGGTATTTGGTACCACCGCCTTACCAATGCATGTCATTGTCTCGATCCGGTTTGAAGGGTTTTTTTTTTTTTTTTTTTAATAGAAAAAAGGGGCAAACGAGCAGGAGGCTCACCTGATCGTAAGTAATTACCGCCGCCCATGGACAGCCACATCACCAGAGGTCTTGCAGCTGCGTTGCCGACTTTTTAAGAAGGAGTATGCTCTTTTCTTGAAGGTGCCTAAGTCGTATCCGTTCGGAAACACCCCCGCCGGTAATTGATTCCATAGAGGAGTAGTGCGCGGTAAGAAGTGCCTAGAGAATCGCACAGTTGTGGATTTCCAGACATCGAGGTGATGAGGATGGAACTTTGAGTTTTGCCGCGATGTCCGATGATGAAATTCAACAGCAGGGATCAATCCAAACAGTTCGTCGGAACACTCTCCATGATAAATGCGGTAAAAGATGCTAAGCGAACTTACATCTCTGCGTAAAGCCAAGGAGTCAAGCCGATTGGAGATTGCTTGGTCGTCAACGATTCGAACCGCTCTACGCTGAATGCGATCAAGTGGAAGAAGCTGATACTGCGGAGCTCCCGCCCAGAGATGAGAACAGTACTCCATGTGCGGGCGAATTTGCGCTTTGTAAAGTTGCAAGCGATGAGAAGGCAGGAAGTACTGTCTCGCTCTACTGAGCACACCGAGCTTTTTTGAGGCTAATTTAGCCTTTTCTTCCAAATGATCACAGAACTGAACGTTGTTCGATATGTCAACGCCAAGAATTCCAATATTGGCTGAGGTTGTCAGGAGAGTGTTCTCAAAGCGAGGTGATACGACAAAGGTCGACTTTTTAGCGGTGAACGCACACAGCTGTGTCTTCCTGGGGTTGAATTGGACTAAGTTGAGTCGACCCCATTCCGAGATTTTTTCGAGCTGAGTCTCGATTTCAGACACTAGCTTGTCCCGATTCTCATTGACGTGGTCCCGAGAAATACCGCTATGACCGGAGTACAAAGCATCACCAGTACTGTCATCTGCATAGCAATGAATATTACTAATTCGCAACATGTCATTGATGTGCAGAATAAACAGTGTAGGCGATAGCACGCAGCCTTGCGGAACACCAGCATTGACAAATTTAAGGTCGGAGCACGCACCGTCGACTACGACTTTGATGCTCCGATCAGCCAGAAAACTGGTGATCCACTTGCATAATTTCCTGGGAAGCCCATAAGAAGGAAGCTTTGAAAGAAGCGCTCTGTGCCAAACCCTATGAAAGGCCTTCGCTATGTCTAAACTAACAGCCAATGCCTCCCCCTTGGACTCAACTGCCTGCGCCCAGCGATGTGTAAGGTATACTAGAAGATCACCAGCCGATCGACCGCGACGGAAACCGTACTGGCGGTCATTAATCAGCTGGTGCTCCTCTAAATACTTCAAAAGCTGGCAGTTAATTATCTAAGTTAAGGTAAGTCGAAAAGCTTATGCACCGTTAACATCTTTGATGACTGTAGGCGATAGTTATCTCTTTTCATGAAAAGGGTCATCTGCTTGATCTTCAGCGTTATCAATTCAATAAGTTGCTATTCTTCAAACTTCTAATTAGTATAAATATTGCATATTCTGAAGTAAAAGATAAATTATACATTTATTAAACTATTAAAAATTACGTATCGCCTCTCTATGGTTTAGTGGTCCGGTGACGGTATTGTCTACATGAGGTCCCAAGTTCGAATCAAAATGTGTTTTTTTTTTAGTTTCCTGATAAAAAACATTCCCGGGATTTGATAAGTGTCCGGTTGGCGTTAGGCATGCATGTGGCATGTGGATATCATATTGTGGGACTAAGTCATCATATTGTAAGACATATCTTCGGCTAATCGTGGATGCACTTGTTGTATCTCATCCTACCTCTTCGAGGATACGGGCATGAAGATACTTTCAAAAACTATGTACTACAAATATTGTAGAACGTAATTTTTTATATAAGTTTATACTCATATAAATCCGAATCGCACTTAGCGGATTTCCTAAGAATAAAAATACGCATACACTGACTATTTTGAAGGTCTTTTTTTATATATAGAAAAAGAGGGCAAACGGACAGGAGGCTCACCTGATGCAAATTGATCACCGCCGCCCATGGACAACCACACTATCAGAAGTCTTGCAGTTGCGTTGCCAGCCTTTTAAGAAAGAGTAGGCTCTTTTCTTGAAGTCGTATCCTTTCAGAAAAATCCCTGCCGGCAATTGGTTCCACAGGGACGCAGTGCGGGCAAAAAGTGCCTCGAGAATCGTACAGTTGTGAATTTCCAGACATCGAGATGATGAGGATGAAATTTTGATTTTTGTCGCGATGTCTTGATGGTGAAATTCTGCGGCAGGAATTAATCCAAACAGTTTCTTGGAACACTCCCCATGATACATCCGATAGAAGATGCAGAGCGAAGCCACATGTCTACGTAATCCCAAAAATCAAGGCGATCAGAAATAGTCCTGTCGTTGACGATTCGAGCCGCTCTATGCTGAATGCGGTCAAAAGTCTTTTATGTTTTAGATCATTCGAAGGGTTATCGAGTTTATACCGCGATTTAGGATTTACTTGAAATTTATTGCATTGTGGGGTCAAAGATAGCTGAACCAAAAATAGTTTTTGGTATTTATTTTAAAAATGTATGTATATTGACTGTTATTTCCCTGCAGAATAGTTAGTTTGAGTGGACTTAATATTTTCTTAAACTTTAACTTGACTAATAAGACGCAGCAGTATTAAATAAGCAACAGTATGTTTAGGCTTCAGGTTGCCGTTGTTTATTTAAATAAAATATTCATTAATGTCCTGTAATAAGATTGCTTACTCTTACAACTTGTACCATAAAATAGCAACCCATATTATCTATAGTGTATTCATGTCTGAACTTATGAGAAGTGACTTTTGTGTTTTCTTGCCATTGAATCAAATAATGCATTATGCACTATTTGATTCAATGCATTTCTTGTAATAAAAAAAATAATATTGTCATGGCTATTCCTTACGGATTAGCAGAATGAACATATGACAATAGATACTATTGTTTGTAGGTTGGTGAAATAATCGGTGATCGCAACGCAGTATCGACTTATTCTTTCTCCTCGTTGGTTCAAAGTCCCTCTGAAGAATCTGCCATCTGCTAGGCAATTCATAAAAGGCGAGTGATGTCCCAAATGTAGACACAACTTACTAGAATTGCTAAAGTTGTCTAACATTGTCATTTCCTAATTACAATAGAGATATGTATTACGATGTTGTTAAAATACTATTAAAAATTACCTGAGTTTCAGACGTGTCACACTTGAACGACCACCAACCTACGTGACCTTTTTTCTTTTTCTTTTTTTACACTTTAATGGGGAAATCCTGAATGGGTACCCTCTCGTTGGGTTTATCGAGAGGGTTACGTTGGACCACAGTATACTGGAGACTAACAGTAGTCATTCTACATACATGTGATATTCGAGCAACGCACACATAGACACCTCTCACGGACGGGATATCTCGGAATGGTTCAGGATAGTTTGTTCCGCACCAGTCGGAGATATCGCGTCCGTGAGAGGTATCTATGTGTGCTTGCTATGCTCGAATAATACTTGTATGTAACATTGACTTCTGGTAGTCTCTAAGTATTCTGTGGCTGGACTGTCTCACAAGGAGACCTAAAGACTAAAATCCCATGGTGTTCTTCTCTCTGTTTTGAGTAGAGGGCTATGGGATCGGTATATCCTTTATATCACAGCACTCTATCGCAGCTATCTGCTACAGATTCTTTGCGTTTGACCGACTCCTTGATGTTAAACATCGTGCAATGTACCGGAACACAGCCCTGACACAGCGGCACAACCCTTAATCTCGGGGCCTGTGTGCAATGGGCGATAGTTACCCACCAACCTACGCGACCTGGCTTAACTACTCCCCATATTATATAGTGGATATAGCAGATTAAACTAAACGAAATGTAAGGTTTATTAAAATATGACTATTCTCTACTTTAAGCTGGCTTTTAAAATAATAGTGTAGTATCGTGAATAATATAGTGAAATTTTCCGAATACGGCTACAAAATGATAAAGTTTTGCATAATATTATATCCACTATAAGTACATAAATTTTTAAATTATTAATTCAATACCTACTTTTAAATTTAAATAAGCTCATTAAATCCATCCATGATTTGCATAAATGTTTTTGATAAATGATTTCAGATTAATGAGTCATATAATTTATTGTTCAGTAACTGTTAATTATAAATGCGTTGATTTTTTTAACCCTGATCTCATACGAATTTTAACATCTGTTTTCAACTGACCTTTTGACCTCCCCGTTGGTCGAGTGGTTAGCGAACATACCTACGCATCAATGGTGCTTGGATTCGATTCCCGACCGGGACAAACATTTGTGTGATGAGCACAGCTGTTTTTATTTCTGGTTTTGAATGTTTATTAAATCTATGTGAGTATTTATATATGTAATTCGATTTATTAGTATCGTTATCTGACACTCACAAGCAAATAATTTGCTTATCTTGTGGTTAGAATTTTCCAGTCAAATTTATTTATTACTATCTGTTGCCAGCGACTTCGTCCGCGCGGACTTTGTTTACTCCGCACAGCATCTGGCCGCTAGGTGATAGCGTGATAATATGTACCCTATATGTTGACCCGACTTGTTAGTAATATTCATGCAAAATTTGAAGTAAATCCATGCAATACTTTTTGAATTTACCCCGAACATACATACAGACAAACAGACAAACAGACAAAAGTTCTAAAAATTATATTTTTGGCTTCGATATCAATTGTAGATCACGCCCCCAAATATTCTTTTAAAAAATATTAAATGTACAGTTTTGACGTTCCTACGATTTTATTATATGTATTTATTATTATTTTATTAAAAGCATAGGCTTTTTTATATAAAATACGGAGAAAAACCAAAAAACGAGCATGCTGATGTTAAGCGGTCACCGGTACAAATGGACAATGCTTATATTTATATACTTTTGAAGCTATATAGAATTCCACTTTATAGTACCGTAAACTGTATCATATTAGTGTATGGCTAGAAATAGTCACAAGTTAGCCGCTACCTTACTACCTTAATATTGTTACGAATAATCTAGAAACGTGTAGAGTTGGAGCGCTGGAGAGATCTAGAAATAAAAGAAAGAGATAGCTACTCCTATTGACTAATAAATAGTTAGTTGACCTGGGCTATGCCATAATGGACTTTGTGGGATATGGCATAAGGTTGAAAATGGGCGTGTACTAGGATTTATGTCTCATAACATGTTTACGATAAGAAGTGATTCATTGTTTCCCGATACATTTAGATTTTTCTGGATCCAGCTAAGACTTTACCCTGGCTATAAATAGAGAGGTGTTGACAAACAAAAAGCATTTTTTATCAAGCGATCGAGAGCGATACTTAAAGTGAACAGTGCGAAGCGAGTGTGTTAGTGTTTTATTGTGTAGTTCAGTGATAGTATAGTGAGTGACTAGTGTGTAAAGTGATTTTAGTATGACATTGTGTGATCTTGTATATTTGTATACGAAATACACGGATTTAATATAAGTGGTGTTTTTCTTACAATTACGAACCCGAGTACGTAACAATATAAATAGATTTGTTGAATTTAAGTCCCACATAGCACCATGGCAAACTTTATTCAATAAAACTTTTTACAAGTTATTTTGACACGTCAACGCTCTTCAAAACCACTAAGAACATCCGGCGGAAGAAACTCAGCGGGCTTGTCTTTTTTTCATATAATTTTTTATACACTTGTTTTTATTATACTAGAGGTTTTTTTATATCATAAGATAGCAAACAAGCAGATGAGTCTCCTGATGAAAAGAGTAAACCATCGCCTATAGACACCAAAGATGTTAATGGTGCGTTGCTATCTTGTGGCGAGGTCTAATGCCACATGTATAAGTTTACCGGCTACCTTACCCTCCAAACCGGAACACGACAGTGACCAGCACTGACGCTATTGCGGCATGAATAAAATATGCACAAATTTACCGGTTACTTTACTCTTTAAACCGGAATACGACAGCAGAAAGCGCCAACACTATTGTTTCATATGCGCGCTAAGCCGCACACAGTCCGGAATGTATGCGAAAATAGCCGTTAATAGCCGGTCAAATCTGCATTTATCGTGTCATTGCACGAAGCTTTGTGACTATAGGCGCAAGTGTTAATTTAAAATAAAAAATTAATATATATATTATTTATAGAAATAGAAATCCATAAAAAGTAGTACCCATAGAAAATTCGAAAGCGTGTTTTGAAAAAATAAAGTGTTTCATAACGCTTTCTGCTATAATTTACACCACAAAATAGCAGCCCGCATTGTCTCGGTACATTCAGTTCCTGAAGTTATAAGAAGTGACTTCTGTATTATTCCCGAGATTTTCCCCTCTTTGAATCTGAAATAATACTCTATTATCCATTATATTCCTTGTAATGAAAAGATAAACACATGATTCTTTGTTTGGGCATACAAAAAGATGCCCGAAATGAGGTATAAAAGACGGCTTAAAGGTATAAAAGATATAACAATTCATTTCTCTTGCTTGAAAACATATAAAAAATTTGACAATGGATAGATTTGAGTAAAATCTTCAATCAGATAAAGGAAATGAAAGTATTTATATTTCCAATATAGTTAAAAAAAAGTATTTTCACGCCCGTATCCCCAAAGGGTTAGGCAGAGGTACAACAAGTGCACCCACGATTAGCCGAAGATACTTGGTCCCACAAATGTGATAAGTGGCAAGCCTATCGCCAACCGGGCACTTGCCAATCCCGGGCAACTTTGTGTTTCTCAGAAAACTGAAAAACACTTTCTTTTAATGTGCCCGACCCGGGAATCGAACCCGGGACCTCATATGGTCAACGCCAACGCTGGACCACTAGACCACAAAGTCCAATATAGTTTTTCTTTATATAATTACACAGCAAATAAATGGTTCTCCTGATGGGAAAAGACAAGGGTCCATGTGTTGGTCCCGTGCTCCTTTGAAGAATAGGCCAACTGCCATTTTGCCAGGAAGGTCGTAAAAGGCGAACGATTGTCTTTACCATTCACTACCGTGAGGTAGGTACGAGTAGAGTTCAGCATTGTCCGGGTCTGGTACCACCGCCTTATTCATGCCGCAATAGCGTCAGTGCTAGTCATTGTCGTATTCCGGTTTGGAGGGTAAGGTAGCCGGTAAACTTATGCATGTGGCATGACCACAAGATAGCAACGCAATATTAACATCTTTGGTGTATATAGGCGATGGTTGACTCTTTCCATCGCGAGACTGCTTGTTAGCTATCTTTTGATATTAAAAAAACATCGCATACAGGCACCAAATATGTTAATAGTGCGTTGTTATCATTGTGGTGGGGTCTTAAAACAACATTCATTCGTTTACCTGCCTTCAAACCGGAACAGGACAGTGACAAGCATTGGCGCTGCTGCAGCAGGAATAGTTAAGTTTTAAAATCTTAATGATAATGTTTATATTTTTTTATTTCAACGCCTATGTTTATAATTTTTTCCAGGGAAACCGATCTAATAATAACCGCTTAAGCTATTATATTTGTAAATAAATTACTTATACAACAGTAACTACACAACAGAAGACAAGCAAAAAATAATTATAAGTAAACTAGATGATAAGTCTTCCAACGTCTCGACCAGGATTTAGTATCTGGCACAATAGAGTTGGCGCTTTCTGCTATCATATTCCGGCTTAGAGATAAGTAAACTGATAAATTTATGTATTTGGTATTCCATCACTGCCACTCAAATAGCAACAGACCGTTGACATCTCATATTGTTTTTATGGAATAAGGGGCAAACAAGCAAGAGGCTCAGTTGATGGTAAGTAATATCCGCCGCCCATGAACAGCTGCAACACCGAAGGTCAGCAGGCGCGTTGCCAGTTTTTTAGGAATAAGTAAACTCTTTCCTCGAAGGCCCCACAGTCGTATCAGTTCGGAAACACATCCGCTGGCAATTGATTCAATAGAACAGTAATGTGAGAAAAAAGTGCCTTGAAAATCGCGCTTTAGTGGACTTGCAGACGTCCAAATGGTGAGAGTGGAATTTCGAATTTTGGCGTGAAGTCCGATGATGGAATTCAGTGGCTGGAATTAAGCCAAATTACTTCCTTGAAACACGCCCCGTGGTAAAAGCGGTAGAAGATGCAGAGAGAACCAACATCTCTTCGCAACGTTAAAGGATCAAGCTGATCAGAAAGAGCCCGGTCATCGACGATTCGAGACGCTTTACGCTGTATGCAGTCAAGAGGAGGAGCCCAAAGATGAGAACAGTACTCCATATGAGGTCTGATTTGTGACTTATAGAGTTGCAAACGGTTGGCAGGTTCGTAACAGTAACCATTAGCAACCAATTTAATAGTAATAACGCGTACCATAATTTGTTTGTTTGCATTATAATTAGATATAGATATAGATATAGATAGATATATATATATATATATATATATATATATATATATATATATATATATATATATATATATATATATATATACTATTATAGGAACAGTTTTATTATTACTATTTGTAACTAAAACGAGTCGTTTTACTGATATAGGAAGCGGGCATTAGACGCTAACTTAACTTTAGCCTCCAAATGACCCTGAAACTGGGTGTTACTCGATATGTCAATACCAAGAATTCCAATGCTGGCTGAGGCAGTTAAGCGAGTATTCTCAAAACTATGGGATAACACAAATATATATAAATCAGGTCAGGCTGTTTTTCCGCAATGCACTCCGAAACTACTGAACCGATTTCAATGAAATTTTATAAATAACTACTGTTTGATCCAGCTTAAAAGATAGGATAGTTTTTATCTCAACCAATCCGCCCCCCTCTCCCAAGCACCCCACAAACAAGTTTGTATGACAAAACAACGTTTGCCGGATCCATTGATACAAAAAAACCCTAGATGCACAGTCTCGAACAAAACTGACATTCAAAAGTGTCCCTAATTTCATTTAAGTAGTTATAGATATGCCAAAAACATATGTCTTTGCATGTCCAACCTTAAGTGTAAGACTTATAGTTGTTTTTACAAAGCAATGTACGAAAAGAAATAAAATTGACAGTGTCGCGACCGACGCGATTCTATGTGCAATATTTAGTTTTATGAATGTAAGGCATTCATAGTGTAATGGATGTAAAGAGTCATCGTAGGTTAAGCCTATATATTGGATAGTTTGCCCAATAAGCAGTAGTATATTTGCATCACCGGTTGTATTTCTTTTACTCCCAGCTACAACCCTACAATATTATTTTTCAAGGTGTTTTAATACGTTTTAAAAAACACGGCTGTTACTTTAAATTCATTATACTATTAACTTGCATTTATATTGTCATCAGATGATGATGCATTAAAACGCGAAACCGGCTGGTTCTAATAGATAAAATCAAGTAAAACAGTACGAGTGCTTTTAATCTATCTATATATATAAAAATCAATCCCTATTTTCCTTGGTCATCACGCCTGAATGGCTGGACCAATTTCGGTAAATTTTTTTTGTTGTGTTTGTAATTGTAAGGAGAAGGTTATTATAAAAGAAAATATTAAGAAATCTATATATATATATATATATATATATATATATATATATATATATATATATATATATATATATATATATATATATATATATATATATATATATATATATATATATATATATATATATATATATAGATATCTTATATCTTATATATATATAGATTTCTTATATCTTATAAAGATATATATATATATATATATATATATATCTCAATCCCTATTTTCCTTGGTCACGACATCACGACTGAATGGCTGGACCAATTTCGGTAATTTGTTTTTGTTGTGTTTGTAATTGTAAGTAGAAGGTTCTAATAAAAGAAAATTGTGCGAAAAATTAGAAAAAAATTTAAAAATACTTAACCACCATATAAACTTTAATGCCATTTTGGCTGCGTGGAAGGACAATCCCGTAGTCTTATATAAATTACGTGTCACGTTGTTTGTCCGCTATGGATTCCTAATATGTATGGCAAACAACGTTTGCTGGGTCAGCTAGTACAATATAAAGCCAAGTTAACATGGAATTTTAACAAGTACCGACTATATTCAGTGTTCAAAGGTTATAGCCATGAAACTGTATTATATCTGGAGACAACACTTCTAATACCTACATGAAACACAAAGTTTAATACTGCTGTCATCTTTTGAGGTCTTACCCTCTCTTTCTAACACAGCTGTATAAAAAGTGATGGCGAGACCTCATAGACAGAGATATAACGTAGGTGTATGTTTCAAGTGATTTATCCGAGTGCTAGCTCCACCTTTACCCAATACTTCATGGTAATATCTACTATTGTTAATATTTTTGTCTCCAATCAAATTTTCGATATTAGAACCTTCGAGAACCTCTTTTTTAAAATAATTGAAAAGAGAACAATAAAACACAATATCTAGTTTGTGAAATAACATTTTCAACTATGTGTAGTACCAACGCAGTACGTAAGCGGAAAGCGGAAGTTGGCACTAAATCAAAAAGATCGTTAGAATAGCCTTTATTTAACGAACAGCAGAACAGCACAAAGAATTCGCCAATTCCTTTCATCTTAATACACGAATTCAACTACATTCAATCGTGCAATAAGATTCCGTTGGCCCCTGTTGGGAACGTGTATTATCCCACCCCAGGGCCTCGTAGAGACACTGCCTGATATGAATAACTGCCGGAACGCCCCGCCACGGCCGTTCCTAAGTATTTCATTTCAATTTATCTTACGCGAATAATTTTAAAGATGTAGGATGGTTATGTTATAAACTCGCGATTCAGTACAGCTTTACTTGTATTGGGTTATAATTTGTTTGATTATTTGACCGTCCCGTTGATTGAGAGGTTAGCGAACCTCATTACGAATTGATGGGGCTGGGGTTCGATTTTTTATCATAGATATTTTTGTTATGTAATTGTTATGTAGCAATATTTACATATGTATTTCTATTTATTAGTATCGTTGACTAACAGCCATAATACAATCAATAATTTGTTTACTTTGAGGTTAGATCGAATGCTGTAATTTGTCGTGCGATATTATAATTACTTCAAATTGAATTTAATAAACATTTGTTAATCATTTTTTTATTTGTATCATAAGATAACAAGCAGATGGATCTTCGGATGGAAAGAGTAATCATCGCCTATAGACAACAAATATGTTGCTATCCGTGTGACGGGATGGCAATGCAATATGCATAAGTTTACTAGCTACCTTACCCTCCAAACTGGAACGCGACAACGACAAGCATTAAGATGCTGTCAACACCAAAAGCGCGTACTCTATCGGAGTAAACGAAAAACAGTGTAACTGGGCGGCCATGTCTTATAATAAATAAATAATAAAATTAAAAAAGTGTAGATTATTTGTCAAATATGATAAATACCCTGTGTTGGTTCCGGGCCAGTAAAGAATAGGCCAACTGCAGTTCTGCCAGGCAGGTCGTTAAAGGCCACCGAGAGGCTATGCGCGTCACTACTATCGTGACTACTAGGTGATAGAGTTCTGCATCAGCTCGACCGGGTCTGGTACCACCGCCTTACCTATTCCTGCCGCAATAGCGTTAGTGCTTGTTACTGTCGTGTTCCGGTTTAGAGGGTAAGGTAGCCGGTAAATTTATGCATGTGACAATTGACTTCGCCACAAGATAGCAAAGCACCATTAACATTTTTAGTGTCTATAATTGATGGTTGACTCTTTCCATCAGGAGACCCATCTGCTTGTTTGCTATCTTATGATATAAAAAAATATGATGAGCTAGCTTTTTAGGTATGTATATGACGACTTCATGTTTTAAACTTCAGACCCATACGTCAAAAAATTGAGACTTAATTGATGGTGTTTTTGATGAGTTTAAAACCAATCTTCGCAATTATTTTCTATTGACCCGATTTTGTTCAAATATGTATCCGACGACGGTCTTTGGCATATGATGAATATTAACATATATTTTTTGTGATGTGCTATAACAAATAGATTTTCTTAAAAAACTGTTTAAATGGCATTAATTTCAACAAATTACGTCTTGTCAGCCTCTTAACGCTATTGCGGCAGGAATAGTTAAGACGGTTATACCAATTGACGGTACGGTAATTGACAAATCAAGGTTGACGGTTACGGAATTCTACCACCTAGTAGTCATGATGGTAGCAACATATATAATTCTAATCGTTCGCCTTTTACGACTTGCGTGGCAGGATGGCAAATGGTTCTAATTTAATTGCCACATTAAGAATATATTCCATCCTTCCTTCCATATTTTCATTATATTTTTAATATTACATTTGGTATCTGTCATGTTTGAATCATATTAAATGGTAATATGAAATATTCATCGTATTTTGTATTGTATTCACAATCTTTTATGGATAGTATAATCCACGTTCAAATCAAATTAGAACCTAAATTAAAAATTAATCACGACAATTTTCATTTTTTCCTTTCACATTACATATTATTCATATCAAATTATAACAAACAAGCAGATGGTTTCATTGATTTTTCCTCCGTGTTGGTTTCAGGTAAAGTATAGGCCAACTGCCGTTCTGCCAGGCAGGTCGTAAAAGGCGACCGATTGGCTATGCGAGTCACTACCGTGGCTACTAGGTGGTAGAGTTCAGCATTGTCTCGCCCGGGTCTGGTACCACCGCCTTACATATTCCTGCCGCAATAGCGTCACTGCTTGTACTGCCGTGTTCCAGTTTGGAGGGTAAGGTAGCCGGTAAACTTATGCAAGTGGCATTAGACCTCGCCAAGATAGCGACGCACCATTAACATTATTGGTGTCTATAGGCGATGGTTGACTCTTTCCATCGGGAGACCCATCTGCTTGTATGCTATCTTATGATATAAAAAAATATAAAATATCATCATCATCAGTTTATCATCATCTATTATGTAAATGGAACCTTAACTAGCGCGGAAATAATCTAGTTAATACATACTAGCTAGCTAACTAGACAATTTCTTAGTTTATCAGTGTAGCTTACAATTACATACAGAAATACAGAGTTATACTACTTACCAATGAAATAAAATCATTTATTTATTGTCTTTTTTTGTTGTTTGTTGTTTGTTTTATCGTACCGAATGGGATATTTGTCATCCCATTCGGTACGATAAAACACTAAAACATGGTTTATTTCTATTTTTTCACGATATATCTACAAAATATGTATGACATTTTTGACAGTGATAGTATCGTTTGCTCATATGTGGCGCGCGACGACACATTTCCTTCCCAATGACGTATCTATTAGTATTCATGTGGTCCGTGGTATAAACTGAATTTAAAAAACCTGATAACGACCATAGCATGTTCTTGCTTATCGCAGACAACAAACCAACACTGGGTATTAATATATGACACTGAACTGCTGTCAGAGAACTGACAGAGAAAAACCTTGAGAAAACCTCAATAAAACTTTTACGACCGGGGACGAAACTAAAGACCTCTTGATCTGAGACAAATTGGCTAATAAACAACTTGTATTTAATGTGTATCGACTGGACTAAGATAGAAAAGTTATGTTTTTCGATTGCATGTATATTTCTTTGATCTAAGCGGCTTGATAAAGCGCTTGAGATCTTCGTTTACTCCGCACTGCTCTTCCCCTGTAGGTGATAGCGTGATAATGTGTAGCTTATATGTTGACCCGACCTGCTAGTAATATTCATGCAAAATTTGAAATAAATCCATGCAGTACTTTTTGAGTTTACCCCGGACCTACATTGACTTTCCTACGATTTTATTATATGTATAGATACTCTCCATCATCGGCACTTGGTAAAGTTCCACTATTGTTAGACACAATTAACAATAAAGTTGTAAAACTTTAAAAACTACAAAGAAAAATGTCGAAAAAAAACGTGAGACTTGAACCCGCGACCATCTACCTCAAGCCGGGTTCGACGTGGCGAAATTCTTCTTTGTTACATGGTCGATTATATATATATATATATATATATATATATATATATATATATATATATATATATATATATATATATATATATATATATATATATATATATATTGCTTGCACCAAAATGCTTAAATCAATTTAAGTCACTAAATACTTTTAAAATGACAGTTTTTAAGGCGTTTTGACATTTGATAAACAGGTTTAAGGGACTAAATGCATTTAAGCATTTTGGTGCAAGCCGCCCTAACATTGACATATTATCGCAATCAAAAAATGTCCCAGTTACACATCACAAGAATATATATGTTAACAAGGTAATTTAAACACTAAATCATTACATCAAGGTTTAATTTCGACTAACACGGAATTGTAGCTCTTTTTGCGTTTTGTAGCTCATTTGCTTTGGACATTTTTAGCGCATACCCGACATCCATAGTAATATGTTAATGAATATTAACGACAATTTACCCTCAGTTTGTGTGGGTCAGTGAGTAGCCTATACAGTTTTTTCAGAGACACTGGCAAAGTACAACGATAGTTGCCATTTACATAAAAAAGAAGAAGATTTTTTTTGCACACTGGTTTTTGTTTTTAATAATAATCACTAGTTTATATGTGCTGAGTTTGAATGTGAAATGGATTCTTCAGTTTTCTCATAGAACTTGAGGTTTCCACATGATAATAGAGTTGGAAAGTAGGTCGGAATGGCTCAAACGGAGCGACTCTAATGACAACAGCGTCCTTTTAAGTATATTTCAAGTGGCTTCTGCGCTCGTTTGTACAAACTTGAGATACATAAAGCCGTAAAAAGCACTTAAGCTGTTACACTAATTAGTACACGGTGTAATTGGTATAAAAACAACATAAATATCTTTTTTAAAAGAAAATTAGCACTACAGGGCAGTATTAAATAAAATGAAATATACTGCAAGAAATAACTTTAAATCCCTTTTGTCGCAGGAATCCTGGATTAAATCTATCCTTAACGTAAATGGAATCAAATCGGAAGATACCTTCTCAAAAAAAGGAGAATTTTCAAAATCATAAAGTAAACAGGCATTTTGTTATCGGCACCAGAAACCTAAAAAAATGTTAATGGTGCGTTGCTACCTATGTGGCGGGATGCTAATACCACATGCATACGTTTACCGGCTACCTTACTCTCTAAACCGGAACACGACAGCGATAACTATTAACGCTATTGCGACAGAAATAAGTAAGGTGGTGGTACCAAATACTCGAGCCAGTCGTTGCTCAACTTCACCACTTAGTAGTCACGATGGTAGTAACACGTATAGCACATCTTTCACCTTTTACAAATGCTTGACAGAATTGCAGATGACCTATTTTTCAATTTAGGCATGAACCAACACGGGGATGACGGGTATGTGTGTGTTTGTTTGTGTGTGTGTGTGTGTATGTTTGTGTGTGCGTGTGTGTGTTTAGCAATCGACCAATATTGTATAGTTATAAATTCAACGCCAATACACGCACATAAAGTTTAAGCAAATCCTAATATACGTTTTAAGAATTGTTTCAGCTTGCAACCACAGATCGACGGGTCCTACGTATATTGTCGTAACTTAAAAAATGCGATTTTTGTTTTATTTATGTAAATGAGTACACTTTTATAAATCTTATAATAACGCGAAGAATAAAAATTAAATTTCTCTTAGAAGTTGGATTTTTCTATGATGGTGTTCATCAACAGTACGGTTTAGTTGGAACTTTTTAGTTCGTACCACCAAATTATGGAATGAGCTCCCTAAGTCTATACAGGGCTACTTTTAAAAGTCCGGCCAAATTTCAAAATTAAGAACCGTAAAATGGCGTGAATAGGCACAATTCGAAATTTCAGACTTGTATTTCTTTATAAGTTTCAAGGACTGAATACCACTATCCCTGTTTCTTTTGATGAGTCTACCGGTCTATTTTTTTTATCGAAAATTTTGTTTAGTAGTTTTTCCATGAATTAAGAAGAAAATTGACAAAATATAGGCAGGTCCTATTTACCCAGTATACGGGGTGAATAGAAACGATATTCATCCCACACTTCGTGCCTATTCACCGCGTAGTCGTGCCCATTAACCTCGCAACAACACAGTCAACTTTGAGACGTTAATTTCTTTTTGTCTTTTATTCCATAGACAATCAGGTGTTGCCAATTCACAGAGTAAATAATGGTGTGCAGATAAAAAAAACACATGGCTTTTTTACGCTAATGCGACTTGGATCTATGGACTTGAAAAACTTTTTTGGTTTTGTTCACCCCGTGATTCCTATTCACCCCGTTTTACGGAACTTAATATTGAATTGAAAGTGCGTTTTAATTATTATTGTAAAATTATTGCAAGATAATATAAAAATATTCATATAAAAATATCCCACTAAATTCATAAATTGGATGCACCGAGTTGCGTAATGGGCCGCCGGGCGATGTGTGCGGGATGCGGGGGACAATACTCGAGTTGCGCACTCGAGTTCGACATTATTGCGTAATTGAAATTATATCCATGCGTTGTGATTTCTGTGTGGGATAAAAAAATATTTTGAATTAAGAGTCGGCAGTGCATCTCCTCTTATGCTGCGGATGTCCATGGGCATCGGTGACCGCTTCCCATCAGGCTCGTTTGCTCGTCTACCAGCTCATGTTCTAAAAAAAGTGGAGTCAGTTTCATAAATAAAACAAAAATCGCATTTTTTAACATACAACTTACGTATGACCCGTCGAGACATAGAAGCTTTCAATGCTTCTCGGATGAAATTCAATCACCAAACAGTACGCTTTGCCTGACTGAGAAGATTTTCCTTTTTCAACCTTGATGTGACGCCGACGTTATTACTTATCCATATACATATCTGTATATGTGCGTGTGTTTATATATAGGTATAAAACAAAAGACCACATACCCCAAGTCTTCCCGTAGCCACAATCCACATAACCTAAACAAAGATCTGGATACCAAACCAGGACAATAGAATATTCAATAAGGCTCTTGTAAAGCCGATAGGTCATAGCTGGAATAAGTCAACATTGGTAAACGTGGTCGAATAGTTGTCAAACATCGGCCGAGAACGCAAACAATAGAGCAATGGCATAAGTGGCTTGTTATTATATTCGTAGTTTCATGGATATTGGGTTTATATTGAGTTAAATATACATTACTAGCTGTGAGACCCAAAGTCATTACTTTCTTTTGAACAAAAGTGGATAAAAAAGTAGCTTAAGTCACACCTGGAAAGTGTAGTTTTCTAATGGTAAAAATGTTTTAGAGCGTCACCGCTCGCTTCGCTTCGTAGTTTTAGTCAATTCGTTATAAAAAAGTAAAAATATACAAAATATGTTTTCTCTTTTTTAAAATATAAACGGGTCAAAACGCGCACATATATTCGGCTAAGATACAAGGACTACAACGAGCGGTGACCACGGTCAACGTAATTTGTTCAAAACGTCGAGCCTTAAATAAGTTCTATGTTATATACCTACGCGTTTTGGACTAGTTTATATTATAAAAATGATAGTAGAGGACGTTAGTTTAAAAGCTCATGTTTTCTTTTTATAATAGTATTGTTACGTACTTCGGGTTCGTAATTGTAAGAAAACACCACTTATATTAAATCCGTGTATTTACAATACAAATACACACAACACAACACAATGTAATACTTAAATACTCTGAATAACACTAGTCACTCACTGTACTATCTCTAAACTTAACCGACTACACAATAAAACACTTCTCGCTACGCACGGTTCCTTCAAGTATCGCTCTCGATCGCTTGATAAAAACTGCCCTGTAGTTGTCAACACATCTCTATTTATACCCAGGGTAAAGGTCTGCCTGGATCCAGAAAAATCTAAATGTATTGTATGTAAAAATCTTAATGTATGAAACAATGAATCACTTCTTATTACTTCTTATTGTAAACAAGTTTATGAGTCATAAATCCTAGCACACGCTACTTTCAACCTTATGCCATATACCACAAAATCCATTATGGCATAGCTTAGGTCAACTATTTGTTTGTCAATAGGAGTAGCTATCTCTTTCTTTTATTTCTAGATCTCTCCAGTGTTCCAATTCTACACGTTTCTAGATTATTCGTAACAGTATTATTATTATTAGTTGTACACTGAGCGCGTTGCTACGCCACCAACTAAAATAAATTTGGAGAAAGACATTACATTACCAACTAAGAAACCTTCGTGGACTCATGCTCAACAAAATTGCTAAAGATCATCATATGATTAAATGCATAGCTTACGATTCTATACAGGACATACGAACATTAATTTTTATACAGCCTGACTGGTGAGCTACCTTCAATATTTAAGGACCATATATTTGACGACCATATATATTATGATTAGAAAAAATAACATTAAAAATACTTCTTAGTAAAGAAGATTGATGAGGCCCCATACAAATTTGGCCTAAAACGCAACACATGATGATAGCTGCTTACTGTATTATAATACATCATTAATTTCTTCAGAAATGTAAATTGTAGCACGGCCACTTTTTATAATACTAAAATTCATGAAACTCTTTCAAAGATTAATATTACTTTATTTTACAATTGTTACATTCCATTTTAAGCCACTCGCATCGCAATATATCGCCAACACAAATATAATTAATTATTGTATTACTTATCATGAAGATTATTTGATTTTAACCACTTAAACGTTAAAAACGATAAAACTTTTGTTTACATCAAATGTTTATTACTCGCTCACAGCGTAAATAGATGACACTTGTTTTTTTTTTGTTTGTTTCGGATGATGCCAAGAGTATTTATTTATACGGCCTTCTATGTTGTAGATTTCGATTATAATAATAAATATTTTCATTTTTGTTGCATTTTATACAATAGTTTGTTTAAAACTTTGCGTCTTGTGTATTCAACATTTTTATTATTTATTTGGTTGGTCAGAAACAAAAAATTGAATTAGAAATAAGAAAAAGCGTACAAGTTTGATTAGTTTCATGACTTTCCGACTAAAATCCTTTTAAAATTAATTTGCTATTAAAAAGTGTCCGTTGAATTCTAATATTTAATTATTGTGAATAAAATTAATTTAATAATTTCGGCTGACGCTATATTCTTGTAGTCCATTTAGGCCGATCTCATCACTCTCCTTATTAAACAGTACACCGAGAATCTGATATTTACCTGCGCCATTTTGGACACCGCGCGGACGCACGTGTCGTGCAGCGCGTTACAATACAAAATAGCGGGTAGCGGAGGCGTGTCCTTGATATCGACTAACGCGTACCGCGGCGTGCTTAGAGAGTACAATATCCACATTTCACTTATTTTTAGAGAAATACTGTTCCAAAATTAAGCCCCTAATTTTATTGTTTCATTTTAACGAGAACCGTGTACCGAGTAAGTACTCTTCAGAAGTATCGAAGGTACCAGTCATTCTGTATATATAGATAGATGGACACCTAATAAATTGCCCTGGCTTTGTACGGTTAGTAGAGAATGTATTTGACTAGCGATCGCTTTGTGGTATAGTGCGCGCGGAACTAGTTGGCCGCGCCATACGTAATACGTAATACGTAAGGCGCGGCCAACTAGTTCCGTGCGCACTATAGGAGATAGCGTGATAATATGTAGCCTATATGTTGACCCGACCTGTTAGTAATATTCATGCAAAATTTGAAGTAAATCCATGCAGTACTTTTTGACTTTATCCCGGACATACATACAGACAAACAGATTAACAGACAAACATACAAAAATTCTAAAAACTATATTTTTGGGTTCGATATCGATTGTAGATCACGCCCCAAGTACTCTTTTAAAAAAATATTCAATGTACAGTTTTGACTTTCTTACGACTTTCTTACGATGTATATCACATGAGAATTTCCCGTGCTAGTTCCGGGCTCCTTTGAAGAATAGGCCAGCTGCCGTCCTGCCAGGTAGGTCGTAAAAGGCGACCGATTGGCTATGCGAGTCACTACCATCGTGGCTACTAGGTGCTAGAGTTCTGCATTGTCTCGTCCGGGTCTGGTACCACCGCCTGAACTTCCTATTAAGCGGTTCCAGCTTGGAGAGTAAAGTAGCCGGTAAATTTATGCATGTAGTATTAGACCTCGCCATAAGATAAAAACGCACCATTAATATCTTTGATGTCTATAGGCGATGGTTGACTCTTTCCATCAGGAAACCCATCTGCTTGTTTGCTATCTTATGATGTAAAAAAAACATGAAATTAGTGTGTATAGTGTTTATCTTTATTAATCTTTAATATATATAAATTATGTGTCACGTTGTTAGTCCGCGTGGAATCTTAAACTACTGACCCGATTTCAATGAAATTTAGTAAATATCTACTATTTGGTTCAACTTAAAATAGGATAGGATAGGATAATTTTTATCTTAATTAATTCGCTCCCCCCCCCCTCTCAAAAATTTTTAGGGCAAAACGTTGTTTGCCGGGTCAACTAATTTTCTTCGTCGCGTCGGTCTAAACTAAGGCGGTCTTAACACTAAGAAAGCGATCTCTTCTAAACAACCTTAAATTAAGATAATAATATATTCTAAAAGTGGTGTTAACCACGAGTTTTATAGTTTTTGCTTTTAAAAGAAATAAAAACAACATTCCAATAATAGAAAATAACAAAATAACAAAAAATAAAATAAAAAAGCAAATAAATTACTGGTAATATATAAACTACATTACAAAATTATATATATATATATATATATATATATATATATATATATATATATATATATATATATATATAAATCAATTGCTGTTCGTTAGTCTCGCTAGAACTCGAGGACGGTTGAATCGATTTTGCTAATTTTGGTTTTGAATTAATTGTTGAAGTTCAGGGAAGGTTTAAAAGGTGAGAAAATATTGAAAAAAGAGTAGTCAAAAAGGCAGAACAACGTTTGCCGGGTCAGCTTTAGTCAAGGATACTAATACACATAAATTCATATATAAATACTGCAATATATTTGATAAACACCTAAACCCAGAAATACAAGAAATACAGAAGGTGGTAGAGTTCTACATCAGCTCGACCGGGTCTGGTACCACCGCCTTACCTATTCCTGCCGCAATAGCGTCCGTGCTGGTCACTGTCGTGTTCCGGTTTGGAGGGTAAGGTAGCCGGTAAACTTATGCATGTGGCATTAGACCTCGTCACAAGATAGCAACGCACCATTAACATCTTTGGTGTCTATAGGCGATAGTTGACTCTTTCCATCAGGAGACCCATCTGCTTGTTTGCTATCTTATGATATAAAAAAAATACAAACATTTATACTTATCAAACAAACGCTTGTCCCCATCGGCGATCGAACCCGAGCCCCATCGATTACGTAGTCAGGCTCGCTAACCACTCGACCAACGGGCGGTCATTTCTAACGCAGTTAGTAGATATTATTTAATAATATTAGTTTTCTGCAGTCCTCCGCAATATAGGCTTTAACAGGGCCAAATTACATACTCAAACGTTCGCGGTATTGTTTTAAAAATGGGTATAAAGTGGTTTGCGTATTATATAGATAAAGATTCGGGCCTTTTTCATAGAATATACCATCTGGCATTCTACTAGGCAGTTTGTAAAAGGCGAATGATGGGCTATACGTATCATCACTAGGTGGTAGAGTCCTGCGGCGTCTCACCCCGATTTTGTACCATCGCCTTACCTATTCCTGCTGTAACAGCGTCATTATTCATCATTGTGTTTCGCTTCGGAAGGAAAAGAGCCGGTAACCTTATTCAAGTGACGTTAATATTTCGCGGTTAGGATAATAACCCTACTAATATTATAAATGCGAAAGTTTATGAGTATGTATGTATGTATGGATGTTTGTTACTCTTTCACGCAAATACTACTGAACCGATTACGATGAAATTTGATATGTAGATAGATGTAGATCAAGAATAACATATAGGCTATTTTTATCCCGGAAAAGTTAGGTGATCCCGCGGGATTCACTAAAAACGTTTATAATGCAGCGGGCCGTACGCTGCAGCTAGGAATATGATAATATCGCTGGGCCAATTGCTGGATAAATTACACGAATTGATCTAACCCCAAATTAATCAAATTATTTGCTTATGTTATGGATGTTAGTCAACTATACTAACACATAAAAAACATAATATATAAATATTGTTGCATACATAATAAACACCCAGACCTAGAAATACAAACATCTATGTACATCACACTAATGTTTGTTCCCGTCGGGAATCGTACCCAAGCCCCATTGATTCTTAGTTAGGTTTGCTAACCACCCGACCATCGGGGCGGTCAAAGCAACAAATTAGTATACGTAAAAGGCAACCGATTGGCTATGCGAGTCACTACCATCGTGACTACTAGGTGGTAGACTTCTGCATTGTCTCGCCCGAGTCAGGTACCACCGCCTTACCTATTCCTGCCGAAATAGCGTCAGTGCTTGTCGCTGTCGTGTTCCGGTTTGGAGGGTAAGGTAGCCGGTAAACCTATGCATGTGGCATTAGACCTCGCCACAAGATAGCAACGCACCATTAACACCTTTGGTGTCTATAGGCGATGGTTGACTCTTTCCATCAGGAGACCCATCTGCTTGTTTGCTATCTTATGATATAAAAAAAAAATTATTAATATTCTTGATGTCTATAGACAATATTTGTCTTTCCATCAGGAGAGTCATCTGCTTGTTTGTTACCTTATTATAAAATATATAACGCCATTACCGATTTACCATTGCGACGGCCATTGAAACAGGCATTATGTAAACCCTATTTCATAACCATTAACAAAAATTAATGTTGCGATATTTCGTACAATGGTTGGTAAAAGCAAACGCCCGTTAACAACGCAATATTACGTTTAAAGACCGGTATTTATTATAGGACGCTTGGTCTTCTATACTAAGACTAGTTGCTGCTCGCGAATTTGTTCGCGTAAGCCAAAAACTTTGTTCCTTTAGTTTAGTCGGTTTTTGTATACCGCCGCCGCCTATATATATTTGACCGCTCCGTTGGTCGAGTGGTTAGCGACGCTGACTATGCAATCAACGGGGCTCGTGTTCGATCCCCGACGGGGACAAGAATTTGTGTGACGAGCATAAATATTTGTATTTCCGGGTTTGGACGTTTATTAAATATATTCTAGTATTTATATATGTATTTCTATGTATTAGTATCGTTGACTAACACCCATAACACAAGCAAATAATTTGCTTACTTTGAGGTTAGATCAGTCAGTGTAATTTGTCCCGTGAATATTTATTTATTTATTAAAGAGTGGCCAATATTTAAATCTGGACTCAAGACTAGAAATATTCTAAAATTTGCTAGTTGAGCTACAAACATGCAAACTTTTACATGCACAAAATTAGCAGAATTAGTTTCGGCTTAACTCTTAACACTTATGTGTTTTTCGAACTATTAGCCAAACTATACTGTACTTCGTCCAATATATTATTTACTGCTCCGTTGGTAAAGTGGCTGCAGAACTCGACTACGCATCAATGGGGCTCGGGTTCGATTTCCGTCAGGGACTAACATTTATGTGATGGCACAGATGTTTGTATTTCTGGGCATGGGTGTTTATTATACATATTTGAGTATTTATATATGTATAAAAGGTTTCAATTTTCAAAGCACAGATAACATTCAGTTAGTTACCTGGCTGATTTTTGTTACTAGCTTCACACATATCAGCGAGAGCGAGACGTGCTTATGTACGTTTACAGATTTTAGAAAGAGGTAGAGAACTTTGAAGTAATGGTAGAGGCTAATATAATACGACGTGAGTCCGAAGGCGTAAATCGTAACCAGATGTCCGCTTGGCCTGTCGTGTATAGTCACCAAAGTTGTTACTGGTGCATTGGTATCTATGTTGCGGAATGGCAATGCCACATGAATAAATCTATCGGCTACCTTACCTTTCAAAATGAAATACAAAAATGATAAGCACTGACTCTATTGTACCAGAAATAGGTAAAGCGGTGATACCATACACTCAAACGAAGGTTGTGAAACTCTACCACCTAGTAGTCACGATGGCAATGATACTTACAGCTAATCGGTCGCTTTTACAAATTGTCTGGTAGAACAGCTGTTAGTTTATTTTTCAAAGGAGCCCGGATCAAAACGGGGGAAAATACCTACACCAGGCCACTAGACCACAGAGGTGGTAACTATTCTAAATACTCACGGGACAAATTACACTTACTGATCTAACTCCAAAGTAAGCAAATTATTTGCTTGTGTTATGGGTGTTAGTCAACAATACTAATACATAGAAATACATATTATATAAATACTGCAATATATTTAATAAACACCCAAACTCGGAAATTCAAACATTTCTGCTCGTCACACAAATGCTTGTCCCCGTCTCGGTTTGAACCCGAGCCGAATCTATTGCGCAGTCAGGGTCTCTAACCACTCGACCAATGGGGCGCTCAAATAAACTCTTAATAATTAAAATATGTATATTATTAGCTTTATTTTATCAACAAATATTCATTATTACAGCGTAATATAAAGGTAAGTTGATCTCCCTAGCGTCATGTTTCTCGTGGTAATATCTTCAGAGATAAGCCTTTTGTAAGATTTTACATTGTTTGTTATTTAATAGAATAATATTAACTTTTTGACTGCCTCGCACTCTAGGGGTTAGCCTATTCGACTAATAATGGTAGTCCAGGTTTAATATCCCCAGCTTACACAAAAATTGGTTCAAGGTTTTTCGATTTTTTTCGTAAATCCTAATTATAGTAACAGCTGAGCATTCGTTGAAGATGTGTTACCCCATATGCCTTGGACTAGCATGTAAAGTTGTTGTTACGGTTAATTTTGGATACCTATAGGTAGATAGGAGGTAAAGGTGAGGGTGCCCATGTTACGTTTCAAGAACTGCACAAAACATGGTAGTTTTCGGGGGGGAAGGTTTCGGGAAAAATGGGAAGAACTATGAGCTAGCTAGTATCGCAAAAAATGGAGAAAGTCCCTGGCTGAAGGACGCAAAATCCATGACAAGTACTGGTTTTAGATTTTAGCTGACAAGCGTGTGAAGAGACACACAATTACGAGGGTCATCAACTCAGCTATCAAACAACATTCAGCTTAGATGCGAACGCTACTGTTGCTCTCGTATTGGACTGTACACTCCATCAACAGAGTTTAATATACTAACTTGTTACTATTTCAATTTTAATTAATTTTATTTTGTTGCAGGTATGTCATTTGAAGAAAACTTCTGTCTTTCTGGTCAGTAAAAGCAAATAGAGTTTTTAAACTAACGCGTTCTACTATCATTTTTAAAAATATATAAACGGGTCAATAACGCGTACATATATAGAACTTACTTGTAAAGCTTGACGTTTCGGCCAAGTTACATTGACCGTGGTCACGGGCGGATTGGAGCAGCGAGTTTCCTCCGTCGTTAACGTCGGGATCGATTTTCATCTACCCCCTTCTGGTCTTGTTTTTTCAAATTTACCCTACATACAACACTAACCGTATCTTGGACTTTATTTGTATGCAGGTTCAAAGGCCGTATTTTGCTAATCACTGGATTCCAAGCAGGAGACAACTTAAATCCGTCTTCCCTGTTGAAATTTTTATATTTCCTAATTTCAATCGCTTCCCGTACCATACGGGGAACATAGTGTCGCTCAGTAGAGAGAACCTGAGGTCGGTGGATCAGTACTGGAATTCAAAATATGTTCAGCTGTTAAGGCGGTGACAGCAGACCCGGGCGAGACAATGCAGAACTCTACCACCTAGTAGTCACAATGGTAGTGACTCGCAATGATAGCCAACCGGTCGCCTTTTACGACCTTCCTGGCAGAAGAGCAGTTGGTCTATTCTTCAAAGGAGCTCGGGATCAACAAAACTCTCTCACCAACAAAAATCTCATCAAAACTACCTGTAAAGATTTATTTAAATAAAATATTCTTTTATTTCGGTTTGATTTTGAATATTGCGTTACGAATACCGATAAAATTTGCTCAAAACTTAATTTTACGTTCGGGATAAGTTTATTTTTTTTAAATAATAAATTACTAAATAAAAACTATGCATAATATTATTTTTGTGTTATAGCACTCACCCCGTGCTTGGGAATCTGGAAAAACCTTAAAAACAGCAAAGAAAAACATCGACACGCGGGATTTGAACCTGCGACCATTTCCCTAAAGCCGGGACGCTCTTCCGCTAAGCTAGTGTCGACAGGCTCGAGGCGGCGAAATTCTTCTTTGCTATATGATCGATTACGTCGATTGTACTGATCGCTAGCTATACATACGTATAACTAGTTAAATGAGTTCATCGTTACAGATGAAATTCACATTTATAATTTTGATCAGGTTTTTAAGGTTTTTCCAGATTCCCAAGTACGGGGTGAGTGCTATAACACAAAAATAATTAGAAATACGAAAGTACAAATCCCGCGTGTCGATGTTTTTCTTTGCTGTTTTTAAGGTTTATGCATAATATCCTCATTATTAACTGTTAAAATATAACTAATATATTTTAACATAAAAAGTATGTTTTTAGAAACGTTTCAAATGAACACTATTCTTATAAGCACTATCCATTCAGCGATATGTATCAAAGTTACAAACACAGAAGCAGAAAAAGTAATAGATAATATCACATACCTAGTTATAAATAGTATTTTATTTGCCACCCCCTATTAAATTATATCACAATAAATCAAAATGACTATTCTATGTTTATGTAACAATAATACTGATACAATTGAATCCATTCACTCGACGTGATACATAATAAATTGCGACGAAGATGAAAAACGTTGTACAAAAGAATCCGTTTTGGTAGTATCAAAGATATTGCTACTTATTGATAATGCTATTCTTTTCAATGTATTTGATTCGTAGTTCTTGTAACTCGGCAAGGAATTCATGGGATTTGAATGTTTTATTTGAATTGTGAGAATTTGTTTATCTAATTCCAAGGAATGAACTGTTTTTAACATTGTTCAAACAAAAAATTCTTATTAAATATGACTGTCTCGTGGCTTAGGTTATATCCCGGGCAGTGCTTTTGTTGGCGTTTGTGACTTGGTTTTTTCTCTTTGGTGTAAATAGAACGTCTTTATATTTAGTTACAGGCGTTGGACTACTAATGATGTTCATAAGAATTTCGAATTTTTTAACATTTTTTCATTTTTTTAAAAGAAAAAAAATGGGCCAAATCGAAAATCTACATTCGATCGAACAAATATTTCCGGATCACGATCCTTATTCCTGAAGCGCTTTGTGAACCTAAAAAAAATATTTTGTTTTAAATTCTTTTTCCGACTCATATTTTTTGTAAATTATATGAAAATTTCAAAGTACAAGAAAATACACATCCGCCCTTTTCCGTGGCAAAATTTTTGATTTTTCCGTTCCTAATGCTTCAATATTTTCAATCCGTTTGAAATCAGAACAGGATCTAACGTGATAGTACAACAAACATACTATTAAATAAAATATTTAAGGAAAAATCTCACTTTAATATGAGGGCTCCTTCAAAGGAGCCTTACTAAACTTTATAACGATAAAAATAAATGAAAAAAATAGAAAAATACATTCGCGTTATTACCTGTAGTATAAGGATTCGTCAAACACTTTTTGGAAATAAACGTGAGGTACAATCCCAGGATCGTGATTTATTTATAAAATTAAATGACAATGTATAAATTACATGACTATTTCTACACATATTAGATATTTATAAAATTAAATGACAATATATAAATTACATGACTATTTCTACACATATTAGATATTTATAAAATTAAATGACAATATATAAATTACATAACTATTTCTACACATATTAGATATTTATAAAATTAAATGACAATGTATAAATTACATAACTATTTCTACACATATTAGATATTTATAAAATTAAATGACAATGTATAAATTACATAACTATTTCTACACATATTAGATACACAAAGGCGGTCTTATGACTAAGAAAGCGATCTCTTCAAGACAACCTTAAATATATGATAATAATTATTCTGATGATATAACTAAATTGATCAAGAACGAACAATCTAGGTTTTTCCTAGGTGTCTATAGGCGATGGATGACTCTTTTCATCAGGAGACCCATCTGCTGGTTAGCTATCTAATGCTATAAAAAATACCCAAACCCAGAAATAGAAATATCTATGCTCATCACACCAATGTTTGAGCCTATCGGGAATCGAACCCGAGCCCTGGAAATTTGTAGTTAAGTAAACCACTCGACCAACGGAGCGGTCAAGAATTATTACGTATCACAAAGTATATAAATATATTTTTAAATAAATAAACATACAATTTACACTTATTGATCTAAGCCCAAATTAAGCAAATTATTTGCTTGTGTTAAGGGTGTTAGTCAACGATACTAATACATAGAAATACATATATAAATACAAGAATATATTTAATAAACACCCAAATCCGGAAATACAAATATTTATGTTCATCACACAAATGCTTGTCCCCGTCGGGGAGCGAACCCGAGCCCCATTGCATAGTCAGGGTCGCTAACCACTCGACTAACAGGGCGGTCAAAATATAAAAGATTATTATGATGAGCAAATAATTCCGGACTTTTTTTTCTTTACTTTTACGTGCTCATCCTATACACGGTGGTGGTAACACACTGCCTCGCCGGACTCCGAGCTACTAATATGATTTTGTATATTTCAGGAAAAATTCGAAAAAAAACTCAATAACACTTTTGCCCAACCCAAAGATCGAACTCAACTATCCCCTGGACCACGAGGCAGTCTTTTCATAAATCTATACAAATAAATAAAATTGGAGTGTCTGTTTGTAATATTAAAATTACCGGTTTTAACCAAACGCATATGGATGTATACACAATGCATATAACAAAATAACATTTTTTTACAATTTTTGTCTGTCTGTCTGTTTGTTCCGGCTAATCTCTGGAACGGCTGGACGAATTTTGACGGGACTTTCACTGGGAGATAGCTGATGTGACAGGGAGTAATTTAGACTACTTTTTTCGAAAATTTTCCACGCGGATGAAGTCGCGGGCGCAGCTAGTAAACAATATTATTAAGAATATACATATTATGTACATTAAGTTTTCAAATAGTATTGGGATATTGCCGTTAGAATATTGATTTCTTTGAATTTTTCTCTTAGGAAAACCCTCGGACTTAGATTGTAAATTGCCCATATAGCTCCGTTCTGAAATACAAATAGTGTTTATTTCAGTGAAATTTCCCCAGAGAAGAATCCCAATGTAAAGGATAATTTGAATAAGATATTTTTGAATTTGACTACTCGTTGATCTGGTGGTGTTTTTTATATCATAAGATAGCAAACAAGCAGATATTTCTCTTGATGGACAGACAACCATTGCCTATAGACACCAAAGATGTTAATGGTGCGTTGCTATCTTGGGTAAACTTATGCATGTGGTATTAGACCTCGCCACATGATAGCAGCGCTCCATTAACATTTTGGTGTCTATATGCGATTGTTGACTCTTTCCATCAGGAGACCCATCTGCTTGTTTGGTATCTTATGATATAAAAAACGATTGTAACGAAGCTTTGGTATATAAGTGCAACCCGGACAAGACCGGGTTTTTGTGTCTAGATAAACCAAGAAAACATTTGAAATTGGTGGTGGTGAAGGGAACATATGGTTATTGGTTCCATTTACTGCAAATTCTAAACAATAGTTGTCAATTTGGTAAATGTGGTAACGAGCAAAACCTTCTATTTTAGCGAAATTTGGTATCTTCACACCCATATCCCCGAAGAGGTAGGCAGAGGTACAACAAGTGCACCCACGATTAGCCGAAGATACTTGGTCCCACAAATGTGATAGGTGGCAAGCCTATCGCCAACCGGGCACTTTCCAATCCCGAGCAACTTTGTGTTTCTCAGAAAACTGAAAAAACACTTTTTTATGTGCCCGACCCGGGAATCGAACCCGGGACCTCACGTGGTCGACGCCAACGCTGGACCACTAGACCACTGAGGCGATTTGGTAATTTGAAAAATGTATAAATGTTAACATTTTGATTGAACAACAAATGGGATTTTGTAAATTGTATAAGAAAAACGTCCGCTGAATTTCTTCCGCCGGATCTTTTCAGGGTGAGGCCGCGTTCCGATCCGGTAGTGATTCTAAAGTAATCGACTCATGAAGAATACATGGAAAGAATATTTCCTGGATTGGTTAATAAAATGTGTCCTAATATTTGAATGTAAATAAAAATAATACGATTTTTTAAAATTTATTATAAGTAATGTAAATATAAAATATATAGTAATAATGTGTAAATAAATAATGCTTATAAAATTCTTGAAATATACAAAACATAATATGTTAATTATAACATTTTTAAATATTAAAAATTATAACATTTTTATTTTTAGTTGAAACTAGTTTATCACTCACTTGTACTTTTATTTCACTATTATTATACACTAAATTATTTAATTTTATCGACCGGTTTCACTTTTTAAAGCATCTTCAGGACGTAATATTCTATAGTAAAGAATATTACGTCCTGAAGATGCTTTAAAAAGCGAAACCGGTCGATAAAATTAAATATTTTTTTTTTTTTTTATATCATAAGATAGCAAACAAGCAGATGGGTCTCCTGATGGAAAGAGTCAACCATCGCCTATAGACACCAAAGATGTTAATGGTGCGTTGCTATCTTGTGGCGGGGTCTAATGCCACATGCATAAGTTTACCGGCTATCTTACCCTCCAAACCGGAACACGACAGCGACAAGCACTGACGCTATTGCGGCAGGAATAGGTAAGGCGGTGGTACCAGACCCGGGCGAGACAATGCAGAACTCTACCACCTAGTAGCCACGATGGTAGTGACTCGATAGCCAATCGGTCGCCTTTTACGACCTGCCTGGCAGAACGGCAGTTGGCCTATTCTACAAAGGAGGCCGGGACCAACACGGCGATTTAGTGTATAATAATAGTGAAATAAAAGTACAAGTGAGTGATAAACTAGTTTCAACTAAAAATAATGGAATTTCACCAAGTGCCGACGATTGAAAGTGTAAAATCTATAACATTTTTAATTTTAAAAACTTGTAACACCCATATTCTTGCATATAAGTACTTTTCATTTCATTTTTTTTTTTTTTTATAGAAGATGGGGCAAACGAGCAAGAGGTGCACCTGATGGTAAGTGATCACCGCCGCCCATGGACATCTGCAATACCAGAGGTCTTGCAGTTGCGTTGCCGGCCTTTTAAGAATGAGTAAGCTCTTTTCTTGAAGGTCTTTATGTCGTATCCGTTCGGAAATACCCCTGCCGGTAATTGGTTCCATAACAGAGTCGTGCGAGGTAAAAAGTGTCGGGAGAAACGCACAGTTGTGGATTTCCAGACATCGAGATGGTGAGGATGGAACTTCAAGTTTTGACGCGATGTCCGATGGTGGAATTCGGCGGCAGGAATTAATCCAAACAACTCGTCGGAACACTCTCCATGATATATACGATAAAAGACACAGAGAGAACCTACATCTCTGCGCAATGCCAAAGAGTCAAGCTGTTTCGAAATGGCCTGGTCGTCAACGATTCGAACCGCTCTACGCTGAATGCGATCAAGAGTAAGAAGCTGGTACTGAGGAGCTCCGGCCCAGAGATGCGAACAGTACTCTATGTGAGGCCGAACCTGTGCCTTATAAAGTTGAAGGCGATGGACCGGCAAAAAAGTACTGTTTCGCTCTGCTGAGCACACCGAGCTTTTTGGAGGCTAGTTTAGCCTTGCCTTCCAAATGACCGCGAAACTGAACGTAATTCGATATGTCAACTCCCAAGATTCCGACACTAGCTGAGGCTGTCAGGAGAGTATCCTCAAATCGAGGTGATACGACAAAGGGCGTCTTTTTTGCGGTGAACACGCAAAGCTGTGTCTTCTTGGGGTTAAAAGTAACCAGGTTTGGAAGGGTCGTGTTCCGGTTTGGAAGGTAAGTTAGGTGGTAAAGTTATACACGTGACAATACAATCCCGCTACACGAATAGCAGCGCATCAATAACCAGTGTCCATAGGTGATAGTTGTCTCTTTCTTTGAGGAGAGTCACCTGTTTGTGACATATCTTTTGAATAAAAATGCTTTTATACTGCGGAAAATTTTCTATCTTTGAATTTGAGTTTAAATTTAATCTTTGTTTAAAGTTTCGTCTTGATTGTTTGTTTGTCGTGTTAAGTGTGATTTGTTACTGCGAATCAACTGAGAACTTGATACAAACACAGTCACGTTGTCAGGGCTGTAACTTTAATTAATATCAAATCAGTTAATTTGTATGTTATTATCTTTGATATATAAATAATAATAATAATAAAGTCTTTATTATGTTCCATAAATTACAATGTTTTGACAATTTTTATCTTTTGAATAAGAATATGTATGTTAGTTATGTTTAAAACTTGAATCTATGTTAGTGTTGTTTCCTTATTATATTTGCAGTCTAATTTTGCAAGAACCCCAGAATGGATAAAAGCGATTATTACCGCGAAGCAGTTTGGCCGAATAAAACACTTGAATCACTTTTCCACGCACAGTATAATTTTTGAGCAGAATAACGCCCTCAAGAAGCGATAGAATTACAATGACACAAAAAATCTTATCCCCGACTATTTATACCATTCTTCGTTACATATTTTGTCCATTTTGTCACCATCTCACAATAACAGGTCCATAACATAGGTGCGCCACATGTCTGGCTGGCTAGTATTTGTCGTTGTAATTTTCGTCTTACTTTTCGTTGTAATTTTGTAATTCAAGAACGGGCTCACCTACTCAAACCATGTTTAAGCTTTGTTCGGACTTTTTAGTAGATGGTTTATGTGAAGTTTGCACAAAATCGGTAGAGCGGTTTTTTAATCACATTTTTTGTGAATTTGATATTTGAATTTGAAGTTTTTTAATATTTCACATACGTAGCGAAACACGTATCGGGCCGCTAGTAAATAATAAAAAGGCGATATATATAAATAATAAAAGGTATTTAGGACACTTACTTCACATTGTAGTACTGAATCTTCAGCTAATCTATGGTGCACTGGGTGTACCTTTGCCTCCCCCTTCGGGGATACGGGCGTGGAAATAGTTGTTTTATGATCATGAAATTTGGAAAGCAATTTAAGGCCAAAAAATATTTTTAAGTTTAAATAAGAGCTAAATCGGTCAATTTATTAATAAGAGCATAACAGAATTGTCTAGATTTAAGGAGTATAAGAAAGATTCAAAAGGTCAATATTGAAACCATGGCATCGTAAGTTAACAGTTCTGAACCACTGTCGACTTAATATTTTTTAAGTTCAAATTTGGCAAACACAATCTATAAACTCAACGTGTGATTTTTTTATATCAAAATATAGAAAATAAGCAGATGGCTCTCCTGATACAGACACAACGATCGCTTATATCACCAAAAATAAGAAGGTGCATTGCTATCCGTGTGATGGGATGTTAGTTTCACGTGCATAAGTTTACTAGCTACCTTACCTTCCAAATTTGAATATGAGTGAAACAAGCATTGACTCTATAAAGATTGGAATAATTGAGGTGGTGATACCGGACCCGGAAGAGAATCTGCATATCTCTAATACCTCGTAGTCACGGTGGTAGTGATTCGTATAGCCATTCGGTCGCCTTTAACGACCTGCCTGGCCCTGCCTTGAACGGCAGTTGGCCAATTCTTCAAAGGAGCCTGAGACCAACACGGAGAAAAATGTTATCATCCTGTTATCTTGTTTTGTCGAAAAATGCATATTTATAGATATATTAGTTCGTTCGTAGAGTTCTGCATTGTCTTGCCCGTGTCTGGTACCATCGCCCCACATATTCCTGCCGCTATAGCGTCAGTGCTTGTCACTGTCGTGTTCCGGTTTGGAGGGTAAGGTAGCTAATAAACTGATGCATATGGCATTAGATCTTGCCACAAGATAGCATCGCACCATTAACACCTATAGTGTCTATAGGCGATGGTTGACTCTTTCCATCAGGAGACTCATCTGTTTGTTTGCTATCTTATGATATAAAAAAATAATATCCATACTTTATACTATATTACTATATTTACTATATTTTACTATATATAATATTAAAGTAACTCTGTCTGTCTGTCTCCTAAACTACTGAACCGATTTGGATGAAATTGGGTACAAATACAGCTTGAGAATTGAGAAGGAAATAGTAATAATAATAATAAATATTCACGGGACAAATTACACTTAATGATCTAACCCCAAGGTAAGCAAATTATTTGCGTGTGTTATGGGTGTTAGTCAACGTTACTAATACATAGAAATAGATATATAAATACTGGAATATATTTAATAAACACCCAAACTCGGAAATACAAACATTTATACTTATCACACAAATGCTTGTCCCCGTCGGGTCGCTAACATCTCGACTGACGGGGCGGTCAAATCCCACGAAAATGGAAACAATGCGGGTAAAACCCCAGGACTTTTATTTTAGATTTTTTTCCACATGGACGAAGTCGCGGGCACAGCTAATAAAAAATATGGGTGAGCGAAACTAAGCCCAGGAACTGTAACTAACCCTATCAATAATCGTCAAACAATCTTTGTTCAATCAAAGATATTGATTACCCGAAGGAACTTCTGTTTTCTAAACACACGAGTGCACATTCAATTCCATAGGAAATTAGATTTGACGTAAGTATAAATTCCGTGCACGTTGGTGTTCGCTACTTTTGGTAATTTGATATATAAATTGGGTAACTCGGTAACTACTGATACTTTTGTTAGGAACTGGAGGTGCACTGAAGTGATTTAATTTGTTATTTTCTCGTATATATCACAATATCAGTGTGGCACTGATATGTTATATCGATGTGCCACACTGGTATTGTGATATATTAGTTTTGATTAGTGTTGATAGTTAGCTCGGGCTACTTTTAATAATTAGACTATTAGCCTTTCTGCCATGTACCTTATTTTATGGTTCCGTTCCTAAAAGCTAAAACGAGACCCTATTACTAAGGCTGTCCGTCTGTTTGTCAACATGGCTGTATCTCATAAACCGTGATAGCTAGAAAGCTGAAATTTTCACAAATTATGTATTTCCATTGCCGCTATAACAACAAATACTAAAAATAAAAGAAATGAAAATATTAGGGGGGTCCTCATACAATGAACGTGTTTTTTTTCGTTTTTTTTTTGTTATAATAGTACGGAAGCGGAATCCTTTGTGCGCTAGCCCAACTCGCACTTGGCCGGTTTTTTATTTATTTATTTACTCAACACATGAGGTCCCGGGTTTCATTCCCAAGTCAGGCAATTCAAAATGCATGCTTTTTCAGTTTTTGGATAAAAACAAAGTAGCCTGGAATTGCGTAAGTATCCGGTTGGCGATAGGCTCGCCGTGATATCTGTCACATTGTGGAACTAAGTTTCTTCGGCAAATTGCGGGTGCACTTATTGTACCTGCCTACCTCTCCTGGAATGAGTTTGAAGATACTTCTTTATACACAAAAAAATATATACGAGAAAATAACATACAAAAGCTACAAAGATAAACTCGCCTTTTGTAAAAGGCGAGCTTATCAATAATAAGAGATATCTTGTAATCCGCCGTTCTGTCAGGCAATTCGTAAGAGGCAAAAATTGGCTATGCGAGTCACTATCAATCATGACTACTAGATGGTAGAATTCTACATTTTCGCGTCCAGGTCCGATACACTGCCTTACCTATTCGACGAATATATAACGAACAGTGATTGTCACTTATGCTCTGGTTTGGAAGGTAAGGTAGCCAGTAAACTTATGCATGCTACAGGGATAGCAACACACAATTAACATTTTGGCTGTCTAAAGGCAATTATTTTCTTTTTTAATCAAGAGACCCATCTGCTTGTTTGCTGTCTTATAAATAAATAAATATCACTGGACAAATTATACTTACTGATCTAACCCCAAAGTAAGCAAATTATTTGATTGTGTTAAAGGGTGTCAGTCAACGATATTAATACATAGAAATACATATATAAATACTCAAATAGATTTAATAAACACCCAAACCCAGAAATACAAACGTCTATGCTCATCACATAAACGTTTGTCCCTGTCGGGAATCGAACCCGAGCCCCATTGATATGTAGTCAGGTTTGCTTACCACTCGACCAACGGGTTGGTCGAAATATATGATGTCTTATGATATAAAATGTCATAAGACAGCATATTTCTGTCTTATGTCTTATGATAATTTCTAATCTATACATATAATAAAATCGTAGGAAAGTCAAAACTGTACATTTAATATTTTTTTAAAAGAATACTTGGAGCGTGGTCTACAATTGATATCGAAGCCAAAAATATAGTTTTTAGAATTTTTGTCTGTTTGTCTGTTTATCTGTTTGTCTGTTTGTCTGTTTGTCTGTATGTATGTCCGGGGTAAACTCAAAAAGTACTGCATGGATTTACTTCAAATTTTGCATGAATATTACTTAAACAGGTCGGGTCAACATATAGGCTACATATTATCACGCTATCACCTAGCGGCCAGGTGCTGTGCAGAGTAAACGAAGTCCGCGCAGACGAAGTCGCTGGCAACAGCTAGTGTCTTATAAAATAACATGTCACTAACATCGTGATTACTAGGTTAACTGTCGTATCGTAGGATATCCTATGATATCCTAGTACAGACACCGGTCTCTCTCAATTCGTTGTTTTAAGCCTAGAGGGTAATGTAGCCGGTAAACTTATGTATGTGGCATTACACCTCGTCACAAGACAGCAACGCACCTTTAACACCTTTGGTGTCTATAGGCGATGGTTGACTCTTTCCATCAGGAGACCCATCTGCTTGTTATCTTATGATATAAGAAAAGTATATTTTTTAAAAAATTTATAAAACTAATATTACTGTGAGACCCATCTGCTTGTTATCTTGTGATATAAGAAAAATATATATTTTTTAAAAAAATTATAAAATTAATATTACTGATATATCAGTTGGAACTTGCAATTGGAATTTATTGGGGATAAATATATTGATAAAACTACTTATATTATTCATGTGCTTTACACAAGTTCCTGTCGTAATAGCGTCAGTGCTTGTCGCTGTCGTGTTCCGGTTTGGAGGGTAAGGTAGCCGGTAAACTTATGTATGTGGCATAAGACCTCGCCACAAGAAAAACAGCGCATCATTAACACCTTTGATGTCTATAGGCGATGGTAGAGACTTTCCATCAGGAGACCCATCTGCTTGTTTGCTATATTACTAGCAAAAAGCAGAGCTTTGTAAGGGCTCGCAAAGTTATACTATCTAGTAATATTGTTAGAAAAATATTTTTATGAGAATTACATCTTTTAATGTATAGACTTTATTTATAATAACAAAGTATATAATCTTTTAATGTATAGAAAAATAAATAATAAAGTATTGCATCTCTCGCATTGTATATCTGTTTTGTTAATCTTTCACCTACCGTTCTTTCTACATGTCCGAACCAAGGGAGCATGCCCTTTCTCATATTTACACCAACACTTTTTTTCAAGCATAACTTCTATCTCACTTCAACATTACGAACCCGGTCCGCGAGAGTTGCGCGACATATTTTTTATAGCTATTTGTTTCATCGACTGCGTTGTTTATACTTTCATGCCCTTCTAACATACCCAACTCTCACTTTCATACAATATCGTTGGGATAGGCACATGATTATGCAGGGCAAGACGGGTGGGGACCCTGACTTAAAACTGGGCTTTTAAGTAATCTCTCTAACGCTCTATTCACTCTGTTCCCCGCACACATCCCTGCTCTAGACCTAAAACCCCCTTGTGTCTAACACAACATTCCTTCGGACTTCCCTTGCGTACTCCTTTCCATGTTTTACTATACACCTTCGATGCTAAACTGATCAAACTGATGGCCCTATAGCTATTTCAGTCTATACGTGAACCCTTGCCTTTATACAAGGGCTCGATGACCGCGCGCCGCCAGACAAATATAAAGAAAAGTATTTTGTGAAGTAGTCTCTTAATAAGTTCAAAAATCATAAATAAAAATCTTTAAACCGGATGATCCTGCAAGCCATCCCTGAAACCGTGTTTAAAAGGATACTGTTTTAATTTTTAAAACTTTCGAATTTGATTATTGATTTTGATCTTTCACCGCAAACCGTTTTTCGATCAGCCAGGCTGTTTAAAATCTGTGAGAGATTTAATCACGTGCGCACATACAGATATATACTGACGTCGTTGAAAAAATATAATCACGTTTCAAGAATCTCAAACCATGAAGATCTGAAAAAGCTCGATTTTTGAAAATCGCGGTTAATAATTAGAATTTCCTGCGTAAAGTTTTAAAATTTTTTAAAAATATTTTTAAACATGTTATTTAAAATTGCTCTAATAATCCTATACAAATATGAGACAATTTAAACGCAGAAATCTTGCAAACAGTTGATTTCCCACTTCCAGTATCTCCCGTACTCTGCATCAGATCTTCGTCAAATTAAAATAACCTGAGAAGTATCTAGGTACTCACTGAAATAAAAAAAAATCCTTATCGGTTCAGGCGTCTTCGAATATAATCAGTGAACATACTTAAAAAAAGATTCCGCCCAAATAGGAACCTCCTTCTTTTTGGGTAGTCGGCTGATTATTGTTGAAATTGCTGGAAAAGTTGAAACCGAGTTTTTTTTTAATTTATTTTTTCACGGGACAAATTACACTTACTGATCTTACCCCAAAGTAAGAAAATTATTTGCTTGTGCTATAGACGTTAGTCAACTATACTAATACATAGAAGTACATATATAAATACAAGAATATCGAACCCGAGATTGCGTAGTCAGGGTTGCTAACCACTCGACCAACCGGGCGGTCAAGACTGGAGTTGATGCTACAGAAGAGAAGCGCAAGGTAAAAATTGTCTCCAGAATTGCATAATTATAAATCATAACTCACAAAACATCAAGATGGCAAGATTTAAATTTTAACATTATCTGTATTATTAGTTACAATTTGCTTACTTATTTTTTGTATCACTAATCCGGAAAAAGTGATGACTCAAAATTTGGAGGCGCCTACCCTCAATCGATTTTAAGTCGTTAGTTTTATAATAGATGGCGTTACTAGAAATAAGATTCTAATACAAAAGTATCTTCTATCGATTTTAACTCGTTAGTTTTATAATAGATATCGTTATTAGTAATAAGATTTTAATACAAATTGTATCTTCTATTTTTTTAAGGTCTGTAAAATGGTATTTTTATGGTAGATAACATATCTAGACATGAATTTAAACTACTACGTCGAAGCACAAACCTAAAAGTCCGATAATTTTACAGTAAAATGTACCACAAGAGTGCATAGAAAGTGGCCTAGTGTAATAACATAAAAAAAGTATATTTTTAAAATATTTATAAATCTAAACTTAAAAATTCCAGTGCTGCGACATTTTCAAATTAAACGATAAATTGAACCTGGAACATGTGGATTTATCAATGCGGTTAAAGAATTGAATGTACAGTAATGGTACAGAATTGAATTTGACAATTGAAAATCGGGACAAAATGCAACTCTTTATTTGTGTTCACGACGTGACAGTTCAACCTGATTGGTTCAATTTATACAAGCGATAAATAAGATGTCAGAATTTTGATTTTTTATTCACATTGTAGAAATTTTTGGTGTCACGGTATTTGCCACGGATTAAATGGATTCGCTTTTCTAGGAAATTTCTTAGTTTGTCAGCGTAGCTTGCAATTACACACAGAAATCTAGAGTCAGAAATCTACTTACCGATAAAATAAAACCACTTATCTCATTTGGTACGATAAAATAGTACAACATAGTTTATTTCTATTTTTTCACGATGTAATATATTTACAAATGTATGACATTTTTGACAGTGATAAGAGCGTTTGGTCATATATACGGCGACACGTTTTCTTTCCAATGGCGTGTCTATTAATATTCATGTGGTCTTTGGTATTTACAGATCGTATATCTTTATTTCTTGTCATTTCAGCTTCTTCAACGTCTCGCCCGAGTTTAATACCACCACTTCGTATATTCCTGCCGCTATAACGTCGGTGCTGTTACATGTTTTTTTATATCATGTATCAGCAACGACAAGCAATAATGAGAACGCTTGAACAAACTGCTTGTTAACTATCTTATAATAAAAAAAAAAATTTTGTTATCATAATATCAATTATTATAATCATAATATAGCAAAGAAAAATTTCGCCACGTCGAGCCTGTCGAAACTAGCTCAGTGGTAGAGCATCCCGGCTTTAGGGATAGGATCGCGGGTTCAATTCCTGCGTGTCGATATTTTTCTTTGTTGTTTTTAAAGTTTTTCAAGTTTTCCCAAGCACATGGGGAGTGGCTATAAACCAAAAATAGCTAGAAACGCGAAAGTACTGATCAAAATTATACTCGTAGATGTTAATTTCATCTGTAACGATGAACTCATTTAACTAGTTATACGTAAGTATATCTAGCGATCAGTACTATCGATGGAATCGATTATATAACTAAGAAAAATTTCGCCATGTCGAGCCTGTCGACACTAGCTCAGTGGTAGAGCATCTCGGCTTAAGGGATAGGGTCGCGGGTTCAATTCCTACGTGTCGATATTTTTCTTTGTTATTTTTAAAGTACATTTACATTTACATTATCAAATATATTTTAAAATATTTCTATATCTATCTTAAAATTTCCAATATTTGCTACATTTTCGAATAAACTGAAACGATAAATTCAACATATATATTATGTATTCGTCAATGCGGTGATAGAATTGAATGTACCTACAGTATTGGTACGGAATTAAATTTGACAAATAAAATCGGGACAAAATGCAACGCTTTATTTGTGTTCACGACGTGACAGTTCAACCTGATTGGTTCAATTTATACAAGCGATAAATAAGATGTCAGATGTTTTTACTTCTCTATTCACAATGTAGAAATTTTTGATAGTCTGTGACCACTACATTATACGTGTACATTATCAAACATATTTTAAAAATATTTCTTAAAAAGTACTTTCACGCTCGTATCCCCGAAAGGGTAGGCAGAGGTACAACAAGATGCGCTTGATAATGTTAAAACAACGTTTTCCTTGCAATTCTGTGACTAACTTCCTAGAATCGGCAGATTTTTTAAATTTCAGCTGTTAATTAACCAAACATACCTTAATCTGACGTAATTTAGTGTTTTCATGCCACAGTTTTTTCAAACATTTATTCTATGTGTAGATATTTTAAAAAAGTATCTTCACGCCCGTATCCCCGAAAGGGTAGGCAGAGGTGACACAAGTGCACCCACGATTAGCCGAAGATACTTGATCCCACTATGTGATAGGGGGCAAGCCTACCGCCTACCGGGCATTTTCCAATCCCGGGCAATGTTGTTTTTATCAGAAAATTTAAAAATTCAGAAAATATTTCTTAATCTATCTTAAAATTCCCAATGCCTGCTACATTTTCAAAGTAAATGAAAATGTAAATTGAAGCTTTAACATATGGATTCGTCAATGCGGTGATAGAATTGAAAGTACAGTATTATTATGGAATTAAAATTCACAATTGAAAATCGGGGCAAAATGTAACGTTTTCATATGTGTTCACGACATGACAGTTCAACGTCATTGGTTCATTGTATACACCCGATAAATTTTCCGATATTTTGATGTTTCTAATCACACTATATGGGTGATTCCGTTCTAACTGTGATATAATGTCAATACCGTGTCATGTCTATTTTTAGAATTTATTTATAAATTATTAGTTTTTTTTTGTCGTAAACATTAGAATTTATGAGGTAATTAGTTTAAATCATTTATTACGACAAAAAAACTAACAATTTATAAATAAATTCTAGAAATGGACATGACACGGTATTGACATTTAAGTGATATATTGTAAGTTTTCTGTAAGTGGCAAGTTATATTATATGAAAATAATGTTGAAATATGTTTATTATTTTCCAATAAGTACAAAAATTTCATAAATTAATTATTAATTAACGACCTGTGAGAACAAACAATACAGGACATTGAATATCACAGTTAGAACGGAATCACCCATATACTAGTTTTGTATATAATACTTCCATGTGGCGGAGTCGGAATGCCATGCATGAACTTACCGACTACCTTACTAAATTGGTACTCGAAATCGACAAGTATTATTGCCGCAGGAGTAGGTAAAGATGGTAGAACCAAAATCCTGTTGAGAAGTTGCATAACTCTACCGCCATTTACAAGTTCCTTAGCAGTAACATATAAGATATATTTTTGAAAAACGCCTGAATCACCACGGAGAACCTATGTTTTTTTTCTTAATAATAGAACGCTTACTTAGTTAAGTTACAGAAAAGAAAGAAAAAGTATCATCACGCCTGTTTCCCTTGCAGGGTAGGAAGAATGAAACGAACATCTATAGCTTTTCCGCTTCACCACGATTCTACGGTTTTCGGTTGACGAGATAAGTGGTGATTCTCATAACCGCATTTTAGCAACCTGATAACGACTGTCGACTATTTTTCCTAGCAATAACCGCGACCGACGGCTTTACGCGCTCATCCGGGACAAGGGGCGACCGATAAGGCGACCCATAAACCTACAACATTATTGCACAATATTTTTATAATGTAATAATATTGAATATCCCCTTTGATAATTTCACTCAATAAAATTGACAAACCAGTGTAATCAATATTTTCGTGCTAGCAACATGTTTGACGACAAAGTTTTTGTGGCAGCCATGCTGGTAGTTTTGTTGAATGAAAGGAATGAATATGGGTTAATGAATGGTTGACAACAAAAAATAGACAACAATGTTCCGTAAGCAGCTTTTTTCCTGGGCCATGATATTCTTTGCTCTTAACATTCCACAGAGAGAGCAATTCTCTGTACATTTTGATACATTCGACAGTAAAATCTTTTTTCTTAATTTTTGTATTCTTCTTTACCGTTATTTTTACGCGCGTGCGTGTACTTCTCATCAAATCGAAACATAGACTGAAAATATTGCACAATACTGACCCTACACAATGCAATGGAAAAATATGGTACAATAAAAATTAAATCCGTTTAAACTTTCGTTCAATCTTTATGTAATCTTCAGTATTAACCTTAAATGGTCAATAATATTGCACAATTCGTAAAATTCCGCAATATAATTGATCGTCTATGAGGCACCTACACGTTACTTCGCCAGACACCGAGCTGATAGCGAGGTTATGTATTTCAAGAAAAATTCTCAATAACACTTTTATCGTACCCGGGGATCCAACCAGGGACCTCATGATCTGAGTCAAATCACCTAACCCCTAGACTACGGGGCAGGGCCTTAAGCTACAGTAAACTATATTTTTTTTTTATGTCATAAGATAGCAAACAAGCAGATGGGTCTCCTGATGGAAAGAGTCAACCATCGCCTATAGACACCAAAGGTGTTAATGGTGCGTTGCTATCTTGTGGCGAGGTATAATGCCACTATATAATTCAAGCTATATACAAATAGCAAATATTTGAAGCAATATTATCTTAAGTGTTTGCTATCAAAGCAACACAATCGGTATGTTTCGGCACTCCAGTGTATCGTAGTTTCTGAGCTATGTAGCTTATGTTTCAAGAGCTCAGTCGTCTTGAACAGTGTCGAATTTGAGACTGTGTTTCGGAATATTTACTTTGTTGTGATATATATTCTCTTACTACAGACTTTACTCAGCGGCTTTGTTCGCTTGAATATCAGTCTATTCCGGTTACCGTAAGAAAGAATCGAAAGTTTATGAGGCGATATTCCTTTTTATATATTGTTATCTACAGTTAGTCAAAGGCATAGAATTTATTTAATCAAACAGTAACAGCTGATAAAATACATTTTTATATTAAATATAAATTACATATATGATTACCATTTGTTGTACATTATCACACTTCACTTCTCAATATTACAAACACGAATGTCACGAACGAATGAATGAATGATCTCTCTTTTATAATGTTTTACTCTAGACGATTATTGACTTAATTATTACCTAATTCAAATATATGACTTTATTAAAGGTAAAATAATCTAAAAATATTAATAATTCTAAGCATTTCATAAGATGTAAGAGCTATTTTAATAATGGGTAAAAAAACACTTCACCTTTATTTTGACACAACTATTTAGAAATTGATGGTCGCATATATTTCTTTTTTATATATCAGACGGAGAAAACTAGTTATTTTGGAAATTTCTGCGAACTTTTAAGTGTACATTTGCGATGTCACTGAAAAGGAAAACATATAAAAAGTTAAAGGAAAACAAATTAAAAGTTTGCGGAAATTTGCAAAATAATTAGTTTTCTCCTTCTGAACAATGAATTTCCGTAACGTCTGTATATGTGTTTGTACAAAATATTGCGAACAATATACTAGCGATAGTCCTGTGGTCGAAAATTGACCATAGACTATATACATAAATATCTCTTATTTAAGTTTGACAACAGATTTTAGCCACAAAAACAAGTACCTATATACCAGTTTGTTTATTATCATGTACATTACATGAATATAGTTTGTGTAAAGCTTATTTTTATTATTCAATGTATTTTTTTTATATATTTTTTTATATCATAAGATAGCAAACAAGCAGATGGGTCTCCTAATGGAAAGAGTCAACCATCCCCTATAGACACCAAAGGTGTTAATGGTGCGTTGCTATCTTGTGGCGAGGTCTAATACCACATGCATCAAATTACCGGCTACATCTAGTCACCTCTACTACCTAGTAGTCACGATGGTAGTGACGCGCATAGCCACTCGGTCGCCTTTTACGACCTGCCTGGCAGAACGGCAGTTGACCTATTCTTCAAAGGAGCCCAGAACCAACACGGGATTTCTAATGCATATTAATAAAAATTATTAAGTTTGTGCAGTCTTCTGTAATATAAATCTTAACTGTGCCTTTCACACTCCACCATTCGCGCAACTGCCTTAAAAACAGATAGAAAATATTCGCTTCATGTATTATTATATAGATATTTTTTAAACAACAATGTGTATTCTACACAAATAACTGGAGGTATTATAGTCGCTACGACAGCTGGTAATTGACGTTTCCTAAGCTTGATACTTAGGATCTCAATAGCTCGGTCAACACTTCAATGTCGTCTCGGCTTGAGCTAATACAAGATAGTATATACAATAGTGACCATTGTATAATACAGACGTCTATATACAAATCAATTATGTCGCTTGTTTGCAACAATAATGACATTTCTCAAAAAACGTTATTTTATAGGAGAGCAATTTAAAGTCTTTAACTAAAATTATATTGTAAGGGTGTTAAGATAAATTATTTACACAAAAAATTTGTTTGAATAGTATAGCTATTGCTAATTTTGTTTCTTCAAGATCACAAGCTCAACTTAACAGTCACACTATTATCTTATCTAATATAATGTTATCATTTTCGCAACTCGCGAGTCATCAAAACGTGAGACAGTACTATAATGGCATAACTGTGAATTTTTCTTTCTTTTTTTCTAACTACGGAACCTAAAAAATATTTTTTTAACAGCAAGCTTAGCACTATTTTTTTTACCACGACTGTATTAATAACTCAAAATCGTCAATTTTGAGTTACCTCAACCTTGTAGCAAACGAGCGATATATTATTTGTTCTGTTCTGAAACATGCAAAACAAACCCACGTTTCCCCCGTAATGGAAATAGTCAATAATAATTGTTGTTATATTAAAAAAGCAGCTATTATTGCCTAAGGACATCGATAAGTTAATGGTACTTTGCTAAGCATGCGGCGGGAAGGTAATATCACTTGCATAAGTTTATCTTACCCTCCAAAACGAAAAGAGACAGTGAAAAGCACACACTATTGCGGCAGGAATAGGTAAGATGGTAGTACCAAATCCGGGCGATACAATGCAGAATTCTACCATCACGGTGATGGTCACCCTTCTCTTATTGCCTTCTCTTGCCTTTTAGGAGTTTCTTCTAGTAATTCAGTTGATCTAAAAAAAGTATCATTACGCCCGGTTCCCTTGCGGGGTAGGCAGATTCTACCAAACGTCTATAGACTTTCCAGATCGGCCATTTCACATTTCAGTTTCACAGCCGTATTCCCGAAAAGAGAATCAAATGTACAACAAGTGCACCCACGATTAGTCGAAGATATTTAGTCCCAGAATATGAAAGGTGGCAAGCCTACCACAATCCTGGCACTTATCCAATCCTGGACAGTGAAGTTTTTATGAGAAAACTAAACGAAACACATTTTGGAATTGCCCTATCAGGAAATCGAACCCGAGACCTCAAGTGATTAAACCGATACCAGACCACTAGACCACAAAGGCGATCACCCAGATTTTGATTAATAATTCCATTCAAAAGCTTATAACTAATTGACTACCCAAATGATTACGAATTAATGTCTTCCATTTATACGATTCTCGGCGGTTTAATTATAGCCAGAATTATGTATTAATAGAACAATATAAATATATATATATATATATATATATATATATATATATATATATATATATATATATATATATATATATAAATATATATATATATATATAAATATATATATATATATATATATATATATATATATATATATATATATATATATATATATATATATTTATATTTATATTGTAATATAAAAGAATTCTTATAATAAAGTAGCGCATTTATTGTAAAAAAATAATAGCCAAGACTACAAGCCCGCCGAGTTTCTTCCGCCGAGTTTCTTCCGCCGAGTCTTTTCAATGTGACCGCGTTCCGATCCGGTAGTAATTTAAAAACAACTCGTCAAAAGTGCTTGTAGGCTACCCTAAAAAGAACAAAGAAATAGACGTGCACACATGCGTACATTCATATAATATATATGAATATACCTATGCATGTGTGTAAAAATAACACACCAAACATTATAAATATAGGCAGTGAAGCCTTTCCTATGAGGTAATATAATCTATATTAATATACTTTGAACGTCCCTTGATATGACTAAAGTTAATCTCGAATATGTAATTTATCAAGCAATATTACCCCTTAACGCTATAGAGTTTAGACCTGTAATGCGATAAAGGGTGAGATCAGAAATATTACGTCGCTTTTGGATGAGAGGGCTGGCTATAATAATATGCGATCGTTCTGTTACACTTGAAGACTTACAAAGTTGGTTGAAATATGCATAAAAATTTATTTTTTGCCTCCGTGTTCAAGTGGTCAGGTGTCGGTGTTGAACATGGTCTTAAGTTCGATTCCTGACTCAGGACGTGTTTTTTAGTTTTCTGATAAAAACGACAAAGCCTCGGATTAATGCTCGGTAGGCTTATCACTTATCACATTGTAGACCAAAGTATGTTCGACTAATTATGGGTGCACTGGTTATATACCTCAGCCTACCTCCTAGTTCCTTCTCATTTTGCGAATGCTTCACCATAAACTGTAAATATGAACAAACTGCACATCATATTCTTTGGGAGTGTAATCTCTGGCAAAACGAACGTAGCCAAATGCTTGATAGTATACGATGTATATCCGGGGTAATCTACTATTCCGACTTCGTAGCAACACGTGGGAATGTCCGTGCCTTCCAGCGATTTTGTCATACGCACTACTGGAAGCAGAATTAAGTAGGCCATTTTCGTAGGACCTCAAATACCTAAATTACCGTGGTGCAATAGCAATCAGTCTTAACCTGATGGTAACCGTCTTATTTCTTAGCAGTTTTTTGCTTTATCTTTACGCTGTCTCCTGCTGTAAAGGGAGGGAAACTAGATGTATTTTCCTACTCCTATACACTTCTGATTAATTTCGATGTGGGCTCCAAGACAGCTTAGCTTTTCCCCCAAGACACCCTGAGCTCGCAACTCAGAGATTATCAGGACGGTTGCCGCTGTTGATTCTGGTTTACAGAAGTTGCAGTGGTGGGAACAAGGGGTGGGCCCATTGCCCTTTAAAATAAATACCTCTGGGGGCGGACGTGAAGAATATTTTTCTTTTTTTAAGATTCCGGATTTGATGGGTTGGATAAAAACCCTTTGAACAATAGACTATCTACCATTCTGCGAGACAGTTCATAAGAGACAAGTTATTGGCTAAATAAATAACTACCATCGTGAAGGAATTGTAGCCGGTAAAGTTATGTGGTTTTACTATTCCGCCACACGGATAGTAGCATAATATTAAAATATTTTGTGTCTATGTGCTTTGGTTATCTCTTTCCATCAGCAAAACCTTCTTTTTACCATCCTATGACTTAAACAAATCATGTGATAGCATCGACACTACTGTATTGGGAGTATGTAAGGCGGGAGTAAAAATATTCAAGAGGGACGTTGACAAAACTTAAATATATTAGCGATAATCCTGTGGTCGAAATTTGACCATAGACCAAACAATAAAATATTTTAAGCTTGACAGCAAACTCAACCGTAAAGAAAGTAATTTACGTGTGAATAACATAAACACAAACATAAAATTTCCAAAAAATTATTACTTTTAAAGTATAATTTTAAGTATTTTATATGACATTAGTTAATTTAGTATCTTCACGCCCATATCACCGAAGGAGTAGGCAGAGGTACAACAAGTGCATTCACGATTATCCGAAGATACTTGGCCCCACAAATGTGATAGGTGGCAAGCCTATCGCCAACCGGGCACTTTCCAATCCCGGGCAACTTTGATTTTCTCAGAAAACTGAAAAAACACTTTTTTTTATGTGTCCGACCCGAGAATCAAACCCGGGACCTCATGTGGTCAACGCCAACGCTGGACTCTAGACCACAGAGGTTAATTTAGTATTATTAAAATATGGTACTTGGCGTCTGCTATTGTACTAAGCTGCTTAAGCTTGTATTACAGTTACAGAGCCTTTCTGAATATAATCTCGTATGTCACATTACTGTTGTGGCGTACGTTTATTTTTATTAATTCTTTGTATTTCTATTGCATATTATTTAAAAATATTAAGTATCTTCAAACCCAAATTCCCGAAGAGGTAGGCAGTGTACCCATTATTAGCTGAAGATATTTAGTTCAACCGGTCAGTTATTCAACCCCGGACAACGTTGTTTTTATTAGAAAAATGAAAAACACACATCTTAATTGTCTGATCCGGTAATCGTACCCGAAACCTCATGTGGTCAACACTGACACCGTGAAATTAGACCAGAGAAGAGAAAAACATTAATTAGGTTTCTACAATTTTCAATAATCTAAACTTTAACTATATCAAATAATGAGCTCCTCCATTCACGTAATTTTTGTAAAAAAAGGGTACAAACTTTTTACTTCATGTTTTTTTTTATAGAAGAGAGGGTAAACGAGCAGGAGGTGCACCTGATGGTAAATAATCACCGCCGCCCATGGACATCCACAATACCAGGGGTCTTGCAGTTGCGTTACCGGCCTTTTAAGAATGAGTAAGCTCTTTTCTTGAAGGCCCCAAGTCGTATCCATTTGGAAACACCCCTGCCGGTAATTGATTCCATAACAAAGTAGTGCGAGGCAAAAAGTGCCGAGAGAAACGCACAGTTGTGGATTTCCAAGACATCAAGATGGTGAGGATGGTATTTCATATTTAGACGCAATGTCCGATGATGGAATTCGGCGGCAGGAATTAATCCAAATAACTCGTCGGAACACTCCCCATGAAAAATACGATAGAAGACACAAAGTAAACCAACATCTCTGCGTAACGCCAAAGAGTTAAGCTGTTTCGAAATAGACTGGTCGTCAACGATTCGAACCGCTCTACGGTAAACATATAGAAGATCTTTTAATAAACTAACCATCCACAATTCTACGAGGTGAATAGAAAAATCAAAATTCTGACATCTTATTTATCGCTTGTATAAATTGAACCAATCAGGTTGAACTGTCACGTCGTGAACACAAATAAAGCGTTGCATTTTATTCCGATTTTCAATAGTCGAATTCAATTCTGTACCATTACTGTACATTCAATTCTTTAACCGCATTGATAAATCCATATGTTCCAGGTTCAATTTATCGTTTAATTTGAAAATGTTGCAGGCATTGGAAATTTTAAGGTAGATTTAGAAATATTTTGAATATACTAGTGTTAAGCACATGTCATAGTTTTATCAATAAACGGGATTTAAGGGATGGTTTATCGAAAATCAAAATCATGGCATTGGACCATGATTCTGAGATGAATACCGTTGTTTTTTTATATTTTTAACGATTTTTTTTACCTTCATTTTGTATATTTTGTTTATTGTAATAGTCTTCAGTGCTTTTTCTGAAAAAAATAGTAAAATTTAAGGAAATACGCAAAATGAGCAATGTATTATGCGATACATGGCGCGCAAAATAAACGGCTTTAATCAAGAGTTTCACGCACTTGTTGAAATTATCGCTTTTAAGACAATTTCTGAGTTTGTCAGTGTAGCTTTCATTGACACACATAAACACAAAGATAAAATACTTGTCAATGAAATAAAATCACTTCAAGTTTTTAAACCTTCCCATTCGGTACAATAAAATAATACAATATAGCTATTTTCTATTTTTTCACAATATAATATTTTGTGAAATTATATTGTGAAAAAATTGAATATGTGACACTTTTGGCAGTGATATGAGCGTTTGCTCATATAAGCGGCGGTACGTTCCCTTTCTAATGGCGTGTCTATTACTATTCACGTGGTCTGTAATTTCACGGACGCAGCGAGACGGAGAAAACACTTTACATTGCGTGGTGTGAAAATAAGGAAAAAATTGTAAAACACGAAATTGCATTTCCAAAAAAACAAAACTAAACAAAGAATTACCATCATGACCAGAACGTAATAATTACTCGTATATATTTTCTTTACTTTTTCGTTGTTTGTTGTCATCCCATCATTTGTTGGGAATCTACTATATATGTGTATATATATATATATATATACACACATATATATATATATATATATATATATATATATATATATATATATATATATATATATATATATATATATATATATATATATATATATATATATATATATTTCACTTTTTTAAACCACCAACAGTAAAACATACCAAGTTAAAGCTTATGTTTTCTACTTTGGGCGAAAAATATGAAAAAATACGAAAAAAATCTTTTAGTTATTAAAAAAATTAAATATAATTTTTGTAACAATCGACTGGAGCGCCATCTGTGCGTGATAAATCCATCATCAAACATCTAAATAGAGTTTTATACTTGGAAAACGCTAGATGGCGCCGTGCGAAATCCCCGCACGGTAAGTAAATAGTTAATCACAAAGATATACTTTTTACCCATAACAGATATTCGTGTGACAACGACGATGTAGTACATTTTTTGACTCGGAGCACTCTCCTTAAATTTTATTTGACAGATCTTGATCAATATGCAGAGTGATTCAAGAGGAAGTTTGTGTCTATAATACACCCTTTACATAGAGAAAATTGGAGAGTTTTAGAGTTCGGAGCCCATCGGAAGCCGGGGCAAATCGCTAATACCAAATAAATTTAAAGGATCAGTGGAATTTTAAATATTATTTTATCTAACGCCGCTTAAATTACCATACATTGAAAGATAATTTCACCCGATTGAATAAAGATGACTTATCCATATTTATATCCTAAAAATTGTAATTGGTAAATGATACTGTATACATTACGTACGAATTATGTGACATCAATTTCCCATATGCATATGAGGCGCGCAATCCATGAAATATATCCACAATTCCATTGCTAAATCCTCCTTTTCAAATATTTGCTTCATTTGAATAATCTGGCTGGGATATAAATAGGGTTGCTAGCTTTTAAAAAATACAAAAAATCCACATAAATCCTACTTTTTATCCTTTCTACTAATATTATAAAAGCGAAAGTTTGTATGGATGGATGGATGTTTATTACTCTTTAACGTAAAAACTTCTTAACCGATTTGGATGAAATTTAGCACACATATAGATGATGACTTGGAATAGCATGTAAAATACATTTTATCCTATAAAAATAAGTAACTTCTGTGGGATTCACCAATAACTTTTATAACGCAGCGGACTACAGGGCACAGCTAGTACTTTACTAATCCATACTTCCATACTAATATTATAAATGCGGAAGTCTGTCTGTCTGTCTGTCTGTCTTTTACGCTTTCACGGCTAAACCTCTGGACCGATTTTCATGAAATTTGGCATGGATATAGTTGAAGATCCCGGGTCAAACATAGACTATTTTTTTTTCAAAAATCAATAGGAAATGAATTTTCAAATAGGGAATGAATTTTTTATTAAAAGCTAGTTTTTTTTTCAAAAATCAATAGGGAATGAATTTTCAAATAGGGAATGAATTTTTTATTAAAAGCTAATTTTTTTTTTCAAAAATCAATAGGGAACGAGTTTTCAAATAGGGAATGAATTTTTTATTAAAAGCTATTTGGACGACTTATTAATATACTCGCGGGCGAAGCTGCGCGGGTCAGCTAGTATATTATAAATTCGAAAGAGTGTCTGTCTGTTTGATACATTTTGATGGTTAAACTGATAAACCGATTTCAATAAAATTTAACGTGGAGATAGTTGAAGGTCCGAGATCAATATTACGATAACTTTTTTTTCAAAATTCATCCCCAAAAAGTATTTTAATAGGGAATGAAAATTTGTATGATAAACTATATGGACGACATATAATCTGTTCGCGGGCGAAGCTGCAATATTATAATATATAATATAATACTATATATGCCAAAGTCTGCGTGTCTGCCCGTCTGTTCGTCTTATCCGCCCTTCTGTCTGTCTGTCTGAATCGATTTTGACGAAATTTGACATGGAGAGAATTGAAAACCCGAAGTCCAATATAAACTTTTTTTTTAAATTAACACCTAAATTAAATGGATACGCTTTTCAAGTTAATTTCTTAGTTTGTCAGTGTAGCATGTATTTACATTATACACAGAAACACAGACTTATCCCACTTACCAACGAAATAAAATTATTTCAAGCGTAATTCTTTAACCTTGCAATCTCATTCCGTGCGATAAAACAGCCCAACATGGTTTATATCTATTTTTCCACAATCTATACAAATAAATAAAATTGGAATGTCTTTATGTTATGCTAATGTTTGTAATATTAAAATGCTAATATTTGTAATATTAAAATAACCGCTATTTACTAAATATATAATGATGTATACACGGTACATATACCAAAATAACATTTTTTACAATTTTTGTCTGTCTGTCTGTCTGTTTATTCCGGCTAATCTCTGGAACGGTTGGACCGATTTGGACAGGGCTTTCACTGGCAGATAGCTGATGTGACAGGGAGTTACTTAGCCTATCTAATTTTTCGCGCGGACTAAGTCGTGGGCTCAGCTAGTTTAATATAACCTTTAAATGTAACTGTAATAAGAGCGTTTGCTCATATGCGTCGACACATTTACTTCCCAATGGCGTATCTATTAGTATTAATGTGGTCTGTGGGCTATAAAAAGACTCTATTAAAATACATATTTATGAAAAATTATATTAATGGAGGAAGCTTTTCGGGTTAAGTAGCAAGTACTCACATATAGCTGAAAGTACTACTTGTCTAGTTTCGATCCTTCCCAATCAGGTTGGATTGGGAAGGATCAAAACTAGACAATCCTTCACCAATTATTTCTCTCTCTCAGTGTTGGTCCCGGGTTCCGTTGAAGAATTTTTTACGACCTGCCTGGCCAACTGCCGTTCTACCAGGCAGGTCGTAAAAGGCGACTGAGTGGCTATGCGTGTCACTATCATCGTGACTACTAGGTGGTAGAATTCAGCATCGGCTCGACCGGGTCTGGTACCACCGCCCTACCTATTCAAAGCGTCAGTGCTGGTGACTGTCGTGTTCCGGCTTGGAGGGTAAGGTAGCCGGTAAACTTATGCATGTGACATTAGACCTCGGCACAAGATAACAACGCACTATTAACATCTTTGGTGTCTACAGGCGATGGTTGACTCCATCAGGAGACCCATCTGCTTGTTTGCTATCTTATGATTTAAAAAAAAAGATTTTTTATTTGTCATTTTCCTACAAGATTATGCAGGTGATATGAGCTAAAGTTAAGGCAAGAATCGTATCCAAAACGGTTCCAGCTCATCACGATTCACTGTTCGATGAATCTTTTCTGGATATTTTCAATTCTATCGACATATATTTTAAGAAATCTAATTAAGACATCAAAAATTTTATATTGTTCCTTTGTAAGAAGTTAACTGGAATATGCATCTCAAATTTGGAATCCGCAACATCATATTATATTTTTCAAATTTGAGATACGTACTTTAGCTGCTTTGGTTACTATTTTGTCGACGTGATTATCAAATAACAATATTTTAAAGAAAAAAGATTACGTATTACACTTGTTTTGGAGAGAGGTTGACCTTATATATTTTTAAGAATACTTTCAATACCTGCCGCCGTGTTGGTCCCGGCCTCCTTTGAAGAATAGGCCAACTGCCGTTCTGCCAGGCAGGTCGTAAAAGGCGACCGATTGGCTATCGAGTCACTAACATCGTGGCTACTAGGTGGTAGAGTTCTGCATTGTCTCTCCCGGGTCTGGTACCACCGTCTTACCTATTCCTGCCGCAATAACGTCAGTGCTTGTCGCTGTCGTGTTCCGGTTTGGAGGGTAAGGTAGCCGGTAAACTTATGCATGTGGCATTAATCCTCGCCACAAGATAGCAACGCGCCATTAACATCTTTGATAGCTGTAGGCAATGGTTGACTTTTTCCATCAGGAGACTCATGTGCTTGTTTGCTATCTTATGATATAAAAAAAACCTGATATTGTTGGCACTTGGTAATATTGGTTTTATTAATTTTAAACAGTTTTTTTTATACTTTATATGTGCCAAACTGTAGGGTAGTTTATTGGCATCTTCTTCTTTTTGGTTTGATGATTACAACAAAAATAATCATAATCATAATCATCATATTTATCATTTCAAATAATACTATGGTAACATAAAATGTCACCCAAAAATATAACATCATAATTCATAACATATGGCGGTCGGCTACGACATCAAATAGCGGTCTCTTTGTAGTCGTAACCACCCGTTATAAACTTGCGGCCGCTAGCTCACCGTGGTGTTTTCAAGTTTAAAATTTACAACAAATTTTAAGGAAATTAAATAATATTAAGTACGAAAATTTTAAATTGATATAAATATATATAATAATACAAATTGATATAAGGTGTATAATCCGATATAGTATAGTAGTATAGTAGTATAGTAGTATAGTAGTATATAGTATATAGTAGTATATAATAGTATAGTAGTATATAGCAGTATATAGTAGTATAGTAGTATAGTAGTATATAGTAGTATAGTAGTATATAGCAGTATATAGTAGTATAGTAGTATATAGTAGTATAGTAGTATAGTAGTATAATATAGTGACGTTCGCAAGCATCAACTGCTCATAATTGATTACAGAAAGAATTGGTAAAGTGCGCACAATGTGGGGTTCCGAAGTTGCCCATCACAATAATGCGGTCTAAAAATAGGCCTTTTATAGTTTCATACTATGAACATTTAAGCTATTCAACGTCAATGACAAATATATATTTGCAGCACAGATTCACCGCCTATAAAAAATGTTCTAAGTACATTTTATAAGTTAATCGACTATTACTCAAAAACTTGTAAAGCTTTCTAAACCATGTTTGACCATTAATAGTGTTTCTTCTAATCAGGAGAGTCTATGCTTGTTTACTTTCTTATGATATAAATATATAACTTTTACATCAAAATATACATGTGATTTAATAAATTTGCAAAAAAAGTAATCAAAGTTTAATATAAATGTCAGGATTATTTATAATATACATACATATGTATATATAATGTATGCTATGTAATTTTTAACCAGCTATTTTTTATTTTTTTAACTATTACTATTTGTCATACTTTTTTAAAATTAAGAATGTACACACACGTTTATTTTGTGTTAATTAAAATGTATACGCACATGTATATATAATGTTTTGCACATCCTGTAAGCTCCTTTGTTGTCATATAAATAGGGGATACTGAAAACCAATGTTGAAATTCACCAAGCCTCAACAAATACTGAGTTATTCCTTTTTAATGGACTCAATTTACAACTCACTATTACTACAACCTTTTGCCTTTTCCTTTAGATATAAGTTAGTTTTATTTAGCATAAGCTTCGATTTGTTTCTTTTTTGTTTTTGTATGGTAAATGACCATAAATAAATAATTTCTTATTCTTATATATTTTTAATATTAACCATATTTCTAACCGTACAGGTGATAGCCCTGTCACGGACGAATTTGTCATTTGGAAAACCGTACTAATCATAAACATTTGGAAAAATCCCGAACACAAGCAAACCCATGTCGCAATCCGTGGCATTGTAATTCGCAATGTAATATGTAATTTCATTCTGGAGATGATTATGCTATGCAAATTTAGCAAGTCTTGAGGGACCATTTCATCTCTGTGTCTCATAAAAGAGCTTGGTATTTCTCTGAGATAAAATTAGACATGATGAAAATGTTAGGCTTCATTACCTAAGTTTATGACTTAAAAAAATAGTACATCCGAATTCGCATCGTTTATATGTGGACATATATCTGGTTTTCTTTTATGTTTTTTTATTATCCATACTTATATTATAAATGGGAAAGTGTGTGTTTGTTTATCCGTCGTTCACAGCAAAATCGAGCAACGAATTGACGTATTTTTTTAAGTATAGATAGTTGAAGGGATGGATAGTGACTTATGCTACTATTTGTCCCTTTTTAACCCCCCCTCCCCCCCACTTCCCTAAAATAAATTTAACGCGAACGAAGCCGCGAGCAAAAGTTAGAAATAATTAAAATATTAAAAAATAAATACCACTGGACAAATTAAAGGAATTGATCTAACCCCAGGGTTAGCAATTTATTTGCTTATAGTATGGGTGTTAGTTAACGATATTAATACATATATAAATATTCAAATAGTTTAATAAGCACCCAAACCCAGAAATACAAACATTTATGCTCATCACATAAATGTTTGCCCCTGTCGGAAATCAAACCTGAGCCCTATTGATGCGTAGTCAGTTTCGCTATCCACTCAACCAACGAGGTAGGTAAGACAGCAAACAATCAAATAGCTGTCCTTATATCTGGTATCACCGCCTTAACTATTCTTGCCGCAATAGCGTCAGTGCTTGACGCTGTCGTGTTCCAGTTTGGAGGGTAAGGTAACCGGTAAGTTTATACATGTGGCATTAGACCTCGCCACAAGATAGCAACGCACAATAAACACCTTTTGTGTCTATAAGCAATTTCCATCAGGAGGCCGATCTGCTTGTTTGCTATCTTATGACATAAAAAAAACTGAAATAAGTTATTTGAGAGCGAATCAATATTTTTGCATTCTATGCGGACTGGGAAGCGTGACGCTTCTGACTAGGATGGGCGATACGAGTGTGGATTTTGATATTTTTTATCATTAAAATAAATAAATAAATAATAAATAAATATTCAAGGGACAAATTACACTAACTGATCTAACCCCAAAGTAAGCAAATTATTTGCTTGTGTTATGGGTGTTAGTCAACGATACTAATACATAGAAATACATATATAAATACAAGAATATATTTAATATACATACACCCAAACCCGGAAATACAAACATTTATGTTCATCACACAAATGCTTGTCCCCGTCGGGGATCGAACCCGAGCCCCGTCGATCGCGTAGTCAGGATCGCTAACCACTCGACCAACGGGGCGGTCAAAAATGGTTCACATTTTTAAATATAAAATATATAAGTTATAGAAAACATGTTGCTTTGCTTTTATTTAAAAACTGATGATCTTTTATTAAATATTTACCTACGTCATCTAAGTATTTTACTTTTTGTTCAGAGGTAACTTTGAATATTTTTTTCTATCAAGGAAAATGCATTTTTTTTTCTAAGTTGTATAATTTAAGGCGTGAATTCTTTAGAACCCTACTAATGAATTGCATAGTTTCTTCCACCGGATCTTCTCAGCGTGTGGCCGCGTTCCGATCCGGTAAAAATCAATCCCTATTTTCCTTGGTCACGACATCACGCCTGAATGACTGGACCTATTTCGGTAATTTTTTTTATTGTGTTTGTAATTGTAAGGAGAAGGTTCTAATAAAAGAAAATATTAAAAAAATTGCGCGGAAAATTAGAAAATTTAAGAATACTTAATCATCATGTAAAGTTTAATGCCATTTTGGCTCCGTGGAAGGACAATACCGTAGGGCGTAGACTTATATAAATTACGTGTCACGTTGTTTGTCCGCTATGAATTCCTAATATGAATGGCAAAACAACGTTTGCCGGGTCAGCTAGTAATATATAATAATTTTTAAATATTTGTACACAATATAATGGTAGAATATGATGGTAAATTAATTAATTTTTAAAAACTTGTAACACCCATATTCTTGCAAATAAATATTTTCTTTCTTTCTTTCTAAATCTTTAATGATAACGATATATAACTAAATGTGATCTACCGAACACATTTATTTAGAAACTAGCCGTTGCCCGCGACTTCGTCCGCACGGACTACGTTTACTCTGCACAGCTCATCCCCGTAGGTGATAGCGTGATAATATGTAGCCTATATGTTGACCCGACCTGTTAGTAATATTCATGCAAAATTTGAAGTAAATCCATGCAGTACTTTTTAAGTTTACCCCGGACATACATACAGACAAACAGACAAAAATTCTAAAAACTATATTTTTGGCTTCTATATCGATTGTAGATCACGCCCCAAGTATTCTTTTAAAAAAATATTCAATGTACAGTTTTGACTTTCCTACGATTTTATTCTACGTAAATAGATAAACTCGGCGCGGGCTTAAAACAACACTATTTTTATTTTTTGAAAAGTTTAGACTTTTGAAAATTTTTTTTGATTATCATCTTTCAACCTGCATTTGATGCGGTTTTTTGAATATTAATATATTGAAAAAAGATGAAAATTGCTTTGACGTAATTATTAATGGGAAAGAGTCTATTAGATTTTAATAAATACAAACTGAGCAGAATTTCGTGTTTACATCATTACTTCAGATCATGAAGCTGTATTATATCTGGAGGCAGCACTTCTAATACCTACTTGAAATACGACTTTAAATACTGCTGTCATCTTCTGAGGTCCTACCCTCTCTTTCTAACACAGCTGTATAAAAAGAGATAGGGAGACCTCAGAGACAGATGTATAAGTTTTTTTTTTTAATATCTTTCTATATATATATATATAGATATATATATATATATATATATATATATATATATATATATATATATATATATATATATATATATATATATATATATATATATATATATATATTATAAGATATTTAAAATGAGTGATCTAGTGGTGAACTGCCTGCTTTATGCAGATGACGCTGTACTTCTAGGCTCAACTCCATCTTAGCTGCAAACACTGGTCACAGTTATGAATGAGGATTGTAAGAGTATGGGCTTACATTTGAATGCGATGAATTACATTTGAATGTGTATGAAGAGAGTGATGAATGTGGAGAAAGCGAGACAAGCCTGCAAGGATCGTGATGTATAGCACTCGGTTCTCTCTGCCTACCCCGTAAGGGATTTGGCGTGAAGATATGTGTGTATAAATCATGTTCGTTAGTCTCGCTAAAACTCGAGAACGGCTGAACCGATTTGGCTAATTTTGGTTTTGAATTAATTATTGAAGTCCAGGGAAGGTCTAAAGTGTAAAAAAATATAGAAAAAAATATGAGTAGTTAAAAAGGCAGAACAACGTTTGCCGGGTCAGCTAGTCTAACATAAACATTAAATATCTAGATGTTAAATCAGTATCCCGAGTTGTACTCCTCAATTATAAAGCAACAAGCCATGTTATATGGAAGCCGGAACCGGCCTTAAGAAATCCTCAATTACATGAGATAAGGTTGGCTAAATTGAAGATTAAGGTATGCGAGCAATTAAATTCAGGGATCACATGACGTTGATTAGGGAAATTCTACCTTTATTGAAGCTGTTATATTATAAAGGGATTTTCTCTATTTTCTGTTAACTGCCAAAAAAGGAGGAGGTATTTTTTTGATAGCAAATAAGCACAGACTCTACTGATGGAAAGAAAATCTTTCGCTTATAGACAAAGACATTAATAGTGCGTTGCTATTCGTATGGTGAGTGCATGCACTTATAATAATAATGATAATAATAATTCTTTATTTGCATGAAATAGGGGTTACAAAAGATCTTAATTAGTTAAAAAAAATACATTCCTTCCTACTTCACCAATTAATTGACATGCAAATTTTCGTTTCTTTGTTATTTTATGTGTACTTATATTAAAACTATATTAACAAAAACATGCAAGTCTTTATAAAATACTATTTAACAGTAGGCAATAAAAAGCAACTTCAAGAACTTGTACATTTTTAATTTTACATCCCCAATATATAAAATTAATTAAATGAATTCGTATCGAATAAAAATAAACATATTTAACTTCATTGTGATTTTATTATTAGGTAGGTACTCCTTTCAATTACTCGTATAATAATTATTAATTCAGGAATCTTAGTTTTCATTAATGAAAATTTATTACTACTAGTAATGATTTAAGCTAAAAATGTGTTCACGTCACATTTTGTTACTGAAAAGCTCGTTCACATCGTAGAAACACTTATCTAACAGCCATGTCGTTATTTCTTTCTTAAATTTCTTAATTGTTAGATCCTTAACATTATTTGGTATAGCATTATATATTTTAATGGCCATAAAATAAACATTTTTCTGAAACAGTCTAATATTACATTTTGGAATTAGCAATTTATTGGCATGTCTATGCATGCGGAGTAGTTAAAAAGGCAGAACAATGTTTGACGGGTCAGCTAATAATACAATATTTTTGATACGATATTTAAAGGCATACGATATATATCGTGTATCAATACAATTAGTTTGCTACGATAAGTCGATACAAAGGGACATATCGGACAGTGATTCTTTTACCTGTATCGCTGGATCCCTGAATCAGATCTTTTTAAATATATATGGGACGAAACGAAACGCATACTGTTTCAAACAAAGAATTTTCCAAATCGGTAAATGATAGGTACAAGGCATCGGCATATGGTGGACGTTCCACGTACCCGAACAAAGCGGTTTATTTTTTTATTTTATTTATTTATTTATTTCAATACAATTTAATACATTATCAATAATATTAAAGATAACACAGAAACTCTTGCGAGTTTTCCCCGGGCATCAGAGTCGTCGACACAATAAGTGTAAGGTTCGACTCGACATTCTTGATCCGAACCGCAAGGGACTGGAATATGCTTCCTGAGTCTGTGTTCTCCGACGAGTACAATCTGAGGACCTTCAAGAGAAGAGTGAACAGGTACCTTCTAGGGAAGCGCGTTCCATCTTAGGCCGCATCTTAGCTTACCATCTGGCGAGATCGTGGTCAAGCGCTTCCCTATAGACAGTAAAAAACATAATAATAAATGACCGAGTTATTTTATATCATTATATACCAAACAAGCAGATGGCTCTTCTGATGAAAAGAGAAACTATTGCCTACAGACATCAAAGATATGAATGGTGCGTTGCTATCCGTGTGGCGGGATGGCAATGCTGCAAGCATAAGGCTACCAGCTACCTTACTCTCCAAACCGAAACATGAGAGTGACAGGCAATGACGCTATTGCAACAGGACAGGTAAGCCCGTAGGTAAGCCCGTCTCGCCCGAGCATATACCCAATATGCTCGGGCGAGAGGTTGCGGGACTCTATCACCTAGTAGTTATTAAGAAGTGACACGTTTATCCATTAGGTTGCGTTTTACAATTTGCCTGGCAGAACTGCAGGTAATCTATTCTTCAAAGGAGCCCGGACCAACACGGTGAAATAATAGTTCTAAGATAACAAACATAAAATAACGGAATTAAAAATCTTATTCATTTATTTATTTATTTAATACTTTATTGTACAAAACAGAACAACAAAAACAATTACAGCAAACAGTATTTTTATAATGGTACAAAAGGCGAGGTTATCTCTAAAAAAAGATTTCTTACAGCCAACCCGGTAAAGTGAAATACTTGACCATAAATGTAAGTCGAAGTGTACAATATACTAAAAATATTTAAACACATGTATTTTATATCTTCACGCCAGATCCCTTACGGGGTAGGCAGAGATAACCGAGTGCCATACATCACGATCCTTGCAGGCTTGTCTCGCTTCATCCACATTCATCACTCTCTTCATACACACACGCCGGTTGTGAAGACTCTTGACTCAACCTTCGGAAAGTACTCATCTATTAATGAAACCTAAAGTACTTCAGCAATATGTATAAAGACAGGTATCATTAAATTATTTACAGCGTTAGGTATCTGCTAGAGATAAAAACAAAAAATATATATATTACTACTGTGAAACATTTATGATGTTAACTTCTCGAGATGAGTACGTGTTGCTTAAAAAAATAGGAACTCATAAGATCCAGAAGATCCATTAAGAAATAAAACAAATTACAAATTATATTAATGTGAAATAGACAATAATTGCTTAGATTGCATTTAAAAGAATTTATAGATTGACTCAAGCGAACTTGAAGAACTTGAATCTTGTAAAGTTTAAGTCAGTTGAAAATTTAATCACATTTTATGTATCCGAGGAATCAAATTTTGGTCTAATCCTAATAATTTAACCTTAAGCGCCTCCAGAACCTTTGGAAGACCACATTTGGTTTACGCAAATGGGTATTTGTGAAATTTCAAACAGGTAAATAGAGCAAGACTTGTTTTTAGTGTAAAATATATGCGTCCTAAATAACAAACAATGAACTTAAATCTTAGCAGTTATATTTTGGAACAAATAGTGTAATTTTGTGCACTATTGTGTTTTATATTGTTTTTAATATATTCTATAACAAAAAGCAATGTTTATTAAATTCTATAATATATAACATTATAATCGCCTCTGTGGTCTAGTGGGTATCGGTATTGAACACATGAGGTTTGATTCCCGAGTCGTGCAAATGAATATATTTTTTCAGTTTTCTGATAAAAACAACGTTGCTTGAGATTGGATAACTTCCCGTTTGGGGATAGGCATGCCATCTACAACTACTACGTGAAACTATCTTTGGCTAATCGTGCGTGCACTTATTGTAGCTCTGCCTACTCATAGATACGGACGTGAATATATTGTTTATCTATACATATACCAAAATCATAGGAAAGTCAAAACTGTACATTGAATATTTTTTTTAAAGAATACTTGGGGCGTGATCCACAATCGATATCGAAGCCAAAAATATAGTTTTTAGAATTTTTGTCTATTTGTCTGTTTATCTGTATGTATGTCCGGGGTAAACTCAAAAAGTACTGCAAGGATTTACTTCAAATTTTGCATGAATATTACTAACAGGTCGGGTCAACATATAGGCTACATATTATCACGCTATCACCTACAGGGGAGGAGCAGTGCGGAGTAAACGAAGTCCGCGTGGACGAAGTCGCAGGCAACAGCTAGTTTATGAAATAAAATAACTTTCTTACTAAATTCATATGTATTTTTTTAAAATGATGACAATTATTAAAAAAAAAACTATTCTTGGTCGTATTTCTGCACAATATTCCAACAACTTTTGATATGATAGAAAGATATTTTTATTTCTCTATTTCTATTATATATATATATATATATATATATATATATATATATATATATATATATAAATATAATGTATATATATATATATATATATATATATAAATATAATGTATATATATATATATATATATATATATATATATATATATATATATATATAAATATAATGTATATATATATATATATATATATATATATAAATATAATGTATATATATATATATATATATATATATATATATATATATATATATATATTATATTTATTTATATAATATATATATTATTATATTTCTTTATCTGAAATAATATAAATGGGACAAAACCAGCGCAAAGTTTTGACATTCAACGAAATGTGATCAGGGTTCCGAATATAGAATAAGACTCGAGTGGCTACCCATCCTTCTTCGCCCACAATATTGACGTCCTTTTTCTTCTATATTGTATAATGTAGGATACACTACATATTTGACTCATATACACAAACATATTTAAAGAAAAGATTTGAATTTCACCAAACTCATTACAAAAATTTAAGTTAATAATCTTTTCATTCGCATACCACGACCAAACATGCAAATTAATGTCATTGTTCTTTTGCAGGTCTAGCTGTAAGGCTCTGGAATTCGTTGCCTTACATATTAAAAAAATTGAAAAGACTGTATTAGCTTATTTTTACTTATTTATTTATGTAATATTTTATTGTTCATAACAGTTAAATATATAACAATTAGCTGACTCGGCAAACGTTGTTTTGCTATACAAATTGAATATTTTGGTGGGGTATGTGAGAGGGTATTTAATTAAAATATAATGAGATAAAAAGTATCTTGTCTCGTAAGTTGTACCAAACTGTAGATATCTACGAAATTAATGGTATTAAATCTGTTCATATAAAAGTTAATCCCGAATACGAATCTCATAACTGCAACATAATGAAACCTCGACTTTCAATACTTCCATAAAAGTTTAATTCGAAACGAAATTCACACATATGATTTGATTGAAATTGATTGTCATGCTATGATATTATAATTGTACATTTTGTATCAATTAAAGTCCAATTTGATTGCACTTTGCTCATCAATTATTAATCAGATGCGATTTTTTCACTGTTTATGTGCAATAGGCTCATCAAAACTCATACTACAAAAAGGAAACATTTGATCTTTTGTTTATTTGTTTGTTACAGTTTAACTCAAAAAGTACTCGATCAATCTAAAAAATTTTATTACCTTTAGAAAGCTACATTATCCAAAAGCGACACTGACTACTTTTTTCACGACCGAGCAAAGAAAAGTACCTAACATTTTTTGATCACGCGAACAAAATCGCGAGTATTTTTATATCATATGATAGCAAACAAGCAGATGGGTTTCTTGATGCAAAGAGTCAACCATCGCCTATAGACACCAAAGATGTTAATGGTGCGTTGTTATCTTGTGGTAAGGTCAATTTCCACATACATAAGTTTACTGGCTACTTTACTCTTCAAACCGGAACACAACAGTGACAATCACTGACGCTACTACGGCAGGTACTCGGGGAGACAATGCAGAACTCTACCACCTAGTAACCAGGATGTTATTGACTCGCATAGATAAGCGGTCGCCTCTTACCTACAACCTGCCTTGCAGAAAGGCAGTTCGCCTATTCTTCAAAGGAACCCGTTAAAACACACTGTTAAAACACATAGTATATTCATCAAAAGAAATTATATTTCAGTCATATCATAACGGTATTTCTTGAATTCTCTTTTTATTAAATGAAGCGATAAGGGGGTACTAATTGAATACTGCTCATCGACATGGCTATATTGTAAATGCAATTTTCAATTTCTTTATTCCTTCATGTCGAACTAAACAAACTTAACAATATTTTTTTGAAAAGACGAATCTATATTAATATTAATTGACCCGACAAACGTTGTTTTGCAATATAAATTATTCAATTTAAAAATAGGGGTTGATTGTAGAAGGGCAAAAATGTAGGATTATATATATTTTTCAATGCTGGTAGCTTCTATCTTATCCTACTAATATTATAAATGCGGAAGTATGTTTGGATGGATGAATGTTTGTTGCTCTTTTACGCAAAAATAGTCAAATAGATTTGAATGAAACTTAGCACACATATAGATGATGATTTAGAATAGCACATAGGGTACTTTTTATCCCGGAAAAATAGGTTGATCACGCGGGATTTACGAAAAACTGTTGTATTGCAGTGGGCTGCAGATCGCAGCTAGTCTTTTACAAAATGTTTCATCATGCCGGCTCCGTTGCTACCGTTTTGAAAAAAAATAGTTTATTTATTTATTTTGTTAAACTTTTTTGTACACCAAAAATATACGTTTTCGTATAAAAGGCGAACTTAATGCCTGTAAGCATTATCCACTAGTCAACCTTTGGGCCAACAAAATTTAGCTGTGAAGGTGCCACTGAGCAATTTAGATTACATGAAATTAATATATATTATAATACATATTACAATATTTATATATATACATAAATAAATACCTAAATATACATACATATACTATATGTATATATAACAGTTACAAAATATTTTTCTGTTTTAAAGGGTACACTTCTCAAATTCCATTTTATTTTGGTGAAGATCTAATGCAAGTTTCCGATATTCAAGAAATGGGAGTCAGTTGTTTACAACTTTCCTGTGTTTAAATAACACCCGTTTCATTTAATGGGCTGATTAGTGATTAGTAGACCTGATGATACGTTAAAATGCGAAACCGGTTGGTGGTACTCAATGAAATAGTAAAAATGCCTTTAAAATATATATAAATATTCATTATGATGGAGTTTTGCTAAGTGCCAACGATATTCAGTGTCAATAGCAATAGCATACGTTTTTTTAGCACATTTCACTTTTTGTCTGCCCAGATCTGATACCACTGCCTTACATATTGCTGCCGCAATAGCGTTAGTTTTTGTCACTATCATATTCCGGTTTGGAGGATAAGATAGTCGGTAAACTTATGCATATGGCATTTTTTTCAACAAGATAGTAACGCAGAATTAACATATTTGGTGTTTATAGGCGATGGTTTATGATGGATGGTTCTTTCCATCAGGAGACCCATCTGCTTGTTAGCTATTTTATGATATTAAAAAACCTTCAGGAGAAACAATCACTTCAATCAAGTGTAGTTTGCTCACTTTACTTGAGCATTTACTTTTATGAATTTACAAAATTAAAAAAAAAAAACTAGTCAATACTATCACATTTATTTATAAATTTAATCACCAATGCTCATCTTCTTCTATACAACCTCATCCACTCTTTTCCAATCTAATAATAGATTTTTCACCAGACAAAATAAAATTATTACTGCTATCAAAATCAAGCCCGTATATATTTCTTATATCCAAAATTTTTTGAAATCCTCCATTCTTTACGTTCATATAAATTCCTAAATTTGTACAAACATACATTACCCCATTATTATCTTCAGTTATTTGTCTAACAGATATAAGTTCGTTTATAACCTCAATAATATCTACTTTATTTTCATATTTATACATTCCTGTTCTATTTGCAAAATATAGAACATTGTTATTTGTAATATAAAAGAAATCAATTTCAATATTTGCAAATTCTTTAACAATAACAAACTTACCATCTACTAATATGTGTAATTTTTGATCTGGATACCGAATGTAAAAGAGATTTCTTCTGTAAAATAGTCCCCAAATATCAACTCCTTTTTCCTTATAAAAATCAGCTAATCTTGTCATTACGTTGTATTTGTATATGCCTTCACTACCACCTAAATATATTTCATCATTGGCCTGATCTATTGCCACTGTAAAACCTCCTCTTAAACCAACAATTGTATTACATTCCCTAGAATCCATATTATAAGCAGCTAATTGAAAATCCACATCTGAATAGGTTTCTGGTGTAGTGTAACTAAAAAATAAAGTATTTGTAGATTTGTGGATGTTTAAATTGTATGGTCTTCCTATGTTAGTCAATACAGTCTTTTTTTCATACCAATTCTGTCCAATTTTCAGCCGATTACATGGTCTGTCTGGTAATGAATCGATTATTTTGAAAATCAGCATTAGATATATTTTCATTATTATATCTGAAAAAAAAACAAGGTTTTATTGCAATGGTTTATTTTATTTCTTTTCATATGAATTAACATATATTCAACTTAAATTATTGTGTAATTAAAAAAGCCTAAACACGGATGGTCCCGTTTTTAGGAACCCTAAAAACCTTTTCCAACTATTTTCACGATAATATCAGTATGTCTATATGTAAATGTGTGTGTGTAAACATCTCATAACTGTTAAATGGTTTGACCGGTCGAAACTTAAACTTTAAACTGCCAAACTTTAATTTTCTGAAAATCTCAAACGATTTTGCCCAGAATATTTTGAAAATTTTTGAAAAATCTTGAAAAAATCGGTGAAACAATGGTTCTTTATAACACTTTCCAGGTACCAGTTGATTACAAAATCTAATCAGCTCTTTTCCTTAAACCGTCCACAATATTTAAAAATAACACCGATTGATTACGAAATCTAGTCATTTTTTTTCTAAAAGAATTGTGTTCAATTCCGTAAATTAATTGCATCAAAATGAATTTATTCAACGTCGATTACAGGATTAAAGAAACGACGTATTTTTGTTTGAGCTTGTGGGTTCATAAATTCTGGGTTGGTAAAATTCCTAGAATTGTAGTACATTGAAGCCCGATGCTGAATTTTTAAATCTGATGGTAAGACACCTGATAAAACGGGCAAAGCTTCAGAGCTTACAGTGCGATATGCTTTGCATAGAAATATTAATGTTAGACGCTATCCATGTTAAAAATTTTAGAAAAACATATTTTTTTTAATTACTTCGAAATTTTTTGACTTTCAACAATATTGTAGTAGTAAAAAACTGCATCAAATGCCGTTTCAAAAATCACAATCGAATCAAATTTTCAAAAGTTACAGCTTTTCTGATATTAAAACTATATTATTTACAACAAACTTGCTCCATAGTTGTAAAATAACTATCAAACTAATATACATATTGATTCAAAAATATCAGCTGGCCTGCTTAAAAAATACCGCAAATAGTATCAAATCAATACCGCAAATCGTTTTTTTTAAAGGGGGTTTTTTACATTTTTGACATTTTGCTCTCTCTCACCGAAGTTTGATTTCCTTGCCTATTTCTGCTGAGATAACATAAGCGCTTGTCATTGTTGTGTTTTAGTTTAGGAAAAAAATTTGCCGTTACTTTTTACGTATGCATGTAGCATTTCAACCCAACACAGATGACAGCGATACATTAAATGTCTATAAACGGTGGTTATGTTTTCCTATAAAAAATATATTTTTAACAAAAATATAACCTACGAAAAGTTGTGCGTCGTCATATATTAAAATCTGTGAGTGTACAATCAATCATCTTTTATTTTCGTACCATTTTAGGTGATTTTTTTTTTCAAAAATTATGTGTGACACTTCTCGGGGTACATTCTTTCCATTAAAAGAATAATTATCAAAATCTGAGAATTCAAAAAAGTTATGCGTCGTAATATATTAAAATCTGTGAGTGTACAATCAATCATCTTTTATTTTCGTACCACTTTAGGGCGATTTTTTTTTTTCAAAAATTACGTGTGATATTTCTCGGGGTACATTCTTTCCATTAAAAGAATGATTATCAAAATCTGAATATTCTAAAAAGTTATGCGTCGTCATACATATATTAAAATCTGCGAGTGTACAATCAATCATCTTTTATTTTTGTACCACTTTAGGTGATTTTTTTTTTCAAAAATTATGTGTGATATTTCTTGGGGTACATTCTTTCCATTAAAAAAATGATTATCAAAATCTGGGTATTCTAAAAAGTTATGCGTCGTCATATATTAAAATCTGTGAGTGAACAATCAATCGCCTTTAGTTTACGGATCCTTATGGTAGTAATTTAAAAAATGAAACCACCCTCAAGGTGTACCCATTCCTATAAAACAAGAATTATCAAAAATTGGACTACTTTGTAAGAAATGATGCGTGGTCTAGCATAAAAAAAATATACATGTCGAATTGAGAACCTTCTCCGTTTTTTCGTCGATTGAAAAGAGTTTTTTTTATAAACCATAAGATAGTAAACAAGCAGATGTCAGACAAACAAAGAGTCAACCATCGCCAGACATTGAAAATGTTAATGGTGCATTACTATCTTATGGCAAGGTCTAATGCCACATTCCGAAGTTTGTCGGCTACCTTACCCTCCAAACCAGAACACGACAGTTTGTCACTTTCGTGTTCCGGTTGCAGCAATGCAGGACTCTACCACCTAGTAGTCTCGATTGCAGTGTTTCGGATTGCTCATCGTTTGCCTTTTGGCTAAAGCGAACGGCCTGGCAGAATGGCAAATGGTATGGACCATTTCACATTTTTTATATCATAAGATAGCAAACAAACAGATTGGTCTCCTGATGGAAAGAGTCAACCATCGCTTGTAGACATCAAAGATGGTAATGGTGCGTTACTATCTTGTAGCGAGGTCTTATGCCACATGCATAAGTTTATCGGCTACCTTACTCTTCAAACCGGAACACGACAGTGACAAGCACTGACGCTATTGCGGCAGTAATAATTAAGGCGGTGGTGCCAGACCCGGGCGAGAGAGAAATCTACCACCTAGTAACAACAGATTATACAATGTATTGAAATAAACATACCTGACATTGTCCACTTAAAAATAAATCACGAAGTGTAACGCCATTGAACAGTTATTTCATACTGACACTGCACAATGGACTTTGTTTAGGTATTGTCAAGTAAATTATATCATTCTTATGCGCTGATGATATTGTTTGATGACAATTTTATATTCAAAACATTTTAATGTCACTGTTTAGTCCAAGAGAAAAAACAGTCATAATTAGTGATCTAAGTAGTTTGCTACGCATGCAGTAATTCTGATGGTACAAAAAGTGTTATCACAGCAGTTTCCTTACGGGGAAGGTAGAGTGAATCAAACGTCTCAAACGTCAAACGTCAAAATTTCGGTTTACCATAATTCGGCCGGTTGCTTAGCGAGATGGGAATCTCATCACTGTATTTTACAGATCTAATTACAGATATTTCTTTCTATAACCGGAACCGACAGTTTGACATACTTATCCAAGGCGTTGGTACCACACCACCACCAGACTCCTAGCCACTAGTAGTCAAAAGTTGACTTTTTTTATTTCATTGAATTTGCAATCCGATGGTTCTCCTGATGGAAAGATATAAACAATTGTTTAAAGTCCAAGGAAATTAAGGGTGCGTCGCTATCCAAAAGACGGGGTTGGAATGCCACATGCATAAGTTTACCGTCACCTTAACGGTCCTATCTCACCGGGACGCTATAGCGGCGTATCCACGGCTGGCCACGTATCCATATATATAGTATTGATGCTATTGCGGTATAACCCGACTTATTGACCCAGTTATAATACTGGTTTTGTCCATCTTAATATCCTAATTTACCAAAATTAAATTTTTATTGCGCACAATTAATTTCAAAAAGTAAACATAATAACAAAATTATAAAAGGCAAGCTTATCTCTAAATAAACTTTTTTTAAAAGGTCCAAAACAAAAGTAAACATTAGAAAACAATTATAAAAAAAATTAGATATTTGAATTAACGTAAAAGAATTATAATGTTCAGTAATATTCTTATTAAATTTTCAAATTTTCGCACTAAAATTAATCAAATTATAAGCTATGCATATAAAATTACTTTTATATAAATTCTGACATTAAATGGCCACAAATGTTGCATCTGTAACTTCTACCCTAGATAAATCCATATATTAACATTAGCTTTCTTCGTTTCTACATTTATTGTATTATATACAAGTACATTACAATATACTCATATTTGCAAAGCTCAAAGATACCTCTGTGTATTCAATTTTCTTAAAACTGAATGTAACGTTTTTGTTTCATGTATTGTATAGATAAAAATAAAACAAAAGGAATACATAATATATTACTTACTTAATCAAAAGGAAAGTTTCTGTTGCTTTTCGTGATTGCATTGTTATCTAATTGACGAAAAGCATTATAACATATTTGGCTGTTCTCACTAGGGTTCAATCTATAAATTGTCTTTCTATCTGAGTATATAACATTTTCTTGATCATCGAAAGTCATACCAAATGCATCTTCAATCTTAGCAATTTTTTTAATTCTGTGATACGGTCTTTCTTCAATATAAATTCCATCACTGGCACAAAAATATATATCTCCATAACTATCATCAATTATCTGCCGTACTGTTATTTCATCACTTAGTACAATTGTGCTTCTACTTAATCGATCTACTTTGTATACAGCTGTTTTATTTGAAAAATATATATTACCATGTTTAGATACATAGAAATTATCAATTTCAATTTTGACAGCTTCAGCGACTTGGACGTATCCATCATCACGATAAACATATAACTTTTGTGATGGATATTCAATATAATAAAAATTTTTCCTTACAAATAAACCCCAAATAGATTTACCGTCTTCAGAAAAGAAATCCGCTTCTTTTGTCAAGAAATTGTATTTATATATGCCATCATGTCCACCAAAATATACATCATCATTTCCAGAATCATATGCAATTGCGTACCCTCCTGGTATTCCAGGAACTTTTACGCATTTACGTTTAATAATATGACAAGTCATTATTTCAAAATCAACCTCAGTCCCATTTTCGACCGTGTGACTGAAGAAAAGTGTCCCAGAATACTTATGCATGAACAAATTCGTGGGTCTTCCGAATTCTTTTACCAATACTTCCTTATCATAATAAACACTTTGAAACAAAAGGCCGTCACAAGTAATTTTGTCGCTTTTGACACAGAATTTAGCTTCAGAACTGAGCAAAGCGAGCAATACGAATAATAACATTTTATTGAGTTTAATTTTCTTTAGTACCCATTACGTAAGGCTATAAAGACAGTGTTACGTTGAAATTTGTTTTTATTTCGTGTTGTAGAATTATAAAATGAGATTTGTTATCGTCGTTCCTGCTTTTATGTTTCTCGCTCTTATCTTGGCGAATACACCTTAAACCACACAACTAATGTTACATGCTCGCATTACTTGGTTTTAACAGTCTTTGTTTAAGTGAGATTTTTTTTAAATAAAGAGATATTTTAAGCCACGAAACAAAAAAGGATTGTTATAAGTTTGACCACTATGTGTGTGTCTGTCTGTGGTACCGTAGCTCTCAAACGCGTAAACCGTTTTGGATGCGACTTTTTATTTGAAATCTGATTTTCTAGCGGTAGTTCTTAGTCATGTTTTATCAAAATCAGTTCACCCGTTTCAAGGTATTTTTTCTACTCGATGAAAAGTATTAAATAGCTATTAAAGGCTTGATCGATACGAAATTTGGTATTCTGTTACTTTAATAATATTGCTACGACATTGTAACTTTGTTCTGAGTCTTTTTTATATTATTAGATAGCAAGCAATATATACTTCTCCGTTCGTATAATTTTTGTTAAAAGTGGTACAAAGTTTTCGTTTCATTCATTAATATAGTATTTAAATTATTTTTTACACTTACTTTTTATGAGTCAATATTTATACTTACAGTAGAACTAGGAACGGCTCACACTAAGAAGATTTGATGAAAAAAGTTCAATGAGCTGTTAAGTTTTTTTTTAGTGAAATATTACACAAACTTCTACAACAAGTTCTCTAAAGTCTTAACATAGACCGTGATCCCAGGAACAAACCTTTTTTTATTAATAACAAGCTGATTTTTTGTGAACAGCTTCATTTAGACGAGACGCAATTCTTTTCTGCCTTCAAAAAATCTTGATTCGGTTAACTAATAAAGATAGAAAACTAGAATGTTGGACTAAGAAAAGTTTCCACTTTACGTTTAGAACAAAATAACTCTTGAATTATTGTAATAATTAACTAGCTATTGTGAGAAAATTGGGTTATTTTTAAATTGATTAATATCAATTTAAAATTCTCATAATTCCGAATCATTAGAAAGGAGGACTCGTAAGAAAAACCATCAAATGTGTAGAACAAATATTTTTTCATGTTTTTCAAAAAATAATCAAGCGATTGAAGTAAAAAATATTGTTATTGATCAATATTTTTCCTTTATCAAATTAAAATGTTCAAAGCCCCTCCCCCTAACTTAATTAGTTACCCAATTCGAGATTTTCGAAGATAGAAAGGATTGTCTCGTAAAAAAGAAGCTGTTCACAAAAATTCAGCTTGTTATTAATAAAAAAAATGTTCCTAAAACCACAGACTATAATTATGTGTTGTTCTATATACGTGTGCATTTTATATCACAATTTTGATTAAAATGATTAAAAATTATAAAATAAATACACTAGTTTCTACATCAACTGAGCTCCTTAAAATATAATTAAAATAACTCTCTAGAAAATGTTTACAAACTACTACAACGAATGGTTTATTTGTATTTGTAGAAGATGAAATGTTTTATTTAAACAAACAGTTTAAATAAAACATTTCATCTTCTGGCATGATTTCAAGCTAGCGATTTGCCGTAATTATACCTGTAATATAACATTTTCTTGTTTTGATATAATTTTCAGCTAGCGATTTTTGCTTTTTTTATCATAAGATAGCAAACAAGCAGACGGCTCTCCTCTCTCTCCCTCAGATGGTGGAAAGAGACAACCATCGCCTATAAACACTAAAGATGTTAACGGTGCGTTGCAATTCTTGCAGCGGGGTCCTAATGTAACATGCATAATTTACCGGCTGCCTTACATAGCAAACCGGAACACGACATTGACCAGCACTGACTACATTGCGACAAGAATACGTAAGGCGGTGGTTCCAGACCCGGACGAGACAATGCAGAACTCTACCATGTAGTAGCCAGGATGATAGTGTCTCCATGATGCTACCGGCAAGAAAGACAGCGGTTGAATAAGGAGATAAAACTCATCGATGGTCGAAATAAAAAGATCCCTGTGGTACAGTTATCCACCCACATCGACTACACTTTCACCCAGGAAGCAGCAAACATAAAAGTACATAATTTATGCACATAACGCACGTTTCACTTCGAAATCGAAGCATCTTCAGCAGAAACGAAAACTATATCAAACACTAAAGTATATCACTTTAAAAGTTCATATGATTTTCAACGGGCAAGGAGGTTTTCAATTCAAAGCGTACCTATTACATTTTTTATGTTTGAATGGTTTTTACTTTTTTTTGTTTAATATTTTTGGAACGAAATTCCTTGTGGGGCATTGCAGAGGATGTACACTAGCCGGTAAAAATCGTCCGTAACGTTAAAAAAGCATAAGATTTTTTATTTTAAGAAAATTCGTACCTACCTATTGTTCCACGACACCGCACGGTTTTTTTATTAGATAGGGTTTAACATGATGGTGGTCCCATTTAATTATTTACCGACCGAATATTCTCTCTGGAATTTCGAAAGATTCGGTCAAGGGCCTGGTCGAATATTAAGTATTGGACAAAATCACTATTCGTGACATCTCTAATCCTTAAGGTGCGTCCACATTTGTAACATGACAACAGACCGGACAACGTGGCATCGCTACAGGACATGTTACGCTAAATGTAGACGATATAGGTTATACTGACACGGTTACAAGCTATGTACGATGAAATGTTACAAATGTAGACGCATGGTATGGAACTAGATCGCGTGGCATCGCATCGCTACATAGCATACACTCCATGCCTAAATAATCAATCGTCGCAATACAAAACTAAACAACGTTGTTTATAGCGTGCGCTGTGTGAATGAGCAGCGGCAAGGAACAGGCGGGAGACATACTGACCGGGACACGTCACGACTTCATCCACTCCTACCCTGTGTCTGTATCCGTATCATCGAACATACTTCAACGCGTGTCATAAATGCAAGTGTGGACGTTTCGTGGTCCGCGGACAATAGCGAAAATACTTTGAAAAAAAAAACGAGTTTCGATGGATCGGCTCGTAATACGTGTCTTAGATGCGAACCAGTACACAGACCAGCGTCCATACTGGGCCCTGCTAGTAGATCGTAACTCCGTACATTATCCTGCCGTTTATTCTGTGTTCGGTAGTTTCTTTCAGTGTTGGTTTCAATGGATTGAACCGCACTGCAGCTCGTGGTAATTGTTCGCGTAACAAAATACGTCTACATTAATCGGTACTGACACATGTGTCTGACACGGTCACGGGATAATGTTCGGTAAATTGTCACAAGTATGGACGCACCTTTATTGCTTATAGACGGTGAGAATTTCTTTTCACCAGGAGAACTATTTCCTTATTTGCTATATTTTAACATAAAAAAAGTACTTAAAATAGTGGTTACACTGCCATTCTGCTAGGCAGTTCGTAAAAGGTGAGTGATTGGCTATACGAATAACTAACATCGAGATTAATATTAGGTAAAGTTGGTCGCCCGGGTCTGGTATCACCGCGTTACTTATTTCTGCTGCAATAGCGTCAATGCTTGTCTCTGTCATGTTCCAGATTTGATGATAAGGTAAACTTAAGCATGTTGCATTAACACTCAGCTACTGGAATAGCAAGGCACTATTAGCATATTTTGTGTCTGTAGGCGATGGTTATTTCTTTTCATCACGAAAGCAATCTGCTTTGTTGCTATCTTATGATTAAAAAAACCCGAGCAGTAACGTGGATAGTCCATTTCAAAAGGGGTCGGAATTAACACGGAAGGAAATTTTGTAAATTAGCTAACTATATTTATTTTACTAATTAGTTAAAATAGCACTATACAAACCTTGCCACCGGCAAATACAATTAGCAAAGAGGAATATAATTTTCGCTTTGCAAGTCCAATTATGACAGGAAACTATAATTTCATAATATCGCAATGTAAATTAAAATCTTTTGTTTCTGTTATAGGGTCGTAGCAGATATATCAATCGAAAAGGGTACCTTCCTTTTGTAATTGTCATCGCCTTGCCTTAGCACAAGCTTCTTTATAAAAAAAATACGACTCGTCGTCCCCGTGCTTACGGCCCGCCGTTTCCACGCTTACGGCTAACCATCCCCACTCTTACAGCTCGCCGTTTCGTGCTTACGGTCAAGGATTTAAAACGTTATCAGATAAGGGAACTTATTTTACGATACTTAACGTTATTACTGTAGTATCGCTGCAGTAATCAGTAACAAAATATTCTTAAACAATATACGTATCGCTACTCAAATAATAGAACGAAATTGTTAACGCAAAATAACGTTATAATATCGATATGTATGTGCGTTTCATGCTGTTTCGTGATTGGTTTGCCATACGTCATAATACCATATACCATAAAGTTAATTCTTAGTATATAACAGGACGTAATGAATAACGTTATGAAACAGTAACGAATTCTGTATCATTTTTGGGTAACGCTATGCTTGAAAGTAACGTTACGTCATGTCGTGAGCAATAACGTTACCACAAAATACCGATATTTAAATCCTTGCTCACGGTTCATCGCACCGTCCCCGCGCTTATGACTAACCGTCTTCGCGCTTACGGCTCGCCTTCCCCGCGATTACATACGTCTCCTGGTTCCAAACCTGTAATGTCCTGTACAACACAATTCTACTAATTATAATATAATCTGGTACAATACTGTCTAATGTGTGTTTCTTATATCAACGAGTAGTTACATTTTCTACAAGGCGAATGCTAAAACTGTTGCTATAATTCCAGATCGCCTCTGTAGTGTAGTGGTCCGATGTCGGTGTGAACCACACTAAGTCCCCGGATTCGATTCCCGATTCGGGTAATTCGAGAATGGGTTTTTCAGTTTTGTGATAAAAACAACGTTACCTGGGATTGGATAAGTGCCCAGATGGCGATAGGCTTAAAACCCAACACGTTGTAGGAATAAATAGCTTTGGCTAATCGTGAGTGCACTTTTTGTACTAACTCAGTAAAAGTGAAGCATTAATGATTCACGTTTTATAATATAGTAAAGTGCTCTTCGTCTCTCCTGAAGATGCTTCGGTTACGAAGTGAAACGTGCGTTGACTAATTTTTGTTTTACTGTCTTTGCTACTGACTTGGGTGAAAGTGTGGACTATTGTGCAGCTAGTGTGTCCTTTAATTTTAAGACCTTGTATAATTTTACCCATCTCAACATTGTATTTTGTTTCAGTTGCATCACAGCATAAAAGACTTCGCGGAAATTTTACAAATTAAATACCTTTATTTCGTCTTTAAATTATGTATTTTCGCAAAGTAGCACCTGAATCACAAAATAAATAGGTAAAGAAGTAAATCTCGTGAATGTACTTCACTTTTTAAACCTACACTCGGCGGTCGCACTAGGGTTATCAATTGAATTATGCACAAAAAACTCGTAGTTGCACTCGTATCTAGTTTTATTGTTAAAAATAAAACGGAAAAAACCGAAATGTAAACCAATAATAACTAAAATATTTTAATGTTATTATAATCAAGAATTTAAATATTGGTATTTTGTGGTAACGTTATTGCTCGCAGCATGAGATAACGTTATTTTCAAGAATAGCGTTATCTAAAATGATACAGAATTTGTTACTGTTTACCAACGTTACGTCCATAAGTCAATACGTTCTGTTATACACTACGAATTAACATTGTGGTATATGGTATTATGACGTTGTTTTCTAGCGCTAGTTGGGGAACCAATCACGAAACAGCATGAAACGCGCATACATATAGGTATTATAATGTTATTTAGCATTGACAATTTCATTCTATTATTGGAGTAGCGATTCATATAGTGTTTGAAAATAATTTTGTTACTGAGGTATCGCTACAGTAATAATATCATATCATAAATTCTGTTATCTGATAACGTTTTAAATCCTTGATTGTAATACCCATACAAATTTTTTGCACAAAAAGTTCATTGCCACCCACGCTTTAACCATTATTTTTCTATATCTTTTATGCCTGAAGATATAAAATACCTTTTGTAATCACCCAGTATGATTGCATTAGGCTACTAAGTAATGTCTTAGCTTGGACGATCCTACAGGGTTTTACATTGTATAATGTTCATTTCTAGAGGCCCAATCAATGTTTCTATACTTCGTACTTTGAGACAATGAAGGACAACTTTGATTCAATTATTTGATTAGACTAAGCAAATAGCAAACTCAAGACAAAGATTATTCGAGGGGAGGAAATTAAAAACATTGACATAAAGTTTAGCAGCGAGTTGGGAGTCTTTGTTTGGGAGTTGTTCAATTTGTCCAATTGTTTAAGTATTAGTTAAGTAAACAAAACTCATTTAGATGGAACTTTTCTTATCTAATAAACGTCATTTTAAATACATTTTGAGAAAGAGGTTTTTTAGTGACTATACCTTTTATTGTATCGTAAGATAGCGAACAAATAAATAGCTTTCTTGGTGAAAAGAGATAGCTCATTAATAGACAAAATACATTTTAGAGTTTAATAATAATAGTAATTATTAGTTAATGGTAGTTATCTTGCATACAAATAAATAAAATTAGAGTGTCTGTTTGTAATATTAAAATAACCGCTTTTTACTAAATGCATAGGTATGTATACACGGTACATATACCAAAATAACATTATTTTAAATTTTTGTATGTCTGTCTGTCTGTTTGTTCCGGCTACTCTCTGGAACGGCTGGACCAATTTTGACGGGACTTTCACTGGAAGATAGCTGATGTAATAGGGAGTAAATTAGGCTACTTTTTTTGAAATTTTCCCACGCGAACAAATTCGCGAGCTCAGCTAGTTAGTAATTTTTTTTTATATTAATTAATTAAAATTAGTGTTAAGTTTTTCTCAGAGGTTATTTATTGTAAAGTAGAAATTATTATATTTATATCTAACTAAAAACCGTCTTGTGTGCTATTGAGAAATGGCGGAGTGTTGTACTACAAATAAATATTAACATCTTTATATTATATCATGTTCCAAGCAATGTACGAATAAATGAATAAATTATTGTAAATACATTATTTAAAAAAATGTATATGCACAAAAAAGACAAGCTCGCTGAAATTCTTCCGCTGGATTTTCTCAGTGTGTGGCCGCGTTTCCGATCCGGTAATAACTCGAAAAATGTTAACTCGTCAAAAGTAATTTGAATAAAAATGTTTTGACTTTGACTTATCTTAGATTTATATAATCTAAGTCAAAGTCAAAATATATATATATATATATATATATATATATATATATATATATATATATATATATATGTATATATATATATATATATATATATATATATATATATATATATATATATATATATATATATAATAAGTATAACTATTATACAATCTGGTACAATACTGTCTAATGCTTGAAGTTCCTATATCACTAAAAGGATTCGTGGTGTTATGAGTCGTAGCATTTTCTACAAGGCGTAAGCTAAAACTGTTATATAGATGTTAAATTAGCAAATGGTTCTAGATTTCTTCTGTGGTCTCATTTCCCGGTGCCGGTATTGACCACATGAAGTCCCGGGTTCGATTCCAGGTTCGAGCAAATCAAAAAATGTGTTTTTTCAGTTTTCGGATAAAAACAACGTTGTCCGGGATTAGATAAGTATCCGGTTTGCGATAGGCTTGCCACCCATCACATTGTGGGACTAAATATTTTCGGCTAATCGTGGGTGCACTAGTTGATCTCTGCCCACCTGTTCGGGGATATGGGCGTAAGGATACAATGTAGATGTTGGTATTTGATACTAAAACAAATAGATAATATATAGATCTTATATATAAAAATCAATTGCTGTTCGTTAGTCTCGCTAAAACTCGAGAACGACTGAACCGATTTGGCTAATTTTGGTTTTGAATTAATTTTTGAAGTCCAGCGAAGGTTTAAAATGTGAGCAAATATAAAAAAAAAATAAGAGTAGTTAAAAAAGCAAAACAGCGTTTGCCGGTTCAGCTATTAAAAATATAAATGTTGTAATCAATATTAAAACAAGATAAATATTGGTTTCTAATATTAAAACAAACTAGATGTTACTATCTAACATGATACAATATATAATTTGAAATCTTATTGAATATCTACAAAGTTATTGCGTTCAAAGTCTGCCCAATTTTATCGTAATTCCTTTTCGTAGACCTTGAGCGAAGCCCGGGAGATTCCAAAACTAGCTAGAAAACTATAACTAAAATTATATGTAATGTAAGACGTTAGATCATAAAACTGTTCGATCTTTCTAGAAACATGTTCTAAAAATATTAGGATCCTGACATACTAAGGTAGTTACAGTGGAAAAAGTGTATATTTCTGCTAAGTAAAGAATTTGATGTACTAGAGTTAAAAAGTTTACTATTATCCGCGAACTATTCTACGTGTCTTCCGCGATGGCACCAAATAAATACATCGGTTTAATAAATGGATAGAACTCACCGATACAGATGGTCCGGAAAATTCTACCCACGTCCCACGCTGGCACCAAGCACACAATTTATGCACTCAATGCACGTTTCACTTCAAAACCGAAGCATCTTCAGGAGAAATAAACACTACCTCACACGTGAAGTAATACTGATTCGCGCCGGTGTTTGTAACGCTTTTTATACGCGCTGTATGGCTACGTATAAAAAGCGATATAAACATGCAAACAGTATACACTTATAACGACAAGTTGCTATACTTATTAAAGGAACTAATATTGTTGCGAGTCGTTACACTAGTGTTAAGTTTGTGCTATTAACATATTTTACTACGAGTATAAGTAGTTTTCAAGCTGTTAACTAGCGAATAGTTTGAATATTAGATTTTCGGACCCATTTTTACAACCCCCATATTTCGCCAAAGCCTTGACCAATTCATCCCATAGTGGAGTTCAAACATTATTATAGTCTCAATAACTTGTCTACCAAATTTTGTGTCGTTATAATCGATACTCGAATTGTCGCTGAACATACAATTAACATACATACATACAAATACCAGATCGTTCCGTTACACTCACTGTGGTAATTGCTCGTGTATTTTATTCAAAAATAAGATGAATTATTATTAAGTTTTAATTATTGTTTAGTTAATATAAAAATACACTAATAATTAAATGTAATTACTTCCATCTGTAGGATAAATATTCACGCACCAAAATTCCCTGAGGGATGGGCAGAACATGGAAAAAACCAAACTATTTTGACATTTTTAATCCAAAGTCTATTACTGCGAATTTGTAAATATTAAGACCTCAATAATGTTTTTGCTTGAACCGAGAATTGAGACTAAAATAATAGTTAGTAAGTGATAGTCAATTCGGGTTCGTAAAAAAACGGTCAACTGCTACTGCTTTAGTGGACTTTACTGAAAATATTTCCCAAATTGTTGATTCTAATAGTGAAGTTGACGTTATATACACTGATTTTAGTAAAGCCTTTGACCGTGTACCTCACAATTTATTGATAAGGAAATTGACTTGGTACGGTATATCTGGATCGCTAATTAAATGGGCGAGTTCTTATCTAAGTAATCGCACATTCACAGTTGTTGTTAATGGTTATAAATCTGAATACTATTCCATAACTTCTGGTGTTCCTCAAGGATCACATTTGGGCCCTATATGGTTCAATTATTTTATTAATGATATAAACTCATGCTTTTCATCTGCTGAACCATTTATGTATGCAGATGATTTGAAATTCATGAAAGAAATTAAAACGGAAAAAGATGTTTCCTTGCTTCAGTTCGAATTAACGAAATTGGACGAGTGGTGTAAGGTTAATGGAATGCTTTTAAATTTTGATAAATGCTCTCACGTTAAATTCACTCGAAAGCTGAACTCACTAAACCATGACTACTATATTGGGCAAAATAAAATACGCAAGTTAGAAGAAATCAAAGATCTTGGTGTATTATTTGACCAAAAGCTCACATTTGTACCTCACATTGAGTACATCATTCGCAAGGCCACAAAGATGTTGGGTTTTTTAATTCGAACGGCAAAAGTATTTAGGAATCATAAATTAAAAATTCAATTGTATTATAGCCTAGTCAGAAGCCTTTTGGAATATTGTAGTGTCGTATGGAGACCTCATTATGCGACACATACGCTAAGATTAGAAAGGGTGCAAAAACGTTTTATGTGGCACATTGCTTATAGTACTGGCATGGCGAAAAAGTATAAATCTTACAAATCAAGATTAAAAAATTTAATATGCAGTCACTGGAAAGTCGTAGAAAGCTTCTGGACGTTTTGTTTTTCGTTAAGCTTCTCCAATACGAAATTGACTGTCCAAAATTTTTCCAAAAAGTTGGCTTTCGTGTACCGAGAACTTGTCCTCGTGGTCAAATCACTCCATTATGTCCACCATTACGAAGAACTGTTGCTGGTGCGAACTCTCCCTTACCTAGGCTGTGTAAAGTAGTCAACGAGTATTGCAGTTACATTGACATATATAGTGACTCACCTGACAAGTTTCGCAAAATCTTTTCAAGACTCCAAATAGATTAGTTTTTTTTTTGTTTTTTGTTTTACATTTTGTTTTTTTTTTATTTAATGTTTTAGTTATGCTTATTTACCTTCATTTAATTTCTATGTTGTTAATTTCTATCTCTTTTTTTTTAATCTGACTGTTATTATCATTTTGCATCGACCATTTAAAACACATGAGGTGTTTACCTATAATTGTTTGATACAATAAGCTCATATTTACAAGAACTCAAGTTGTTAATTGTTTTATAATTGTATGCAAACGTTGGTAAACCTAATAAATAAATAAATAAATAAATAAAAACAATTGGCGGGAAATGATTTGTCAATTGTTTTTTTATCACACATCAAAGTTCTACGTACGCAACGAAAATGGAATTAAGTCGAAAAGATTTTAGAGCGATGATTTTTTATGATTTTAAAAGTTCTCTTTCTCCGCAAGACTGTGCCACTCGTCTTCAAAATGCTTTTGGGAGAGAAGCACCTTGTTTGAGCACCGTGAAGCGATGGTTTGCTGAAGTTGAGAGAGGTCGAGTTTCTTTACATGACGAATTTCGTGAAGGGCGGCCTTCAACTGCTGTCAACGAAAATAATGTGGCTACTGTTAAGCGGTTAATTGAAGAAAACCCCCGGATTACATATGAGACAATTCGAGGACTATTGGGGATTGGTATGAGCCAAATCCAGAAAATTTTACACGAAGAATTGAAAGTTCGGAAACTTTGTTGTTGTTGGATCTCTCATGAACTGACAGCGGAGCAGAAGCGGGCTCGCGTGGAATGGTGCTCACAGAAGTACTGTCACTGAAGTACGACCACGGACGTTCTAATGCTGTTTATAACATTGACACAGGAAACGAAACGTGGATTTATTGTTTTGAACTCGAAAAAATACAGCAATCTTGGAATGGGTGTTTGAAAACGAGAACAGGCCAACAAAAGTGAGACAGCTACGGGTCCCATCTGTAAAATTCCACTTGAAGATCAAAACAGTGTTAATGCTGAGTGGTATTCTACCATTTGTTTACCCAGGGTGTTAGAAAAAGTTCGCGAAAGACGACCCAAAAGCCGCATTCTCCACACACGGCCAACAAAACAAAGTCATTTTTAGCTTCCGAAAAAGTACATCTCGTCACTCATCCTGCGCATAGCCCCGACCTAGCACCCTGTGATTTCTGTATTTTCCCCAAAATCAAAGATTTGATGAGAGGTTTTACTTTTACCAACTCCGAAGAGGCAGTGATAGCGTTCAAACAGCACGTTTTTCGCCGTGTTGGTCCCGGCCTCCTTTGTAGAATAGGCCAACTGCCGTTCTGCCAGGCAGGTCGTAAAAGGCGACCGAATGGCTATCGAGTCACTACCATCGTGGCTACTAGGTGGTAGAGTTCTGCATTGTCTCGCCCGGGTCAGGTACCACCGCCTTGCCTATTCCTGCCGCAATAGCGTCAGTGCTTGTCGCTGTCGTGTTCCGGTTTTCCGGTTTGGAGGGTAAGGTAGCCGGTAAACTTATGCATGTGGCATTAGACCTCGCCACAAGATAGCAACGCACCATTAATATCTTTGGTGTCTATAGGCGATGGTTGACTCTTTCCATCAGGAGACCCATCTGCTTGTTTGCTATCTTATGATATAAAAAAAAAAAAAAAACGTAGAAAACATGCCTTCAGATCGGTGGTCCTCCTGTTAGTTCCTTATATATATATATATATATATATATATATATATATATATATATATATATATATATATATATGTCTATATGTCTGCCTACCCCGTAAGAGATCTGGCGTAAAGATATGAGTGTATATATGTAAAAAAAGTTCGCGTTTTAAAATTTATATTAAAATTTAATGCGAAAACACTCTAGATAGTCGTGGAGTCCTAATGGCATCACGCCGTTGTAATATCTACATTACATACTCTGTGGTTTCTATGAAAATGACATCAAGATGATGATGTTTTACCATGGTGTGACGTAAAACTTCCAGACTTGCGTTTACTGTCACGTGACTTTATATCTATATTTTGCCGAATTTGTATCCTAAAAAAATTATAAATCTTTATATTTTATAATAAATATTTTAGTTTTTGCTATTTTCATATCATAAATAACCTTAAATAACTATACAATACATCCCATTCATTCTTACTCATTCTCAGAGGACACAAGCCTAATACCAGCGACCGTGCTTATTTACTTACTTACTCACTCACTCACTCACTTACTTCTATCCATCTAATATTATCAATGAGAAAGTCCACTGAACCGCTTTTGATTAAATTTGACATTTATCTTCATGCCACATTTCATGACATGGCAATTGGCATAGATAGTTAAAGATCCAGCATGAAACGCAGCTTTTTTTCAAAAATTAAAACCCAAAAGTAGGGGTAGAATAAAGCAGAAATATGCAATGAAAATTTATATGAAAACTATATTGATGCCATTTTTAATCTGCTTGCGAGTGAAGCCGACAGCTAGTTAAATATAATATGATTAAAAATGACGCTGATCGCTACAAATCCTTTATGCGCAAACCCTAAATACGAAGAAAAGAAAAGGTTCTAGTGTATTTAAACTCCAAATCAATATTCAGCGAGTGTCGTATTGAAAAAGAATTCCTTTCATCCAACTGTACCTTTAAAAGTGTCTCCATACATCAACTCGCAATAGGATGAAAGTGACAAAGAGGCGTTTTGGCTTGAAAGTTAACTGATAACCGACTTCAGAAAAATTCTCCCCTTAAAAAGGAACAAAGACCCTCCCTATCACACTTTTTTATATCATGAGATAGCAGACAAGCAAATTACTCTCCTGATCACCTGTAGACAAAAAAGTTGTAATTAGTGCATTGCTATCCGTATGGCGAGGTGTTAGTGCCACTTGCATAAGTTTACCGGTTACCTTACACTGCAAACTAGAATACGATAGTGACAAGCACTGAAAAGAATGGGTAAGGCGGTGGTACCAGACGCGCGGGACGATACAGAACTCTACCTACATAGTAGCCTCGATGCTAGTGACTCTCATAACCAAACGGTCGCCTTTTACGAATTGTCTGGCAGAACGGCAGTTAGCCTATTCTTTTAAGGTACCTATTCCTGCCGCAATAGCGTCAATGCTTGTCACTATCATGTTCTAGTTTGGAGGATAAGGTAGCAGATAAACTTATGCATGTGACAATAAACCTCGCCATATGATAGCAACGCAACCATTAATATCTTTGGTGTCTATAGACGATGGTTCTCTTTCCATCAGGAAACCCATTTGCTCATAAGCTATTTTCACTACATAGTATAAAACAAAATCGCTTTCCGCTGTCTGTCCCTATGTCCCTATGTATGCTTTTGATCTTTAAAACTCTTAAACTCTAAAAAATTTGATCTTTAAAACTTCACAACGGATTTTTATTTTGTTACTTTTAACAGATAGAGTGATTGAGATAAAGGTTTATATGTATAATACATTGATATAAAAAATCCAAGATGCACAGTTCCGAACAAAAGTGACACTCAAAACTGTCGCTAATTTCACACAAGTTGTTATAGATATGACAAAAATGTATGTTTTTGCATATCCAACCTTAAATGCAAGATTTATAGTTGTTTTTGCAAAGCAGTGTTTGAAAAGTAATAAAATTGACAGTATCGCGCCCGACGTGATTTTATTTGAAATGAGCACACAATTTAAAATATTGCGCTCATTTTTAGAGGACGTTTTTCAGACACTGATTGTTTATCTTGGGTTTTTTATATCAATGGTATAATAATATCAATTATATAGTAGAAAAATAGTGTTATAAAAATATTTAGCAAAACGACGTTTCCCGGTTCAGCTAATATTTGAATTAGAATTTGAGATTCCATCCTCACCATCTCGATGTCTGGAAATCCACAACTGTGCGTTTCTCTCGACACTTTTTGCCTCGCACTACTTTGTTGTGGAACCAATTACCGGCAGGGGTGTTTCCAAACGGTTACGACTTGAGGGCCTTCAAGAAAAGAGCTTACTCATTCTTAAAAGGCCGGCAACGCAACTGCAAGACCTCTGGTATTGTGGATGTCCATGGGCGGCGGTGATCACTTACCATCAGGTGCTCCTGCTCGTTTGCCCCCTCTTCTATAAAAAAAAATAATATTTATTATAAAATATAAGGATTTATAATGTCATTAGAATATAAATTCGTGAATTAATATAAATATTAATTCAGGTGACAGACGGTCAGATAGTATAATATAAAAAAATACTAATATGTGAAACGAATTTTAAAAAAGGGTGCAAATTTAATTTACTCTTTGCTAAGTGCTTGTATTTATATAAAAAAGACCTTAAAATTACCATAATACAAAATATCCTCCACGTTCTACAAAGGGGAGTCAACAAAGGATCACTTAACTGCAAAAAGGTGAAATGCCACTTAACTATGGAAATTCCGTTGTAATATCCTGACTGTCCTTTTTGGAGGCCTCGTGTAAAACGACGTAATGGTCGCGAGGACATCCCTAGATGTTTGGCATCTAGAAACGACAGTAACACTAGTTATCTGTGAAAAACTGTACATTTTAAAAGAAAATGTTCAATATTTGATTCTGACAGCTTGCATATAAAAGAAATAGGTATTTTAATTTTGACCTGATCTGTACTTAAATTATAAATGCTACAGTTTTTCTGTATTTTTGGTACGCTTTCACGGCCAAACCACTAAGCCGAAATTAGATATCGAGATATTTTATGAGCCTTGGATGAAACATAGGTTACCTTAAAAAAAATACGTCTAAGGGGCTGAAATAGGGATGATAAAAGAAAAACACCATCGACTACATGATAAACTACTCACAAACAAAGCTGTTTGGATCACTTAATCATTTAAAAAAGTTTAGAACGTTAGATATCAAAGTTCATTGTTTACAAACAGTGATATGCTCGACTCGTAAGTATATCGCTATTTCTTGCGCGTTGGCTATACTTTTTGAATATTACTGATATTTTTACTTTTGTTATGGTTTACTGTGTATGTGTGTGCCTTTTAACTGTCGACCTCTATAGAACTCACCATTAACATCTTTGATGTCTTCGAAGCGATGGTTGTTTCTTTTCGTCACGGGAACCATCTGCCTGTTTCCAAGACCTTTGCCATTTTATAATACAAAATAGAATTTATTAAACAAATTTAACAAACCTATCATAGACAAATTACGCTAGTTGATTTACACTGATAGTAAGTAAAATATTTGTGTGTGATATGGGTGCTATTATAGAAATCAATACATAAATACTGAAATACATTTAATTTTAGTTTTCTGCGACTTCATTTGCGTGACCGAAAAGTGTTACTTCCTGTAGCTTAGTTGGGTAAAAAATAAACTTTGTTAATTTGGAACAATGTAACTTTTTAAAGGTGAAAGAATTTTTAAAATTGACTCGGTAGTTTTTCGATTATATCCATAACTAACAGTTATAATAATACCACAATTATAATAAATAGAACAAACGTAGTTTATTTTTACATAGTTTTAATTTGATTATAGACAGCAGCTCTTCTTTTACTATGGTACAACTGTATAGATAAATAGCTATTTTATTTTTGTCATGTTTTCGCTAGTTTACAGATCGATAGCTTAATCTTTTTGTTTTTACTAGATTATAGATAGATAAATATAGTTAAATGACTTTTGCTATGTTTTAGTTTAGTTTATACAAATAGTTTATTTAAATATATTATGAATTATTATTTTATTGTGAATTTGTGATTAGTTTTTTGTATGGTGATTATCATACTTTAGTATTTAAAACAATATTTAAAATATTTTTTTTTATTTTAAATTTTTTTAAATTTTTAAAAATTTAAAAAAATTTAAAACAAACCAGGATACGGTTTTTGCAAAGCTGTTTTTAATACTATGTTTAAATAATAGGAAAAAGAACACTTTAAGCGTCCTTAGAAAAACTTAAAAGGCTGCCATTTCTAAATATATCAGAGCTGTGTTTCACCTCCCGAAAATGTGAAAATCCGAGAATGTATATGAACGCGACACAGTTACATAACAAGATTTCGATGGCAGAAGGTTGATGGCAACTTTATGGGCATTTATATGTTTAATGTAATAAATTTATAGGTTAATACCATAATATCAAGCATTTTTGTATCATAGATTTTTTTTATTACATAAGATAACAAACAAGCAGATGGGTCTCCTGATGGAAAGAGTCAACCATCGCCTATAGACACCAAAGGTGTTAATGGTGCGTTGCTATCTTGTGGCGAGGTCTAATGCCACATGCATAAGTTTCATAGAATAATGAAATGGAAAGAGATAACCATCGTCTTTAGTATCAAAGATGTTAATGATGCGTTGTTTGAATCTGAGTGACTGAACGGGAATATCATATACATAGTACGGTAGTTGATTTATTCTTCAAAGGAGCCCGGACCAATATTATAGCTGATATGTTCCTCTACTCTCGGACGAAGCGGCGTGAGTCAGCTAGTATCAAATTGTATATAGAAATTATGCCTCCATCGCGCCAAACAGATTAGACGAAAATTGAGTAGTTTCTTTTACTTCTTATATATAATGGTCTTATTGATTAACAAGATAGAATGAACTCTAATCAACACGTATGCTCAAATTGCTTAATTAGTAGCACCATTCGACCCTATCTAAAAATTGCGTGATATCTTCATCTATACTAACTTAGAACGAAGTAAAATTTGTGATTTTGTAGAAATTAATCTCTGGAACTACTGAACTGATTTTCAAAATTCATTTACCACATAAAACATTTCTGAATGACATGTGGTTGAAACTATGTGGGCTAAAGCCTAGAAAATAGCTAGTTTCTTTATATCATTACATATCAAACAAACTCTTTCCTGGTAGAAAGTTACTACCGTCTATAGACACCAGAGAATAGATAAAAAATGTACGTCACTAATTATGTGACATGATAGTGATGCTACATGCATAAGTTAACATGCTGATTAACTTTAAACCGCAACACGACGATGATAAACATTCATGCTATTGCTTCAGGAGTAGGTAAGGCGGTGAGAATACCCGGGCTCGACGTTACAGAACTTTTAAAAGTTATAATGGTAATGACACGTATGACTAATCGTTTGGCTTTTACGAACTGCCTGGACGACTGGACTCATGTTCGGGCCTTTGGGGGAAAAGAGGGAATCTTGACCGCCACAAAATAAATATAATAAGAGTCAATAAAATTTTAATTTTGTTAATACTATTTTACTGTTTCACAAATCATTTTAAATTCAACTAATATCGCCAACCGGTTTCGCCTTTTACGGCTTCTTCAGGGCTATGTGACTTATAAATATAGCATTAACGTACATGTCTTAACTAAGACATGTACATACGCAAATGCTATGTTTATAAAAGTCTCGTAGCCCTGAAGATCCCGTAAAACTCGTTGGCGATATTAATTAAATTTAAAGTGATTTGTGAAACAGTAAAAGTGTATTAACAAAATTACAATTAGAGTTTCACCAAATGTCGACGATAAATAATGTAAAAATTATTAAAATTTTAGGAAACTACATTTTGTAAGCACGAGGCGTTCATTAATATATGATAATACAATAAATAACGCAGACAACGTCGACGGTATTAGTTAGTGTAGAATACACTAATACTCTAAGCTAAAACTAAAGCTAAGCTAAAACGATTTTATAACAAATTCCAGCAAAATTACGCACTAAAATAAAAACAAGCCAAAGGGCGTCCGGAAATAGCCTAATTTTTTAACCAAAAATACGCTACGAAGCATCGCTAAGATTCAAGGTGAGAACAATACTCCGTAGCTTACTAGTAAAGTGAATTTTTTATTCATGAATTCGCAACATATATCACTCCTTTCCGCCTGCCGGAAAAAAACATGGCGGACTGTAACCCGGCACAAAATTCTTAAGGTAGACATTTATGTTGTTGTAGAATTCCTAGATGGTTTAATAAATTTCGTCCGCCTTATATCAAACTAGATATTCCCGTGACTTCGTCCGCGTCGAAAAATATCTAAAGTCCCGTGGGTTTACGCGCATTCTTCCCCTTCCCGTAGGATTTCCGGAATAAAAACTATCCTATGTCCTTTTTCGAGTCTCAAACTATATTGGTACCAAATTTCATTTAAATCGGTTCAGTGGTTTAGGCATGAAGAAGAGACAGACAGACAGACAGAGTTACTTTCACATTTATAATATTAGCATGGAAGAATGGATTGTTATCGATCTCTGAAAAAGTTTTAGACTTTTTTTTCGATCGATAGGGTAGCGCTTGACCACAATCTCGCCTGATAGTAAGCTAAGATGCGGCCTAAGATGGAACGCCTAGAAGGTACTTGTTCACTCTTCTCTTGAAGATCTCCAGATTGTACTCGTCGGGGAACACAGACTCAGGAAGCATATTCATGATATTAATAAGAACTGATATTATTAGCTCTATATCGCTAGCAACACTAAAACAGACTACATTTAGAAAGAACTAAAATGAGAGGCTTTTGGGTGCTTACTTTAAAAATAAGATGCTCTAAAATTTGGTTTTTATTTTATTTATTTAAAATTTATACACAAACATGTATAGAGGTAGATTTAATGCTACATAGCGTTCTCCACCAGTCAACTTTAATCAAATAAGAATAGTATTTAGGATGTGGTGTACAAAACACTTATTTTAATCATAATTTCCTAATTAACACATATTCGATTTAAATAAAACATACACGATTTAAGCTTTACACCGCTATTTTAGCGCTACGAATTATTGTAATTTGCGTTGCCGATAAAATTTTATCGCTGTCAACGAAGTGGCGATGATAAATTTACGATAAATATTATAAGCAAGGAATTAAGTGCTAATTAATAGTAGGGAAGCCCAAGGTGGGGCTTTACTCAAACTTTGAACACTGAATATGTCTGCACTTGGTAAAACTCCACGTTAACTTATATTTATATCGTACTAGCGACCTGCCCGCGGTTTCACCCGCGTAGCTTTTGTTCCCGTGGGAATATCGGAAAGGTTTATATACTAAAACCTTCCTCAAGATTCAGTCTATCTATTAAAAAAAACCGCGTCAAAATCCGTTGCGTAATTTTAAAGATTTAAGCATACATAGGGACATGGGGACATAGGGACAGACAGAGAAAGCGACTTTGTTTTATACTATGTAATGATTAAAAGTACTTGTACTGTTTTACTTGACTTTTTATTTATCAAAACCAACGGGTTTCGCGTTTTAACGCATCATTTGGGCAAAAGTTACTATTGTTTACTCAAACGTCGTAGCGCCCTATTGGATTTAGTACATTAGACGATAGGAAAAATAAAAAGGTTATAAAATTTTCATTTCAATTGTAAGGAAAGCATCTACAGATTTAAAAAAAAAATAGCGACACGGAAATACTGAAGCGCGTTAAATTACGATCTAGTGAATTAATTGTGAGCTAAAAAGTGTAGGTACATTTATAAAATTACATGATTTGGGAGAGGCCACGAAGTTGGAAAGAAAACGTTGTCTTGACATTCTTGAGTGCGGTTGAGTTTTCTTTGATTTTGAGCAAAATTATGTATAAATAACGAAAAAAATGTAATATGACAATTACGACAAGCCGAAGTTAGTGGGATTTTTTGTCCTACCCTAGGCGCCCGGCTCTATTCGAAAGAGTTCCGTATCAGATTTTAGATATCCGGTAGACAACGTCTTCCCCGGGTATTTGGTACCACCGCCTTACCTATTCCTGCCGCAATATGCCGCTTTCTTCATACAAAGCAGCCAGTTGTCAAGAGTCTATTGACACTACGTACTGACAGAACTCAATCAGTCTAATCATTTTTTTTTTAATTATAAGATAGCAAACAAGCAGTGACTGCCCCGTTGGTCGAGTGGTTAGCGACCCTGACTACGCAAGCAACGGGCTCGGGTTCGATCCCCGACGAGGACAAGCATTTGTGTGATGAGTATAAATGTTTGTATTTCCGGGTTTGGGTGTTTATTATGTATGTAAAAGTACTTATATATGTATTTCTATGTATTAGTATCGTTGACTAACACCCATCACACAAGCAAATAATTTGCTTACTTTGGGGTTAGATCAGTAAGTGTAGTTTGTTCCGTGAATATTTATTTATTAATAAAAGATGGGTCTCCTGATGGAAAGAGTCAACCATCGCCTATAGACACCAAAGACGTTAATGGTGCGTTGCTATCTTGTGGCGAGGTCTAATGCATGCATAAGTTTACCGGCTACCTTACCCTCCAAACCGGAACACGACAGTAACCAGCACTGACGCTATTATGGCAAGAATAGGTAAGGCGGTGGTACCAGACCCGGTCGAGTCAATGCAGTACTCTGCCACCTAGTAGTCACGATGGTAAAGACGCGCATAGCCACTCAGTCACCTTTTACGACCTGCATGGCAGAACGGCAGTTAGTCTATTCTTCAAAGGAGCCTGGAATCAACACGGGGGAAAATAATTTTATTTGGTTTTCGTCGGTAACTAAATCCTTCCACATTTGTTTTATATATCTGTTAGATTGACCTTTATCGGCCATTCTTACTACATGTCCAAACCACCTGAACATGCTCTTTTCATTTATAAATCGACATTTTTTTCAGGTCTCATCTTTCTATTGCTTCTAAAAATTATTATTCACACATATTTTCAAAATTTTTATTAAGTCCCTAAAGAAGAATTTCATTGTAGATGTTATATTTTACTAACTAAAAACTCAAAAGAAATATTTAAAACGCTTAAAATCCGTAAAGCAAAGTAACTTCCAGCAGTCGAGTCCTTTAAATAATATTAATTTCACTCACATCACCCTCACTTCACCTTAATCTGTCTCCCTGACAGCAAAAAAGGAATGCCGAGTAACACACATATTTTCATGAACGTAGCGTACCTACATACAAACAGACGCATTTGTTAAATAAATTGCTTAAAACGTGCAGCGATTTTAGAGATGTGCAGATATATATTTATTTCATTTTCGTTATCGATAATATTTCAACACATTGAGTCTTCCATAAGTTTTCAAATCGTTTTCTACATCCGTGTATCAGCGTTCTGATTAGGTTGTAACTCTAAAAATATCGACTTGTCAAAATGCCTTTAAATGTTTATTCGAATAAAATATTTTTTATATTAGATTTTTTGGTTTTATTATAAAACAGCAAACCAGTGGTTCGCCCGGCAATTTTTGCCTCGTACTACTCTTTTGTGGAATCAGTTACCTGCTAAGGTTTTCCCAACAGATACGACATGGGGACCTTAAAAAAAGAGCTTACTTTATTTTTAAAAGGTCGGCAATGCAACTGCAAGACCCCTGGTATATTGTGGATGTCCGTGGGCGGCGGTGATCACTTAACTGAACTAAAAAAAAAGTAGATGACTTTCCTAATGAAAAGACAACCGTCGCATATAAACACCAAAGTGGTTCATTGCCATTTGCGTGGCAGGTGAACACGACAGTGACAAGCACTAACATACTAAGAACACAAACTTTAAGGATGTGTGATGCTTCAATAAATAATGAACATGCTAAAACCCAAACTTTAAGGATGTCACATGCATATAAAAACTAGTGGATGTGATAAAACAAAATTACATGATGTGACATGCCTATAATAATATGTGAACATATTAAAAACACAAACTTTAAGGATGTGATATGCCTATAATATTTAGCGCACATATTAAAAACGCATATAATAGTTGCCTCATAATGTTATGTAATATGTAACTTCTGTAATGTCACTGAAAAAATAGGTGTTTAAAATGTACTTTTGTCTTACTGTCTGTTTTGGATTAGGGATTTCTGTAAAGAACACATTTACTATATTTTCTATAACTATGTCATAAAACTTAGTTAGCCCGTAAACTTATACATGTGGCACTAACACCAAGCCACACGGATAGCAACGCATCAATAACATCTTTATTGTCTCTTTCTATCTGAAGTATAAGTATATCAGTAGTTATTTCTTTCTATCTGACTAATTGCTACCTTATGATATAAAAAACACATTTTTAGATATTAAGAAACACGTATCAGAATACTGTGTATACTTCACAATGTATTAGTTTTACCGATTATTGCTTCCATAATACATAAAAGGTAGTAAGGTCTAGTTTACATTTCATATTAGGGCATAAATAAAGGGTATGCCTTAGTAAGCATCTCGTTTTTTTGAAATTGAATATCTATTATCGATGTTTCTTAATAATTGATGTAAGATCATGTGTTAATGATTTACTTTACCGAAATATAGTTTCTATTAGTTTTCAAATGAAACCTTTATAATTCAGTGTTTATATTTTAAAAAATTTATAAAAAGCCTAAACTTCTATACACAATGATTTCACAATTTAAACATCAATACAATGTTATGATCAAGTTAAAATATTTCTTATTTTTGTAATCTTTAGAGACGAGCATTTGATTAATTGTCACCGACGTGAAAACAATTCAAAATAAGCTAAATTTTTCACTAAAATCACGAAAAAACCTAATCTCGAAGCACTGCAATGGCAGTTTATGGAATTATTTCTGCTTCATTTATAGTGTGTTTAAGAATTTTATGTTAAAATATCTAGTTTCAAAATTTATGTTAAGATATACGAGAAGCTATGTATAATAATAATTTTACATAAGACGTAAAATTTGACATAGTTAGTGATTGTAAATTAAATACAAAATGTTAAGGCCGGCAACGCACCTGCAGTACCTCCGGTGTTGCAGCTGTTCATTGGGAGCGGTGATCACTTACAATCAAGTGAGCCTCTTGCCCGTTTGCCCCCTATTCCATAAAAAAAATTATAAATTATATCGTACACATATGTTGTATTTCTAATAATACATTATATTTTTAATATTATGTTCTAACAAAAGCAAAAACAGCGAAAACAGTACAGCTCATTTTGTCTAGCGATATATATTTATTTATTTTGTTTCCTATTTTACATAATATTTTATATTTTTGATATTCTATTTTAACAGAACTAAAATAGTATAAAGCTAGGTGGTAAAATTCTGCATTGTTTCACCTGGTTCTGATACCACTGCCTTTCCTATCTCTGTTCTAATAGCGTCAATACTCGTCACTATCGTGTTCCGGTTTGGAGGGTAAGGTAGCCGGTAAACTTATGCATGTGGCACACGCCATGATGATAGCAATACAACATTTACATCTTTGGTGTCATTGGCTTTGGTTATCTCTTTCCATCAGGAGAGCCATCCGCTTATTTGCTATCTAATGATATTAAAAAAACAGTACAGCTTAACTTTAATAATTTATCATTAATAAAAAAAATCCTCATCTAACTATCAAAAATATGAATCAGATAAATTACTCTTACATTATGAAACAAAGATACTGAACCCTAAAGATATAATTACAGGAAAATAATTTATCCTTTATCATTGAGCACGTTAATTGCCTTTTATCTTAAAGCTTGATTTATATTTACAAAAAAAGCAGTAAATCTTAACTTTAATAATTTATCATTATTAAAAAAAATCCTCATCTAACTATCAAAAATATGAATCAGATAAATCACTCTTACATTATGAAACAAAGATAGTGAACCCTAAAGATATAATTACAGGAAAATAATTTATCCTTTATCATTGAGCACGTTAATTGCCTTTTATCTTAAAGCTTGATTTATATTTACAAATGAAGGTGATTTAGGGAACTAAGACCTCTGTATTTATTAATTATAAAATATTCAACAATTGTTTAATCAAAAGCTTGTAAATGGGTGAAAATTTTGACTAATTGCTCAATTAGCGAAATGTATTGTTTAATTTATAAATCTGCTCGATCGCGTTTAGTTATACTAAAAATGAAATACAAATACGAACGTTTGGATTAACAAATTGACTCATTAATTTATTTGGTTTTAATCTGAGCCTGAGAGTTCACGTGTGATCTCGCGGGACTTATTTATTTTGAGCCTACAGTCTTATCTTTTACTTTTTCAACTCTTGAAGTATTATTTATTTATTTAACTTTATTGTACACCTTAAATAAATTTGTACAAAAGGCGGACATAATGCCTATTGACATTCTCCTCCAGTCAACCTTTGGGCAAACAGAAAGTATGTAAACGGTGACTCAGAATAAATATGTCATATAAGAATATAGATCTTAAAAAAATAAATATATACTAGTTATACTATACAAATTATTATATATACATATTACTTATATATACACATATACACATATATATAAATACAAACACACATATATAGATATATACCTGTTAGCTAACTACTATTTTGCACATGCATTTTTAGGTTTCGTTTGAATGAAACTTGTTATCGGCTAGACGCAAGGAGAGAGGTAGGTCATTTCATAATCGGGCCGCATATACAGTTATTCGTCTCTCCTGAAGATACTTCGATTATGAAGTGTATATGTGATCTCGCGGGACTTGTTTAATTTTCACCTACAGCCTTATCTTTTAACTTTTTCAACTCTTGAAGTATTATTCGTCTCTCCTGAAGATACTTCGGTTACAAAGTGAAACGTGCGTTGAGTACATACCATTTTGTAATTAACCGCCTTGTTGGTCAAGTGGTTAGCGAACCAAACTACGAATCGATGGGGCTCGGGTTCAATTCCCGACAGGGACAAACATTTGTGTAATGAGTATATATGTGTGTATTTCTGCATTTGGGAGTTTATTATTTATATAATAGTATTTATATATCTATTTCTATGTATTAGTGTCGTTGACTAACACTCATAAAACAAGTAATTTTTTTGCTAGCTTTAAAGTTAGATCAATTCGTGTGATATGTCCAGCGCTATTATTTAAAAAAAAGCTTGAGTTTGCGTCTGTTAGTGACTTGGGGGAAATTCTGGTAAACGTGAGTGCACTATAATAATTGTGCCGTTGAAGCCGCCCAAATTTTCAGACCTTTGGTAATTTCGTTTAACTCCTTATACCTACTACTTTTTGTTTTAATGGCAAGGCATAAGTCACATATAATATTTGGTTGCAACCTGCAATTCATCTTTGAATTATTGATTCTCGAATATTGATGCCTAAATCTATTAATTTCTACTCTTATTTTCCTCTCGTGTGTGTGTGTGTGTGTGTGTGTGTGTGTGTTTGTCACTAAAAAGTTTACCAACTGACCAGCGCAGCTTCGCCCGCTAGTACAGAAATATACAGTATATAGTAATAGCAATAGACAACTTTTATCTTGAACTATCAGCTTGCTATGTTTTAATTAAAATCATTTCAGTGGTTAGCTGTGAAAGCGTAACAGACAGACAGACCTCCGCATTTATAATGTTATATGTGACGATGAGTGAAAAATATTTTTGGTTAGGATTTCTGTAAAATCCATTCTTAGTGAACGTCTATATCGCGAAATTAATATCTATGTAAAAATTCAAGTCAATTGGATGTAGGTATATTATTACAGATGTCATGAGCCGAGCCAGTCAGTTAGTTATATGTACACACAACTATAAAGGTGAACTAAAAAGCAAAATCTCAACCTTAAAAATCACTAAAATCCTTAGAATGAAATTTATATATGCATATTAATAATAATAATAATACTAATGGACAAATTACATGAATTGATCTAAACCCAAAGTAAGCAAATTATTTGCTTGTGTTATGGGTATTAGATATTGATACATAGAAATATTTATATAAATATTGTTACACACCCAGAATACCAACATCTCTAAAAATATCACACATTTTTTTTTCTCTGTCGGGAATCAAACCATATGTAATTAAATCCTAATGTTCTATAATTAAATAATACCAAATTACCACCACAGTAACATTCGCCAATGCTATTGTGGCATGAACATATAAGGCAGTAATACAAATCCCTGATGAGAAAAAAATTCTGCTCTCGACCACTTTGTCACGATGGTAGTGATCACGATGTTACCTTTCAAAGTATTAGTTTTTGTCTTCAATTTTATGTATATACATTATATTGCATTTTTTCTGTAAATAAAATATCGATAAAACCCAACACATCACTATAACCACAGAATGAAAAGAGTAACACTTTGTTGGGTGATACATGGGGACAATTTTTATTCGACTACATCGAAAAGGCTTTCACTCAGACTAATGCCACTTTCGAAATATATGTTTAAGATAAATGTGAATTTATCTCTGGCATTTTACTTTTGCTATCATCAAAGAAAAGATACAAGAAAGAAAATTTCTTAAGGCTTTGATTAAATTACAAAGGCATTACATACATACTTTGCACATATTTGAATGTTTGTGAACTTGATTTATATTAAAACTAGCTGACCCACGCGGCTTCGCCCACGAGTAGATTAACATGTCGTCAATATATGTTACACATACAACCCCTATCTCACTTCGGGGTTTATAAAGTAGCCTCTTTTGACCTCATGTCTTCAACTAAATATCTTGTGCCCCCTTGCCAAATTTTATTGAAATCGGCTCAGTGGTGTAAACGTGAAAAATATTTCTTCGTGTTGGTCCGGACTCCTTCAAAGAATAGACCAACTGCCGTTCTGCCAGGCAGGTCGTAAAAGGCGACCGAGTGGCTATACGTGTCACTACCATCGTGACTACTAGGTGGTAGAATTCTGCATTGTCTCGCCCGGTATTAATGCCTTACCCATTCATGCCACAACAGTTTTAGTGCTTGTCGCTGTCTTGTTCCAGTTCGCAGGGTAAGGTAGCCGGTAAACTTATGCAAGTGGCATTCTCACCTTGCTACATGAATAGCAACGCACCATTAATTGCTGTCTTTAGGCAATGGTTGTTTGTTTTCATCAGGTGAGCCATCTGTTTGTTTTCTTATGATATAAAAAATATCGTGAAAATTACATTTATAAAAAAAAAAAAAAAAGTATCTTCACGCCCATATCCCCGAAGGGGTAGGCAGAGGTACAACAAGTGCACCCACGATTAGCCGAAGATACTTGGTCCCACAAATGTGATAGGTGGCAAGCCTATCGCCAACCGGGCACTTTCCAATCCCGGGCAACTTTGTGTTTCTCAGAAAACTGAAAAAACACTTTTCTTATGTGCCCGACCCGGGAATCGAACCCGGGACCTCATGTGGTCAACGCCAACGCTGGACCACTAGACCACAGAGGCGACATTTATAACAACATTATAATTATTTTGTCGCATATCGACAACTCCACCATATAAAAGGACATGTCAAAAACTGAGGTTTACAGGAGAGCGTAATTAATGTTCAAGTCTCTCTTGAAATAATTATATGCATAATTATAAAGATTATTTTTCTACAATGAGTTAATAAAATTAAGGGAGTTCAGACGAAGCTTCACAGACTGACGGCTAAATCTGCGTCTAACAGATCAATTGCTTGTACAAATTATGTTAAACACAGAAACACAGATTAATTGCTTGTTAAAATTGATTTACGTTTTTGAAACCGGCCGTAAGTGTCTTTGGCCAATCGAAGATGCACTGGATTTACAGGGCATATATATATATATATATATATATATATATATATATATATATATATATATATATATATATATATATATATATATATATATATATATATATATATATATATATTTACAGGGCTGAAGTGATGATGGTCAATTATGAAAAGCTTTCATTTCACAGTGAAGAATCCAAAAAAGAACTCCCGACTAGAAATATTAATATTTTTTACAGCATATTAAATAATATTGATATTTGATACGCCATATGCGAAATCATATCGACACCAATCTCCATATTCAGTATGAACTACCTACATTCAATATTATTATGTCGTTTGTATTCTGAAATACGTATATCGTTACAAGCATACAAAAGTGAAAAGGGACCAAGTTTGATTGAACGTTAGAGATTGTTACGCATAAAAGAGTTGAAACCTTATAAGTAAAAAGTTCTAAGGTTGTTACGATAATTTTAGCTATAGGAATATATTACGTTTTTCAACACTTTAACAAGTCAATATATTACTCTTTAAATGTAGCATAAAAACAGTTTTCAATAACTGACAATTTATTCCTTCCTATCGATCGCCCTGTGGTTGGAATTCAGCTATAGATTAAACAATAAAACCTCTTTTAATTTGACAACAGACTTTAGCCTTAAAGGAAATAGTGTACATGTGTGTATATTATCTTTTTTTTATATCATAAGATAGCAAACAAGCAGATGGGTCTCCTGATGCAAAGAGCCAACCATCGCCTATAAACACCAAAGATGTTAATGGTGCGTAGCTATCTTGTGGCGAGGTCTAATGCCACATAAATAAGTTTACCGGCTATATTACCCTCCAAACCGGAACACGACAGTGACAAGCACTGACGCTATTGCGGCAGGTATAGGTATAGTGCGCACGGAACTAGTTGGCCGCGCCTTAGGTATGTGAACGGTGGGGCGGAGAGGCAGGGGCGCTTGCTGTCATTACTCAGTGCGGCGCCGTACTTTGCGACGGCAACACGCGTTGAAAGTTCCGGCTAGTTTAGACAAAACGCACATAAGATTGCAATAGCGAGATGAGTCCGCCGATGAAAAGACAATCTAAGGAAATATATTTAAAGTGCATACATTTTTTAATAAACGGAAAGCCGATGTCAATAGTTTAGAATATAAAACGGATGCGAATATACATAAACTAGTAGCAGAAGCAACAGGGATATCAGAACGAAGTGTTAGGAGAGTGATTGCTGAAAGTAAAAAATCGTTGCAAAATACAGGGGAAGCAAGATTTAGTTCTCCACGTAGACCAAAAGAAATAAAAAAGAAAATACAAGTTGATGACTTTGATTTAGCAGTGATAAGAAGAAAAATAAATCAGTGTTATACGGTAGAGAAAAAAATTCCAAGTCTACGAAAACTAAATGCTGTGTTAAAAGAGGATAATATTTTAGACTGCGGATTGACTTTTTTAAGAACACTTTTGCACAAACTGGGATATTCATTTAAAAAATGTAAATCGAAGAGATGCCTTTTAATAGAGAGACCAAATATTGTTGAATGGCGAGTGAAATATATGAGGGCTATAAGAAAATTCAGAGAAGACAAACGAAATATATTCTTTTTGGACGAAACTTACGTTAACCAAAGTCACAATGTCCAAAAATGTTGGCAATCTTCGTCGGAGCCTGGAATTTATACAGATATAGGCAAAGGAAGGCGTTTGATAATAGTTCACGCTGGTAGCCGGAACGGGTTAGTTGACGATGCTTTGCTAATTTTTAAATCAGATTCAAAAACGGGGGATTATCATGGAGACATGAACTCTACAAATTTTTACAACTGGGTTGATCAAAAATTAATACCTAAACTTCCACCTAACTCAGTCATAGTTATGGATAATGCTGCCTATCATTGTGTGCAAGTTGAGAAGGAACCGACTATGTCCAGTTTGAAAATTAATATGCAGAACTGGTTGCAAAATCATAATGTAACATTTTCTCCCACGATGATCAAAGCTGAACTCCTGAGGTTGATTAATGCGACCCAATCAGAAAAAATATTCAAGATTGACGAACTTCTGAAAGCTGCAGGTCATACTGTTCTCAGACTACCTCCATATCATCCAGACCTCAACCCGATCGAGCTTGTGTGGGCAAATATTAAAAATTGCCTGGCCAGAGATCACATTAATGCTACATTGGACGAGAAAATGACAATACTAACAAGGCTATTTTCCGAATTCTCTGCCGAACAATGGCAAAAATGCGATGACCACGTACAAAAAAATGAACAGGAATACTGGAATCATGATATGAAATTTGATACTATGATGGACCAAATCATTATAAGTTTACAAGATGATTCTGAATCAAGTTCAGAGAGTTCAGAATCAAGTGATTCTGAGAATTGAGTTTGTTTGTTTGTTTGAACGTGGTAATCCCAAAAACTACTAAACCGATTTGAATAATTCTGATTTTTATTATATAATACACATATTTAATACACATCCATAACTCATCATTATCTCGTTTCGTGGTCATTTAGAGGCAAAAGCAAAGCTTTCATCCAAGAAACTTGTTGTTCTGAACAGGGCAAAACAGTCGATTGTTTGCGACTCTACAAGTCACAAATCAGGCTTCATAGGAGTACTGTTCTCATCTTTGGCCAGGGGCTCCACAATACCAGCTCCTTCCTCTTGAACGCATTCAACGCAGATTGTCTTCAATGCCGATCACGATAAACGTATACTGATGACTCAGCCTGAACTAAATACTTTTCGTAACTTCCACTGACACGTGTTTCGTTGAAGGTCGAGATAGAAAGAGACCCATAGATAGAGGGAAAGGGACCCAACACAAAGGCGACACATTACCCTTATACCTGCTTTTCTAATATCGGCGGCAATAGTAGAATATTTTAGAAAAATATACGAAAAACACGTGGTGGTGTACGAAAACGGAACGAATAATACTTTTTGACGCTCGTACGCCAAAACTATTGATTTTATGAAAAAAAATATTAGTACATAAAGTGTAGGAAATTTCCTCTAATTTAATTTAGTACACGAATGTACTATCGTAAAATGCGTCGTAAAGGAGATATTCCCAAAAAACCGTTTTTAGGCGCCATTTTTCAATATGGCGGCGCGAGTGGCGGAGATACGAGGTGGCAAAGTTGAAATTCAAAAAGAGCATACCGAAATCCATAAAACAAGCAATTTTCAAAACTACCGGAAAACTTTCCAGGTAAAACTACCAAATTACTGAACTAACATTACAAAAGTTCAATTTGTATTTTATTTATTCTTTTCAATAAATGAAAAAATATTGTTCACGATATCTTCAGATTGGTCATCACTGTCTAAGCTCATGTGCATTGCGAGCAGTTGACAACCCGCCCCCTTACCCCTGTCACCACTTAAGGCGCGGCCAACTAGTTCCGCGCGCACTATAAGCCATGTGACATACATGATGGAACCACCCATCATGTATGTCACATGAATGTAGTGTGGGTGATGTTTATTTTTATTAATTTAATGTATTTCTAATATAATGCATATTATTTAAAAATATTATATTACTGCTGTCATCCGCAATCACTGGTATAAAAAAACCCAAGATACACACACAATCAGTGTCTCAAAAACGTCCTCTAAAAAAAAGTTAAATTTCAAATTGTGCGTTTATTTCAATTAAAATCGCACCGATCGCATCACTGTCAATTTTATTACTTATTGTACATCTTATATATCTTAGGCGAGAAGAAGAGATAGACAGACAGAGTTACTTTCGCATTTACAATGTTAGTATGGATATTGTTCGCATTAGTATGGTTATTTTTTAGTATGGATATTTACTTTTGTATTTTACTAGGTGGTAGACAACATCTTCCCCGCGTATTTGGTACCACCACCTTACCTATTCCTGCCGCAATATATATATATATATATATATATATATATATATATATATATATATATATATATATATATATATATATATATATATATATATATATATATATATATATATATATTTTGCTGTTCGTTAGTGTCGTTAAAACTCGAGAACAGCTGAACTGATTTGGCTAATTTTGGTTTTGAATTAATTGGAATTGTCCAAGGAAGGTTTAAAAGGTGAGAAAATATAGAGAGAAAAAAGAGTAGTTAAAAAGGCAGAACAACGTTTGCCGGGTCAGCTAGTTGCTTTATAGAAACTACTACTATAAGCCTTACCCTTAACTACTTAACTACTTATGTGAAATTAGCGACAGTTTCGAGTGTCAGTTTTGTTCGGGACTGTGCATCTTAGGTTTTTTATATCAATGTTCGCAATGTAAACTTTAATGTGCCAAATTTCATAGTCCACCGTTTTGCTTTGCTTTATTAGCAAAAAAATATATTAGTAGATAGGCAATGAAATTAACTTACGCGATAGATAATTAAACTTTCTAGTTAGAAAACTCATATTAAAGGAAACCGTCGTTTCTAAGTTTTTTTTTATTTATCTTCGGAATATATCATTGATATTTAAGAATTTTGGTAATCTTAATTTAAGAAATCAATATAGTATTTTTAAGTAATATATAACACACAGGTATCTGCTTATTACCCTAATATATTAAAAAAGAGCAGTCGTGGAGAAAGGTTAGTAAAAAAAAATCTTTCTTCGATACATTTACACACATAACGTATCAACTATCCGCTTAATATTCTAACAAAGTATTAATATTTCAAGGCAAGGGGTTATTTCTTTCTTCTTTAGGATTATTTACTGAAACGAAACTGTTTTTGACATGTGATATTTTTGCTCTATTAATAACATGTGTAAAGGGACCATGTTGTGTAACGACAACCATTTCATATAAATCCTAACATTTTTATTTATGGAGAGTAAAATATGGGATAAGCCCTCGAACGCGAAAATTCTAGAACGTGTATATAGATCCCAGCTTTTGCAAGTAATATGTGAAACATATTAAGTTTCCTCGTGTTGGTCTGGGCTATCTCAGAAAAATAAGCCATCTGCCGTGCTGCCAGGCAGTTCATAAAAGGCAAAGGCCAACCGTGTCACTGAATTGATTGTTGAAATAAAATTTAGCCTACTATTGACCCCGACACTTCAACTGTCTTTTTCTCAAATGTCATCAAAATTGGTTAAGTTGCTTAGCCGTAAATACGTCATAAACAGACTGACTTTCTTATTTATAATATTAAGTATGAATTTCGTTATAATAATAGTATAATAAGTATTAATTACTGCTCTTATTTTTAGTAATGAATGAACGAATGAAAAAATGAACACGAATTTGCTCTGTGATTATAAACTTAGTTTAAAGTTATTTTTAATTTAGTAATATTTTACGTACATACGTTAATAAAATAAAAAGTATTAAATCATTAAGTCATTCATTAGTCATTCATTAAGTCAATCATTAAATCATTAAGTGGAAGGATGTAGGTACCGGGGAAGACCAAGACTGACATACCACGATCAGATTGATCGAGTACTGTCCGAAGGTGGTGTCAAGTCTTCGCAACCGGCGTTTGTGTATGAAGAGAGTGATGAATGTGGAGGAAGCGAGACAAGCTTGCAAGAATCGGTTCTCTCTGCCTACCTCGTAAGGGACCTGGCGTGAAGATATGTATGTATGTATGTATGTAAGTCATTCATTAATAATATAATAATTAATATATTTTTTATCACATTTGTAATTTAATATAGTTTAATTTAATGTTCAAATTTTGTTATTACATATTATTCTGTAATCTATGGGTTTTTGTACCTGAAATAAAAAAAAATCATTCTTTCAGTTAATATGTCTTACATATATTATATAACATGTGCCTTAGAAAATATTCTAAAAAAATAGTTATAATTAATAGCAAAACTAATCATGACAAGGTGTTATGATAACAAATCATAGTTGTTGATTTTACGTCAGCTAAAACTCTTCACTGGTTTTAATGAAAAACTAACAGGCCGTAAATTTAAACATGTTGCTAGATAATCTAAAAATAATAAATATTTTTATAGTCCGGGGACCGCTAACGAGTGTTTAATCTGTAAATGGCTTTGCAAACAGTCTCTAGTTTTTGGAAGTATGTAAACTAGAAAGGTTTATATCTATCTTTTTGTTTTTTTATATTGTAAGATTATATTAAAAGATAGCAGAAAGCGGATGATTGCCACATATACTTACGTTACGTCGTTTAAGAGTTGCAATGAAATGCTATAACAGGAGTGATATTAATAATTTAACCGCCGTAAAACCGCAGCAACAGACACCCCGTTTTTTTATAAACGGGTTCATAATGACTGAGCTCTGAGGTAACAAATCGACGGATCCTGCGTAAGTTGTCGTAACTTATAAATGTGCTTTTTGTTTTATTTATAAAAATGACTCAACTTTAATAGATATTTTAATAACCCGAAGAATAAAAATTAAATTTCTAATCGAAGTTGGATTTTTCTAATAATTTTTTTTTGTGTTGAAAGATCTATAAAAGTGGAGTCATTTTCATAAATAAAACAAAAATCGCATTTTTTTAAGTTACGACAATTTCCACAGTACCCGTCGAAACCTAAAAAAAATATCCGAAATGAAAAACTCCTCCTTTTGGTAAGTTTGTTGAAAAAATAGAAATCCATTTCACACACTAAACTGAATTTTTTTTAAAATATAAAAATTTATTATCGTGTTATTTGCACGACGACGGCGTTAATTCAATTCTACATCTACGTTGTTGTTTTTACTCTAACATTTTCTGCAGGATTTGTCTCTGAATATGACTAATTGTCACATTTTACATTTGCATTTGGAACTTCGATGTACACTAAATGCTAGATTTTGTATCCCGAACAAAATCGAAGAATCCAAATGGCTGTGATAGCTTTCCTTTCAATACTCGGTTATAAAAAAGCTTATATTTAACATAATATTATTATAATATGTTAAATATAAGCTTTTTTATAACCGAGTATTAAAGGAAAGTTAATATAATATAATAATATTATGTTAAATATAAGCTTTTTTATAACCGAGTATTGAAAGGAAAGCTATCACAGCCATTTGGATTCTTCGATTTTGTTCGGGATACAAAATCTAGCATTTAGTAATGGAACGATTGATAATAAATCATAATTTGTAAAGGAAGGTCGGCTTTACACACAGACCACACACATTCTAATAGACATGGTGTTGGGCATAAAATACGTAGCCGCTCATATGAGCAAATGTATGTAAATGTCAAACAATATATAAATGTAAATATCATAAAAAAATAGAAATATGCCATATTATGTTTTATCGTGTCGAATTAAACCCGAAGGCTTAAGGTACCTTGAGTGATTTTATTTCATCAGTAAGTATTATAAATCTGTATTTCTCTATGTAAATGCAAGTGACATTGATATCCTAAGAAATTGCATTGAAAATTGTATCCAGTTTAATCCATGGCTTTACACATATAAAATATAAAATGTTTCATCACTTATGTCTGGTCAATCTTTTATTGATTAAACTATTCCTAAATGTTATTAAAATAGCCAAAGAACATATTTCCTGTAATGTGTACAATTATTACATACTAATTTTATAATCAAACCCAATGTTGGATAAGTGTAGGTTTAAGATGACTTCCAAATAGAGGAAGATCTTAATTTATTCAGATTTTCCTCAGTTATGATTTCTTAAAACATAGATCTACTTATTTCAATTTTTCTATAACTGTAAGCACAATGCTTTTTATTGATTTCAATTTTAGAAGAATCACTGCTGTCGTAAAGATAAAGGACGTTTCTACATAAATAAGTTTTATAATTTTTTTTTTTTGTTTATAATGTAATAAAATCTGAACATTAGCTAATTTAATTATATTATTGTGTTAACATTATAAGCATGTAATATGAAATCTATGGGCATGGTACCTGAAATAAAGATTTTATTATTATTATTTTTTTTTTTATTATAAAGTTCGAAACTGAGACGTCGTCAAAAATGTCTTTTCTATTTAGTAATATTTGAGTTATATTGAAAATGCGTCCTATTTGAAAGTAACATTTATGGGGTTGTATAAAGTTTAAGCTAAATATAAAAATATTGATCGGTGCGTCTTTTTTTTCTGATGCCTAATATGTGTCTAACTTAATTTCGGAAAAAATGTCAGAATTTTTTTTTTTCTTATGGCGGAAGAATAGGTAATCACATATGGATGAAACCTGTCACATAATCTATACATATAATAAAATCGTTGGAAAATCAAAACTTTACATTGAATATTTTTTAAAAGAATACTTGGGGCGTGATCTATAATCGATATCGAAGCCAAAAAAATAGTTTTTAGAGTTTTGGTCTGTTTGTCTGTACATATGTCCGAGGTAAACTCAAAAAGTACTGCATGGATTTACTTCAAATTTTGCATGAATATTACTAACAGGTCCGGTCAACATAAAGGCTACATATTATCACGCTATCACTTACGGGGGATGAGCAGTGCGGAGTAAACGAAGTCCACGCGAACGAAGTCGCTGGCAACAGCTAGTAACACATAAATAATTTCTTCTTACTTTTAAGTTGTATTATAGTTAATACCACAAAAGTATTATCTTAATTTTGAGCTGCTTTTAGACCACTCATTCATATTCTATTTATTAAAATTGCTCGAAGGATACATACGAACTCATATCTAATATTTACAGAGAGACACATCCATTTCCCCTAAATCACTGGTAACGAAAACAATTTCACATGCACCGTAAAACAATCTTTATTACCATGAAGAAGAGTCCGATTTACATTACTAAGTGTTTTACGTGATACAGGGCCTTGATAATATTATTTTACAATTTCGTATTCTATTCGAAGCGGTTGTAAATTAAAAGCCTCTTACGAAAAGCTGATACGTTTGTCATTAATAAAGCTTACCATACTGATTATAAGTCACAAAGTTGACTGTTTCTGTTTGCGGTGCATTCAAAGCCCCCTAATTTACTTAATGTGACATCCTTGTTTTATTGTTCTTTTACATAATTGAATACAAACATGCAAAAGTTTCTTTTTATATATATATAAGATAGCAAACAAGCAGATGGGTCTCCTGATGGAAAGAGACAACCATCGCCTGAAGACACCAAAGATGTTAATGGTGCGTTGCTATCTTGTGGCGAGGTCTAATGACACACGCATAAGTTTACCGGCTACCTTACCCTCCAAACCGGAACACGACAGTGAAAAGCACTGACGCTTTGAGGCAAGAATAGATAAGGCGGTGGTATCAGACCCGGGCGAGACAATGTAGAACTCTACCACCTAGTAGCCACGATGGTAGTGACTCGCATAGCCAATCGGTCGCCTCTTACGACCTGTATAATACCTGTATAAAAGTATCTTCACGCCCATATCCCCGAAGGGGTAGGCAGAGGTACAACAAGTGCACCCACGATTAGCCGAAGATACTTGGTCCCACAAATGTGATAGGTGGCAAGCCTATCGCCAACCGGGCACTTTCCAATCCCGGGCAACTTTGTGTTTCTCAGAAAACTGAAAAAACACTTTTTTTAAAATGCCCGACCCGGGAATCGATCCCGGGACCTCACGTGGACAACGCCAATGCTGGACCACTAGACCACAGATAATTGAATACAAACTTGCAAAAGGTTTTTTTTTTATATTTATAAGATAGCAAACAGGCAGATGGGTCTTCTGATAGAAAGAGACCACCATCGCCTCCATAGGAGATAACAACGCACCATTAACATCTTTGGTGTCTATACACCAAAGATGTTAATGGTGCGTTACTATCTCGTGGCGAGGTCTAATGCCACATACATAAGTTTACCGGCTACCTCAAACCCGGAACACGACAGTGTAAGCACTGAAGGCGGTATTACCAGACCCGGCGGGACAATGCAGAACTCTACCACCTAGTAGCCACGATGGTAGTGACTCGCATAACCAATCGGTTGCCTCTTACGACCTGCCTGGCAGAACGGCAGTCGGCTTATTCTTCAAGGGAGCCCGAACCAAAACGGAGGGATTTGCAAAATCTTTTTTTATTTAAAAGATTACATCCGATTTGGTTGTATACAGATTAAGTGATGGATTGATTAATATTTCCAGAGATTAAGGATGTTGGAAGTCGTTTTTTTGCAGTTCTACTGCGATTAAATCATTACTTATTATGACTGCCTCGTGGTCTAGGGGTAGCCTGTTCGGCTCAGATCATGAGGTCCCGGGTTCAACCCCCAAGTTGCCAAGAATTATTGAGGTTTTTTCGAGGTCGAAAATCTGAAACCTTAGTAGCAGCTCGGAGTCTGGCGGAGTGGTAAAACATGTAAAGCTATGAATATCGGTTATCACAAGAAATAGTCGATAATTGCTAAAATGTCAATAAATGCGGCGATTAGGATCACTGCTTATCTCGCTAACCGACACACCGGTGAATCGCGGTGAACCGGAAAGTCTATAGACGTTCGTTTTGCTCTGCCTACCCTGCAATCGAACCAGGCATGATAATACTTTACGAAATCGTTACTTCAATAATCGTAATTTAATAAAAAATTAAACCGATTACAAATATTAACTTTACTCATATCTCTTAAATTACTTAACCGATTTTGACGAAATTTAGACTGTTCTCTAAGATGAAAAATAGACCTCGTCACAAGATAGCAACGCACCGTTAACATCTTTGGTGTCTATAGGCGATTGTTGACTCTTTACATCAGGAGATCCATCTGCTTGTTTGCTATCTTATGGTATAAAAAAAATAATATGAGACTTATTTTTTTTCCACGCAGACGAAGTCACGCGAATAGCTAGTATGACATGTGTACATGTCAAACTGTTAACCTCCGTTTTTCTTCGGTTGAAAATGCAACCAAATTGTTTGTGAAATCGGTTATAAACATTGCTTGCTCGTAAAATATTAGTAAGCCGTTTGTGGACGAAATTTCTTTGATATCGTTTTTTGTACCCCAAATATTAACCGTATTTGTAACATAACAGCTGTCGAGTGGTTTTCTTTCACGAGTTTTCGTGTCGCTTTCGAAACTTTGTCACTATTTCAGATATTACGGTTTTGATAAAAAAGTAAAGCTAGTGACGTGCGTTGTTTTTGTTATTTACGAGTTTTGAAATTTGGAGAATGTTGGCGAAATTAGAAAAAACTTTATTAGATTCAGACGTTAGTTAATATTTTTAAAATTAACAAAAGTAAATTTACAAGTAAATTTAAAGAAAAACAAAGGCTTTTAATAAAAAATCGTAAATTTAATTTCATGCCCGCCATATTGTACAGTCATGTACTTTTATTAAAACCAATATGGCGGCCATGAAATTAATAACTAAGAACGACATTGACATTAAGACGAATTAGTACTGTCATTTCTCGTCAAAATAATTTATTAAAATTGGATTGAAACTGTTTCTCCCGGTGGAGAATAGTATGAGTACCTGTATAAATAAATGGTATCGATTATTTGATAGCTATTGTATACAAAAATAATGTCAGACATATCTAATCTAATACGTATTTTTTATATCTAATACCTATTATGTACATCGTAAAATAACAAAAAAAACTGATAACTAAGAGATAATCGTCGGCTAAAAAAACAAAAAAAAATCCTCAATGATTCACCTGGCTTTGGTACCATATTCATATGGTCTGCGAGTACCATCGCTTTACCTATTTCTCTCGTAAAAGCTCATAGCGTCTTTTAGTTTAGACAGTATCATACCGTCGGTATGGTAGCCAATACTTATGCCTGTGGCATTACCTTCTCGCCATATGGATTGTACTGCACTCCATTTGTCGATATGGTAATGTCATATACAATATTGCCAATTACCTCTATACGTAGATTAAAAAACCCTTTTGTTACTTACTATGTATGTGTACCTTGGCGGTATGAGTATTTGCTACAAACAATATTGACAGGAAACTCATCTATGTATATATATATAAAAATCAATTGCTGTTCGTTAGTCTCGCTAAAACTCGAGAACGGCTGAACCGATTTGGCTAATTTTGGTTTTGAATTAATTGTTGATGTCCAGGGAAGGTTTAAAACGTGAGAAAATTTAGAAAAAAAGTAATAGTAGTTAAAAAGGCAGAACAACGTTTGCCGGGTCAGCTAGTCTGTATATATATAAAAATCAATTGCATTTCGTTAGTCTCGCTAAAACTCGAGAACGGCTGAAGCAATTTGGCTAATTTTGGTTTTGAATTAATTGTTGAAGTCCAGGGAAGGCTTAAATGGTGAGAAAATATAGAAAAAATATGATTAGTTAAAAAGGCAGTACAACGTTTGCCGGGTCAGCTAGTATTTTATAAATTGTGAGAAATTACGTGTGTTTTTAAAATTGTGGACTTGCACTAGCTAAACGCGGCCACGCTTTGCTGTGGTTCACTTTATATGTCACTGGAAAATTCTTAGAAATTTATCGTTTCTATTGGAACTTCAGAATAAAAAGAATGTAAAAACACCATTTTAACGTGATATCGTGTTATAAACTTAGATGAAGGAAATTACTACTCTCTTGTAAAAGGTTATCAATCAATGAACGCCAACTGCACGAAAAAGCGTGACTCATTCTCACAATCCACCTGACCGAGCGTGCAAGCGAGAGCGCGGAGCAAGCAATAGAGGGACATGGGCTTGTTTTCTTATGACTTTATCATCATCATCTCATCGAAAATTAAAACCTCATTTAATTTCCTGACCTAAGAATCGAACCTGAAACCTCCTGTGGTCAACATTGACCGGAACAAATGATAGAGGGGCATGGTCTTGTTTTCTTATGACTATCATGTAAAATTAAAACCGACTTTACTGACAACCAATTTTTTACATATAAAATGTATGTATAATTTATATACATAATATACATACATTATATACGTAAAAAATATCTCGTAGATAATAAAGATATGAGTTTTATCCCCAAATTTGGCAAATTATAAAAGAAGGTAATGTCATCGAAAATTTAAATCTCATTGAATTTCCTGACCCAAGAATTGAATCCGGAACCTCTTGTGGTCAACATCGACCCGTCAATTAGACCGCGGTCTAGTGGTCCGGTGTCGGTGCTGACTACGGTGGCAACTAGCTTGTTTAAACTCTTAAAAACAACAAAGAAAAATATCGACACGCGGGATTAGAACCTGCGACCATTTCCCTAAAGCCGGGACGCTCTTCCGCTGAGCTAGTGTCGACAGGCTCGAGGCGGCGAAATTCTTCTTTGCTATATGATCGATTACGTCGATTGTACTGATCGCTAGTTATACATACGTATAACTAGTTAAATGAGTTCATCGTTACAGATGAAATTCACATTTATAATTTTGATCAGTACTTTCGTATTTTCTAATTATTTTTTTGTTATAGCACTCACCCCGTGCTTGGGAATCTGGAAAAACCTTAAAAACAACAAAGAAAAATATCGACACGCGGGATTTGAACCTGCGACCATTTCCCTAAAGCCATTGTTTAAACTCAATATAAAAACTAGAAAGTCTAGAAATTTAATTACATTCATCAAAATTTACTTATAATAATATAATGTACTAGCTGACCCGGCAAACGTTTTCTTTTTAACTACTCTGCCTTTTTAACTACTCATAATTTTTTTCTATATTTTCTCACCTTTTAAACCTTCCCTGGACTTCAACAATTAATTCAAAACCAAAATTAGCCAAATCGGTTCAACCGTCCTCGAGTTTTAGCGAGACTAACGAACAGCAATTGATTTTTATATATATAGATAGACAACATAAACGTCTCTTTCTATATACCTAATTGTATTTTGTTCTTAAATTTTGTAACGCAGTTTACGTATTAGCAGTAATTTATTTACGTTTTTATTTTATGTTTTGTTATTTTGTTATTTTCTATTATTGGAATGTGGTTTTTATTTCTTTTAAAAGCAAAAACTATAAAACTCGTGGTAACCACCACTTTTAGAATATATTATTATCCTATATTTAAGGTTGTTTGGAAGATATCGTTTTTTTAGTGTTAAGACCGCCTTAGTTTAGATCGATGAAGAAAATTAGTTGACCCGGCAAACAACGTTTTGCCCTAAAAATTTTTGAGAGGGAGTCGGGGGAGCGAATTAATTAAGATAAAAATTACCCTATATTTTAAGTTGAACCAAATAGTTAGATATTTACTAAATATCATTGAAATCGGGTCAGTAGTTTAAGATTCCATCGCGGACTAACAACGTGACACATAATTTATATATATTAAAGATTAATAAAGATAAACACTATACACACTATTTTCATGTTTTTTTTTTACATCATAAGATAGCAAACAAGCAGTTGGGTTTCCTGATGGAAAGAGTCAACCATCGTCTATAGACACAAAATTTAATAGTTTTTATCTTGTAGCGAGATCTAATGCTACATACATACAAATTTAGCCGTTCTCGAGTTTTATCGAGACTAATATATATATATATATATATATATATATATATATATATATATATATATATATATATATATATATATATATATACTAACTTATAGATTTAAACTTCTTCTGCTAATTAATCAACTATTATCTTTTTAATCATAATGAAAAATATTGTATTAAATAAATAATCTTCTCATCGACTAACGTCATATTATTTTGTTTGCAGGTGTCAGACGACATTGGCTACGTGATATATTCAGCGTTGGGTAGCTTTTACATCCCATCTTGCATCATGGTCTTCGTGTACATCAGGATATATTATGCAGCCAAAGCCAGAGCAAGAAGGGGAATACGAAAAAACCCGCGGGGAAGGCCGGTATGTCTATACTAACTACGAGTATGTTCTTGTATTAGTTGGGGGCTCCTCTGAAGAATAATAAATCTATATATATATATATATATATATATATATATATATATATATATATATATATATATATATATATATATATATATATATATATATATATATATATATATATATATATATATATATATATATATATATATATTTATTTATTCATATTTAAAACACTTTGTACACAAATTATACGAGTACAGGTATTCACTGTTGTACGTAGATGATAAATACCTATACACCTATATACTTTCTCACAAACAGCTGATTACGGTAGTTTTCCAATACAACCAATGCCACCAAAAGGCGGGTTGCTGAACTAAAGAGACAAGCGTGATATTTCAAAGTCATTAAAAGTTCTGGTATTTATCGATAGATGGAAAAACTAAAAAATATCACCGCTGTGCCGGTCGGAGTGGGGGGGGGTGTTAGGTTTTTTCGTTACGGAATTTCTGGATTCGGTCTCCACGCTCAAGGCCCGCGATAGAAGCTATGCAATAGCTTAAAAATAAGAGTATTTAAAAAGGCAGAACAGCGTTTGCCGGGTCATCTAGTAAAAATATTCACGGGACAAATTACAATTACTGATCTAACCCAAAGTAAGCAAATTATTTGTTTATGTTATTCAACGATACTAATACATAGCATATATTTAATAAACACTTTGGGTGTTAATATACAAACATTTATGCTAATCACACAAATGCTTGTCCCCGTGGGGATTGAATCCGATCCCCGTCGATCACGTAGTCAGGGTCGCTAACTACTCAACCAACGGTGCGGTCCGTTATCTGGTTCGGTCGGCGGCGAATAGAATAAATCGTCTGTCAAATTACCAGGAGTTCATAAAAGGTCAATGATTGAATATAAATGTCACTACATCCGTAATTACTAGTTATTAGAGTTCTGCAACGTATAGTCCATGTAAATGGTACTACCGCCTGATCTGGTCCTGCCGCAATAGCGTCAATGGTTGTCATTGTCGGGTTCCAGGTGGGTAAGGTAGCCGGTAAACTTATGCAGGTGGCATTAATACCTTGGCACATGGATAACAACGCACCATTGATATCTATATTGTCTATAGGTGTTAGTTATCTTCTTACAACAGAAGTGCCGTCTACTTGTTCGATATTTTATATTTAAAAAAATATATTGTTGTAGTAAAGGATGGTTCCTGTAGTAATGGATGGCTTTACTCACACTTCACTTCACACTGGCTAGTATTAAATCAGTGACATCCACTCGAAGCGGTACCAACACCTTACCTATTCCTGCCGCAATATCATAGGTGTTTGTCACTGTCGTATTCAGGTTTGGAGGGTAAGGTAGACGAAAAACTTATTCATGAAGCATTCTAATGTGCTGGGAAAATGGATAAGAAAGTTATTATGGTGTCTACAGATGATTTTCATCTCCTTCCATCAGGAAAATAATTTGCCTGTTTGCGATTCTACTATATAAAAAAAACAAGTGGTTTGGCTTTCTTTGGTACTATCAAACCTATTTTACTTGTATTTTTTTTATAGCAGAGGTGGTGGGAGGAGGGCAAACGAGCAGGTGGTGCACTTGATGGTAAGTGATCACCACCGCCCATGGACAACTGTAATACCGGGGGTCTTGCAGCTGCGTTGTCGGCCTTTTAAGAATGAATAAGCTCATTTCTTGAAGGTTCCTAAGTCGTATCCGTTTGGAAACACCCCCGAGGGTAATTGATTCCACAATGGAGTAGTGCGAGGCAAAAAGTGCCGACTAAAGCGCACGGTTGTAGATTTCCAGACATCGAGGTGGTGAGGATGGAACTTTAAATTTTGAATTTTTTTTGTATCCATAAAAGAGCGAATTTTCTTTGTTTGACAACTTCTTTCGATTTAATTTATGGTACGTTTGATTTAATTTCAATTCAGAATTAGTTTTACAAACGGCAACGCCAATGCTATATCGCTATCAGCGAGCGTGTTTTGTTTGACAATTCCTTTAATTTAGTTGAGAGTTCATTCGATTTAATTTATTATAAATGACAACGCCGATGCTACACCGCTACATCGTAGCATCAACTGTGAAGCTACGTCGTAGCAACAATAGATTTTCCCAACTCAAGCTTTAATTCCAAATATTCATGGTCTATAGCTTAAAAAGCTAGACACTGGTTTTACAAGGCGGCATATTGCTTATTTAATGTTACTTAACTATTTCGATTTTCTTTATCTATACATCTTCTATACAAATAAATAAAATTGGTGTGTCTGTTTGTAATATTAAAATAACCGCTTTTTGTAAACACGGTACATATACCAAAAGAACATTTTTTACAATTTCTGTCTGTCGGTCTGTCTTACTGTCCGTCTGTTTGTTCCGGCGAATCTCGGGAACGGCTGGACTGATTTTGACGGGACTTCCATTGGCAGATAACTGATGTGATAAGGAATAACTTAGGCTACTTTTATTTTGGAAAAATGTCACGCGGTCGAAGTCGCGGGCTCAGTTAGTTGAAAATAAATAAATATCCTCACGTGTGATAACGAAAAAGTATCTCCTATTCCTGCCGCGATAACGTCAGAGCTTGCCACTGTCGTATTCCGGTTAGGAGGGTAAGGTAGCTGGAAACGCATGGTGCCTATAGACACCAAAGATGTTAACGGTGCGTTGCTATCTTGTGGCGAGGTCTAATGCCACATGCATAAGTTTACCGGCTTCCTTACCCTCGAAACTGGAACACGACAGCGACAAGCACTGACCTTATTGCGGCAGGAATGGGTGAGGCGGTGGTACCAGACCCGGACGAGACAATGCAGAACTCTACCACGATGGTAGTGACTCGATAGCCTATCGGTCGCCTTTTACGACCTGCTTGGCAGAACGGCATTTGGCCTATTCTTCAAAGGAAGCCGAGACCAACACGGCTTCACGCCCGTATCCCCAAAGGGGTGGCAAGCCTATCGCCAACCAGACACTTTCCAATCCCGGGCAACTTTGTATTTATTAGAAAACTGTAAAAACACTTCTTTTAAGTGCCCGACCCGGGAATCGTACCCAGGCCCTCATGTGGTCAACGCCAACGTTGAACCACTAGACCACAGAGGCGATAACATTTAAGTACCTAGTAATTTGAATTTTGTCGCCTCTATGGTCTAGTGATCCGGTGTCCATATTGACTACGTGAGGTCCTGGGTCAGGCCAATCAAAACAGAGTTTTCTTTTAACATCATTGCCCGGTATTGAATAAGTGCCCGGTTAGCAATAGGCTTGCCACTTATCACATTCTGAGACTAAGTATCTTCGGTTAATCGTGGCTACGATAGTTACACCTCTGCCTACTTCTTCAGAGATACGGGTGTGGAGATATTTTAATTTTATTTTATTTGAAAATGTTTTGGGCGACAAAAACCACCAGACCGACAAAAAACGACCAGAGCTTGTCCATCACCGCGAGCATTAACGTTATGAAGTGGTCATTGTGTCCTATATATTCCTTGCTGCGTTGTTTCAGACCGATAAATATCAATTTGATACGACGTTTATGCTTTACCGCATTTTAAAAACAGTCATAGATAGAAAAAAATTTCGAAAAGAAAAAAGAGAGAAAGTCGCCATAAGGACTTGGCGACTTTCTTTCTTTCAAGTTTCAAGTATGTTTCGGTCAGACAACAAAAAGAGTGCTATCTCAGGGACTATTATTTATTGAGTTATTTTGCTTTGAAATAAAATAAAACTTTAAATTAAACCCTACCTAAGGAATTTAATCAAATATGTAATATTAAATTTCTGACTCCTTGACCGTAAAATAATTTATGAATTGTTGCAGAATGAACAACAAACAAGTTTCTCGACGGCGCCGAAAGGCACCAGACCCATGCCCTCGTCCAGTTTAACCATGCCCCCCGGCGTGGACGCCGGCAACTCAAACAACAACAGGTGAGATTCATGTTGCCCTGTGAAACAAAAGCTAAACTTGAGTGTTTTGTTTTATACATCAATTTTATTTAGCACAAGTTGATGTGCGCGACCTCGCCCGAAAGTAATTAATATTTTTTATCAAATATATTGACGGTATAGGAGCAATTTGCCTCATAATGGAAAGCAGCCAATACCACTCATGGACATCAGAAACAAAAAGGATCTAGCCACGAATGCGATGTTGAATTCTAAACTTTTTATCCTTCTCTTTAAAATTTGTATGTGAAAGCTCCTTGTAAGGGAGTATATTTTAGAATTTTACTATTCAGACCAGATGGGCAAGGTAAATAAACAAGCTTCAAGGTGATCTGGATGAAATCAATCACTATGGCGCGTAGTTTATTTTTTTAAATCATAAGATAGCAAACAAGCAGATTGGACTCCTGATGGAAAGAGTCAACCATCGCCTATAGATACCAAAGCTGTTAACGATGCGTTACCAACTTGTGGCGAGGTTAATGCCACATATACAAGTTTAATAGCTACCTTACCCTCCAAACTGGAACAGGACAGTGACAAGTACTAACACTATTGCCGCAGGAATAGTCAAGGCGGGTGGTACCGGACCCGGGCGAGAGAATACAGAACTCTACCACCTAGTGATATAAATTTTTGTTATTGTCTCTTATAATGAAGAAGCTTTCCTAATAAGTATTAACTAACCTTATTCGTATATTTTTATGTAAAAATATACAAATAAGGTTCTATTTTATTACTGCAATAAAATATTTTAATTTTTTACCAAAATCAATAGAAAATGTGTATTTGCCACTCTTCGTATTTTACCAAAATATTGGAATACAATGCCGAAAAGTAGGTACCCGAAGTTTTGTTTATATGCAATACCAATTACTTTTGTTAAATTTAACCACCTCATAAAAATATATTAGGTTATCTTTAATCACAATATAAAAAGATTGGGTTTAAGTCTTTTCTCATTCCGACAGTAAAGTTTAAAAATAAAATCACACTTAACAGGTAAGTTACATCAATGTTCTACCAAATGAACGATGTTATGACATCGATTGTGGACATAGGCTGCATGTAACCCAAATATATAGCCTTACTCTGATTGATAATATACAAAAAGTTGCGATACAGGCCTGTCTAGCTTAGTCTTAAAAAAATCAATGAGTTCATTATCAACTGAAATTTTCTCTCGTCATTCGTACAGCACATCCCTAATTTCTATACTTTAGTGCTGAAACGCATGTAAGCTTATAAGTTAGCAAAATTATTGTATAAATATTCACCGTTTCCCTAATTTTAGATACTAACTATTCTAGAAAGGAAACTAGCTTAATATATTCCAGGTCAAAACCGCCCTTTATCAAGGTATCATGAAGTGTGACCAAGTTTGAGTTCTGTTTTATTCTAACTCCAATTGGCAATTTAATTGTGCAGAAAAATAGCAGTAAAAAATTGTATCCCATAGTGTTTTTTATAATTGCTACGTGATGAAATCTAACAGGCGTAATCACGCTGCGAGGATTCTACGTATTTATTCAAAGAACACTGGCAAGACTTCATACATCGTTTTTTTTAAGTTATTACCTTAAAGTTTAATATATTCCGTAAGATTCTATATCAACTCCTTAACTTATTCGCATTTAATAAGTATTTTTTAAACTTGGGGAATAGTATCTAAATGAAGTTTGCATTTAGGTAAGGTTAACGTAAAAAATCAGTTCTTCCCTTAGTAGTCTGTGGTTAATAATTTTTCTTGTCATTGGTGTCTTCAGTAAAACAGCTGCTAATCTCAGAAATCTCAATTAGACTGACAGAACTCTGAGCTAAGGTTTTTGAAGACACTTTATAGATATTTAAAAGAACAAAAAATAAATTAGCATTAAACTATTCATTAATACAAATGCAGGGAGAATTTTTATTTGATACTTATAATGAAAATTATGATATATAAATTTTTTGCTGTTTTAATGAAAATGTAATTAAAGTTTTATACAATGGTAACAAATATGATGATAGAAGTCAATCAAATTAAAGTCTCAATATTTTTTATATGATTGTTCCTAGTGATTGATATGTTTTATTTAATTAATTAATTAAACGTAGAAAATTATTCTAGTTTATCTAATATTCGTCACTCCGAAAGACACGCAAGGGATGTACGAAACCAAAATCGCCTGTATTCTTTCTTTAGTGATCTAGTGATTAGTTATAGTGATTGTGTAAACAATTACTATAACTAACAACATTTGGCTCATATTTACATTGGCTCATAATTACACTTATTGTGTAATAACATTTGGCTCATATTTACCAGATTGTTATGTTATTTCTTTAGCTTAGATAATTTAGAGGTATCGTTAGGTTTTTTTTTTTCATTGTGAGAGTGACATTGGCAATATATTTTTTCTAACGAGTCGCAGTTGGATTTTTTGTATTTAAATGTTTGTATTATAATTATTTGTTTAACAATTACCATTACTTTTTCTTAAATATGAATTTTGCCATATATTTAACTAAAGTTATTTTAATAATTACTTACTTATTTTAACATGCATATTACTTTAATGTAGAACATGATTTTAAATAGCACTTTTGGTTAATGTGTTAAGCAACAACGATAATCTCTCTCGGTCAAACTTTTAATGCATGTGGCATCGTGGGCTAGAAATTCCAGTAATGACTAGAGTTTTCTAAGGCTACATAAAGGATCTAGTATCATATGTATTATTTCTAAAAGGTGTTTTTCCTGGAATGGCTCGATCTCTTTAACTACTTCACCAAAAAAAATACCCAATTAAAGCTTATGTTTTCTACTTTGGGTGAAAAGTCATCATATACATTATTTCTAAAAGGTGTTTTTCCTGGAGTAGCTCGATCTCTTTAACTACTTCACCAAAAAAATTAAAAAATACTCAGTTAAAGCTTATGTTTTCTACTTTGGGCGATAAATATGAAAAAATCGAAAAAAATCGTTTTGTAAGTAAAAAAACAACTAAATATAATTTTTATAACAATCTACCGGAGCACCATCTGTTTGTGATACATCAAACATCTTAATAGAGTTTTATACTTGGAAAACGCTAGATGGCGTCTTGCGAAATCTTCGCACGGGTCAGCTAGTATATAAATACTAGATTCGATATTAGTATAATATCTACTTGTAAGTACGTTTATTCATATATATTTTAACTATTTATGGTAAAAATATACAACATATGAAACCGTGTTATTCCGGGCCTCCTTTGCAGAATAGACCATCTACCGTACTGTCAGGCAGTTTGTAAGATGCTAACGATTGACTTACGAGTAACCATCATCGTGGCAACTAGGTGGTAGATTCTGCATCGTCTCGCCCGCCTATTTCTGCCGCAATATTAGTGCTTGTTATTATCGTGTCTTGGGTTTGGGGGGTAAGGTAATCGACAACCCTTTGCACGTGATACTCGTATTAAAACCCCGCCACAAAAATAGCAACTCACCATTAACTTCTTTAGTGTCTATAGGCAATTCCTCTTTTCATCAGGTTAACCATATGCTTGTTTATTATCTTAATATGATATAATAACTCTAAATTAAAATTTTAAAAATCCGCTAACACATTTTTGCTGTCGTCAGACCATCATTCAGCTTTACTATACTATACTAGTGGGGAATTTGTAAGCCTTCTGATGCTAGTTTAAGTTTTAATTATGTTTTTCTTGTGCTGTTAATCCTCCTAATATATATATATATATATATATATATATATATATATATATATATATATATATATATATATATATATATATTAGGGTGCTTTTTTTTCTGCGACTAATTTTTTTTTTTCGCTCCCATCCCGAAATTTTGTTGGAAATACACCCAAAAAAATTCCCTGAAAGTTTGAGCCCTTAATATTCATATTAAGTACTCCTACACAGCGTGTGAAGATTTCCTATTTAAAATATATGAGAACTTTCATTTTTTTTTTTTAAATTTCTATAGCTTAGTGGCATTTCATAGCATCGCTTTGACCATGGACAGGTTTTTTTCAGAATTGAATGCTCTACAAAAGTGTCCATTGCGGCCAAGCCGTAATTCGAACGGGCAAGGTAGTACAGGCCTCTAAACTTGATTTTTCCATGAAATTCGCGTTTTTTTGCAGTTATCTCGTAAATATCAAGAGCTAGAGAAAAAATGTACATGACAAACTTGTAGAGCATTCAATTTCCTACAAAAAAGGTCCTAACCACCAAGTCGCTAAAATCAATATTTTCGGAGATATTTAATGATTAATTTTTAGTAATTTCAAATGATTATCGGAAATTGTGTCAAATTATAAAAAATATCTTTTAAAAATATTTTTAAATATCTCCGAAAATATTGATTTTAGCGACTTGGTGGTTAAGACCTTTTTTGTAGAAAATTGAATGCTCTACAAGTTTGTCATGTACATTTTTTCTGTAGCTCTTGTCATTTACGAGATAACTGCAAAAAAACGCGAATTTCATGGAAAAATCAAGTTTAGAGGCCTGTACTACCTCGCCCGTTCGAATTACGGCTTGGCCGCAATGGACACTTTTGTAGAGCATTCAATTCTGAAAAAAACCTGTCCATGGTCAAAGCGATGCTATGAAATGCCACTAAGCTATAGAAATTTAAAAAAAAAAATGAAAGTTCTCATATATTTTAAATAGGAAATCTTCACACGCTGTGTAGGAGTACTTAATATGAATATTAAGGGCTCAAACTTTCAGGGAATTTTTTTGGGTGTATTTCCAACAAAATTTCGGGATGGGAGCGAAAAAAAAAATTAGTCGCAGAAAAAAAAGCACCCTAATATATATATATATATATATATATATATATATATATATATATATATATATATATATATATATATATTAGGAGGATATAAAAAACCCAAGATACACAATCAGTGTCTCAAAAACGTCCTCAAAAAATGAGCGCACAATTTTTAATTTTGCGCTCATTTCAAATAGAATCGCGTCGGCCGCGACACTGTCAATTTTATTTCTTTTCGTACATTGCTTTGTAAAAACAACTGTAAATCTCACGCTTAAGGTTGGATATGCAAAAACATATGTTTTGCCCTTATCTATAACAATTTAAATGAAATTAGGGACACTTTTGTGTGTCAGTTTAGTTCGGGACTGTGCATCTTAGGTTCTTTATATCAATGCTTTATGATGATTATGCATCATTTTAAGAGCAAAACGTAAAAGAAGCTTATGATCTTCAAAAAATTATTCAATGAGCTTGAGATGTTTTATTGCAAAGCTCCTATGGTCTCCAGCTCCATTATGTAACCCTGAAAATAATTCTAGTATAGAGTGTTTGCAAAAATATAATAAATGAGACCACACTCGATGGATTTACTTTATTTAGTTTTAGTTTAGAAGGTCTTAGGATTTTAGGAAGAGTTTAGGATTTAGTTTAGAAGATCCATGGCCACCTTCTAGTTACGTTGTCAAACCCTGCGAATCTGCTAGCAATAAAAGCCAACTGTATCAACCCAAGCTCGGATAGCTTAACGAATAGCGAAACTAATACTCAAGCTAAATTTTTATATCTTTTTTTTCATTATATTTATTTATTTATTTATTGAAAGGTACAACTACAGAAAACAATTTTTTACATTTACATAATTCTTAAATTGGTTTACAATAAAATTGAATTCCAATAAGTGTTGCACACATTGTTGATATAATATAGCGACATCTTGTGCTTTTTTAACTTATCAACTGCTTAAATGCGATGCCTACACTAATCTAAGGTTTATAATCATTCCATAAAATTACGCAAATGGCTTTTACGACAGATACGATGAAACGGATGACGCAACGGAGGATGAAGACCCTCTTGATGGACCAACAATTCGGTTAAACCCGCTGGGAGATGGTGAATTCAAGTAATCATAATGTTTATTGCACGCCACGCTAACACAATGAATTAGAAAAGCGAGACGCACAAACTGACGGTGCTGTCGAAAGAAAGGGACAAGACGAGCAAAGAATTTAGAAAGCTAAATATCAGTTTTAAAAGCAAACATCACTTTATTTTTATTTTTTCATGCAATACGTTTTATTTTATTACATATAAAATGAAATATTATGTTACAACAAATCGTTCAATCAGTAAATAATTCTTAACGCAGCAGACTGCAGTAACCAAAAAAAAGTAAAAGTGTATCCTCCAAAACAAAAAAGAATTTTCAAAATCTGTTATTAAATGGCCGAGTTCTGAGGTTTTCAGCCAAATTGATAACCTCCTTTTGATAAGTCGGTTTTTAAAATGCAGAGTTGGTTTATATTAAATAAACTTAAAAACAACAAAGAAAAATATCGACACTTAGGATCCGAACCTATAACCCACTGAGCCAGTGTCGACTAGTTCAAAGTAGCAAAATTCTTCTTTTCTATATGATCGATGCCGTCGATTGTACTGATCACTAAATATATGTATATCTAACGATCAGTACGTATAACTAGTTAAATGAATTCATCGTTACAGATGAAATTCACATTTATAATATTGATTAGTACTTTCGTGTTTCTAATAATTATTATATTAGTGTTTTAGCGCTCAGCCCGTGCTTAGGAAAACTTGAAAAACTTAAAAACAACAACGAAAAGTTATAGATATACGTATGTATATCTAGCAATAAGTACAATCGACGGAATCATATAGCAGAAAATTTCGCCACTGAACTAGTCGACTCTGGCTCAGTTGGTTAGAGCGTCCCGGCTTAAGGAGAGACCGTAGGTTCATTCATATTATTTTTAAATTATATATAAGTCATCTGTCATTGAATTTACTGGCCGAAAAAATGTAACTATTCGTTTTGGTCAATATCTTCGAAATCGGATTTATTATTAATTTTCAAATATTGGTAAAAGGTAAAGTAGATATTTAAATGAATTTGCGATGGCGAATGAGGTTTTCGTTTTGAACAAGTTTTTCATTTTTTAGACTTTTTACTCCTGCTGAACTTTTATAACGACCTGATATATTTTAGAATAATTGATTCGATGCGTTTATAAATATTTACTATTTGGGCTTTAGCCTCAAAAATATTTTTATAATCGATTGAACATTTTGTTGTTCTGATAATAATATAACAATATTATAATACTTTATAATATATTCTATATTTTATAATATATTTCATTTATAAAATTAAATTGTGTCATATTGCTACAAATATATATTTTGTTTTATTTTTGGTGTTTTTTTTGCTTTTAAATGTTTTAGTGCATTTGTGTGTATTGATGGGAACATTCATGTTCTTATCGATATTTACCTATTTAACAAGGTATAAATAGGCAACACTATGCATGTCTAGAGGTGTCTACACGGAAATGATGATAGCTTTGTGGCGAAAACACAGTGCTTTTCAAATAAAATGGCGATGGTTTGAATGGTGATTTAAGCATTTTTATCAGATATTCGTTAATGTTTATTAATAAATGAAGAAATATTGTTAAGCTTCAAAACAGGTTGATAAAATCCAAAAAAAAATAACTAGGATCTAGTACTATAACACCATCTATGATTATAAAATAGACATTTTATTTTCTGTATTGATTATTTTTTAACATTAGCTGCCAACCCCGGTTTCACACGGATGAAAAAATGAGACAAAACAATTCTTTTACAGTACGACCACGTAATGAAATAGAACTATTTATTTTCATTGACAGACGGACATACAGCTGTCAGTTGTTTTTGTCAATATATTGAAGATATTTCTACTTCTTTCTCACTTACTACTTCTACTGTCTCACTTTTCATATTATGAGATTTTTAAAACTTAACCGTATGATTTTCAAATATTTTCTATTAAAAGTTTTGTATGATATGTCCTGACAATTTTGTTAGAACACAACAAAAACAAGACCTTAATCGCAGTCGGTGCATTTATTCTGAAGTTATGCACATACATATTATGTTTCAAAGATTTTTATTTATTTACATTGATTTTTGTCATATGTCCTTAAAATTCAAATGCGAATAAAAAAGGTAACGCAGGTGATAATTGAACTCTATTAATTTAAAAAAATATGGCAATGTGTACAAAATAATAGTATTACATTTTAGATTTTTTTCAGGATTTTGTATATATGTAAATAATATCTACGTTAAAATCGATTTAAAAGCCCAAATATCGATACTAATGTTGTTGTTACAGAGAAGGTCAAATATCGACAATCGACACACCTCATGCTGCCATCCCTACGGTTACGTGTGACTACGCTTCAGATATATCAACTAGCGATGCTGGAGACACTATGCAGCAACCTGATGAGAGAAAAGATACATTAAAGGTATTCTATACATTACGCAAGATAATTAATAGTCTGCGGGATATCACACTGGTAATAGTAATGGAGCCCAAAACCCCTCTTGGTCTCCACTACTATTAACAAACAGTGTGATTTCCCGCTTGAGATTTACTTGAGCTTAACAGATTAACATAGGGGGGATTCCTCGCATACTGATGACGCTCTCCACCAAATGTAACCCCTTTATATAAAGCCGGGTAACTAGAGCATTGAAAAAACAAAATTCCGATAACTTCGGCTTGTGGAAATTGTCAGGTTATGTTTTATTTTTGTTATTCTTACATTATTTCAATGTTGTCAATTGCTGCTGCTTATTTCTCACGTTCTTGTCCGACGCATTAGATGTTAACCTTCTACCACCTGATTGTCGGGCATGTGCTATGATTAAAAGAATATATGGGTGATTCCGTTCTAACTGTGATATTCAATGTCCTGTATTGTTTGTTCTCACAGGTCGTTAATTAATAATTAATTTATGAAATTTTTGTACTTATTGGAAAATAATAAACATATTTCAACATTATTTTCATATAATATAACTTGCCACTTACAGAAAACTTACAATATATCACTTAAATGTCAATACCGTGTCATGTCCATTTCTAGAATTTATTTATAAATTGTTAGTTTTTTTGTCGTAATAAATGATTTAAACTAATTACCTCATAAATTCTAATGTTTACGACAAAAAAAAACTAACAATTTATAAATAAATTCTAAAAATAGACATGCCACGGTACTGACATTATATCACAGTTAGAACGGAATCACCCATATATGAAAAAATCTCAATGGTCCGAGCTGCATTTGGAGAATAATTCACCTGCTGTTCTGCCAGGCAGTTTGTAAGAAGCGAACGGTTAGCTTCACGAGGCACTACAATTGTGGCTACTAAGTGGTAGAGTTCTGCAACATCTTACCCAGGTTCGGTAGTAATGCCATACTTATTTAAGCCACAATAGCGTCAGTGATTATCACTATTATGTTCCAGTTTAGAGGATAAAGTTACCAATATGCAAGTGGCTAGCAACGCACCATTAACCTCTTTGAACAAGCTCTTCAGATATTGAGAGAAACCATCGTCTATATACGCCAAAACTGGATGCTATCAGTCTAGAAGGATAGTGATGCTACATGCAAAAGACTTCTGGCTTACTTACCTTCAACCGGAACATGACAGTGATAAGCATTAACGCTGTTGTGGCAGGAAATTTAAGGGGTTGGTACCAGACCCAGGCGAGACGTTGGGAAATTCTGCTATCTGTAAGTCATGATAACTATTGGTTTCGGGCTCTTTTGAAGAATAGACCAACTGCTGTTCTGCCAGGCAGGTCGTAAAAGGCGACCGATTGGCTATATCAGTCACTACCATTGTGGCTACTAGGTGGTAAAAAAGCTGCCTGGAATAGGTTTATTTTTCAAAGGGAGTCGGATGAACACAATGGTTCTAATATTATTGGAGTCAAAATTAGTAGACACAATAGCTGGAACCAGCACTTGGAAAGGACATTGAAGTTAAATACAATATGTGTTCTATCGCCTCTATGGTCTAGTGGTCCAGCGTTGGCGTTGACCACATGAAGTCCCGAGTTCGATTCCCGGGTCGGTCACATAAAAAAAGTGTTTTTTCAGTTTTCTGAGAAACACAATGTTGCCCGGGATTTGTGGGACCAAGTATCTTCGGCTAATCGTAGGTGCACTTGTTGTACCTCTGCCTACCCCTTCGGGGATATGGGCGTGAAGATACTTTTTGTTTTATCACATAACTCGTGCTTGGGAAAACTTTAAGAACTTAAAAACAACAAAGAAAAATTTCAACGGGATAAGATTTGAACCTGCAACCTTTCCTCAAAGTGGAGTTCAAAGTGGCGAAATTTTGCTTTATGAGCAATACTGATCGCTAGATATACATATGCATATGCTAAATAAATGAGTTCATCGTTACATATGAAATTCACATTTATAATATTGATCAATACTTCTAACTAATTTGTACTAGTCGACTGGCCCAGTTGGTTAGAGCGTCCTGGCTTGCGGGGAGGTGTCGATAGGCTAGGATTTGAACTTATTCAAATCCTAGCCTGTCGAAATTTCCCTTTGTTGCTTTTAAGTTTTAGAAGTTAAATATCTGGTAGAGACTTAAATTTGACACAACGCTGTCCTATTAATCTATCTGCGCAAGCAAAACTGAAAAAATATCTTTAAATTGACTTTAATTTTGTGTTTTATTAAAATCACAAACAACAAACAATCTCCTCAGACACAAAGTCCGCAAGGTACAAAATAAAGCCGTCTAATCTCTAAATGCAATCGGGATCACAAAGAATCCTTTATCTGTCCGGCATTGTGGTTCCAAATTTTTTTTTATTTTCCAACAATCCATTAGGAAATGCATTTTATCAAGAAGCACTTTAAGGCTTTTACCGTTTCACGTTTTAAGTGGTAAAGCAATAAATGTTGTCCATTTTAAAACAATTGAACGCTTTTCCTGCGTCTATCTATATTTAGTTTTTGTTTAAATTTGTCGCAAATGAAAACATGGTAGCTCATAGTAGTAGGGGAGTCCAAGAGGGGATTTTGGTACTTACTCGAGCACGTCAGATTAACATAGGAGGAGGTACCTCGCATACTGTTAAGCCTCTCCACCAAATATGAGCCCTTTCTATAGAGAGGGGTAACTATGGCAGCAAAAAAAACAAAATTAAGATAACTTCGGCTTGTGGAAATTGTCAGATAATACTTTTTTCGTAATTCTTACATAATTTCCTCCATAACAAAAGAACATTCAGACGCGCTTGAGAATGTCAAGACAACATTTTCTTTGCAACTTTGTGACACTCCCCCTCCCTTACGCTACACTTGAATCGTCAAATTTTCTAATAGTCCAGTAAAAAGTTTAACGAAACCATGATCGACCAGTTTTGGCGCAATGAGTAAAAATGTGTTCATTAATAATTAAATAATGATATTATGAAAGAAATTTTGATTAAAATTAAGGGGAAAGAGATGAAAAAAATAAAAAAAGGGTTGAAAAATGCCTTTTTTTAAATAACTTAATAACGGTAAGAAATAGAAAAAAAAGTTTCAAGTAAAAGTTGTAGAGAAAAAAATTCTACACAAAAAGTTCCTCTTCATTTTTTTGTTATCTGCTTTAGTTTAGCTCCAAAAAATAAAAATTAAATTTGCTTTGTAATTAATTATAAAACCTTACCAGAATTATTACGGCCCTGTACCATGTAGCGCGCGCATCACATTAGTATGTACTAACACTACTACACATGTATTCCCATATTTATATATTTTTACATATTTTACTACAAATTTAATTTTTATTTTTTGTAGCTAAACTAAAGCAGATAACAAAAAAATGAAGAGGAACTTTTTGTGTAGAATTTTTTTCACTACAGCTTTTACTTGAAACTTTTTTTTTCTATTTCCTACCGTTATTAAGTTATTTAAAAAAAAGGCATTTTTCAACCCTTTTTTTATTTTTTTCATCCCTTTCCCCTTAATTTTAATCAAAATTTCTTTCATAATATCATTATTTAAGTATTAATGAACACATTTTTACTCATTGCGCCAAAACTGGTCGATCATGGTTTCGTTAAACTTTTTACTGGACTATAAATTTTAGTGGGCTGTTAACTCACCATACCCTAATCTAATGCGCTTCAGTGTTTCCATGTCACTGATTTTTTTAAAACATTTTTTGTGTCTGTAAATTTTTTCCACCATAGAAATGAAACCTTTATTTATATAGGTTATATATTACATATAACCTTTTATTTTTCCTATAATTTAATCTACAAAATCCAATAGGTCCCTGCTCGAGTAACTATACTCTCTTGGGCTCCCCTACCATAGCAAAAGAAATTAAATATATCACTTCAAGGACTAAATTGAGCATAATGTTTTTATATTAAAATGGGATAATAAAAAATTAAGAAATAAAGTTGGTTGTCTTTTGTAGTTGACCTTGGTTTCAACTACACAAAACAACCATGATTTTTTTAAATATATGACGACCAACCTTGGTTTCAACTTAACAAGACAACCATGATTTTTTGATTTATATAGTATATAATGAACTAATGTGAAAGAAATAGATTTTCTTTCACGTTAGTTCATTATATACTATATAAATCAAAAAATCATGGTTGTCTTGTGTAGTTGAAACCAAGGTTGATTGCAAGATAGAAAAATTTCTAAACAAAAAAATTAAATTTTACCGATTCTAATTATTCCAATATTTTTCCGGGATTCAGAAATCAGGGAAATATTATTGGAATCAAACTCGGAACTTATTTTGAATTAAATTAACCAGTCACCGAACGAAAGCAGTCGTTCCTAGGTCTTATTCGCAATAATGTTCTAGTTTATCTTTGTTTCTAACACAAATTTAAACTTACAGACTGGAAAGGAAATTAACGTTGATGGGAGCTCGTTTTGTTTTACTGACAGCTTTTTACAACGTATTTTATTTATATTAGGCATTGACATACTATTGACCGCCCCGTTGGTCGAGTGGTTAGCAACCCTGACTACGCAATCGACGGGGCTCGGGTTCGATCCCCGACGGGGCAAGCATTTGTGTGATGAGCATAAATGTTTGTATTTCCGGGTTTGGGTGTTTATTAAATATATTCTTGTATTTATATATGTATTTCTACTTATTAATATCGTTGACTAACACTCATAACACAAGCAAATAATTTGCTTACTTTGGGGTTAAATCAATAATTTTAATTTGTCCTGTGAATATTTATTTATTTATATTTTATTTATTATTACTATGGACATCGAGTCTCATACCAAAAATCACGAAAAAATTGTCCCAGTTACACATCACAAGAATATATATGTTAACAAGGTAATTTAAACACTAAATCATTATCGCAAGGTTTAATTTCGACTAACGCGGAATTGTAGCTTTTTTGCGTTTTGTAGCTTATTTGCCTCGGATATTTTTTAACGTGGATCCGACGTCTATAGTAATATGTCAATGATATTAGGCGTACTTATATATTAAAATTTACAGTCACAAAACATTAAAATACTAATAATTATATCGGTGTACTACATAATACGCGCCCGCTTCGCTGAGTGTAAATTCATCTATACTATAATACTATGTCACTGGTTCGATTTCCGGGTCGGACAATTCAATAATTTGTTTTTTCAGTTTCCTGATAAAAATAACATTGCCCGGGATTGGATAAATGCCCGGTTGGCGATAGGCTTGCCACCCATCACATTGTGGGACTAAGTATATTCGTGGGTGAGTAATCGTGGGTGCACTGATTGTACCCTGCCTACCTTTTCGGGGATGCGGGCGTGAAGATACTTTTTTACTTTTTTAGCAAACCAATATATGCTAAACAATATTCGCCCGCTTCACTGTGTGTGTGTATATTAATGAATACTAATATTTTAAAGAGAAAACATTTGTATTTTTTGTATATATACATTTACCTATGTAACGAATAAACTCAAAAGTACTGGACTGACCATAAACTGTATTTACCAATAGAAAGCTACGCTTTTTTACCCAACTGAGCAAAATAAAATAATGATTTTTGGTCACTTGAACGAAGTCGCAAATAACAGCTACTTGACTATAAAAAACTACGTACCCATCATCTGCACAATCTGTGTCCTCTTTGTATACTAATTTTCATAAGATCGGTTAAGCCATTCTTAAGTTACAACGGGGCTTACAGAAAAAAAAAACATTTTTAAAATGTGAACATGGATACCAAGCATACAACAAATATTTATCATATTTATCAAACAAATTAAGTGTACAGTTCCATTAATTTATTAGAGATAGCGGTGTAAATTAATGTCGACATAACGCTTAAACTCATTAGTTCAACAAAATTATATAGATTTTGCAAAAAAAAAAAAACATTTAAAAACGGTTGTAATCGATTCTAATACTGATTCTAAACAAACTAATTTTTTAATATTATTAGATAGCAAACAAGCAGATGGCTCTCCTGACGGAAAGAGAAACCGTCGCCTATAGACACCAAAGATGTTAATGGTGCGTTGCTATATAATGAACGGCAGTTGGTCCATTCTTCAGAGGAGCCTGGATCAACATGGGAAAGTTTCGGCTTTCGTATTTAAATAAAAGATACTTGTGTATAAACATAAAATTGTTGATGTATTTTATGTTTAAAAAGTTAAGCTTTTGTTCATCTCTGTACTTCCGGTTGATAGGAAAATTCATATATTCCACAAATCCACACCTGCGACCAGATTTGCTTAGAATTTATTTTAACTCGTTTGTTCTCCGTGCAAAATGCTTTTTCAGGTTTAAATTTTGACGAAAGACGAAGTGTTGGCGATTTATTTATTTATACATTTTAGGGAAGCCAACAGCTAAAACATTAAATATAATAGGAATTTATTTATACTGGCTTTAAGCGAATTTTAGGGGCCCAATTCTCGTAATAAACATATCGAGTTGAACCGTAGGGCTCTCACACATTTTCTTGAATATTATGTCGCATCATATCGTTATGCAGCGTTGTATTGTATTTATGTGTGAAAGAGCCCTAAAATTTTCGAGCCAATTGACGTTTTAAGACATTTAATTGATTCATCCGTTACTTCGGAAATCCATAATTTAAAGGTGAAATTAATAAAATTTTCTATTCCCTGCGATTTGTTTTATGTGATTATCGCGATGCCACTGAAAAGAAATATGGTGGTTTAATCTGTAAAACTATAAATGAAAAAAACTACGACGGAAATTGGATGAAATTACTATTAGAATTGCTTAACCGATTTTGATAAAACATGTGTCGGAATCCTGGGAGTCGACATATCGAATACTGTTCGATTTCGCGGTCATCTGGAAGGCAAGGCGAAACTAGCCTCCAAAAAGCTCGGTGTGCAGTATTTCTTGCCGGCCCATCGTCTCCAACTTTATAAGGCGCAAATTCGGCCTCACATGGAGTACTGCTCTCATCTCTGGGCCGGAGCTCCCCAATACCTGCTTCTTCCACTTGACCGCATTCAACGTAGAGCGGTTTGAATCGTTAACGATCAGGCTATTACGAAATGGCTTGACTCTTTGGCATTACGCAGAGATGTAAACTCACTCTGCGTCTTTTATCGTATCTATCATGGAGAGTGTTCCGACAAGTTGTTTGGATTAATTCCTGCTGCTAACTTCTATCATCGGACATCGCGTCAAAATTTGAAGTTCCACCCACACCATCTTGATGTCTGGAAATCCACAACCGTGCGGTTCTCCTGGCACATTCTGCCTCGCACTACTCTTTTGTGGAATCAGTTACCGGCAGGGGTTTTTCCGAACAGATATGACATGGGGACCTTCAAGAAAAGAGCTTACTCATTTTTAAAGGGGAAACGCAACTGCAAGGCTTCTGGTATTGCAGATGTCCATGGGCGGCGGTGATCACTCAACATCAGGTGCACCTCCTGCTCGTTTGCCCCCTCTTCCATAAAAGAAAAAAAAATGTGTAGAAAACCACTGTTAAAAAAAACAATATTCAAATAAAAAAACGCATCTAAATCGGTTCACCCGTTTATGAGTTACGGTATTACAGACAGACATAGACACACAGACAAACATACAGACACACAGACAGACACACAGATGGACAAATACACACAGACACTTAACAGTCAAACTTGTAACACCCTTTCTTTTTATCTCGAGCATTAATAAATAACTAGTAAGTGAAAATCTATACATATAAATAAAATTATAGTGTCTGTCTGATTTTTAAATAATAAGGTGTTTTAAGTGCAGTGTTTTTTTTTATGTCATAAGATAGCAAACAAGCAGATGGGTCTCCTGATGGAAAGAGACAACCATCGCCTGAAGACACCAAAGATGTTAATGGTGCGTTGCTATCTTGTGGCGAGGTCTAATGCCACATGCATAAGTTTACCGGCTACCTTACCCTCCAAACCGGAACACGACAGCAACAAGCGCTGACGCTATTGCGGCAGGAATAGGTAAGGCGGTGGTACCAGACCCGGGCGAGACAATGCAGAACTCTACCACCTAGTAGCCACAATAGTAGTGACTCGATAGCCAATCGGTCGCCTTTTACGACCTGCCTGGCAGAACGGCAGTTGGCCTATTCTACAAAGGAGAATCAATTGAAATATTTTGTTTAAATAACTTTAGTTGGGATTACATCGGACCTCATGATCTGAGCCGAATATTACATTTTTGGTATCCGCAAATAATAGTCAGCTTTCATTAGTAAAATTTTTCTTAACAAATAAAGTCATATAAATCTAGTAAAAATTACAGAGATAATATTTAATCTGCAATAGTTAGTAGAAATGGCGTAAGAAAATCTCATATCTGTAATATAAGTTGCATTTCATAAAACGTTTTAAAATTTTCCATGAGCGGAAATTGGGTGCAAACGTACGTGGAAGCATGATTCAATTTTAAATTTAATGTTACCTAAAGTGCTTAGGGATCCGTATTTTTGAATCTTCATTTTGAGAGGCCATAGTCCACATTAATGATTATACCTGTACCCACTATTGACATCTTTGATGTCTATAGGCGGTGGTTGACTCTTTCCATCAGGATTATTATATATATAGTGACTATCTCTGTCTGACCCGAAAGTAGCATAAAGGAGAAAGTTTAATGTACTACTGTCATTGATATAAAAAATCCAAGATACACAATCAGTGTCTTAAAAACATCCTCCAAAAATGAGCGCACAATTTTAAATTGTGCGCTCATTTCAAATAAAATGCGTCGGCCGCGACACTGTCAATTTTATTTCTTTTTGTACATTGCTTTGTAAAAACAACTTTAAATCTTGCGCTTAAATTTGGATTTGCAAAGACATATGTTTTTGCCATATCTATAACTATTTAAATGAAATTAGGGACATTTTTGAGTGTCAGTTTTGTTCGGGACTGTGCATCTTGGGTTTTTTATATCAATGACTACTGTACTAGAGAAGGTATGCTAGTAGAAGTCGTGTTCCATTTCGTTAACTTTCGAACTAAAAAAATAATAAATCGTTTAACCTAAGTCAAATTTACGCAGCGCTGCAGCGCATAATATATATTCGCGACATACAGTATAATATATATTCGCGACCAAAAGGTCGTAAGCGTCGCTAATTTCATGGCACTTACGTATTTTATTCAACGAGCTCTGACGTAAATGCAGACCATAGACTGCACTAATGGAACGCAAGTGCCTTGGCGCATGCCTTGTCTCGTACGTTAGCACATAGAAGTCTTTGACATAAAGGCAGGTTGATGACATTACCAAAAAAGTAATGAAATGATTATGTTTATAATAAAAATAATAGTAATTTGAAAACCTGAATCGACTTCAAATATCAACTGTACTCACATCTCAAAAACTACTCAACCGATTTTAATAATATTTTTCCCCGTGTTGGTTCCGGGTTCCTTTGAAGAATGCTGTTCTACCAGGCAGGTCGTAAAAGGCGATTGACAACCATTGCAATTGGAAAGCGTACATTGATTCTCTTTGCAAAAAAATTGATTGATTTGTCTATGTTTTGAGAAGAATAAGAGAAGTAGCCATTTAAATGCTAACTTGTTAGCATATCACGGATATGTCTCATCTGTATTGCAATATAGAATCTCTATTTGGGGAAACTCAGTTGACTTAATTAGAATTTTCAGAATTCAAAAGAAATGTATACGTGCAATATGTAATGTTAATCAACTACATTCTTGTAAACCCCTATTTAAAACTCTTAAAATACTACCTTTACCTTGTCTTTACATACAGTCGGTATGCGTATTTGTAAAAAACATCAACATTTGTTTAAAACAAATGCTGAAGTATTAGGGAACTCATATTTTAGAAACAGTGAGAAGCTACATGTGCCTAGCCAAAGACTAAATATTTATAAAAAAACGCATATTGTATGGCAATTAATATATACAATCATATTCCTGATAGTCTAAAATCATTACCTATAAATAAATTTGGAACCGATTTACTGTTAAATAAAACATACTATGATATTAAAAAATTTTTAGGAGGTAAGATTAAATGTTAATAAATAGGAATATAAGTTTGTACAATTTACCTTAAAATTAATAAAAATTAAGTAATAAATTTTGTAAATGGTAAAATTTCTTTGTAAATTGTAAAAAATTGGATTGAGCATGATATTTTGTAAATTGGAAAAATATCTTTTTGTTGTGAAATAATACTTGTAAATATTGTAATACATAAATGATTGTAATACATGAAATAAAAAAGCCCACTGTTTCTTCCGCCGGATCTTCTCAGTGTGTGACCGCGTTCCGATCCGGTAGTAATTATAAATAAATCGACCGAAATTTATATTTTTGCACACCATATCATGGTAGAATATGTTGGTAATTTGATTTATTTTTAATAACCTGTGACACCCATATTCTTGCAAATAAATATTTTTTTTGTTTTTCATTTTCATTTCATTTTTCATCGGTTGGCAATGTGAGTCACTACCATCGTGACTACTAGGTGGTAGAGCTCTGCATTGTCTCGCCCGGGTCTGGTACCACCGCCTTACCTATTCCTGCCGCAATAGCGTCAGTGCTTGACACTGTCGCGTTCTGGTTTGGAAGGTAAGGTAGCCGGTAAACTTATGCATATGGCATTACACCTCGCCACAAGATAGCAACGCACCGTTAACATCTTTGGTGTCTATAGGCAATGGTTGACTTTTTCTATCAGGAGACCCATCTGCTTGTTTACTATCTTATGATGATTTAAATCAAAAAGAATGATCTCGATATAGCTTTTAGTAGACGAGAAATTTGTGCAAAAACATACATACACTTACGAAATTTAGTACACGTGTGCTATGCCTAAATAAACCATCATACTCAAACATTATCCGATGCTAACAATATCACATGTTTTTTCTCCTTTTTTCGACGGTTGATATGAAAACTGTGGAATTTTAATAAAAATACTGTGGAAGTTTGATAAAAATATTGTGGAATTTTAAAACGCTCGCTTATACTCTTCAATTCCCTAAAGTTAAGAAAATATTTTAAACACAGAATACCTCAAAATAACTTGTAAAAAGTTTTATTGAATAAAGTACATCTGATTTCTGATTTCTGATTTCCACGACGAGTCAACGGCCGTGCCTAAACATCGGGTGACTACGGTATCAAATAGACCGACCACCTTCCAATATGTTTTATTCAACATTTTGTGATGCCATAGTAATATTTGAAATATCATTGAAGATTAATTATTTTAATGCAGAAAAATGTGTCTTTCGAATATCCATGCACAAAGTAATACCATATTGTATTAAACTCTCTCACAATACTGTTACGTACCTCGGGTTCATACTTGTAAGAAAACAGCACTTATATTAAATCCGTGTATTTACACAACACAACACAACGTAATACTAAAATACACTTTACACAATAGTCAATTGCTGTACTATCACTGAACTTAGAACACTACGCAATAAAACACTTCTCGCTTCGCACTAGTCACTTGATGTATCGCTCTCGATCGCTAGATAAAGATGTCAACACCTCTGTATTTATAGGCAGGGGAAAGTCCTAACTGGATCCAGAAAAATCTAAATGTATCGGGAAACAATGAATCACTTCTTATCGTAAGCATGTTATGAGTTATAAATCCTAGTACACGCTATTTTCAACCTTATGCCATGTATCGCTCTCGATCGCTAGATAAAGATGTCAACACCTCTGTATTTATAGGCAGGGGAAAGTCCTAGCTGGATCCAGAAAAATCTAAATGTATCGGGAAACAATGAATCACTTCTTATCGTAAGCATGTTATGAGTTATAAATCCTAGTACACGCTATTTTCAACCTTATGCCATATCCCACAAAGTCCATTATGGCATAGCCCAGGTGAACTATTTGTTTGTCAATAGGAGTAGTTATCTCTTTCCTTTATTTCTAGAAAGTTAGCGCGCGCGCGCTCCAATTCTACACGCTTCTAGATTATTCGTAACAATACCTTTGACGATCGAATAGGTTTTTTTACACCTATATATACATATATGATAAGCCTTGTCATTCGGTATTTGCCAAAAACCATCGCTGAGCATATTATTATCTATATAAAATTTTGTCTTGATTGTTTTATATATTAGATACCAATTATATATATATTTTGGTTCACTCTGCGTCTTCTATCGTCTTTATCATGGGGAGTGTTCCGACGAGTTGTTTGGAATAATTCCTGCCGCGGAATTCCACCATCGGACATCGCGTCAAAATTTAAAATTCCATCCTCACCATCTCGATGTCTGGAAATCCACAACTGTGCGTTTCTCCCGACACTTTTGCCTCGCACTACTCTGTTGTGGAATCAGTTACCGGCAGGGGTATTTCCGAACGGATACGACATAGGGACCTTCAAGAAAAGAGCTTACTCATTCTTAAAAGGCCGGTAACGCAACTGCAAGACCTCTGGTATTGCGGATGTCCATGGGCGGCGGTGATCACTTACCATCAGGTGCACCTCTTACTCGTTTGCCCCCTCTTCTATAAAAAAAACAAAACCAAACAAGCAGATGGTTCTCCTGATGAAAAGGAATCATTGCCTATAGATTCAAAAGATATTAATCGTGCGTTGCTATCGGTATAGCGGGATGACAATACCATATGCATAAATCTATTGGCTATTTTGCCCTCCAAACCGGAACATTGACGCCATTGCGGCAGGTAGGTAAGGCGGTGGTACCAAATACCCGGGTGAGACGTTGTGGAACTCTACCACGGTAGTAGTGACACGTATAGCTAATCGGTCGCCTCTTACCACCTGCCTGGCAGAACGGTAGTTGGCCTATTCTTCAAAGGAGCCCGGACCAACGCAGGGGATTTCCAAAATTACGTTTTTACTAGCTGTTGCCAGCGACTTCGTCCGCGCGGACTTCGTTTACTCCGCACTGCTCCTCCCCCGTAGATGATAGCGTGATAATATGTAGCCTATATGTTGACCCGACCTGTTAGTAATATTCATACAAAATATGAAGTAAATCCATGCAGTAATTTTGAGTTTACCCCGGACATACATACAGACAAACAGACAAAAATTCTAAAAACTGTATTTTTGGCTTCAATATCAAATGTAGATGATGCCCCAAGTATTCTTTTAAAAAAATATTCAATGTACAGTTTTGACTTTCCTACGATTTTATTATAGGTATAGATTTGAGAGAAAATACTTCCTGTTTGGACCTGAGTGTGCCTTTTATCCAGTATTTGTTTGAAGTTTAAATGGTAATGTGGGTGATACCTTATACCCGCGAAACAAGTTGTGGAACTTTACAACCTGGTAGTAATGATGGTAGTGACATCTGTAGCCAATCTGTTGCCTCTTATGACTTGCTTGGTAGAAAGGCATTTAGTAAGTATTTAGAAAGTATTTTTCAAAGTGGACCTGACCAATAAGGGTTAAATTTGGGGAGTCAGGGGTTGATTTGACAAAGCTAAGTATTGAGTAGGTTTCTCCCGTGTTAAGTGATTTTAAGTTAATGGACAAGCCACTCTTAAGTGCACTGTTAAGTCTAATTCAGACAAGTGAGTTAAATCCTCCGACTTTGCAAACCTCACAAAAAGGCTATATTTTATGATGTATGAAGTTATAAAATCTTGATCCTTATTTAAAAAAATATGTATTTTTTATTTATTTAAATTACTTATTTAAAATATTATATTTTATATGAAAACATAAAACCATCGCCTATAGGCACCAAAAATGGAAAGCAATGCCACATGCATAACACAATTTTAATTATATTACTCGACCGGTTTCACTTTTTAAAAAGTGAAACCGGTCGAGTAATGTAATTAAAATTGTGTAAAGTGAAATTGATGTACAAGTGGAATAGTAAAAGTGTCTAGTAACAATGGAATTTCACCAAGTGCCGACGATGGAAAGTATAGACCACATGCATAAGTCTGCTGGCTAACTTACCCTCCAAACCAGAACACAACAGTGACAAGTACTAACGATATTGCGGCAGGAATTGGTGTGTTGTATCAGACCCGGGCGAGACGATGCAGAACTCTACCACCTAGTAGCCAAAAAGTTTCAAACCAGGGACCTTACAATCGATATCCCTTCAGGATAGACAGGATAACTTCTTACTAGATCAATAACACAATATAATTATGTACTAGATGAAAATCCGGCTTCGCTCAGAAGTCTCATAATACGCAATCTTATATACTAACCCAAATAGTAGACATTAAAAAGTAGCAACACTGTTGTGACGTTTTCTTTCAACTATTACGTTGGTTTAATAAAGACAACACTATAGTGTTGCTATTTTTTAATTTCTACTCTTTTATGAAAAAGAAAAATAAGTTTCACGATAATCTGCGCTCCGTTCTACGATACTTTAATAAATGCTCACGCCATCTACACCACATATTTATAACTTTTAAAGAAATATGGCCGATTTGTCTGTCAGCACCGCTAGAATTTTTAATCACTTAACAAAATACTCGACAATACGAATTTTGCGAATATATGTTGTCGACTCAAAATTATTATTTTTTTACGCTTTATAATTTATGTAAGATTTCGATCGAGTCTACCGTAACCCTTGACGAAATTATTAACCTCTCGAAACTTTGACACGCAGGAGCGAACTAAAGCGCCAGGTCTCATCACTCGCCTTTTGGCGGGAATGATGACTCGGTCGACTCGTTGGAAAAAAAATCTTTTTATTTCTACAACTAAGCCATATTTTCTCATTCTGTAAAAGACTGTGTATCAATTGATATATTTTCTGTCTATTAAGGATCAAAATAAAGTAATCGACAAAGTAGTTTTTATATTTACAAACAAATATTACAAAAATCACGTGAAAAATAATGAATTTCTAAATGACTTTATTTTTGGCTATCACGATATATTTCTTACAACGAATTGTCCAAATAGAATAATTAAACGGCCTTTCTAATAAAAACAATACTTACATGAGAGAAATGCACCGTAAAACAACAAAAAAATCAGTTTTATACCACTAAAAAATCGATAACACGCACGCGGTCCGGTCGAACGAACAAAAGTGGCTGAAATATAATAAACGACAACAGCAGATGTCAGTTTACGAATTTGACATGACAGATATTTTATCATAGAATAAACGTCAAAGACGTTTTCATACAACATTAGACTTTATAATTAGGAATTTAAAGTTTAAATTCAAAAATTCAAAAAATCGAGCGGCGTAAAATTTTGCCTTAAGAGTGACAGTACACGCAATTGTCATACATAATGTCTAATATTTGCCTCCACGAGAATCGAGTGGTTAATATAGATTACTAAATAAATAGTTTGAACAAATATTTTAGTACAGAACCCAACTCATCAGACTTGTTAATGCTTACGTAGAAGCTGATTTAGCATTTCGTTCGAGCGTAATCGACACGGGGTTAAAGTTAAAACTCGTATTTTAAACAAAATCCGGCTCTGTAAATTACAATATATTTTAACCGACTTGCAAAAAGAAGTCTAGTTTAAACTTTCACTTACGTGTATGTGATATTGCCTATATTTGACCCCAGGTCTTCAAATATTTTCATGCCAAATTGCATGAAAATCGGTCCAATAGTTAAGCCGTGAAAGCGTTATAGACAAATACAGACAGACTTTCTGATTTATAATATTAGCATAAATTTGAGCATAATGATCTATTTTAGGTTTCCTAACACGTGTGCTAAATTTCGCAAGTATATATATGTTTGTATTTGTCCATGAATTTCTCGAAAACTAAAAGTCATAACGAGGTAATCCTCTTTGATTTACATCGGAGATATTCTTCTATTTGTATTTATTATTTCTGTTTATTTATTTGTTATTTATGTTTTATTTTCAATTTTTCTTCTCCCCCGTGTTGGTCCCGGACTCCTTTGTAGAATAGGCCAACTGCCGTTCTGCCAGGCAGGTTGTAAAAAGTGACCGATTGGCTACGCGAGAGTCACTACCATCGTGGCTACTAGGTGGTAGCGTTTTGCATTATCTCGCCCGGGTCTAGTACCACCGCCTTACCTATTCCTGCCGCAATAGTGTCAATCCTTGTCACTGTCGTGTTCCGGTTTGCAGGATAAGGTAGCCGGTAAACTTATGCATATGGCATTAGACCTCACCACAAGATAGCAACGCACCATTAACATCTTTGGTGTCTATAGGCGATGGTTGACTCTTTCCATCAGGAGACCCATCTGCTTGTTTGCTATCTTATGGAATAAAAAAAATGTTTGGTCTTATATTCCATTTGACTATAAGTAGTTTCGGGTGATTTTAAGTTATCGACACAATGTTATCAAATTGAACTCTATTAATCTGAAAAAGTCACTAAGTCTCTAAACATATTTTTAATGATACATGAAGGGAAAAACTCTTTTACTACATTTCTTTCTAAAATACGCGTAGGAAAAAAATTCATTGAAATGACTCTGTGTCAAAATTTCAACTATGTTATTTATGACGATATAATTTAGCCGGTTTTTTTTTAGGAAGCAGAGAGAATCAAATGTGAATAGACATTGCTGTTCACCGCGGTTCACTGGTTTGTCCATTCGCGATAATGCATCGCTGCTTTTATTGGCCTCACAATGATAATCGATTCTTTCTTGCAATAATTTAAAACCTGTCAGTTTTTAATTATTAAAAACCTGTCAGTTTTTAATTATTAAAACCTGTCAGTTTTTAATTATTAAAAACCTGTCAGTTTTTAATTATTAAAAAACTGTCAGTTTTTAATTATTAAAAACTTGTCAGTTGTTAATTATGGCAATAAAGAAGCGATTTAACATGTTCTTATGAGACTCAAACCCGGGACGGTTTGACTTTCATAAGAACATGTGATCAAACCGTCCCGGGTTTGATTCTCATAAGAACATGTAAAATCGCTTCTTTCTTGCAATAATGAAAAACCTGTCAGTTTTTAATTATAAAAACTTGTCAGTTTTAATTATAAAAACTTGTCAGTTTTAATTATAAAAACTTATCAGTTTTTAATTATTGCAAGAAAGAAACTATATTACATGTTCTTGTGAGAATCAAACCCGGGATCTCCTGATCAAAATCAAACGTCAGATTACAACTTTAACGTCAGTTTAAAATGTATAGTAGCGTCATCCGAAGTAGTGATCGCACTCTGATCAAAATTCGACTGTAGAATAAACAATTATAACATTTAAGTTTGAAATACTTTAGCCATAAATAAAATATACACATGTATTTATTATCATGTACTTCACACGAATGTAGTGTGTATAATATTTATTTTTATTAATTTAATATATTTTTAATTAATATTAAGTAAAAAAAGTATTTTCATGCCCGTATCCCCGAAGGGATAGGCAGAGGTACCACAAGTGATCCCACGATTAGCCGAAGATACTTGGTCCCACAAATGTGATAGGTTTCAAGCCTTTCACCAACCGGGCCCTTTCCAATCCCGGGCAACTTTGTGTTTATCAGAAAACTGAAAAAACACTTTTTTATGTGCCCGACCTGGGAATCGAACTTGGGACCTCATGTGGTCAACGCCGACGCTGGACCACTAAACCACAGAGGCGAATATTAATTTAATTAATATTATTTAAAAACATTAGGTTTCTACAGTTTTCGCAATGTAAACTTAAACTCTGCCAAACTTCATACTCCAACATTTGCGTAATCGTCTTAAAAAGTGGTACAAACTTTTTGTTTCACGTATTAATATATTATAGATATTCTTGAACTGAATTTTGCATCCTTAAATGTTGTCTAATGACTTAACGTTACTTACAGGTGGTAACAACTGCCCAAGTCACAAGAAACCCCCTCGCAGCTTGCCCTTACAGAAGTTCCACACTATCCGTAAACGGTGAACTTCAATTACAGTCCCAAAGAACAAGAGCACCAAGCGTAGCAATAGACGCAGATATGGTATCAGAGTTAGAACCTTCATCATCAGACTCGGGAGTAGCAACTCGTTGTGCAGTCGTTAAACCATTAAAACTAAGAATATGCCAACCAATTTTTGGCAAAAAGAGTGACTCCTCCCGAAGACATGAAAAATCGCAACCAACAAAAGCGGAACTAGAACCAGCCTTGCCAAAACCACACAAACCAAGAGATCCGGAAAGAGAAAAGAGAAGATTAGCAAGGAAAAAGGAAAAACGGGCCACATTAATATTAGGTTTAATAATGGGCAGCTTCATAGCATGCTGGCTGCCATTTTTCTTTTTGTATATATTAAAAGCAGCGTGTAGATTGTGTGTTATACCTTCTAGTGCGTTTGCGATAGCATTTTGGTTAGGATATATGAATTCTGTATTAAATCCTGTAATATACACTATATTTAATAAGGACTTCAGAAGAGCCTTTAGGAGGATACTGTTCAAGTGATGTTTAGCATACCTGTGCTGCTACAAATGTGTCGCTAACAGGATCATGTTGGCACAGGAGAGAGCAGCACCAGGTCTTTATAATATGCGTTAATTATGTTTCATTACTTTGCTTCGATTACGAATTAATTGATATGGCTTATTTCAAATGATTTTTGTTATGTATTTTTTAAGTAAAATATATTAGGCTTTATGTAGCTTCTACAATTAGTTGAATTTTAATTTCATAGGATAACAAACAAAAATATGGTTCTTCTAATAGAAAAATATGACTATTGATTCATGTGTTACTTTCCTGAAATCCATTATTAAAAAAGATGAAATTATTTAAATTTGCTATGATCCGCGAACTATTCTATGTGTTTTTCGCGATGTCACCAAAAAGAAAGACGTTGGTCTAATAAATGGATAAAAGTCCTTGATGGTCCAGATAAAAAGAAGACCCCAGCGGCACAATTATTCACCCACATCCACCATAATTTTACACACACGTCCCACGCTGACAGCAAGCACAAAAGCACATAATTTGCTCTGCGGAATTGCATGTCTTTATTCCGCCATCCCCGTTTTTCTATCGATCGTCGAGGCGCACTGATTCTAGGTATCACCATATGGTGGACGTTCCACGTACCCGGACAAAGCGGTTCGACTCTACATTCTTCATTCGAACCGCAAGGGACTGGAACATGCTTCCTGAGTCTGTGTTCCCCGACGAGTTCAACCTGGGGACCTTCAAGAAAAGAGTGAACAGGTACCTTTAGGGAAGCGCGTTCCATCTTAGGCCACATCTTAGCTTACCATCAGGCGGTGATGAAGCGCTTCCTTATCGATAATAAAAAAAATTACGTACTCAAGTAAGTAATACTCACACTCGCGTAGAGTAAAGTAGTGTTCGTTTCTTCGTAAGATGCTTCGGTTTCGAAGTGAAACGTGCGTTGAGTAGGTAACTACCGTCGCATTTCGCGAAATCACTCCTACAATCATTATTACGCCGGGTTTCCCTGCTGGGTAGGCAGAATGACCCGAACGTCTACAGACTTTTCGATTCACCACGATTCACGGGTTTTTCGGTTGGCGAGATAAATGATGATCCTTATCGCTGCATCTACCGATGTGTTAACAATTACCGGATATTTCTAGCGATAACTATGACCGACAGCTTTAGGAGCTCATCCGAGGCACGGGAGTGGTAATACATCACTCCGCCAGACTCCGAGCTGCTACTAAGATTTAAGATTTTCGAGAAAAACCTCGAAAAACCTTAACAATCTATAGATTGCAGGAAAGCGAGATAAATGATGTTATACACACTAAAACCTTTTCTCGATTGTTTGAGCAAATATGAATATAAAAGTAAAATAATGTAAGAACATTGAGAAACAAAAATGGATATGTCATAATATTTGGTTGAAAAGAAAAAAATTCTTAGGTTACCTATTTAAAAGCTATTTAAAAATAACGCACAATTTTTTACTGTTTTAAAGCTTTTGTCACTACCTTAAATAAAATTAATTGCAAGGTTATGACTATTATTCTCATTATCTTTATGATGATCATAAGCTAGTGTTACTGTGTTAAAGTTCATATAATAAGCAACTTATCAGTAATTTTCAGCTACCTAATTATAAATATCTCTTTTTTCTTAATAAAAAAAAGTATATTCCCGTATCCCCGAAGAGGTAGGCAGAGGTACAACAAGTGCACCCACGATTAGCCAAAGATACTTGATCCCACAATGTGATAGGTGGCAAGCCTACCGCCAACCGGGAACTTCCCAATCCCGGGCAAAGTTGTTTTTATCAGAAAACTGAAAAAAACACATTTTAGAATTACCCGACCCAGGGATCGAACCTCGACCTCATGTGGTAATTCCGACACCGGACCACTAGACCACAGAGGCGATAAATCTTTTTTCTTAATATTTTTATTTGTCGATTTTATTATCACTTTTTATATAATAATACAAAAGTATTTTTGTGTCTTGAACATATTTTGTTAGGGAATTGGTAGCAAGCACTTAATTCTCTTAATTTATTTATTAATCTTTTTATGATTTGCACTAAAATTAGATATTTTTAAATTTATTTATTTATGTATATTTTTTAACTAAAAATCCACAGCTGTAAATACATGTGCAATAATTCAATACTTACATATTATTTATAAATGAAATATAAGACTTTTTCTTCTAAATTCCACTTGTGATATATCGGAATCATTTTCGATGTCCCTAGCCGACAAATATGTCATGGATTTTTACAATAAAACTACTATTCGTCTGGCGGATGGCAAATATCAAGAGCGCCTCCCCCTTAAACAAGAAATAGAAAGTACATTAGGCCAGTCAAAATCAAAAGCTATTGCCCAGTCTAAGCAGTTAGAACGAAAATTTGTTAAAAAATGCTTGATGTACGATTTGGATCGTACACAATTGAAAATTAGACTACGTTGTGTTAATTTATTGATATGTAACGTCAAAATATTTTAAGTCAACTTTCAAGAAATGATCACAAAGTAATCTTACTTCGAATAATAGGTTTTGATTTTTATTTATTTTTGTATATATTTCAACTAAAATATCCACAACCTTAAATCATTACAAATTGAATATTAAATTTTTATACATACACTCATGCACATTAGAAGAATCATTGACAAGTAGTTAATATCCTTATACGTATACTCATATTATTTATAACACATATATGTTAAAAGAATCAAGTAACTAGAAAAAATTAAAATTTAAACTAAATATGTATGTATCTTTACACTTTGTAAATTTAATTGTTACTTATTAATAATACCGATTTGAAATAAGCCATGTCATGTTTTAGTATTTCATGAAACTATATACTTATTGTGTATTTATATTTACAACACCATATTTATAAACGTTTGATAAAACTTTAACAGGTAAAACAAGCTTTGTACTAAAAAATACACATGAGAGTCAAATGTATTTTATCTGTTCAAGCTTCATGAAATGTTCATAACTGAGGTTAAAGTATACTGCAAACACTGATGGATTTGAAAATATTAATTGTAAATTGGATTTTTAGTGATCTCTAATAAGGAATTTATTAGCTTTAATATTAGTTCGTCATAGTTGATTATGTTGATTGCAATATAAAGTATACATATACGCTTATTATACGTACAAAATACGTTAGTTTAATGTGATTATTTTAATACTATTAGTAGTAGCCTTTCATATATTAAAATTATTAAAAAACTTGAGCGTCTGAGATCCATTGTAATTGATCAAACAATATTGTTAAAATTTACATATGAGAGTTGCCTATATTATGATAAAATCATAGGCCTCTTCAAACGGTAGTCGTTGTTTATCACCAGAATAATCAGTTAATTATTCGATATTTTATTCTAAATTAGGACATCCTTGGCTCATATTTAATTAGATATTCGTATAAAAATGTTATTCATAGTTTTCAATATCATGACTTAAGCAAAATTTTCTTATTACCATCATTATCTAGAAATTGTTTTAAACTATCGCCACCGGGAAAGCTGTAATTGGATGGCAAATAAAAAATATATTACACCAATTAATGAGCATCAATCGCAAAACAATTGTCAATAACAATGGAACGTCTCTGGGGCTCTTTACGTAGAAAACATGGAATGAAGAATCAAATGGAGGTGCCACAAAGTGATTCAAACGACGCAATTAAAGTAGTTACGATAGAGATGAGACAAGTTATTATAATTTAGCTACTAGCGACTAAGCGTGAGTCAGGCTTGCTTGCGAATGATTCCATACCTCCGTCAAATATTTAATATTATTTTCCTGTAATACACGTTTCGGAGATGAATAAAATTAATCCCAATTTTTAACTTAATACTACTAGTTGAACCACGCAAGACGAAACGCCTTTGTATGCGGTCTAAATATAAGCTTTCATACAAATTTAATCCCCTCTTATCTTAGGGCTTGGTTTAAAAAAATAGCGTATACTTCCCCCATATTATATGTCCCCAAATTTAAGTCTATATTTATATGTCCCCAAATTTTTAACTATATCCATACCAAATAAATCATAAATAAATATTCATGGGACAAATTACACTTACTGATCTAACCCCAAAGTAAGCAAATTATTTGCTTGTGTTATGGGTGTTAGTCAACGATACTAATACATAGAAATACACATACAAATACTGTTATATAGATAATGGACACCCGAACCCGGAAAGACAAACATTTATGCTCATCACACAGACGCTTGTCCCCGTTGGGGATGGAACCCGAGTCCTGTCGATTGCGTAGTCAGGGTTGCTAACCACTCAACCAACGGGGTGGTATTTATAAAAATCAGTAAAGTAAATTTCATAAAAATCAGTTCAGCGGTTTAACTGAGAAAGCATAATCTATAGACATATTCTTCCTTTTATAGTATAAAAATTAGAACTTAAAGTGTCCATTTAGGTACTATGTTTTTAAAATACAACACTGTGACAGACAAACGAACAAGCAAACATATGTGGCACTATTAATAAAACTGTTTGAGTAGGTGTTTACAATATTTGTTAATTAATAATACCGCTAAACTTTAATAATAGGCGTCCTTTGTGAGTAGTAGTTTGAAGTTGTAGTGTAGTAATGTTCACAGCACACTTTTTTATTAAGTTGAAAAAATATTGTTAATGTTTACGTTGTAGTTAAAAATTTTTTTAGTGTTTATTTGTTACCATTAAGGCGAGGCACTAAAGACAAACCGAAAAATCTTGTTTGCTTAATCACATTGTTATGTGTTGTTTGTTAAATAACAGTTTTACAAAAATTACACGATATACCTGAGATATTATCTAAGGAATGTAATAAATTATTACATGATAGAATGTACTTTACTCGATCATATAAAATTCCCAAAACAGGCTAAAAAAATCTCTAAAATAAGTAATTTGTTGAAATGAAATGAAATGAAAAATATTTATTTGCAAGAATATGGGTGTCACAAGTTATTAAAATAAATTAAATTACCATCATATTCTACCATAATATGGCGTGCAAACATTTTAATTTAGGTCGATTTCTTTATAATTACTACCGGATCGGAACGCGGCCACACACTGAGAAGATCCGGCGGAAGAAACTCAGCGGGCTTCTTTTTTTCTATTTCACGTATTACAATTGTATGTATTACAATTTACTAGAATTATTTCACATCAAAAGTTGTTTTTACAATTTACAAAATATGATCTTATGCTCAATCCAAATTTTTACAATTTACAAAAAATTTACCATTTTACAAAATTTGCCGTTCAGTTTTTATTACATTTAAATTTCAAGGTAAATTGTACAAGCTTATATTTCTGTTTATTAACATTTAATCTTATCTGCTAAAAATTCTCTAATATCATAGTATGTTTTATTTAACAGTAAATCAAACAATTTTTTGCGAAATATATTTATAGGTAATAATTTTAGACTATCAGGAATATGATTGTATATATTAATTGCCATACAATATGCATTTTTTTTATAAATATTTAGTCTTTGGCTTGGCACATGTAGCTTCTCACTGTTTCTAAAATATGAGTTCCCTAATACTTGAGCATTTGTTTTAAACAAATGTTGATGTTTTTTTACAAATACGCATACCGACAGTATGTAAAGACAAGGTAAAGGTAGTATTTTAAGAGTTTTAAATAGGGGTTTAGTTCATAATATTTCGAAGTTTGCACATGATTTTTATATGATGATATTTAGTTTTAAACACAAAAAAGAATGTTCTAAATTTTGGTTTTCAGTTGAAGTCCTATATTTATTTATCCGAAAACTAAACCATTTCCCAGCGGTTTCAGAACATACCGCGCCGCCCATTTTCTTATAGTATTGGCGTGCGTCAAAATACCTCACCTTAACTATCATCTCCTGAAGGACACGATAGTTAAGGCGAGGTATTTTGACGATATATGATATGTACAATCTTTTACCTGACAACCTGTATACTTATACAAATGTAGCTCGTTTAATAACATTTAATGTTATAGAATCAATTTTATTTTCACCATAACAATACACCTGAGATATATTAACAAAAATGATCGGTTATAAAACCAATTTTTGTAAGCATACTTCCAAAAATGTAGACAGTTGAATGATTGATTATGACCCGTTCTTATGATAGAGTGAATGTTTTATTCATTGCAGGAGGCATTCCCGTTCCGAAGCAGGTTTGTTTATTCTCTCCATGAATTTGAAGTTAAATGACGGACATTTTTTCTTTATAAAATGGACGTTATTTGTCAAATGTATGATAATTAAAAAAGGCCTATCAAATTTGTACTTTTTGTTGTCTGATATAGACACAGGATATAGAGATATATCTTAAAAAGTTTTTTATTTGTAATAAAAAAAATTTGAAAGAAAAATATTTTAAAACAATAATTATTTTTTTGCTTTAATCGCTTGATTATTTTATGAAAAATACGAAAAACCTTTTGTCCTACACATTCGATGGTTTTTCTGACGAGTCCTTCACTGTAAAGATTCGGAATTGTGAGATTTTAAATGGATATTAATCAATTTAAATCAACGTAATTTTCTGAAATCAGCTTGTTAATTATTTATATAATTCAAGCGTTAGTTTGTCCTACACGTAAAGTGGAAACTTTTCTTAGCCCGACACTCACAATTTTTCTTTTTTATCTAAATTTATTAGTTTCCCGATTCGAGATTTTTCGAAGATAAAAAGGATGGTCGTCTCGTCAAAACGAAGCTGTTCACAAAAATTCAGCTTATTATTAATCAAAAAAAGTTTCCTCCTGGGACCATTGTCTATTAAACGATGCTTCTTTGTCTTAAATAGTACAATAGAATCATACTATGTATACAAATTATCAGTTGAATTACAGCTTAAATGTTTCTTTCATATTATTCTAGTTGTTTCGTTGCGATACTGAATACAGTTTTAACTTGTGCTTAAGTCTTAGTGAGCTTTAACTTGAAAGCTTATTATCAACAAGTGTTCAGTGTTCGTTGGAGACTTATAAACTTATTTCTAAAACTAAATAAAATGATTTTCTTGGTGGTGATAGTTTGTGCGCTTGGGTGGTATAATTGACTATCTGTTTCCCCTGGTACAACCCTATATTACATTATATTCCGAGTTGGTCCGGACCATCTTTGAAGTATAGATAGATCATCAGCCTTTCCATCAAGTAGTTGGTAAGAGACGAACGTTATATCCAATCATGTTACTAACATTGAGGTTCCTAAGTTATCTATATCTATACAACATACAATACATACATGCAAATAAATAAAATAGGAGTGTCTTTAACATAAAAATAACATTTTTTTACAATTTTTGTCTGTCTGTTCCGGGTAACCTCTGAAACGGCTGGACTGATTTTGACAGGACTTTCACTGGCAGATAGCTAATGTAAAAAGGTGTAACTTTAAAAAGAGAGTAGTTTTATTTTAGATTTTTTTCCATATGGACGAAGTCGAACAGATAGTTAAAGTTATAAATGCGAAAATTTGGATGGATGGTTGGATGTTTGTTACTCAATCACGCAAAAACTACTGGACGGATTTAGATTAAATTTGACACAGGTAGGTAATGACTTGAAATAGTATATAGACTACTTTTTACCAACGTCAATATTTGACCGCCCCGTTACGCAATCGACGGGGCTCAGGTTCGATCCCCGACGGGAACAAGCATTTGTGTGATGAGCATAAATGTTTGTATTTCCGGGTTTGGGTGTTTATTAAATATATTCTAGTGTTTATATATGTATGTATCTATGTATTAGTATCGTTGACTAACACCCATAACACAAGCAAATAATTTGCTTACTTTGGGGTTAGATCTTTTTTTACTTTGGAATTATTTCAAAAGAGATTTAAACATTAATTACGCTCTCGTGTAAACCTTAATTTTTGACATGTCCCTTTATACGTAGAGACCGTCGAATACATGTATGGAATAAATCAGATGTCAGAAATCAGAAGTATTTTATTCAATAAAACTTTTTACAAGTTATTTTGACGCGTCAACATTGTTTTAAACTACTATCGGATCGAAAACGCGGCCACACACTGAGAAGATCCGGCGGAATAAACTCAGCGGGCTTGTCTTATTTTCATATCAGAAAAAGGTATTATTTCAAACCATAAGTGTACCAAATAAAAGGAAGGGCTTGAAACAAATCGGGTAAAACCCGACATTACTCCCTATCGGAGTTCGAACCAGGGTATCATAGATTGGATATAGCACGGGCATTCGTAGATTTTTTTATATCATTAGATAGCAACAAGCAGATTGCTCTCCTGATGGAAAGAAAAACCATCGGCTATAGACACCGAAGGTGTTAATGGTGCGTTGCTATCTTGTGGCGAGGTCTTATGCCACATGCATAAATTTACCGGCTACCTTACCCTCCAAACCGGAACATGACAGTGACAAGCACTGACGCTATTGCGGCAGGAATAGGTAAGGCGGTGGTACCAGACCCGGGCGAGACAAAAAACTTAAAATAATCATAGAAAAAAAGATATCATAAAAAAGCCATATCTATTTCACTTCCTTTAAGCAATCTGTGATATCTTGATTTTTTTAAATTTCATTTCCTAATTTTCTTAAAGGCTTTTATAATTACCTTAATATATATTCACCACGGCGATTTTCTTATTTTTTGTCGGTAATGAAAAAGGATAGTGATCCCCACTGTGGTCTATGCCAATGAATTGTTTCTTACACGCGATTGCTGAGACATATTTATCAGCCGATATATAAATTGACAGTCATAAATCACAGTATGGGATTAATTCACTCATGCATTAGTAAAATAATTGACAATGTACTAGTTAGTGGAAATTAAAAATACTAAAATAGGTATTTGTCATTATAGAGCTGATTCATAAAGAAAACTGACTCAAATTTAAATTTCTACCACATATATCTACCAGATTATTGTAATATAAAAATTGGGATTAATTAACTCTTTCTTTAAATGAAACGATATTTAGATTTGCTTGTACTAAACTGTTTAAATATTTTTAACTTAGTTCAACTAACGTTATTTAAAAATGATTGATGAGATAGTCTTACAAAAATATAGCGTCAGTCGAAATTATACGGTGTGTTAGGTAAGTCGACCTAATTCTTGAAGAGGATAATAGGGTATCTTATTCTCATTCCAAATAAATTAAAAAAATATACCCTTAAATTATTAACATAATTATCCAATAAATTCATAATTCATACGCACCAATACATTCGCGCAAGTAACACGCACAGATAAATAGGTAGTTACACAAACACTGCCTATTTTTTTTAATTTATTTGGAATGAGAATTAGATACCTTATTACCCCCTTCAAGGTTTAGATCGACTTACCTAACAGGCTGTACAATTAATTTAATGTACAATAAGCCCATATTAGAATTCAACGGACACTTTTTAAAAGCAAAAAAATTTTAAAAAGGAATGTACTTGGAAGTCATGAAACTAATCAAACTTTATGCTTTTTCATATTTCTAAATCAAGCAAAGATTTTTCTTTTCTGCCATAAAGTTATCACTTGCTTTTATTTATGATGAACCAGACAAGTTACAAATATGTCGGACAGGTAAGACGCAAAATGTCAAAATAAAATGCAGCAAATTGAAAAGTATTTATTACTATAGTCGAAACTTACCACATAGAAAGCTGTATAAACATGCTGTATAAAAGTATCACCTAAAGAATAAAAAAACAAGTGTGAACGAGTAACGATAAATATTTTGTTTTGTAATCGTAAAGAAACGTTTTTAAACTTGACAAATGGCAGTTGTTAACGCTCATGTCATAAAAAAACAAACTTTTTTCATTTTATAATTTTTAATTGGTCAAAATCAAAAAAATATGTCATAAAAAATAAGCCAATAAAAAATTGCCATAAAAAGTTTTTCATTTTATAACTTTTAATTGGTCAAAATAAAATAATATGTCATAAAAAACAAGTCAATAAAAAATTGCCATAATAAAAAATAAACATTTTTTCATTTTATAACTTTTAATTGCTTTTAATCTATGCTGGCGATATTTTGCCACAATAATGGCTTAAAATGGTACGTAATAGTTGTGAATTCAAATAATATTAATCTTTAAGGGATTTTTTGTGAATTGTAGCATACAAAAGTGTCCGTAACACAATTTACATTTAAAAGAAATTAGTAATGTATTACAATAGTATAAGGATCTACCAACATGCGTTGCTTTTGAGGCGATCTTTCTATAGACACTCATCAGTCTATTTTACTGTTATTTAATTTAGCCATAGGCTAAATTCATTTAAAAATATTAAAATAATTTGGTGCAAGCAGACCTCAGTAGTTTAAACGCTCATAGCAAATAGTTTAATTCCTATAATTTTCTAGAGTAAAATATTACGATTTAATGTCATTGTGCTTTCTAGGTGATAATAATAATATGAAGAAAATTTATTTTATCTAAAATACAGTTATTATTAGTTATGAAAGTATTCCTTATTATTATTATATAATTTTTTGGTCTTTATAGCTTTTAATAAATATTGTAAAGACCGGGTTCTATATCTCCCATAACTTGTAGTAAAGATAATTTTTAGATGTTATCTTACATTTATACAAAATAAAACAACTCAATAAAATTGTTTTCATATACTGTGAAATATTTTAGCTTGTTAGACACCTTTAGTATTATTATATTGTTACAATAGTAATAGTTATAAATATCATTTTATTATTTAATAATTATCAAGAGTTTCAATCTACTAATATCTGTCTGCTCTTAAAGTTACCTTGAATCTATACTGTTTTCTATTCATTAATATACTTTTATAAGTTTTATATAAGAATTATTTAGTAAGAAAAACGCGTCCGATGTACTTATTATTGTATAAATAGCCTTAAATAATAAGACAATAAAGATTATTAAGTTACTAATACTCCATATATAATATAATCGTTACATTTTCTTCCACATTTTTCTTCCTATATTGATAATAATAGTATTATTATTTTCTGTCTATTTTACAACAATAAACAGTATGAATTATAATCTAAAATATATTTTTATTGTGAAATAATTCAGATTTAATTATCATCTTATAATTAATATCATGATATAACATAAAACTAAAATGTATTATTATGTTAGGCATGCCTTTTTAATAATTACTTGATAACTATTTTTTCCCGTATGGGATTTGACATGAAGATACATATTTATTATATTTATTGATTTCTGTATTTTATTTTGATTGAATGTTTATATTTTTTTCTATTTATTCAGTAATATCGGACATGTTTTTGGTATTTTCTCAAGGTCCAATATATTACCGGGTAAAGGTGATGGATACATATGGTGGAACAATGGATACGTAGGAATAAAATATAATTTAAATAATAAATATCTTGCCATGTATATATTTAGTTAAGTATACTAGCCAAGCGCCGGTCGCTTTAGTTTTATGAGATTAAATATTCACATAAATATAATAATGTAATATTAATTATTATAAAAAAGAACACCAAAACATTATGTACATATTTAATATTATATTTATATAATAATTCAATTGCATACAAAATATATCTACTTCAAATAATATTAATAAAATTGTATAACGATTTTCGTTTTATTATGTACATATGTTTATAAATAACAATACTTATGATTAGAAAATAAAATTAAAATAGCATCTGTACCTATGACTGAAACACTTATAGATTCATATTAATTGTAAATAATCAATCATCAAATGTAAGTTAATTATTACTATATATAAATGACAACGACTATTTAATTCTAAATTGGTGTAAATTAGATTCTTGTGCTAGTTTTTAATAATAATTAGCATAAAAGATTGCAACACCATTGCTGTATTGCTATAATTGAAATATAAAAGTATAGTGAGTTATTAGTGCTTATGTTATTAGTATAACAATAATTATATAATAATTACTTTTGACTGACTATACTTTTTCCTTCACTGATAGCCTGTTGTTTTAGTTTCCTATAAAGAATTTTCATATATTGTCTTCCAATGTGTGTGTGATCTGTGTGTTAAGAATTCTGTAATTTATTTATAGTTAAAATGAAACACCAACTCTTGCGTTGTGTTTGCACAAAGTTCATATTTTAATATTTGTTAGAAGTTATCAACCGAAGAATATTATTAATATTATCTAAGAATCGTTTAGTGATATTAAATGTGGTGCCCTTTATTTTATTTTAATATATCTATTATTATATAATATACAGTATTAGATAATGCGGAGTAACATATTTATATTAGAACCCAACAATGATGCATGAGCCCTGGCATGTTGTGAAGGTTCTAATTTAATCAATTATTAAATAACTATAATAACAAAATGTTTTAAAAGATGACACGTTATCTTTTAAATATTTTATAAAATGCAATAATTTTTACTTAAACTATTACTTTCATGACTATTTAGATTAAACAATATACAGTTTTTGTACAGATCTTATAATACGCCAATAACTTATTATATATTTAATAATAATAACCGATTAGAAAGTTTTGAGATTCAAATTAAAATTGTGTAAATCTATTTCTAGTATATTCTATGTATTAAATAATTAGAAATGTTCAATACATTGTTCTAAAAAGTATTATTAATAGTGGTTATATATATTAGAACATTTGTTAAAACTAATTTTAAATTTTCCGTAATACCGTTACGTTTATAATATTCTTTATATAATAATCGACTAAGATAATTATTCTATTGACTCAAATTGTAAATTACAAAATATACGAAGTACCAAATATACAAATTTTAATCTTTATTCATAGGTTTTCTTATTTACACCTAACTTGACTCATTATATTATTTTTAACTTCCCGCTACGTATGTACATAGATAAGGGAGTTACTGGTTTTGCCCCGATTTTCAAAAATCAAGTTCTCACCCGATCTCCACGTTTTTAATATTCCTAAGAACTTTTTTCAAGTATTTTCACGATGACGGCAGTATGTCTGTATGAATTTATGTATGTGTGGGTGTGTGTGTATGTCTATGTAAACATCGCACAACTTTTGGACGGCGGATGATGGCATTTTAACTATATCGGTCCCAGAGATTTTGAGAAAATTTTCAAAAAACCTCAAAAAAATTTTTTTACAAAACAGTATTTTTTCAAAAAACAGATTAATGTAACTATTTGGCATAAAATCTAATCAGTTCTTTTTCTCAAAAAACTGCGTCTAATGCATTTAAAATTTTGAAAAAAAATTGTTTTTGATCTTACTTCGAAATATTTCAATCAATCATTTTTTGATCTACGATATTTCAAATTCAAATTTCAAATCCCAGGCAACGTTGTTTCTTTCAGAAAACTGAAAAAAAAAAAATTTAATTTGCCCGACCCGGGAATCAAATCCGGGACCTCGTGTAGTCAACACTGACACCACACCATTAAACCACAGAGCCGATTAAAGAATGTATTTTTCCCGTATTGGTTCAGGCCTCCTATGAAGAATAGGCGACCAATTTGCTATGGGAGTCATTACCATCGTGGCTACTCGGTGGTAGAGTTCTGCATTGTCTCGCCCGGGTCTGGTATCACCGCCTTACCTATTCCTGCCGCAATAGCGTCAGTGCTAGTCACTGTCGTGTTCCGGTTTGGAGGGTAAGGTAGCCGGTAAACTTATGCATGTGGCATTACACCTCGCCACAAGATAGCAACACACCATTAACACCTTTGGTGTCTATAGGCGATGGATGACTCTTTCCATCAGGAGACACATCTGCTTGTTTGCTATCTTATAATATAAAAAAATAAATCCCTTTTCACGTAATATTGCCTCTATTCAATCGAGTCGAAGTGTTGAGGGCTCTCGCACATATAAACTCGACACGACGTCGCTTAGTCCCGTCTGTGCGTCGTTGCGTCGCTTGGTGCTACGACGCGACATAAATCATAATGTGTAAAAAACCTAAACGCTTCGATTTGGTTAAAGTTTTGTTACGTGAATAGGACCTCTGATGCATTGCTATCAATGTAGCGGGATAGTGATATGACTTACATAACTTTAACGGCTACCTTACCCTACTATTTTTTTTGAAATAAAATACTTTTATTGAAGAATATATAAAATATTAACTGCATCGTGCAGCCCACAGCACTATAAAAGTTTTTGGTGAATCCCGCGGGACAACTCATTTTCCTGTGTTAAAAAGTAACCTATGTGCTATTTCACGTCATCATCTACCTGTGTGCTAAATTTCTTCTAAATCGGTTAAATAGTTTTGGCGTGATTGAGTAACAAATATCCATCCATTCAAACGTCAAAACTCGTATTTATAATATTAATATGGATAAATTATGTAACTAAGCCGTGAAAGAACTACAAAACTAAGATGAAGTCTAGATTAATTACTCCGTTTTAAGAATACATTTGTCATTCTACCATTTAGTAGACAAGTATAAATATCATCATGCACTATATGATTGACTTCCGTAATGTTTCGCTCGGGTTGTTGTTACTCGGATGAATTAACACCGCTTTACCTATTCCTGTCTGAAAAATATCAGTGCTTGTCACTCATATTTCCGTTTGGAGGGCAAGGCAACTAGTAGACTTATGCATTAATATTTCGCCACATAGATAGATTCGCAACACAATATTTTTTTATATATTATGAGATAGCAAACAAGCAGATGGATCTCCTGATGGAAAGAGTCAACCATCGCTTAAAGACACCAAAGGTGTTAATGGTGCGTTGCTATCTTGAGGCGAGGTCTAATGCTACATGCATAAGTTTACCAGCTACCCTACCTTCCGAACCGGAACACAACAGTGACAAACATTGATGCTATTGCGGAAGGAATGGGTAAAGCGGTGGTACCAGACCCGGGCGAGACAATGTAGAACTCTACCACCTAGTAAATAAGAACTCTATCACCTCGCAAAACATTGAAATATTTGGGCTAAGGATGCCTCTCTTCATGAGGCGAGCCATCTGCTTGTTAGCTCTCTCATGATATAAAGAAATCATGATACATTATGAAGTATTAACTAAATATGACGACCGCAGTCGCCAACTTTTAAAACTTCCTCTGATTAAAGTCAGAAACTAATCGACAAACCATTAACATCTTTAGTTTATAAGCAAAGGTTGTCTCTTCCCATCAGAAGAACCCTGATGGGAAAGGAGGGATATTTTGTTATCCCATAACATATAAAAGTCATTATAGAAAATATCAGTTGCCATCCGCTGCGTATTAGGTACTGAAATTCATTGTCAATATATAAATACTCGAGTTACAGTGAAAAAAATGATTAGAGAAAATGAACTTAAAGCTGAAAAAAAGAGAAAAAGCAACTGAAACGAAAGGTAGTGTAAGAAATAAGGCGAACTTATCCAAGGCCTGAAAATTAGAGAAGACCACAGCGTCACAATAGTCCACCCACTTCCACCACACGTTCTTCCATGTCAGAAGCAAAGGCAGTAACACAAAAATTATGTACTCAACGCACGTTTCATTTCGCAACCGAAGTATCTTCAGGAGAGCCGAATAGCACTTCACTGTATGATGGGTGAAGCATTAATTTAATGCTCACGGAAATTTCGCAAATTAAATATTAATGTCAGATGGCCCATTCTTCAAAGGGGACCAGATGGACATGGGGTAAACACGATAAAGAGGATGCTGAGTTATTGGTTTAATTAATACTCAAGCATTTATGACTAATTGTGCTGATGTAACCGTGAGTTTAAAGCATACTGTTGAATACAGAAAGAAAAACTGTGTTTGTATCTTGAATCTATCAAGTCAAGGCAAAACAATATCTTCCTATATTCAAAGCAATATAGGAAGTATTGAATTTCTTGCAGATGTTAAGTTTTTTTTATATGTCATAAGATAGCAAACAAGCAGATGGGTCTCCTGATGGAAAGAGCCAACTATCGCCTATAAACACCAAAGATGTTAATTGTACGTTGCTATCTTGTGGCGAGGTCTAATGCCACATGCATAAGTTTACCGGCTACTTTACCCTGTAAACCGGAACACGACAGTGACAAGTACTGACGCTATTGCGACAGGAATAGGTAAGGCGGTGGTACCAGACCTGAGCGAGACAACGGAGAACTGTACTACCTAGTAGCCACGATGGTATTGACTCGTATAGCCAATCGGTCGCCTTTTGCGACCTGCCTGGCAGAGACAGTTCGCCCATTCTTCAAAGGAGCCCGGAACCAACACGGGGGGAGATATAAACAGGGGCTTATAGACACCAAAGATTGTTATGGAGCGTTCTTATCCAATATGTAAGTTGCTATAGGCAATGCCAAATGCATACATCTACCGACTACCCTATCTTCCATACACGTCATGTTGACAATGACAATTAGCTGAGTTTCTTCCGCCGGATCTTCTCAGTGTGTGGTCGCGTTTCCGATCCGGTAGTAGTTTTTAAAAAATATGTTGACGTGTCAAAATAACTTATAAAAAGTTTTATTAAATAAAGTACTTCTGATTTCTGATTTCTGATTGAAATTATTGCGGTATAAATAGGTTAGGTAGTGGTAACATATACCCGGACGAGAAGATGCGGAACTCTACCACCTAGTAGTCAACATGGTAGTTACAAGTACCAATCGGTCGCCTCTTATGACCTGCCTGCCTAAGACACTAAAGATAATAATGGTGCGTTGCTATTCGTGTGGCGGGATGACAAAACCACTATTTACCGGCTACCTTACCCTCCAAACCGAAATCCATGACATTGACAAGCACTGATGCTGTTGTGGCAGGTATAAGTAAGAAGGTGGTACTAGGCCCGGGCTAGACAGCACAGAACTAACAGCTAGTATCCACAATTATCACTCGTAAGCTAATAGTTCGCCTCTTACTTTCGGCCTGGCAGAACGGCAGATGGTCTAATCTACAAAAAGGCTTGGACCAACACGGAGCAAAGGTATTCAATATGTCGTGTTCCAGTTTGGAACAAACACGACATATGGACAAATAAATAAATATATTAACAAATAAACAAAATTGATTTGTTAAATAAATTGTTTTATATTTGTTTATTTTTTTTTAACTTTCCACTAATTATGTAGATAAGGAAAATCGAGATTTCACCACCACGTGCAGTCCACGTTTTGAGGTCTTAGAAACCTTTTCCGACTATTTTCACGATGACGTTAGTATGTCTGTATGTATGTGTGTGTATGTAAATATCTCATAACTTTTGAACGGCTGGACCGATCAAAACGCGGTTGATGGCATTCGATTGGATTCTGCTCAACTTAGACTTCCTGAAAATTAGAACTGATTCGGTGCAGAAGATTTTGAGAAATTAATAATAAATACCAAAAAAATTTTGGCGAAACGGTATTTTTTTAATATAACTTCTAGACTTATGTACCGATTGATTACAAAAACTACTTAGCTCTATATTCCTCAAAAAACGTTCCGTTTGGGAGTAATCGTTGACGAAAAATTTTGAAAAATTTGTTTTTTAGACATAGTTTCGAAATTTTTCAGCCAATCATTTTTTGGTATTTTACGATATTATAGTGCTAAAAAAACTACGTCAAATGCCGTTTCAAAAATTAAAATCTAATCTAATTCTCAAAACTTATAGCTTTTCAAATAATAAAATTACGTCGTTTTTAGCAAACTTACTTAATTTTTTTTAATAACTTTCAAGTTAATTCACCGATTGACTTAAAAATTTTACCAGATTTTTTCCTTTGAAAACTGCGTCAAATACCGTTAATTTAATCAAAATCGGTCAATTTGTTTAGGATTTATCAATAAAGAAAATTAAAAATAAGATGTTTTTTTCACATTACATCGAAATTTTTCAACCTATCGATTATTTAGCTAAAGCAATATTTTAGATCTTAAAAACTGTGTTGAATGTCATCACCATTTTTCAAATATACAGCTTTTCAAAAATTAATATACTGCAATTTTTAACAAAATAGATGTTTGAATTGAAAAATCTGTGCTTATATTTTTTACTCTTTTGAGCTTAAAATACCTTAACGTAGTGGGAAGTTTCAGCGTGGGAAACTTTCCACCCTGAAACTTCCCACTTCAGAGTGGGAAGTTCTGTAGGGTCAACCGCTTACACATTTTTTTTATATATCATTAGATACCAAACAAGCAGATGACTCTCCTGTTGAAAAGGGATCATTGCCTATAGACAAAAGATGTCAATCGTGCATTGCTATCGGCATGGCGGGATAACAACGCCACATGCATAAATCTGTCGGCTATCTTACCCTCCAAACTGGAACACAACCAGTGACAAGCACTAACGCTATTGCGGCAGGAATAGGTGTGTGGTATCAAACCCGAGCGAGACGATGCAGAATTCTTCCACCTAGTAGCCTAATCAGTTTCAAACCAGACCTTACAATCGATATCCCTTCAGGTTAGACAGGGTAACTTCTTACTAGACAAACAACACAATATTAATATGTATTATTAAATAAATAGTCTCACCAAATATTGAAGTACAGAACCTCTTTTGAACTTAAAATACCTTAATTTAGTGGGAAGTTTCAGGGATAGCCCGTAGGGTCAACCGTTTACACATTTTTTTGTTTTATATTTGGTTTTTGTTATGTTAATATCTTGTGTTTGGTGTTTTTTTTTTTTTTGTTTGTTATGTCGTGTTTGGTTTGGAGAGTAAAGTAGTCGGTAAACGTATACATGCGGCATTACTTAGCTTTTTAGTCTATAGGCGATGGTTATCTCTTTCCACCAAGAGAATCATCTGCTTGTTTGCTATGCTTCTTTTTCTTCTTACTGTGTTATGAATTATGGTATAAAAATACATATTTTCTGCAATAAAATTTTTGAAGCATTTATTTTGTTTTTTACACTTTTAGATTGGCTTAGTTTTCCTCAAAAGTATTTTCCTTACACAAGTTTGATGTATTGCATCAAATTTACGCGAATATACTGCGTTATTACTGTTAAAATATGTATTTCCTTGAACTTTTCTCCGAGGGTTTTCCCTTGGGTTAAGATTATAAATTGCCCTAACAACTCTTTTCTGTCCAACACATGTAAAAGGGTCTTGTGCAAAGACATTGTTAAAACATAGACATAGTATGCACCTTGATTATTTATTTACACAAAAGAACGGAAGCAAGTTGATAGTATATAATAATAATAATCTTAAAAGATGAAATTCTAAATTTAAATCTATATAAATAAAAACAATTGCCAAAAATTGTTTTTTTTAAAAACTTCATAGCGACTGCAATTATTTGGTTCAATAATCAAAAAGGTTCAGAAGAATATATATGTAGTGAAACCAGTACAAATGTTTTATAATTAGTATCAAAATACAGTTCACCAAGTGCCGACGATTAATAGTATAGAAAATATTTGAAAAATTGTACAGCCAAGTAAAAATGTTGAGTTTAAACATTAGTACTGTAATGAGAGGATTTCAGAAGAAGAAAGGTCTCATTTTTTTAATTTCCCATGCGAAATCGTAAATAGTTAACATTAATAGTTAGCTGGGCGATCGAGATTTGCTCGAATAATATATTTTTTCCATGTAAAATTCATGTCATTTTACTAGGTGGTAGAGTTCTGCATTGTCTTGCCCGGGTCTGGTACCACCGCCTTACCTATTCCTGCCGCAATAGCGTCAGTGCTTGTCACTGTCGTGTTCCGGTTTGGAGGGTAAGGTAGCCGGTAAACTTATGTATGTGGCATTAGACCTCGCCACAAGATAGCAACGCGCCATTAACATCTTTGGTGTCTATGGGCGATGGTTGACTCTTACCATCAGGAGACCCGTCTGCTTGTTTGCTGTCTTATGATATATAAAATGTAAAAACGAATTGTCACTTGTCACTTGTCACTTGTCATTTAGTTTGTCTAGTCTTTAGTGCTTTGAAGGCTTTCGTGTCACTTAAGTTTGAACCGTTAAGTTGTACCAGCAATATTACAATATAGTACAATTACCTTAGTATATTACAATAGAATACAAATAAATTTATTTAGTTTGTCTAGTCTATAGTGCACTGAAGTCTTTGATGTCACTTAAGTTTGAACAATTGAGTTGTGCCAGAAATATTACAATAAAGAACAATTACCTTAGAATGTTGCATAAAAATGCAGATAAATTTACCTCTCGTCAAATTTATAGTCCTTAAAACCTGTACGCCTGACCTCGCTCCTGTTTTGACACGCCTCTTTCGCCTTTCGATGATGACTGGAAAAGTAGCAAAATCATGTAAGCTTGCCAACGTGCAACCTGTATCCAAAAAAGGCAGTCGTGCCGATTCCTCCTATTATAGGCCAATTTCAGTCTCGTCCATACTCTGCAAGACTATGGAGCGTGTACTGAACAGCAGGCTAATGGCACACCTAGAAGCGCACGATTTACGCAGTGACCACCAATTCACCGAAACCGGTCCACTAGAGATCTTCTAGCGTATGCCACCTTCCTCTGGAGCGAGGCCATCGAGAAGCATGGTGAAGCACTAGCTGTCTCCCTTGATATCTCGAAAGCCTTTGACAGGGTCTGGAATGATAATCTTATTGGCAAGCTTCCTTCGTACGGTCTACCTACTGGTCTCTGTGCCTGGATCTGAGACTTTCTGAGTGACCGGTCGATTAGAGTAGTCGTTGACGGCTACTCATCCGACCAAATTGCTATAAATGCTGGAATTCTTTAGGGATCAGTTCTCTCCACAACTCTATTCCTGCTACATATTAACGGTCTGCTTAAGTATCTATGGGTACGCAGAAGACAGCAATGTTGTGGAGAGTTACGCATCCAGCGCGCGAGCCAGTACGGCACAGATTCGGTCTCTCAGAGAGGCGATGGGTCGATCGTATGAACTTATCCTTAAAGGCAGTCTCCGATTGGGGCGATGTCAATCTGGTTAAGTTTCATACGACGAAGACTCAGGCGTGTCTATTCTCCGCTAAACGAAGTCCATTCTACCTGTCTCCGTCTTTTCAGGGTATGTCCGAGCCGATAACTGATCACCTCGAGCTCCTTGGTATCACCTTAACGCCTACTCTCAACTTTGGTTCGTACATCGAATCGAAAGCCCAAGTTGCCTCAAAAAGGCTTGGTATTCTGGCAAAGGTGAGACAGTGTTTCAACCCGGGACAGTTGCTCAAATTTATCAAGCACAAGTCCGTTTGTGCATGGAATACTGTTCGCACCTCTGGGATGATTCCGCCAAATACCAGCTGGAGACGCTTGAGGCAATAAAGAGGCGTGCCAAGAGGCTCATAAACGACGATGATCTGATAGGCAAAAAACTCCAGAGCCTCGCTCATCGCCGCAAAGTGGCTAGTCTATCGGTTTTTTATCGGATACACTTTGGAGAGTGCGCTGCGGACTTGCACGACTTAATTCCGCCATCCCCGTTTTTCTATCGATCATCGAGGCGCACAGATACTAGGCGTCGCCATATGGTGGACGTTCCACGTACCTGGACAAAGCGGTTAGACTCAATATTCTTGAGCCGAACCGCAAGGGACTGGAATATGCTTCCTGAGTCAGTGTTCCCCGACGAGTACAACCTTCTTCAAGAGAAGAGTGAACAGGTACCTTCTAGGAAAGCGCGTTCCATCTTAGGTCACATCTTAGCTTACCATCAGGCGAGATCGTGGTCAAGCGCTTCCCTATCGATATTAAATTAAATTAATTAAATTAATCGTACTTTTTTTATTTCATTAGTAATCAAACAAACAGATTATTCTCCGGATGATGGAAAGAATAACCATCGTCTATAAACACCAAAGGTATAAATGGTGCGTTGTCATCCATGTGGCGGGATGGCAATGCCACAGTCATAAGTCTACCGCCTACATTAACCTCCAAACTGGAACATGACAAACATTGACGCTATTGCAGCAGGAATATATAAGGCGGTGGTACCAAATACAAGGCCGGGATGTTGCGGAACTCCACCAGCTAGTAGTCACGACAGTAGTGACACTTATAGCCAATCAGTCACCTTTACGAACTAGCTGGCAACTCTCTGCCTGCTTGGGAGGTCTGTCCTTCAAAGAGCACTTGGATGAACACAGGGAAAACTCACCAATACTTATGTCAACATTAACTGCCAAAAACCCATGAAACCGTTTAAAAGTAATGATATGTTTACATACTCATACACACATACATACAGTCGTACTGACGTCATCGTAAACATAGTGAAAAAGGTTCCTAGGACATTAAAACGTTGAGGTCTGGTGAAAACTCGATTTACGACAATCGGGGCAAAGTCATTAACTTTCTTATCTACTTAAGTACATAGAGGGAAGTGAAAAAGCGCATTTTAATATAATTAATTTAATTATTACATTCCTGTAACTGTAAACTTAATTAGTTCCTTCTCCTTTTTGCGAGTGCTCTACATTAAATTGTAAATATGAACAAACTGCACGTCACATTCTTTGGGAGTGTAATCTTTGGCAAAAAGAACATCGCCAAACGCTTGATAGTATCTAATGTATATCCGGTGTAATGTATTACTCCGACCTTGTGGGTACACGTGGGAACTTCCGTGTCTTCAAGCGATTTTGTCATACTTACTACTGGAAGCAAAATTAAGTAGGTCATTCTGGTAGGTCCCTAATTTCCAAACTTCCGTGGTGCAATAACAGTCAGGCTTAACCTGATTGTAAAAGTCTCATTTCGTAGCATTTTTTATGCTTTTAACACTTTGCTGTCTCCTGCTAAAATGGGAGGGAAACAGGATGTATTTTTCTACTCCTCCTATATACCTACTTCTGATTAATTTCGTTGCGGGATCCAAGACAGTTTAGCTTTTCCCCAGGGCACCCTGAGCTCGCAACTCAGAGGTTATCAGGTCGGTTGCCGCTGTTGATTCTGGTTTACAGAAGTTACAGTGGTGGGAACGAGAGGTGGGCCCATTGCCCTATAATAAAAATTCCTGTAAACTTCTTTTCAAGTCTCTTAAAGTACACCCCTTACCATGTTTGTATATTTTAGAGGTAGGCGTATTTGTAAAAAAGCACCAAAAGTTATTTAAAACAAATACTGAAGTCAAACGGTAACTCATATTTTAGGAATAGTAAGAAATTATGCGTGCCTAACCAAAAGTTAAATATTTTTACAAAAAACGTGTATTGTATGTATATAGGTATATACAACAATGTTCCTGATAGTCTTAAATATAAATATATAAAAATATTCACGGGACAAATTACACTGACTGATCTAACCCCAAAGTAATTTGCTTACTTTGCTTGTGTTATGGGTGTTAGTCAACGATACTGATACATAGAAATACATATATAAATACTTTTACATACATAATAAACACCCAAACCCGGAAATAAAAACATTTATGCCCGAGCCCCGTCGATTGCGTAGTCAGGGTTAGTAACCACTCGACCAACGGGGCCGTCATTGCCTATAAATAAATTACGCAAAAAGTCATTTGATTTGCTGTTAGATAAAACTTATTAGTTATTATGGTATTGAAGAATTTTTAGCCGATAAAATTAAATGATAATAGATAGAAACATAAGTTTGTTGAATTCGCCTTAAAAAATGACAATATAATAAAATTTGGTAAATTGTAAAATCACTTTGTAAATTATAAAAATTTTGATTAGACAAAAAATGAAACTTTGCAGTTATAAAAATAACTTTTATGACATGAAATTATTCCTGTGCATTAGCAACAAGTACATAAAATAGAGAAAAAAGACAAGCCGGCTGAGTTTCTTCCACCGGATCTTCTCAGTGTATGGCGGTGTTCCGTTCCGCAAAGTTTTTAATGTTTTAAATATTAACACACCATATAATGGTAGAATATGTCGGTAACTTAATTTTTAACAACTTGTAACACCATTTATTTACATTCTTGTAAATAAATATTTTCATTTCATTTCATTTTAGGAATATTGATTCTTTATCAGACGCCATAACCGAAATCGTAATAGGTAAATATAAAGTAAACAAAAGCAATAAATAATAGATAAGTAAGCATTGTGAATTAACAACATACATCATAATACTCGAACAACCCAAATGGATAACTTTATTAAGAGATAAACACAAATTTCAAATCGTATTTTCAATTAAAGCGGCCCCATGTAAGTTCCTCGGGACATCTCCCCGAGGCGTCCCAAACTCTTAGTCAACTTAACTGAACACACAAACAAATATTAACGTTTGCTTGGCTGTTTTCTCAACTGTTAAATACCTTGAAATAATGTTATTAGGTTTGTGAGTTTGAAGTGTTTTAGATACACGCATATTTTTTTTATATCAAAAGATAACAAACAAGCAGATGAGTCTCCTGATGGTAAAAGTCAACCATCGCCTATAGACACCAAAAATGTTAATGGTGCGTTGTTATCTCGTGGCGAGGTCTAATGCCACATGCATAAGTTTATCGGCTTACACTCCAAACCGGAACACGACAGTGACAAGCACTGACCCTATTGCGGCAGGGATAGGTAAGGCAGTGGTAACAGGCCCGGGCGAGACAATGCAGAACTCTACCACCTAGTAGTCACGATGGTAGTGATTTGCAGAGCCAGTCGGTCGCCTTTTACGACCTTCCTGGCAGAACGGCAGTTGGTCTATTCTTCAAAGGAGCCCGGAACCAACACGAGGAAGAAATATTGTATTAAAAAGAAAAGATTGAAACTTTAAAAATAATAAAAATAAAACGAAAAAAGAAAAATAACTCTAAGGACTACTTAAATAATTTTAACGTATTAAACAATAGTACGAATAATTTAATGTTTGTGAGTTCGAAATGTTTGTGTCGCCGTGAAATTGTCAATAGCCGTTAGATTATAATCTACCTAGTGAGCTTATAATTTGGGTAGCTTAGGTTAGCAGTTAAATTATAATATCACTTAGCTGGATTATAATGTAACGGAATTGCTCCCTAGGTAGATTATAATCTAACGGTATTAACAATTTCACGGCGACAGGTACACGCATATTGTGTTAGAAAAAAAATTGAAAATTTAAAAATAAAACAAAACACAAATATTAACTTTAAGTTAGGCTTGCACCACAGGTTAGCATCAAACTATTCAAATACGTTTTATAGTAAAATTCATTTTAAAAGAATTTAAGCCGGTTTTTTTATAAGATAGCAAACAAGTAGATGAACAACCTTCACCCATAGACACCAAAGTTGTTAATGGTGCGTTGCTATTGTGGCGGGATCTTAATGTTACGATACGAAATAAATGGTACGAACACGATAGTGACAAGCTCTGACGCTATTGCAGCAGGAATAGGTTAGGCGGTGACCAGACTCAGATGGGACAATACTCTACCACTTAGTAGTCACGATGGCAGGTGCGAATGCACTGCTGTGGGCGCGATGGACATGCCCATTGCCCACAACCCTAATCGAATTCCGACATCACACTTTCACTGTCTATTGAGATGTCATACATCTATAATGCCTATTTTTTTTTATATCATCAGATAGCAAACAAGCAGATGGGTCTCCTGGTGGAAAAAGTCAACCATCGCCTATAGACACCAAAGATGTTAATGGTGCGTTGCTATCTTGTGGCTATAATTCCACATGCATAAGTTTACCGGCTACCTTACCCTCCAAACCGGAACACGACAGCGACAAGCACTGACGCTATTGCGGCAGGAATAGGTAAGGCGGTGGTACCAGACCCGGATGAGACAATGCAGAACTCTACCACCTAGTAGCCACGATGGTAGTGACTCGATAGCCAATCGGTCGCCTTTTACGACCTGCCTGGCGGAACGGCAGTTAGCCTATTCTGCAAAGGAGGTCGGGACCAACACGGCGATATGGATGTGTCAATAATAACTATACATAAATATATAGAAGTTATGGGAGTCAACTAGTATTATATAAATATCCCTAGTAGGAATACACTTTACCTATAAATTATGAACAAGTTCAATACCACTTCGATTTTTGAGTATTTGCGCCCACAACCTTTTTTGAAGATTTTATCCGCGATCAAAAAAAGTGATAGTGCCATGCTTAGCTGAATGGACCGGCACGACCGGTGCATACCACTACTTCACTTAAAACCAACGTAATGTAACAGCTTTGCTGTTGCGTTTCGTTTGGTCTGTGAGGTTCCCGAACAATATGGAAGCGGAATTTAAAGGTAGTACCCAGGGGGTACAACTATCGTGAGCAGTGGAGAATCCCGCTCTGGACATCCATGCTCAGAACTCTGTAACCAACCTGATCATGGATGCCCAAGCTGCCCTGTATACTCTGGGGGGGGGGGGGCACAATTGCGCTCACACACTTCGCTGCTCGGGGCAAACGGAACACGGACCTTAAAGTACCCCCTTCTACACTCCACGTGGACTTTACAAATATTAGAGGTCTTCACTCGAACTTAAATGCCGTCCCTTACCACCTTGAGGCAAGGCTAAATTAGCCCCTAAAAAAGCTGGGAGTTCTTTACAGGGCTAGGCAGTACTTCACACCGGCCCATCGTTTACTGTTTTATAAGGCGCAAATCCGGCCTCATATGGAGTACTGCTCTCATTTATGGGCGAGGACTCCTCAGTACCAGCTCCTTCCTTTTGATCGCATTCAACGTAGGGCGCTCGTATTGTCGATGACAAGACTATTTCAAATCAGCTTGATTCTTTGGCGTTACGTAGAGATGTGCCATCACTCTGCATCTTGTATCGGCTCTATCATGGGGAATGTTCCGAGGAAGCTTTGCTGTGTTTCGGAGAGAAGGGTAAAACAGGCAGTGTAATTACTGGCACCGAGACTTAACATCTTATGTCTCAGGATAGGCAACACATAAATGAGTTACCTGGGCCAGTTGCAGGTAAAGGTATATATATATATATATATATATATATATATATATATATATATATATATATATATATATATATATATATATATATATATATATATATATATATATATATATATATATATATATATATATATATATATATATATATATATATACCTTTATATATTTATTATATATAGATATATTATTATATATAGATATATATATATATATATATATATATATATATATATATATATATATATATATATATATATTAATATTTTATATATATGCGTTGTTTATTCTCCACCAAATGTTAATTATTTTTCTGACTTTGAATCACTTTTAGCCTTGTACAGTGATGAGTAGTCCCATCATGTTATAATGGGGGATTTTAACACTGATGTATTAAGAGATACTCAAAGAGTACGAGAACTTAGCTCAATTTTAAATTCTTATTGTCTAATGCTCTTGCCCCTTAATCTCACACATAATATAAATGCTGAAGACTCATTAATTGATTTAATAATGGTATCTTCACCAACACATGCGGTTGATTATGGTCAGTTTTCAGCCCCCAGTTTCTCTCGTCATGATTTGATACACTTGTCTTATAAATTAAGGCGATTACAGCTGCGAACGACCTTGAGTTTCTGACAGGAGCAGCGCAAAAATTATATCGCGCGCTAGCTTACTCCAACGTCAAAGAGTATTTATTTACAGTGAATGCAGATACCTATTTTGTTCACCTATATGAACTTTTATCATCATGAATCGACTGAATGTTGTCAAACTCAAAACCATTAACCAGTAATCGCTCATTTATCGATTACATATACATTCGTTCTAGAAAAACGATAAATATCTAAAGAAAAAAAATGTACCGAAAATCGACAAAAAATCATATAACAATTTACACAATAATAACAGTTTCGTTTCCTATTTCTGTGAAAGTGTTGTAATATGCAATACATCCCGTGTAGCACTTTATTTTAATACATACAATCAACAATTAATATTTAACAAAACCTTTCAAAATTTGATTTGGTTAAATATAATCTCTTGAATAATATTTTAAAACTAACTAGCTTCTTAGTTTTTGTTTCAAAATCTCGTAATAAAAAAGAAGATATATAATTTGATTTAATGTTTATAGAGGAAACTACTAAATAAGTTGATTTATTTAGACTATTTGTATGTAAATATATTTAATTTATTTATTTTTAGTTGAGAAGTCCTTACTACCTTCAAATAGTACCAGTTTTTTTTTTCTTTAGAGTTTTGCTTTTTATTCGCTTGCTTGAATTATCTTCGTTGTTTATATGTTTTATTTTTTATTTATTTTTGTACATTTATACAAAATATTGACAAAATACTTATCTATCTATGGCTAATAAAACATTCAAGCGTAAACGTAGGAAAGCCTAAACATGAATAGTCTCAAAATATTATTCAGCGTCTACTCGCAAACAAAACTATTTATAAAGTACTAGCTTTCAGCCCCTTTAATACCCTCTTTTACCTCTTTAAGAGATAAAACTCACAGCATCCTTACATGCACGTTTATTTAATTGAATTAAAGATCATGACTAATAAATTTGAAGAGATTTTGATTAAACATATTTTATTTTTTCTACAAACTTTACCACTTTTTTCATTCTTTGAAGAGATGACATTTGAAAACCTTAAACTCGTATTCATTTAATTGTATTAAAAATCATAAATACTAAGTTTTAAATAATTTCTACAATATTCTACATAACATAAACAATCTATTTTTTATATAAACATCAATGCTTTTTTTACCCTTTAAGGAATAAAATTTTAAAAAATCCCCAAATATATGATTCTTAAATTGTGTTGAAGATTATAAGTGCCGAATTTCAAGTTATTTTCACCATAAACCTTTGATTTTTCATATAAATTGTAACACACACTTTTACTCCTTTAATGGATGAAACTTCGAACATTACATGCATGTTTCTTCAATTTCGATTGAAGAGCATAAGTACTAAAAAAATCCAAAAATTCGTACTTCTTAATTGTATTAAAAATCATAAATACTAAATTAAAATAATTTAGATTTTATAGTAATGCAATAAATAAACAATTCATTTATGATACAAACTTTAAAGCCTCTTTTTACCTCTCTATAGGCTAGAATTCCAAAAAATATTAAATTTATATTTAATTTTTTTTCAGTTAAAGGATAATTTAATTACGGCATATCATTCTATTTGAGTTGTAATAACTCAAAAATGACAGAGTTTCAAACAAACTTTCACTCCCTATTTCACCATCTTAGGGGATGAATTTAAAAAAATACTTTCTTATTCCTTGTCTATATCATAAGAACAACATCTGTAAAAAAAACAGACTTCTCGGTCCAAGCTCATTATCTACTATAAAAAAACATCCAAGCGTAAACGAAATCTTCAATTTCCAAACGGCACAATCTTACTATTGTGCCAAACGTTCTATCTGTACTCATACTCTTTGACTCGAATATGGAGAGAGGAGCATGCTAACATGCGACACAGCCTCCCCGTATGAACGCTACCGGGAGACTGACATTCGACGCGAGCGCTGTCCGCGAATTAAATAATAAGGTTTTTATTGATTTAATAGCACACTATAATGATTTTGTAAAATTTTGAACTTAAATTTTATAAAGCAATAAATTGTCTGTAATAAAAAGAAAAAATCATCAAAATCGTTACAGTAGTTTGGAAGTTATAAGCAATTTTTTGTGTAAAAATAAGAAAGATATTCGATTTTTTTCCGTCAAAAATAACAATAAAATTTGAAAAAACGAACTTAAAATTTAAACTTAATTATATTATACTTATAATGCATATTTTTTTTTAATTATTGGACCAATCGGTTAGCAGTAGTAGGCTTTCAAAGAGGTGTCTATTTTGTAGTTTGGCATTACCTATCGCCTTAAGACCTCCTAAGCTTTGAGTGAAAACCTTGAAATTGCGGAATTTTGCAAGAATTAATCAAGCAGATTTAGAACAGAATGCTTCTTCCATTGATTGATCGGATGTCTTTGACAGCTTAACTATAGATGCCAAGGTCAATTGTTTTAACAAGAAAATTATTGATTTTTATAACAGACAGGCATCCATTCAACGTGTGAAAATAAAGCGCCCAGCTGCTCCTTGGATTACACCTGAAATACGACAGATGATGAAAAGACGGGATCGAGCATTTAGTCATTTCAAGAGGGATAGATGTTCAGAAAACTGGTGTTACTTTAAAAAAATTAGAAATCGCTGCAATCAGATGGTGAGGTCAGCTAAACGTCAATATATCCATAATAATATATCCAATTCGTCTCCACCACATGTTTGGAAATTCTTAAATTCTCTTGATGTTTCCACTTCCGTAAATAACTGCTCTCTAAATACATCTGCTAATGAATTTAACATATTTTTCTCAGCCACACACATCATAGATGACACAATCAAATCTCGTACAATATCTTATAAACGCTCAATGAACACACAATAATCTATTTACTTTTTCACCTGTCACTAATAAAGACACGATAAAGGCAATGCTTGCTATTAAATCAAAAGCTGTTGGCTGTGATCAGTTTAGTAGAGACATGTTTTTTAGATATGTCAAAATCTCAAATCCTAGTGGTACTAACCACATCAGATCCATATCTATACTTCCTTTTCTCTCCAAAATTCTCGAGGCAGTTGCTCATAATCATATCACTAAGTTTCTGAATGAGATAAACTATCTGAGTCCCTATCAATCAGGCTTCTGTATGGGGCATAGCACGACTACTGCTCTCTGAAAGTTACTGAAGATATAAGGTCCATTATGGAAATGTCATCACTCATAATGGAAGAAACTCTATCTTGGTTACCACATACTACTGAGCTTTGTCGTAAGGTTAATATGGCTTTACAATCCCTTTATCGATACAAAAACTTTTTGCCACTCGAATCAAAACTCCTAGTTGTGCAGACCCTAGTTTTACCAATAGTTGATTATGCCGACGTGTGTTTCGTAGATTTAAGTCAAGCCCTTTTAGATAGATTAGAACGAATGCTCAACAATTGTATACGGTTCATCTTTGGTCTGCGTAAGTTTGGTCACGTCTCATTATATCGCTCTAAACTGAAGTGGCTTCCGATCCGCCAACGAAGACAGTTGAGATTGCTTTGTACATTATTCACTATTCTTTATAACCCTAATACACCTCAATATCTTAAGTCAAAATTCATATTTCAGCATTCCACACATTCACGTCAACTTCGTTCAGAAAATATACCGACTCTTCAAGTACCTTTTTGTCGTACCGATTTCTTATCCAAATCTTTTTCTTGTGAAGCCATGAGGCTTTCGAATAGTTCTCATTGACATTAGGAATAGTCCCTCCAAATTGTCTTTTAAACGTTCTCTCTGTAAGCATTTGGCAGAATAATGGTGTAACGCGCTATGGCAGTATATTATGTACGTGTATATGTATGTATGTATATATGTATTTATATAACTATATATAAATGTGTACTTGTATATATCTAGAAATTTATGTAGGCATATGTTTAATGTATTATATATTTAATATATTACTTGTATCTAAGTATTATGTAATATCGTATTATCTTATTGTTTTGTTTAATTTTAATTTATTTTGAAGGTATGTCAATAGTAAACGATTGTAATAAGTTTATCAGTGCACCCCATCGTAAACAATGTTTATATTTGTTTAAGGTTGACTGGTAGAGAACGTCATGTAGCATTAAGTCCACCTCTGTACATGTTTGTGCATAAATTTTAAATAAATAAATAAATTATCACTTTGTTGACGTGACTAATACGTATATTCGTGCTAAATAAGGATCTCTGAGCTACCGACAGACAGACGAGCGGACATAACGAAACTTTAAGGGTTCCTAGTTTACTTCGGAACACTAAAAACCAAAAACTTTTATAAAAAATAGCAATTTTCCTCGCCTGGAACTGAACAAACGACTATCTAACCTTCAAACCATACAACGCTCTTCCAGCTGAGCTACGAATCGATAGTTCAGTGTAGGTTGCCTCACTAAAAACCAGGCGGTCTTCTCTTTTAAGAACACTCCGTATCAATATCAATTATATTTGAAAATGTTTGACTAACACTTTCAAATATAATTGATTTAAAATATAATTTAAATTCGGGGAGAATTGTGTTTGCAGTAAAATATTAAGTTTTCCTATGGCACTCGAATTAATAACTCGTGAAATCAACCAAAGTTTGGAGTTGAAATTAATTTACAACAGCACGGTTTGAGAATTCTCCCGGCATTGTTTGCGAATAACAGCTAAAATGGCTGAATGAAATTATAGGGAGTTATGGTATTTCTTAAACTGACAATTCTTATAATGCCTATGAACTGTAGAAATTATTGACGATGTATATTGTCGACTAGATGTTACCCGCGACCTTCTTCACCCACTTACTTCTGCACGGTTGGTTATTACGTACTAACGGACAGCTAGTCCGGTTATCTAAATATATACATATAAATTACGTGACACGTTTGTGCGCGATGGACTCCGAAACTTCTGAACCAATTTCAATGAAACTTTGTAGATATCTACTGTTTGGTCAAACTTAAAAGATAGAATATTTTTTATCAATTGAGCCCCCTCCCATCCCCACTCTCAAGTACCCTACCAAAAATGTTTTTTTTTTTATCGAAAAGGGGGCAATCGGACAGGAGGCACACCTGATGGTAAGTGATCACCACCGCCCATGGACAACCACACTATCAGAAGTGGGGCAATAAGTGCCTCGAGAATCGCACAGTTGTGGATTTCCAGACATCGAGATGATGGGGATGAAATTTTGAATTTTGTCGCGATGTCCGATGGTGAAATTCTGTGGCAGGAATTAATCCAAACAGTTCGTCGGAACACTCCCCATGATAGATCCGATAGAAGATGCAGAGCGAAGCCACATCTCTACGCAATGCCAATGAATCAAGCCGATCAGAAATAGTCCTGTTTCTGACGATTCGAGTCGCTCTACGTTGAATGCGGTCAAAAGGAAGGAGCTGGTACTGAGGAGACCCCGCCCACAAGTGAGAGCAGTACTCCATATGAGGCCGGATTTGCGCCTTATAAAGTTGTAGGCGATGGGCCGGCGTGAAATACTGTCTGGCCCTGCTGAGAACACCTAGCTTTTTTGAGGCTAATTTGGCCTTACCTTCCAAGTGACCACGGAACTGAACGTTGCTCGATATGTCAACTCCAAGAATTTCAAGACTGGCTGTGGCTGTAAGGGAAGTATTTTCGAAGCGAGGAGATACGACAAAGGGAGATTTTTTGGTGGAAAACGCACAAACTTGTGTCTTCTTGGGGTTAAAGTGGACTAAGTTTAGTCGACCCCACTTTGAGGCTGAGGAAAGTTGTTCTTCGATTTCCGACACAAGTTTGTTCCGGCACTCATTGACATATTGTTGAGAAACTCCGCTGCGGCCAGAGTACAAAGCATCACCCGTACTGTCATCTGCATAGCAATGAATGTTGCTTGATTGCAACATGTCATTAATATACAGAAGAAACAGTGTAGGTGATAACACACAACCCTGAGGAACACTAGCATTGACGGGTTTAAGTTCAGAGCATGCGCCATCAACAACGACCTTGATGCTCCGATCTGCCAAAAAATTGGTGATCCAATTGCAGAGTTTCACAGGAAGCCCATAAAAAGGGAGCTTGGAGAGAAGTGCTTTGTGCCATACCCGATCAAAGGCTTTCGCTATGTCCAAACTAACCACCAAAACCTCCCCCTTGTTCTCCACGGCCTCCGCCCATCGGTGCGTTAGGTAAACTAAAAGATCACCAGCTGAGCGACCGCGACGAAAACCGTACTGACGATCACTAATCAGCTGGTGCTCTTCTAGATACCCCAAAAGCTGGCTGTTAATAATGGAGTCCATTATTTTGGAGAACAAAGGGGTTATCGCTATAGGCCGATAGTTGAATGGATCTGAGCGATCGCCTTTCTTAGGGATTGGGTGCACTAAAGCTGTCTTCCAAGATTTAGGGACAACGCCTGTTGTGTATGAGAGCCGGAAAAGACGCGTTAAAACCGGTGTCTACGCGGGAGCACAGATCTTGAGCACGATTGGTGAGATGCCATCAGGCCCACTAGACTTATGGACATCCAAGGAAAAGAGTGGTTTAGGCACTGTTGTTTGGAGGAATTGAACCTCGGGCATGGAACTGATCACATCAATCAATCACACTGCGTGATAGTAGGCGGCATGTTTCCTTGGTCGTCCAGAGTCGAGTTGGCAGCAAAGAGTGAGCCCATAAGATCGGCTTTCTCCTTGGCAGCATGGGCCAGAGAGCCATCAACTCTGCGCAGAGGTAGAAATGAAGGCAGCCAGAAATTCCCTTGAACAGCCTTGGCGAGAGACCAGAACGCACGAGTTCCCGAAGGAAGGCGAACTAGTCCCTCACCAATTCTGCCAATGTGCTCCGATTTTGCTTCTGCGATGGCTCTTTTGAAAGACCTAGAGGCAAAATTATACTCCTTTCTAACTGCACTGGTGTTTACATCATGAGATGCCGCCGCAGCAGCCCATGCTCGGTAGCACTCCTGCTTTCGACGTGAAGTCGTTTTGCAGTGGCGACCAAACTATGGCCGTGACTTGCCACCGATGGGTACCACAGTAAACGGAACGAACAGTTCCATGCCCTGAAACACCACTTCGGAGATGCATTCAGCAACGACATCTGGATCATCCAGTGAGAAGCATATTTGCCTCCATGGGTAGGATGCAAAGAAGGACCGCAATCCGTCCCAATCTGCTGACCTGTAGTGCCAAACGTGGCGACAGCCTGAGAAACGAGGCCGCGATAGTCGCATTACCGGCACTTCGCTCCGTATGAGGCAGTGGTCTGAAGAATCTAGCGGAGCATCTACGGAAACTTGGTAATTGTCCGGATGAGAGGTCAGTAGAAGGTCTAACAGGGAAGGTAAATGGTCATCCACATCTGGAACACGCGTAGGTGAGGTAACTAGCTGTGTTAGACCATATGCTAGAGCAAAATCGTGAACAGATCTCCCCGCATGATCGGTAGTACGTGAGCTAAGCCATTCAACATGATGGGCGTTAAAGTCACCAAGGATCACGATCTCCGCGGTGGGGATCTGCTGTATCACGGACTCCGTTGCTATTTGTAAATGCTCTACGAGTCGGTCTACTTCGGCATTTCCACTATGGGACCTGTAAAGGCATGCATAGATGCGTGGATGGTCGTCGCACTCTATGCGTAGCCATAAGATGGATAGGTCCCTACCTTCAAGGCTGCTGAGACGTCGGGAACAGATATCCTCTCTAACGTAAGCACAAACTCCTGCCCGGGGTACAAATGAATGCTCTAATTTGTACCCCGGGTAGGAGAGATATGATATATCCGCCGGAGAAGATATCTGTGTCTCGGTTAAAAAGAGCAAGGCCGGCTTAGCCGTCTCAAGGTGGTAGTGGACGGCATTTAAATTAGAGTTAATAAAATCCACGCGGAGTGTGGTAGGGGGTGCCTTTAGTTTTTTGCTCCGTTTGTCCCGAGCTGCAAAGTGTGTGAGCTCAATTTTTTTTGCCCCCCCTCCCCCCCTCCCAAGAGTACGCAGGGCAGCCTGGGCATCCATGCTTAGGTTTATTGCAAACTCCTGAACATGGATGTAAAGAGAGGGATTCTCCACCGCTTACGCTAACGGTACCCCCCTGGGGTAAACAACTACCTTTCAATTGCGCTTCCATAGTATTATGGGGGAGGGGGGAAGGGCCTCCGGGAACCTCACTAACCAGACGAAACGCAACAGCAAAACTGTTACTTTACGTTGGTTTTAAGTGAGGTAGTGGTATTGCCCCGGTCGTGCCGGTCCATTCAGCTAAGCATGGCACTACCACTTTTTTGTTGACTGACTGCACCGGCAGAATAATTTCTAAAAAAGAAGATTATCCCACCAGCGGGCGAAGGGGTCGTCACGTCCCGACGCCGGCATAAAATGTATATGGCAAAACAACGTTTGCGTGGTCAGCTAGTATTTTATAAATATAAACGGACGAATATCCTGTGCAGATTCGGCCGCAACTAGATTAACTTGTTGTCCGTATAGTTTTTTATACAAATTTTCATCCCACAATTCAACCTTTTAAGGGTCGAATTTTGAAAAAAATAGCCTATGTTTGACGCAGATTCTTTGAATATCTGCTAAAATTACAATTGTATATAAAAAAAGGTCTATAATTACAATTATTATACGTGAAAAATGGATTATTTAGTCCGATTAATCAGTACTGCTGGATTATTACTGGGGTAATTTTCCAAAAAAAATGGGAAATACATTTTATATAAGTACGTCTTGGTAAATCACAATAAAATGGTCTAATAACGTGTAGATAGATTTATTTGTATAATATCATACCTAAATATCTATACATATAATAAAATCGTAGGAAAGTCAAAACTGTACATTGAATATTTTTTTAAAAGAATACTCGGGGCGTGATCTACAATCGATATCGAAGCTAAAAATATAGTTTTTAGAATTTTTGTCTGTCTGTCTATTTGTCTGTCTATCTGTCTGTCTGTCTGTCCGTCCGTCCGTCCGTCCGTCCGTCCGTCCGTCCATCCGCCCGTCCGTCCGTCCGTCCGTCCGTCCGTCTGTCTGTCTGTCTGTCTGTCTGTTTATCTGTTTGTCTGTTTGTCTGTTTGTCTACTAACAGGTCGGGTCAACATATAGGCTACGTATTATCACGCTATCACCTACGAGGGAGGTGCAGTTCGGAGTAAACGAAGTCCGCGCGGACGAAGTCACTGGCAACAGCTAGTCCAAAATAAAAAAAATCTATGAAAATTTAAGTTACAAACATTTGCATACATACAAAGATAGCATTCCTAAAGGGAAGAAACGACCATCATCTATAGGAACTAAATATGTTACTAATGCGACGTTATCCATGTGGTGGGGTGGAATGGTATTACCGGATACCTTACTCCTCAAAACTGTAATATTAAAGTAAAAATCAATGATGCATTTGCGGCATGAATCAGTATGCAGCTTTTTTCTGCAGTTTGGGCGTTACATTTCAGAACTCTACCAACTAGTAATCTCAATGTCAGTGACATGTTAAGCCCATCATTCACCTTTTATAGACCGGGACTTGACGACGCATTTGGGGAAGGTCCTTTTAGCAGATTGGAATTGCGAAAATATATAGTTTCATCAAATGACGATACCGGGCCTGCGAGCCTGGTAGAGCGTTAAGCGGTTGGGGTAGAATATCAAAAAAATTACGCACGAACTTTTTTTGTTACAAATAGTCCGCATACAAATTTTTGGTTTTCTATCTTAAAAATGGCGGAACGCTCCCTACAAATTTTTACCCCCCATTTAAGTGGGGGAATAGAAACAGACAAAAAGTAGAATATGTCACTCTTCATTCCTTTATCTATCTCCACTTAAAAAATCACGTCAATTCGTTGCTCTGTTTTGCCGTGAAAGACGAACATACAAACACACACATGCACTTTCCCATTTATAATATTAGTATGGATAGGCTGTACCTGTCATTAATATCGTGACTATTTGATCGCCCCGTTGGTCGAGTGATTAGTGACCCTGACTACGCCATCGACGGGGCTCGGATTCGATCCCGACAGGGAAAAACGTTTGAGTGATGAACATAAATGTTTTTATTTCCGGGTTCGGGTGTTTATTAAATATATTCTAGTATTCATAATTCATATATGTATTTCTATGTATTAGTATCGTTGACTAACACCCATAACACAAGCAAATAATTTGCTTACTTTGGGGTTAGATCAGTAAGTGTAATTTGTCCCGTGAATATTTATTTTATTTATTTACTAGCTGTTGCCTGCGACTTCGTCCGCGCGGGCTTCGTTTACTCCACACAGCTTCTCCCCCGTAGGTGATAACGTGATAATATGTAGCTTATATGTTGACCCGACCTGTTAGTAATATTCATGCAAAATTTAAAGTAAATCCATGCAGTACTTTTTGAGTTTACCCCGGGCATACATACAGACAAACAGACAAAAAACTATATTTTTGGCTTCGATATGGATTGTAGATCACGTCCTAAGTATTCTTTTAAAAAATATTCAATGTACAGTTTTGACTTTTCTACGATTTTATTATATGTATAGATTACTAGATATAGTTCCGAAACGTCTCACTCAGGTATCTGGTACGTCCACCCGAGGTTTGGTGGTCCGCCTTACCTATTCTTGTCAATACTTGTAATTGTGTTTAGCTTGGAGCGTAAAGTAGCCAGTAAACTTATGCAAGTAGCATTAAAACCTCGCTACACAGGTACTAAGGTACTACGCGCTATTAACATCCTTGGTGTCTAAAAGGGATGGCTTCTCTTTACATAAATAGAGCCATTGGAGCATTGTTACACATCGATAGAAAACTGTATTGCTCCCATATGGTTCGCAAAAGAATTTATTCATGCAACAGGCTTCAGGAGCAACACTGTAGTAGTAGGTACCCAATAAATTTCCTAGTTACAAAAGTTTCATTTAAATGTTTAATAAATTCCTGAACGTTACTGGAGAAATTTTTAAGTTATTGTAAACTAATTTCAAATTAAAACTTTTGTTTTCGCAAATTTTAAGTCGAATATAATTCTACATTAATTTCTGTTCACTGAGAATTTGTAACTTTCGATACCTGCATAGGATCGGTTTTTAAATGTGACAGCAAATAAGCCGATCACTCTCCTATTAATGAAAAGAAACGACCAACGCGTATTGACGCCAAAGATGTTAATGGTACGTTGTTATCTTTGTGGCGGGATCTCAATGCCACACGCATAAATTTACCGGCTACCTTGACCTTCACACTGGAATACGACAGTGACAAGCACTGACGCTATTGCGGCAAGAATAGGCAAGGCAGTGGTACAAAACCTGGGCGAGACAATGCAGAAATCTGACCTTTCATAGCCATGATGGTAGTGACACACATAGCCAATCTTTCATCTCTTATAAACTGCCTGGCGGAATGTCAGATTGTCTATTCTTCCAAAGAGGAGGAGGAGAAAACTTTAGAGCGCCTTAAAACCCAGATAAATTAATGAAAAACAAATTTGTAGTGGAAATTATTTGATAAAAAATTTGATGGTTCTCTATGATTGTAAAATGGCCAGAAATAGCTATAACGTCCAAAAGCAAATTTGTTCAGAAATGATCAGTTATTTTTGTTTATAACATTTTTATTATTCATTTTACTATAAAAACTAAAAAGTAATAAGAATAAAGTTGTAGACTATCTAATTTGCTGTCAATAATGTCTTCATATAATTTTCTGTAAGGTTACTAGTTTACGAGATACAGCGTAAAAACTCTTTGCATCCCTTTTTCCAAGATGGCGACCGGGGGCAAAAGTTGCAAGTTCACAAACTTGAATAAGAAGTAAGTATGTACGCGTTATTGACCCGTTTATATATTTTTAAAAATGATAGCAGAACGCGTTAGTTTAAAAGTTCATATTGCAAACCGATACGGGCCGGATATTGTTTTGTATTTTAGTCGAGCGGATAGTAATTTAGTAGCTAAAATTCTCATTACTGGTCAAAAATCGTTCGCACTTTGGTTGAGTGCAGTTCATAAGTAAGTTGTATTTCGCAATATGAACATCACATCGTAATACAACTAATACACTCGACTAAGACGTGAGGCACACACTTGTTTAGTCGCTGAGCCAGTAAGCGGGGAGCATGATGGGAGACACTACTCCTCCGAAAAAATAAAACTAAATGGATCGGCACGACTAAATTATCCACTATTCTACTCGACAAAATTTTGGCTGTTCAGACTAGTTCAGATACTAAATTACTCGCTACTCAACTAAAATATTAGCCTAGTCACAACGAGACTCGACTAGGCCTTAGATCCGCTTGCACTAAACAATTGAAATTAATTAAATCATAGTAAAAGTAATTTAAATTTATTCGCAGGGTATGCGTTCCATAAATATGCCGCGAATAGAGAAACTGTGCATATGGAATCTTTTTAACCTTCAGGTTTAGACAATGGCTTAATTCTAATTAATAATTTAATAAATTTTATATTCTTTTCTTACTTGGCAGTTTATTTAAAAGACTGATGATATTCAGCAGTGACATCAGCAATTTGCCTCTTAAAATAAGACTTCGCTCCATAGATGGAGCAAATTATTGTTGGATCAAATCAAACAATGGCGATAGCATTCGACAACACTCTTTAGGCTTAGTTGTAAAAGGTCTATTTTATTTTTTTTGTAAGTCCATTTACCGACGCGTTGATGAAGGATAACGAATGTTTTTTTTATTTATGTGTATGTATAGAACACAATACCGAAATACCAATTAGATCCGCGAATAAAAAATCGTTAATCGCGAATGAAAGAATTGGGTCGTATTTTTTTATACCGCGAATAGCGAAATCGCGAAAAAAAAAGCGCGTATATGGAGCTTTTGCTGTAGTTTGATGCAAACGGGCATTAATATTTCTAGAGTTTACTTAGCCGATACTTCTAAGAATCCTTTCAGTTGACGTTTCCTCAGTCAATACGTTTGTTTAGTGGACTGAACATCGAGTAGTCTCGTAGTGAGGGCCCTGCAACTCAAGTTTCCTTCAATAAATACGAATACTGAAACTGAAACTTATTTAACTTGAAACTTTTGTTTGAAGACGTCATTTATTAAAAAAGAAAATTATTCCTTTTATTTATATTTAATATCATAAAATAGCAAACAATCAGATAGCTCTCTTGGAAAGAGACAAACGCCACCTACAGGCATCAAAGATGTTAATGACGCGTTACGTATTGTCATTGTTAAATATATGTTCTTTCTCTTTCTACTAATGGAACACATTCATTGAATTACGCGTTTAAGACCTGCATACTCCATTATGTTTATATAATATCTATGCTTAAATATCAGTTGCCACTTATTTCAATTTGAACTCCATGCAAGACGGGTAATGGCCATGCTGGTGTCACTTTGGCAGTCATCGTTTCCAGTGACAGTATGATGACAGTGAACATCCAAACCTAAAAACTTTCAAATTTATAATATACTAGTTGAGCCAGCAAACGTTGTTCTATCTCTTAACTACTCTTATTTTTTTTCTATATTTTCTCACCTTTTAAGCTTCCCTGGACTTCAACAATTAATTCAAAACCAAAATTAGCCAAATTGGTTTTGCCGTTCTCGAGTTTTAGCGAGACTAACGAACAGCAATTGATTTATATATTTACTAGCTGTTGCCCACGACTTCCTCTGCACGGACTTTGTATACTCCGCACAGCTCCTCCCCTTAGGTGAAAGCGTGATAATATGTAGCCTATATGTTGACCAGAGCTGTTAGTAATATTCATGCAAAATTTGAAGTAAATTCATGCAGTACTTTTTGAGTTTACCCCGGACATACATACAGACAAACAGACAAACAGACAAACAGACAAACAGACAAACAGACAAACAGACAAACAGACAAACAGACAAACAGACAAACAGACAAACAGACAAACAGACAAACAGACAAACAGACAAACAGACAAACAGACAAACAGACAAACAGACAAACAGACAAACAGACAAACAGACAAACAGACAAACAGACAAACAGACAAACAGACAAACAGACAAACAGACAAACAGACAAACAGACAAACAGACAAACAGACAAACAGACAAACAGACAAACAGACAAACAGACAAACAGACAAACAGACAAACAGACAAACAGACAAACAGACAAACAGACAAACAGACAAACAGACAAACAGACAAACAGACAAACAGACAAACAGACAAACAGACAAACAGACAAACAGACAAACAGACAAACAGACAAACAGACAAACAGACAAACAGACAAACAGACAAACAGACAAACAGACAAACAGACAAACAGACAAACAGACAAACAGACAAACAGACAAACAGACAAACAGACAAACAGACAAACAGACAAACAGACAAACAGACAAACAGACAAACAGACACACAGACAAACAGACAAACAGACAGACAGACAGACAGACAGACAGACAGACAGACAGACACACAGACAGACAGACAAACAGACAAACAGACAAACAGACAAACAGACAAACAGGCAAACAGACAAACAGACAAACAGACAAACATACAAACAGACAAACATACAAACAGACAAACAGACAAACAGACAAACAGACAAACAGACAAACAAACAAACAGACAAAAATTCTAAAATCTATATTTTTGGCTTCTATATCGATTGTAGATCACGCCCCAAGTACTCTTTTAAAAAAATATTCAATGTACAGTTTTGACTTTCCTACGATTTTATTATATGTATAGATAAAGATTATGTAGAGTACAATTATAAAACGTGTGTTCGAAATCCGGATGCCTACAGAGGCATCACACATGTGGTTGGAAATAATGATGCGTTGCTATTATTTAAGATGTATTATGATACAATATTATCCTGTTATTTTCGGGATAAGAATGCTTTAAGCTGGATGTTAAAATGAATAAGAAAGGCGTTGGTAACATATCTGGGTGAATAGTCACAAAACTTCACCACTTAGTTAGTAGTTTTTTATATAATAAAATTGCAAACAAGCAGACGACTCTCTTGATGGAAAGAAACAACCATCAGTTATAGACACCAGAGATGTCAACGTTGTCAGTATTGCATAATTAGGTGTCGTTATTTATTTAATGCTAATTTCTTATATTTTATTTAACAAAATAGCTATCAAATAAATGTCTCTTCTGATGGAAAGAGACAATAATCACCTATAGACACCAAAGATGTTAACGGTACTTCACAATCTGTCTAGCGGTATGGCATAATTAGTAGCATCGTCATTTATGTACATATGCTAATTGCTCATTTTTATGTAATAGAATAGCAACAAACAAATGGCCTCTCTCTTGAAAAAAAACAACAATCACCTATAGATACCAGAGATATAAACGGTATGTCGCCATCTGTACGGCAATATAGCATAATTAGAAATATCGTTATTAGTTTAATGCTAATTGCTTATTTATTTATATAACAATAACAAAATAGCAATCACGAAAATATCCTTTCTGATAGAAAGAGACAACAATCACCTATAGACACCAAAGATATTGACAGTACGTCGGCATTTGAGTGGCAATATATTATGATAACTAAAAATATCTTTATGAGTTTAATGCTAATTGCTTATTTTTTATATAACAAAATATCAATCACGCAAATGTCTCTTCTGATGGAAAGAGACAACAATCATCTATAGACACCAAAGATATTGACAGTACGTCAGCATTTTTGTGGCAATATAGCATAATTGGAAGTGTTGTCATTTATTTAATGTCAATTGCTTTTTTTTCATATAACTGAATAGCACCAAACAAATGTTTCTTCTTGCTATAAGCGACAACCATCACATATAGACTCAAAAGATGATAATAATTCTATGACATTTGTATGGTAATGTGCATGGAACATAGAGCAAGCGGAATTGGCAAGTACATACATTTGTATCAGGACCGCGATCGCCATACTCACACATTAAAATAAGCATTATTGCATATAAACTACTAATACAAACATTGTTTCATTGGTCGTTTTCATTTTAAACAACAATAATCCAAAACACACAAAGAGAACATTTAAAATTATACCAAACTGCGTTACAATAAATTTTATTTTGCTACAAAAAAAAAGAGTATTTACGTCCTTTTGTAGTCTATTCAAAATAGACTCATCTATTTGTACAATAGTGAAACTTAAGATCTTAATAGTTTCGCTATTCTACAATAGATGGCAGTATTGATTTTTCCGTAGTTTTCAGTTGGTCATATTTGAGTAGAGAACTTTCTAGAACGATATACGTAATGACTGTCATTACGTATATCTTTCTAGAAAAATTAGGTCAACCTAAAATGAACTTTATATGTAAGGTGTACGGCTGATTTTAGCTTGACTTTCTATTATATCATTAGAGATTATATTAAATCAGGAATTTAATTAAAATAAAATGAAAATTGTACTTTCGAATGATATGAAATATCTCCATTTTTAATCATCTGTATTCTACTATCATTTCTGCATTCAAGGATGGCACAATACGGCATAATTCAGTGTATAATAGATTTTCGCACGACGACTATCTCCTAATGATATGGTAAGTATCACTAAGGCAATTTAGAGTAAAATCGCATAATAGTGACGCACGCGGCACGCCCACTCTTCACTTCCCCTTGTTCTATGTTCCATGGTAATGTGTATGCTACATCCTCCAATCTAACACGATATTAACAAGCCCATTGTGGTAGAAATACATAAGGCGGTAGTATCAAACCCCGGCGAAAAATTATGGAACTCCACAGCCTAATAGTTACGATGTCAGTAATATATTTAGCAATTAGCCAGGTACTTTATAAAAAGGATCGTTCGCCTATAATAAAATGCCTGGCAAATGTCAGATGACTTATTCTTCAAAAGGGCAATAGTACGTTTAGAATTATTTCCGCCAAGCACTGCGTAAAAAGCGAGATAAAACCCATTTATTTTTAAAAACGGGAAAATTTAAAACCGTATTTCTTAAAACATTTTGTACAGACAACGAATTTCAATTTAAACTTGTTTATTGCCTCGTATTAAGCTGCGGGTTTCCTTTTGAGTTCACTATAAAAGAAAATATTAAATAAGGTCAGCAACACAAGCCAACAGTAGTTTCCAAGGTTCTTCAACTAGCCGAATGTCTGAAAAGAAATGTTCAATAAAGAAACTCACGTCTGAGATAAAATACGGGCGTCTTAGTTTATTTCGATGTGGGTTCTGTCTGTATCTTGAATTTCTTAGTTTGAAATCTATATATATAAATAAAATTGAAGTGTCCGTATGTGATTTCAAAATAACTAGGTTTTTGAGCTAGGTTTTTTAATTATTTTTGTGTTATAGCACTCACCCCGTGCTTGGGAAAACTTGAAAAACTTTTTAAAAATAACAAAGAAAAATATCGACACGCAGGATTTGAACCTGCGACCGTTTCCCTCCCCTAGCTTTAGGGAGACGGTCGCAGGTTCAAATACTGCGTGTCGATATTTTTCTTTTTTGTCTTTATAAAGGTTTTTGTTTTTTTTTTAGTTTGTTATTTTTACAATATTAATATCTAAATAACCATTTTTAAAATGTCTGTAATTGTTCTAATTTTAATCTATTTTTTTCTGTAATTCTATTTGTATGGGAGTAATCTCTAAAAAGGATCGATTATAGTAGAACTTTCACTGAAAGATAGAAGAGTTTATAGAGTGGAACATAGGCAAATTTTTACCTGAGTCAGCAAAAGAAAGTAATGATTTTGGATCATGTAAACAAAGTCACGTGTAATAGCTAGTAGCAGTAGTTCCCCGTGTTGGTCCCGGGCTCCTTTGAAGAATAGGCTAACTGCCGTTCTGCCAGGAAGGTCGTAAAAGGCAACCAATTAGCTATATGAGTCACTACCATCGCGACTACTAGGTGGTAGAGTTCTGCATTGTCTCGCCCGGGTCTGGTACCACCACCTTAACTATTTCTGCCGCAATAGCGTCAGTGTTTGTCGCTGTCGTGTTCCGGTTTGAAGGGTAAGGTAGACGGTATACCTACTTATGCATGTGGAATTAGATCTCGCCACAAGATAGCAGCGCACAATTAACACCTTTGGTGTCTATGAGCGATGGTTGACTCTTTCCATCAGTAGATCTATCTGCTTGTTTACTACCTTATGATAAATAAAAACTAAGAAATATATTTTTATGTATTCTGTTAAAATATAGAGATCTGCACTGTCTCGCCCGGGTCTGGTACCGTAACCTTACCTATTCCTGCCGCAATAGCTTCAGTGTTTGTCACTGTCATGTTCCGGTTTGGAGAATAAGGTAGCTGGTATACATTCATGTGGTCTGTGGGCAACACTATCCCGCCACAAAGACAACAACGCACTATAAACGACTTTTTTTTTTTATTAAATATAATATTCACGGGACAGATTACACTTACTGATCTAACCCCAAAGTAAACAAATTATTTGCTTGTGTAATGGGTGTTAGTCAACGATACTAATACATAGAAATACATATATAAATACTGGAATATATATAATAAACACCCAAACCCGGAAATACAAACATTTATGCTCATCACGCAAATGCTTGTCCCCGTCGGGGATGAACCCGAGCCCCGTCGATTGCGTAGTCAGGGCCGCTAACCACTCGACCAACGGGGCGGTCAAAACTTTGGTGTCCTAGATGAAGATTGTCTCTTTCTATCAGGTGAGCCACCTGCTGGTTTGCTATCTTATGAAATAAAAAGTAAATATTGTTTTTTCGCCGCCCCGTTGGTCGAGTGGTTAGTGACCCCGACGCAATCAATGTGGTCCGGGTTCGATTCCCGGCAGGGACAGGCATTTGTATGATGAGCACAGATGTTTGTATTTTTGGGTTTGGGTGTTTATTAAATATATTAGAGTATTTATATATGTATTTCTATGTATTAGTATCGTTGACTGACACCCATAACACAAGCATATCATTTGCTTACTTTGGGGTCAGATCGATTCGTGTAATTTGTCCAGTGATATTTATTTATTTATTTATATTAAAAAATAACAAACAAAATAAACTTCGCCTATGGATACCAAATATGTTAATAATTTAAATTCTAATTCTAATACTCTTAAACAAAAATATATTTTTTTAAAGATTTAGAATTGAGTACCGAATATCCTAATTCAGTTTGTACAGTATATTACTAAGAAACCTGTATAAATAAATAGTTGTAGGTATAAATGAATAAAATACATATTTCATTTAATATATTACGGATTCCTAAACTCCAAAAGCAATAGCGGTTTTCTTAGATATAATATTTCAGTCGACACGCGCCTTATTTGTTCCGAACGTGACAACTACTTCCGTTCTGGGTGTCAACGTAGCTGGTAGATTACGGGCTGATTACACAAACAATACAAACAGAAAGGCGACTTCGCCTTTTGTTTTATAATTAGCCCGTGACTAAAAAAACATATTTTTATACAAAACTAGCTGACCCGGCAAACGTTGTTTCGCCTTACATATTAAGAATCCATAGCGGACAAACAACTTGACACGTAATTTATATAAGTCTACGGGATTGTCCTTCCACGCAGCCAAAATGGCATTAAACTTTATATTATGGTGGTTAAGTATTCTTAAATTTTCTAATTTTCCGCGCAATTTTCTTAATATTTTCTTTTATAAGAACCTTCTCCTTATAATTACAAACACAATAAAAAAATACCGAAATTGGCCCAGCCATTCAGGCGTGATGTCGTGACCAAGGAAAATAGGAATTGATTTTTATATATAATATAGCTATAGTTGGCACTACCCATTAAGTTTTATACACGGCTTTCACTAATCGGTATATTCGAGAACTTGATATATGTTCGCAAAAATATTTACTTATTTAAAAAAATGGTGATGTACTGTGTGCACGTCTCCACAAAATAAGTAATTTTTTATGGGGCAATGTATACGCTTTTACTATAACTTCCCGAAACTATAAGAGATAAACTTTTTTAAATTTATCTACCAGTAAATAAATTTTTAAAAAATTTGAAAAGCTTGAGTGTGTGTATGTGTGTAGGTAAACATCTCATAACTTTGAACGACTTCACCGATCGAAACGCCGTTGATGGCATTTAGTTAGACTTATACCTAGCTTAGACTTCCTGAAATTTTGAACCAATTCGGTCTACAAGGTTTTGAGAAATTTTGAAAAATCTCAAGAACATTTTGGCGAAACAGTAATTTTTTTAATATAACTTCCAGATTAATATACCGATTAAAAGCGTTTCTTCGGCTTAACTTTGAGATTTTGAACCAATTATTTTGTGACCTGCAAAATTTTAGTACTTAAAAAGCTACGTGTAATGCTGCTTACAAAACCAAAATCGACTCAAGTTTTCAAAAGCTTTTCAAATATTACTATTTTGTTGTTTACAGCCAACTTACTTATTATTGTTAAAATTACTTTCAGGCTAACATACCGATTGACTTAAAAATCGAATCAGCTTTTCTCCGTAAAAAACTGCGTCAAATACAACAAATTAGATCAAAATCGGTCGATTTATTTGGGATTTACCAACAACGAAAATTTTTGTAAAAAAAAAGTTTTTTGATATTACTTTGACATTTCCCAGCCTATTTTAAAGCTCAAAAATTGCATTCATTGTCATTCGAAAGATCAAAATCGATCGTCGTTTCCAAAAGCTGTATAAGCTTTTCAAAAATAAAATTACTGTCATTTATAACAAAATTTTGATTTTTGAACTCTGTAAAATGTCATTGCTTAGGTATAGTTGTTGTGCCTTTGTACTTAATATGCCTCAATTTAGCGGGAAGTTTCAGGGATGGCCTGCGGGGTCAACCGTTAATACCGCAGACCACATGAATACTAATAGACACGTCATTGGGAAGGAAACGTGTCGCCGTGCATTTGAGCAAACGCTCCTATCACTGTCAAAAATGTCATTCATTTGTAGATATATTATATCGTGAGCCAATAGAAATAAACCATGTTGTACTGATTTATCATACCGAATGACATGAAACGGTTTAAAATTTATCGTTGAAGTGATTTTATTTCATCGATAAGTAGTTTGTATTTTTGAGTGTACATGCAAGCTACACTGTCAAACTACGAAATTGTCGTGAAAGGCGTATCCACTTAATCTGTGGTTGTTGCTATTGTGGCAGGAATCCGTAAGGCGGTGGTACCAAATACTCGGGCGAGACGTAGAACTCTAACCGCCTGGCCACAGGAAATTCGCGCCCGCGAACACGGGGCAAACGACGAAGCGTCTAGCATCAAAACAAATGTACGGGAGTGTACTAAGCATGCCACGTGGCGCGACGACCTACGGGATGAATGGCGAATTTAACCGAATGAATCGCGTGGGCGGCGGGCAAAGGGGTGGGCAATAGAAACAAAATACATATACATGAATCAGTACAATGCTTGCCAGGAACTTGAGCGGTGGTCGTGGCGAATAGTCAAGGGTATTTGGCTCTCGGACTATTCTGGTCGCGGCGGTAAACGCAACTTCCCTTGGCCTGCACACCGCGCCGCGCAAATTTTGCTTCGCCCGCCGCGCCGCCGCAGCCGGTTCCCATGGCTGGGCGGTTAACTTAATAGTCGCGATGATAGTGACACGTATAGCCAATCGGTCGCTTTCACGACCTACTTGGCAGAACAACAATTGGTCTGTTCTTCAAGGGAGCTCTAACCAACACGGGGGAACATCAGGGGAATTCATTTGATTGCTATTGCATAATAAATTTAAAAAAATTGAAAAATAATGTTCTGAAAAACATTTTATGAGTGCTCATTTACGTGTAAACAATACGCACTAGTATTGAAATTAGACAAGTACCTATTTTAAGTTTTTGTTTATTAAAACACAAAATTAATCAAATGACTTTAATTTTAATTTTAATTAATATATCTCCGAATTCAGTGCACTGATTTTAATGAAATCCCCGAATCAGCAAATATTCAATACAAGTATTTTTTATGACAAAACAACATTTGCCGTGTCAACTAGTAAAATAGAAATATGTGAGCTGGTTGACCTTGAAGGCCATCTTTGAAGCTTTCAACTTAAGAACACAGGCCATTTTAATTTTGTACAACCCTTGCGTGTCTTTTAGAGTGACGAATATTAGATAAACTAGAATAATTTTCTACTATTTTAAATCAATTAAATAAAATATATCGCTAGGAACAATCATTTAAAAATAATTGAGACTATAATACAATTGAATTCTAACATCATATTTAAGTGTTACCATTTTATAAAACTTTAATTACATTTTCATTAAAACAATAATAAGTTTATATATCAGACTTTTCATTATAAGTATCAAATAGATTTTTTTCCTGTTTTTGTATTAAAGAATAGTTAATGCTAATGTATTTTTTGTTCTTTTAAGTACCTATAAAGTGTTTTTTGCAAAATTTTAAATTGTTTCATTACATACAAAATCGATAGGTCTTATCTACCTATATCTATGTAATGTTGAAGATTATTCAAAAAAACTTTTTTTAAAAATCTTCGTCATCTCGAACAAATCAACCGATTTTTTTAACGCAATATTTTAAGAAGAAGAGCTGACTAGATTTCCAAATAAATCAGTATATCAGCCTGGAACTTATTTTAAAAATATGAAGTTAGTTTTAAAAATATGAAGTACTCGTATGTGGCAATTGAGTACAAAATCTAATCTAAAGACGAAAAAAAGTGATTTCGTCATAACTTCGAAATTTTTCAACCAAGTATTTTTATCAATAGTGTAGTACTTTTAAAACTACGTATAATGCCGTTTTAAAAATTCAAACCGAATAAAATTTTCAAAAATTATACCTTTTCAAATATTTAAATACCGTTGTAGTGCAGCGTGTGCGTGTGCGTTTGCGTGTGCGTGTGCGTGTGCGTGTGCGTGTGCGTGTGCGAGTGCGTGTGCGTGTGCGTATATGTGTGCGTGTGCGTGTCTGTGTGCATGTACGTGTGCTTGTGCGTATGCGTGTGTATTTCTTTAATTCATATTTTTAAAATAACTTTTAGAACACCCTCCTTCGATATGTACAATTTTTGCCAGCCAGCTTGTATAAAATGAAAATTAGTCCTAAAAACTTAAATTATTGCATGTGAAATAAAAATTAGACGAATATTTTTAATTACCTTTGAAAAATTAAATTAAATGGATAACTTTAATCACCTGTGGCGCCACTGGCCCGTACCGCGGAAGGGTCATAGTGATGGAACCAGCGGGCCAACTTCTTGTCAGGTGATGTCATAACTGTGGAGGTTGATGACGTCACACAAGGACAAGGAAGGGGAAAAGAAAGATCTTCACAGCCAGATAAGGAGTACTGTCTGGGGACCGAAGTCCATTTAAGAAGCGTTGAAACTTGTGTATAGTGTGTACAAGATAAATAATTGTGATATCGCGATTCAGGATTTTATTTTGAATTTAATTTTTTCAATTTTTTTATTATTTTTTCTGGTAGCGTTTGTAGATTGCTTGAACCACTACAACCCTACATAAAACAGAATTAAACAGATAACTTTAATCACCCTACATAAAACAGAATTAAACGGATAGCTTTAATCACCCTATATAAAATAGAAATTAGCTGAATACCTTAAGGCGAGGTAATTTGACGCGCGTCAATTCTATAGAAAATGGGTGGCGCGGTATGTTCTGAAACCGCTGGGAAACGTGTTAAGTTTCGGATAAATAAATATAGGACATCAGCTGAAAACTAAAATTTAGCACATTCTTTTTTGTATTTACAACTAAATATCACCATATAAAAATAATGTGGAAGATTAGAAATATTATTAACAAATTATTTGTTTTAGAGATTTTTTAGCCTGTTTTCGGAATTTTATATGATCGGGTAAAGTACATTCTATCATGTAATGAGCTAGCACATTCTTTAGATAATATCTTCAGGTATATCGTGTATTTTTTGTAAAATTGTTACTTAACAATCAATACCAAAAACGTAATTAAACAAACCAGTTTTTTCCCGTTTGTCGCGATGCCTCGCCTTAACCTCTATATAAAAGAGAAATTAAACGGATAACTTTAATCACCCTATATAAAATCAGTCGCCTCCTCAATCCTTCAGTTATTAGAGCGGAACTATCTTCCGACATAAAAATATGACACCGGAACTGAGATGTCTTATTGGAATCATATCAGCTTCTCAAACTCAACGAACACAAGCAATTTTGAACTTTATATCAGTCTATTTTCAGTTTTGAATAGCTTTCAGGCTTAGTCAATTATTATCAAAATTTTTATTGCTATCTAACCTAACTTTTATGTTTTCTTTTACGACAAAAATATGATTCACAGAGCCTACTGTCCTATTTTAAAGTATTTCAATTACAAGTTATTTCAATTATAAGTTATTTCAATTATAAGTTATTTCAATAAACGTTTAATGACTCATTAATCTTGTTATTACCAATTTAAATGTAATTCATGAGGAATTGATATTATCGATCAGAAAAAACTATTGTTGATGTTGTTTCATTTAAAAGAAATCAATTTTCTTGTATATTTGAAAATATAATATGTGTTAATAAAAATATTGGCTCATTAAATAAATGCTGATGGAACTATTGGTTACTCGTAAAATCCAAGAAACAATAAGAATATTACGAGTATGTATGCATTTCAACAATTTTATGTGGAGACGCTCCACAGAATAGATAACTCATTTATAGGGCAAAGTATACGTTTCTACAATATCCCAAAAATATTAGAGATTTACCAATAAATCAATTAAAAAAATGTGTTAAAATTAAGTAAGCCTGGGAATAATTTGCTCCTCATATCAGTCTCAGATATTATTGTAATTAATTGAACGTTTTAATCATTATCATTATTATTTATTAAATGTGCGTGCCGATAAAACTTAAAAAGGAGTCCCGAGTGTAGTCTTCTCGCGTCCCGGCAACGGGACGGGGAAATGGTTTCGGGGCGAATTGCCCCCTGACCATGGGATCAAACGCTAGCCGTTAAAACGGCTAGGTCGTTGGGTTTGTGTGGGGTGATAAGGCCCCTTGCACATGGGTTAATTTGTTTGTAGTGACACTCAATTTGGGTAAAGGTAGGTCATTGAGGAATAGGAATACAATAGATTATACCCCCCCCCCCCGCTGTCCACACACCACCACGTGCAATCCGCCCCGCAGGTCGAGTCCCCGCGGGGGATTAAACACGCAGCAGCGGCTTGAGCAGGAGGGAGTGGTGGGGGTTAGTTTAGGATATCCCTAGGGTACTTTTTGGCGTCCGGTGGACGCGCGTGGTAGGGCGCTATGTCTCTTAATTGCAAGTGGTATGAGGAGTCTGCTCTGCTGTACATATTTTGGGCTAATCGTTTTATAAATTCCTCTAGGCTCTCTATCTTTAGATCGCGGGCAATTACGTCATTTCTGACGTACTTAGGTGCTTTGGTAATCCTACGCAGCGCCACGTTTTGCCGCTGCTGCATGTTGTTGCGGAGATCTTGTGCGGTTAACTGGTACCAGGCGGCTGCTGCGTAGGTCAGCCTTGTTCTAACGTAGGTCTTGTAAAGTCCTAATTTCATCTTCAGAGGGAGCCTAGAGTTCATCACTGGTTTTAATGCTGCCATTGCTGCTTGTGCATTTCCTGTCACTGTCCTTACGTGGCTTCTCATCGTGAGTGCTCTGTCAATTTTTACCCCAAGTATTTGACGGTGCTGGACCACTCTATCTCTTGGCCGTCAAGTTTTAGAGCTGGGAGTGCTCCTTTTGTCTTTTTCTTTTTGGGTAGTAGAGCCTGCGTTTTCCCTACATTTACCGTTAGCCGCCAGTTGTTCAGCCATTCCGGTATGAGGTCGAGTGTCCTTTGGATCTTCGTAACGGCGTTCCTAGGTGACAATGAAGTTGTTATGTAGGCCGCATCGTCTGCGAATAGGGCTAGTTGGCAGCCATCTCCCACCGGGATGTCATCGGTGTAGACCAAGTATAGTTTAGGAGAGAGACAGCTGCCTTGCGGTACTCCTGCTGTTATAGGTCTCGGTGTGGACAACTTGTCTTCTACTATTACTTTAAAAGTTCTGTCCTTGATAAAGGAAGCTACTATTTGGGTCAGTCTTTTAGGTAGCGTTGTCTGGGCTAGTTTGTAGAGAAGGCCTTTGTGCCAGACCCTGTCAAAGGCCTTCTCCATATCTAAGAGCACTGCAATAGCTTGCTCTTTTTTATTACGTGCCGCTATCAACATATGCAGCACTCTTGCAATCTGAAGCATCGTGCTATGTCCAGCCCTGAACCCATATTGCTCAGCGCGGGGTGTTATGTGCGGTTCCATCTTTTGAAGGAGGAGTCTCTCGAACACTTTTGAAAGCGTTGGTAACAGGGTGATAGGTCGGTAACTCTTTGGGTCTAAGATACTCTTCCCTTGTTTTGGCAGCATTATTATGTGACCCAACTTCCATATTTTGGGAAATTCACCCGAGCGCAGGATTCCATTATATAGCCTTGTGATTGCTACAATTATTTTGCTTGGTAGGTGGCGTAGAACTTTATTGGTAATTTTGTCTGCGCCCGGGGCCTTCCTGGGTTTGGTTAGTTGAATTTGCCGCTTTACCATCTGTGGTGTTATAAAGATGGGGTCTACATCTGGTCTGAGCTCCGGGTTAAAGTAGTTTTCCAGAAACTCCTCAATCATCCTTTCGTGTGTCTGGTTGTGGCATGGGTTTGGGCTGAACTGTCGCTCTAGATGATCAGCGAATATCTCAGCGCGATCTTCAGCTCTATATCTGAGATTCCCGTCTTCGTGACGTAGTGGCCGGACTGGCTGTGGCGCTTTACTTAATTGTCTGCACAGGCGATGCAGGGAATTCCAATCTTCGGCCGCTTCTTCCAATCGGTTCTCCCAGTTCTCCACATTCCTCCTTTCCAGGTCTGCTTTGATCTCGGCCGAAAGCCTGTTCAACGCGTTCTTGGTGGTGGGGCAGCGGTTTTGTTGCCATTGTCGGCGAAGGTTCCTCTTCTTTAATATTTTATCCCGTAAAAAGGGTGGTAGTGAGGGGAGGATGCGGTTTGGTCTTTCTTTTTCCGCTTGCTGCATGGCTTCCTGGATTTTGCTTGTTAGGCTTTCGGCTAAGTGATTTACTTCCTCGGGAGTAGAGGCTGGTGAGTTTGGGGTGGTTCTTTCCATGGTTTCGTGGAATTTTGTCCAATCCATCACCATCTTTGGGGCTGGTGGAGTGACTCTGGTTGGAATTTCCTGTATTGTGGCCAGGACAGGGATGTGGTCTGAGCCCATGTCCTCAGGGAGTGCATCGAGGTGTATTATCTGAGTCAAGTTCTTGTGTACTACGAGGTCTAGCACATCTGCTCTATGATCGTCATTTGTAGGGAAATGGGTTGGTCCACTTGGTCCGCAAATTGAAAGGTCCTGTTGCTCTGCAATGTGGAACAGTTTCCTTCCTACTGCTGTGATGGTGGTTGAGTTCCATGCCGTGTGTTTCGCATTCCAATCGCCGGCTGCGATGGTAGGCAGAGGAGAACTGAATATTTCGAGGATGTCATTGGTTGATATGTTCCCTTGCGGTGGTCTGTAGATGCTATATATCCTTAGGGGAGAGCCGGCGATCAGGATCTCAATCCCCATGGCGTACATGGAACTCATCTGTGGGTTGGGTAGGAGTTGGTGGATTATTCTCCTGTGGACCATGATGGCTAGACCTCTATACGCTCTTTGTCCTGTATGCTCGTCTCGCCTGTAGGTATGGTAGAATGGGATCTTTATTTTGTCCTCTGGGCCAAGGAGTGTTTCACTAATTAAGGCCACATCAATGTCCTGCTCCCTTAGTAATTCCCTTAGAGGAACGGTCCTGCCTTTCAGACCGTTAGCATTCCAGTAGACCGTCCTCAGGGACCTACGATCCATATAGGGCCAGTACGTCCGTCATACCCTTGAGGACGGCCGATACAGGATCTGAGCCCTCTCTGAGTGCCCCCAGCACATCTTGGAAGACTTGTAGTGCTTTTTCAAGCACCACAAGCTTTCCTTCGTCCGGGGACACGGAGAGCTTCTTTCTTCTTTGTGATAGTTCCCTTCTTGGGGGTACTTCTGCTACTACTTCCTCTGTCTGGGAGTGCAGTTGGTCTTCAGTCTCTGTATCTGGCCCGCTTTCTAGACGGCCAGTCTTCCTCTTTTTGGTTCTTTTCCTGGTCTTCTTCTTCTTTTCTTTCTCCCCTTGGTATCGTATTTTGGGGGCATTTGCCGGAGCGGTAAGCGTTGTTACTGATTGCCCTGGCTGCGATGTTGATGGTCTACCTTGGGGGGGGAACTTCCCTCCCAGGTGGTTGTTCGTTGCTTGGTGGTTTTCTGGTGGTAATTGCCACCGTCCCCGCCTTCTTGTTCCGGGCTTCCTTTCGGAAGATGGGGCATAATGTGTAATTCGCAGTATGCGGCCCGCCGCAGTTGGCACACGTTGGTGGCTCCTCTTTGGGTCTCGAGCACTCTTGGGCCCGGTGTTCCTCCCCACAGCGCACACACTTTTGGGGGCGGTGGCAGTTGTGAGAGGAATGGCGGAAGAGCTGGCACCGGTGGCACTGAGCCGGGCCCTTCTTCCCTCGCCATGCCTCTATCTTCACTCCTGGCATATAGAGCAACTCATCGATTGTATATATTCCTGGCAGCGTGTCCATTTTCTTTTTTAAGATAGCTAGGAATATGCAGCCAGGGCGGCCTGATCGTGCCTTTATAGGCCGCACGTACTCGACTTCATGTCCGTAGCTTTCCAGTTCTCTTGCTATCTCATCGGTATCTGTATCGGCCGGAAGTCCCCTAATCGCGACCTTGATACTGCGCTCGCTTGGTAACGAGTAACAGAACCAAGAGAGGCGCTCGGTTCGTTCCAGCTTGATAAGATATTTCTGCACCGTCCGGTATTCCGTTTCCTCTTTTGGCGTAAAGTGGACGCCACGGCCAAAGGGTCTGGCATTAGGGGCGTGTCCCAGAATACCGTGCAGCTTCCGGAAGTGAAGTGCCCAATTGGGGAGAGACTCTACCACAAGGGGAGGATAGCGCCCTTTTGTTGTCGTCGCGTTGGTGTCACCTACAGCTATGGTGTTTGTAGGTGGGGGTGGTAATGTTTGTGTCGGTCGTGCTACGGGTGACGGCCGTGAAGCGGCTACGGATGCAAAAGAGGTAGTAGGAGAAGGGGGAGCGGGAAATACCGGGACGCATTGACGTTTAGGTTCTTCGTCTTCCGATTCGTCAGGTGTGCGTTTCCTTCGCATCGGTGTTGTGCAAGGTGGCAACAGGATTGGTGCTACTTCTGCGCACTGTATCTCTGCTGCTTCCTCTTGGGATATCGGTGTGTCTGCCCCACCTGAGGCTTTGAGGGTGGCACTCTTGTCTTCCAGATATTTGGCCATCGCTTTCAGGAGACCTTCGTCTAGAAGTTTGGTCTTTGCTAGTCTAGCCACAATTATGTAATCTTGCTCTAATTGCGACTTAGGTGAGCGTTTGGGTGTTGTTACCGGTATCATTGGTGGAGGCATCTTGTCAGCAACTTCGTCTTGAATGCGGTCATCAGTGGAACTTACGCGGCGCGGTTCGGTCGCGCTTACGCGGCGCGGTCCGGTCGCGCTTCCGGGTTTCGATTTGGTTGCACTGTCACGGCGCGGTTCGGTCGCGCTATCGCGGCGCGTCCCGTCTGCGCTGTCACGGCGCGTCTCGGTCGCGCTATCGCGGCGCGTCTCGGTCGCACTGTCGCGGCGCGTCTCGGTCGCGCTATCGCGGCGCGTCTCGGTCGCGCTATCGCGGCGTGTTAAGTCGCGGTGTGGTGTAGTCGCGCTATCGCGGCTCGGTGTAGTGACGTTATCGCGGCGCGAGACGGTCGCGCTAACGTTGCGCGGGTCGGACGCGCGTTCGATTCGCGCGGTCGTCTCAACGCGAGCAGCGGATGTGTCGCTATGTACGGAAGATTCACGGCAAGTATCGCTGCTCGCGGAGGATTCGCGGCGCGAGAAATCGTGCGAAGTCGACGGGCGCGATATGTACTCGCGCGCTCGTCTCTCAAAAGGCCTACGATGAGTGCGCGGGTCTTTCGGTGGGCTTCGTGGTGGATCCGGCGTTGTTGCAGTTTGCGCCGTCTTCATTGTAGCTGGGCCAGCTTGGGCCAGCTCACTGGATGCATGCGCCGCCTTGGGTGAACGACGGCCTATGATGGTTGCAGGCTTCTGCGAGGTTGTACTCTTCAAGAAAGCTGCATATTTGGGTGGTGATTCACGTGGTGCGGGTGTCCGCGGTTTCCTCGGCTGGACTTCTTCCCAGCCGGACATTTCAGTAATGTCCGACTCGGAGTCGGTACGTGCGCGAGTGCTAGGTGAGCCCTGAGATGGGCCTCGAGTTGGGTTTTGAGTACCCGACATTTTTTGTTTTTTTTTGGAAAAAATAAAAATTTTCCAACTACCTGCGTTAGGTCGGAGTGCCACGCGTCCGTTCCGGCGACTGTCGGACAGCCGCCGGGCACCTCACGAGCAGGGCCTTCCCCTCACTGGTATTTTTCCCAGCTACTTTCCAATGAAAGTAGTGGGAAAACGTATTAAACTTTATGTACGGACCGAGCGATTTACATGTAAAACGTATGCACTTGGAAGCAATCCAGGAGTCCCGGCACGATAAAGGGACTTATATAGTGTGATAGCCCTTTATCCCCCCTCGAACAAGAAAGTTCCCGTTTTAACCTAAAGGGCGTATTTTTAAAGATATTAGGGCTTTTCTAACCCTTCAACTTGGAAATTAAGTGTAGTGGCGCCATCTGTTGTCGAGTATTTGAACTTCATTCAGAACAACGATTATTTGGGTTGCATTTCGTAAGGCGCCGCGAACAATGGCAGCATGTGTAGTAAAGGCGCACAATTTAAAATTCCATTTTCAATAAAGTCTTAAATTTCATTTGTTATATTTCAGATACCACGTAATCTCATACCAACTCCCGAGCGAAGCCGGGCATCGTAGCTAGTATATAATAAAACTAAGTTGATAAAATGTGCGTCCCGATAAAACTTAAAAGGGAGTCCTAGTACGATAAAGGGACTTATATAGTGTGATAACTCTTTATCCCCCCTCGACAAAGAAAGTTCCCATTTTAATCTAAAGGGCGTGTTTTTAAAGATATAAGGGCTTTTCCAACCTGTCAACCTGGAAATTAAGTGTAGTGGCGCCATCTGTTGTCGAGTATTTGAACTTCATTCAGAACAACGATTATTTGGGTTGCATTTCGAAAATCGCTGCGAATAATTGCAGCATGTGTAGTAATGGCGCGAAATTTAAAATTCCAATTTCAATAAAGTCTTAAATTACATTTCTGATATTTCAACTACCAGTTAACTCATATTAACTCCCGAGCGAAGCTGGGTAGCATACCTAGTTAAAAATAAAAGACAAGTCCGGTCCTCTGAGTTTTCTCCGCCGGATCTTTTCAGTGTGAGGACACGTTCTGACCCGGTAAAAGCTATAAAATTGTCGTTCCCCTCAAAACTGCCTGTAAAGGTTAATTTGAATTTTTTTAAAATGACTTTTACTTTAAAAAAAGTAGCTACCGGAATCTTGAAAATAGTGGTGTATCCTCTTACCACCACCGCTGTGATTTTTTTAAACTATAAGATAGTAAACAAACAGATGGCTGTCCTGATTGAAACCACAACCACCGCCTACCAAAGATATCAATGGTCTCTTGCTATCAGGAGAGCCATCAGATTGTTTGCAATCTTATAAAAAAAATGATGTATTAAAACCTAAATGATGCTTCATTCATGTTGATACATGTTAATCAATAAGGGCTTTATAGTTTGAATTCAGTCTTGGCAGGTATATAACAATTATTGTACATATACCATAATTTCATGTCTTTTTCGATCTTTTCAATCTTCAATCCTAAGCGTACAATCCTTAGAAAAATATAATAACAGATTAAAACTTCGTTTACAAGTTTTGACGGTTACCTTTATGGCAAATTTTAAAGAATATGACCATATTCAAACTACATTTTCAATAAATAATGTTTTAAAATAGAAATGAAATATAATTTTATAATGTACAATAGTTTTGTTAAAAGTACAATAATTTTACGGCTCTGGTTCAATAATAATTTTTCACGGGTCTCCCAACGCTTTTTGAATTATATTACGATACAAACACACACTTTAATATTGTAGAATATGATGGTATATTTAGTGTGCGTCAGGATCGCGGATGTATTTCTCAGAAAAGGTTAATTTTATTTTAGTTATTTGGTACCTTCAGTGTCCCTTTACGTACCTCTTTCGGTAAATATGTATACTTCCGCGCGTACTTAAGATATTTAAAAACATAGGTATCCTGAAGTCAAGATGGCGGGTATACCGACAAATTTTTCCGGGAAATCAATGTGTGTACCGTCATATATTATAATGTAAATTTGTTAGCTCTTGTGTACCTGAGAAAACATATTAGACTACCATATTTCGATAACATGTCAGAGAAAAAAATTCTCAAACAACATATCTTACATGACGCACACCATCTTTAAATAAAACAACTTGAACCCGTATTCTTAAAAATAAAAATTCTTTCTTCCTTTCGATTTTGACCTTTATTCACGAATATGGCTGGTAAAAAGATCATTATATTTTGGTACCAGCGAAGACACGTCTGTTTAATTCAGACCCGTTATTTACGATAGATGCGGGACATCCCTTCCCTATTGTAATTTTTATAAAATATTCCCTTTGTTTGTAAAGGTCCAAGGGTCTGTGCACATATGATATGAGAAAGGTACTAAGATCCCAGAAAGGGTACGTATATTATATCAATATATTAACGCGCGGTGCTTGATATCAAAATGTTTTTACCTGCTCAAATAAGTAAGTTCTGCCTGGTTCTTAAAGGTTATCTGGTTAAATGTTTAGCTTGTGAGATTATTTCGTAATTTTTTAATTCTTTTATGTCATAAACAGATGGCTCTCCTGATGGAAAAAAAAACATCGCCTATAGACACCAAAAATGTTAATGGCGCACTGCTATCCATGTGGCGGGATGGCAATGCCACAGGCATAAATCTACCAGCTAACTTTACCCTCTAAACCGGAACCCAGGCGAGACGTTGAGAAACTCTATCACCTAGTAGTCACCGTGGTAGTAAAACGTACAGCCAATCAGTCACCTTTTACGATCTGCCTAACAGAACGGCAGTTGGTCTATTCTTCGAAGGAGCCCATACCAACACCGGGGAAATAATAATATCGTAATAATACCTTTAATACAAGCAAATAATTTGCTTTCTTTGGAGTTAGATCAATTTCTGTAATTTGTCCATTATTATATATTTTTATATTTGCTTGAAAATGACAGTGACTCCTATTAAAAAACCTTCCGGCCAGGCAGTTCATAAAAGTTGAACGATTAGCCTATAATGTTACTACTATCGGGACTTCCAGGTGGTAGAGATCTGCGACGTCTCACTTGGATTTGATACAATTGCATTACCTTTTCCTGCCACCAGTAAATTGATAAAACTAATTTTCCCTCTTCGGTAATCGGCGATAATTTTTTTTTGATTTAGGTTTGAGCTACATGTCAGTTAGGAATCGCTTTTTTCCGTCATCCCAGCCTTCTCTATTGCTCAGAACTGCCATTTGCTAGAACGAGAAAGGTTGTGGGAATGCAATCTGTTGTAGTCTTAAAAAATAATTTAGTGACAACTAGTTTATTCGACTTTTTTTTATATATCATAAGATAGCAAACAAGCAGATGGGTCTCCTGATGGAAAGAGTCAACCATCGCCTATAGACACCAAAGATGTTAATGGTGCGTTGCTATCTTGTGGCGAGGTCTAATGCCACATGCATAAGTTTACCGGCTACCTTACCCTCCAAACCGGAACACGACAGCGACAAGCACTGACGTTATTGCGGCAGGAATAGGTAAGGCGGTGGTACCAGACCCGGGCGAGACAATGCAGAACTCTACCACCTAGTAGCCACGATGGTAGTGACTCGATAGCCAATCGGTCGCCTTTTACGACCTGCCTGGCAGAACGGCAGTTGGCCTATTCTTCAAAGGAGGCCGGGACCAACACGGCGAGAACAACAACTTTTACTAAGCACTCAGTTCACACTCCTACTATTTGTGCATGCGATTAGAGGGGTTACGACGCGATGATTACTCTCCTTAGTCTCCTCACTGAAAGCCAGCTGACGGGCAGAAACCAGCTCTGTTGCTGGACAGCGATTTGACTAGTTCAAGAACTGACTGTCGATGAATTGGAAATGCATGGCTTATATGCTAGAAGAAATGTTTGAAACAGCGATTTTGTATATCATAAAAATAAGGGTTATAACTGGTCACATTGAGAATTCCGCTGCGTATTATCGCATTTCCACTGACATCTTCGCTCTAGAAAATGACGTTTTTGAGCGACAGAAAAGGATAGGGCAATTGAAAAACGCGATGCGTTGCTGACAGATGTAGTCCGACTCTTATTCAAAGTTTTATCGACACTAAAGATTTTAACCGCACCATCTAAAGGATCGTTCACAAAAGTTGCGCAATTCCTAACAAGTGTATCTTCGGATGAACTATAAACGCTCCTTTATGGTTGATCATTAAAGAAAATGTTCTTACTCAGCTGTACCGCGGTGGGTGATTTTCTGAATGTTTTTACTCATTTACAACGAGTAATAGTAGTTTAAGCTATGAAATGGTCTATTCACTCTAACTTCAGATCCATTTATTTATTTATTTAATAAGATAGCAAAGAAGTTGATGGTTCTTCTGATGGAAAGAGACAACCAACACCTATAGATAGAAAACAAAATGCCAAATGTCGAATGGTTCTTTGTGACGAAAATTCGTTTTGCTTTCTAATCGATTCTGTCAATTTTACTGATTGCTAGATATACATACGTATAACTAGTTAAATGAGTTCATCGTTACAGAAATTCACATTTATAATATTGATCAATACCTTCATGTTTCTGATTATATATGTGTTTTAGCACTTATTCCGTGCTTAGGAAAACTTTAAAAACGATAAAGAAAAATTTTGATATGACAAGATTTAAACCTGCGACGTACCCTCTGGTCAGCACGCTCTATGAAATCCTGTAGTGTAAACATTTTTATTAGTAAACTAGCTGTTGCCTGCGACTTCGTCCGCGCGGACTTCGTTTACTCCGCACTGCTCCTCTCCCGTAGGTGATAGCGTGATAATATGTAGTCTATATGTTGACCCGACCTGTTCGTAATATTCATGCAAAATTTGAAGTAAATCCATGCAGTACTTTTTGAGTTTACCCCGGACATACATACAAACAAACAGACAAACAGACAAAAATTCTAAAAACTATATTTTTGGCTTCGATATCGATTATAGATCACGCCCCAAGTATTTTTTAAAAAAAATATTCAGTGTACAGTTTTGACTTTCCTACGATTTTATTATATGTATATAGGTTTTTAAAACTTTACAACTACAATAAATCTCTGTGGTTGCCTTTGTAGTCAAGTGGTCTGATGTCGGTGTTGACTATATGTGATTCGGGCAGAGCGGGCAATTCAAAAATGAGTTTTTTTTAGTTTTCTGATAAAAATACTGTTACGTGCTTCAGGTTCGTAATTTGTAAGAGAACGCAAAACAAAACAATATAATACTTAAAGACTCTGATTAACACTAGTCACTAACACTGAACTTATTTAACCGACTACACAATAAAACACTTCTCGCTTCGCACTGGTCGCTCGTACTATCGCCTTCGATCACTGTATAAAACTGCCCTCTAATTGTCAACACATCTCTATTTATGCCCATGGTGAAGTTCTACCTGGTTCCCGAAAAATCTAAATTTATCGCGTAAACAATAAGTAATTCTAGTTGTAAACAAGTTATGATAAACAAGTCCTAGTACATTTTTTTTTTACCCTTATGCGCTATAACAGAAAATCCATTATAGCATAGCTATTCAGGTAACGGTCAACTATTTGTTTATCAGTAGGAGTAGCTATCTCTTTCTTTTATTTCTAGATCTCTCCAGCGCGGCGTTCCAACTCTTCACGTTTCTAGATTATTCGCAACAATACGTTGCCCAAGATTGGATAAATGCCTGGTTGGCGATAGGCTTGTCACCTATCACATTGTGTGAGACTAAGTATCTCCAGCTAAACGTAGGTGCAGTTGCTGTATCTCTGCCGACCTCCTCGAAGGTACAGTCATGAATATACTTTTTTTTTATTTTTTTAACTACAGTACAACTTATATTACGAACCTAGTAATTTCAAATTTTAATGGTGATAACCACGAAATAAAGAAAACAAGGGGAAGTGAAGAGTGGGCGTGCCGCGTGCGTCACTATTATGCGCTTTTACATTACTACTCTAAATTGCCTTAGTGATACTTACCATATCATTAGGAGATAGTCGTCGTGCGAAAATCTATTATACACTGAATTATGCCGTATTGTGCCATCCTTGAATGCAGAAATGATAGTAGAATACAGATGATTAAAAATGGAGATATTTCATACCATTCGAAAGTACAATTTTCATTTTATTTTAATTAAATTCCTGATTTAATATAATCTCTAATGATATAATAGAAAGTCAAGCTAAAATCAGCCGTACACCTTACATATAAAGTTCATTTTAGGTTGACCTAATTTTTCTAGAAAGATATACGTAATGACAGTCATTACGTATATCGTTCTAGAAAGTTCTCTACTCAAATATGATCAACTGAAAACTACGGAAAAATCAATGCTGCCATCTATTGTAGAATAGCAAAACTATTACGATCTTAAGTTTCACTATTGTACAAATAGATGAGTCTATTTTGAATAGACTACAAAAGGACGTAAATACTCTTTTTTTTGTAGCAAAATAAAATTTATTGTAACGCAGTTTGGTATATTTTTAAATGTTCTGTTTGTGTGTTTCGGATTATTGTTGTTTAAAATGAAAACGACCAATGAAACAATGTTTGCATTAGTAGTTTATATGCAATAATGCTTATTTTATGTGTGAGTGTGGCGATCGCGGTCCTGATACAAATGTTTGTACTTGCCAATTCCGTTGTTTTCTTTATTTTGTGGTGATAACACAATGCTTTACTTCTATTATCTGCCTTTTAGAGAACTTGTCTGCGTGTTTGCCATTCCATTCGCTAAAATTAACTATTATTTACGACTTTGCCTAATGGTCACATTTATTTCATATATATTCATTTTTATAACGTTGATGTCATTTAATAATTTTATTTGTTACAAAAATGTTAAACCCAATTAAGAGTCTCCTACAGGACTCGCAACAAATCTTCCTTCTTTTGTATCAATAACTTATTTTAGAAGATATATTATTGATATCTGAATCAATTTGTCGCCAACGCTTTTTATCCTGTGCCTCCTCCTAATGTGTCAAAAAAGATAAATGACTTAATCTGGCTCACTACGGTACTATTTTCAAAGAATATCAGCCAATATTGGGTCAAAACCTTGATTAACAGCCACTACTAGATTGTACTACAATTCGGATATTCTTTTATGACTCGTTTGTATGGCAAAGATACATTGGTTTACCACCTATCATACTTTTCAAAGGTGACAAGCACTAAGACTATTAATGCAAGAGTGTGTTTTTTATATCAAAAGATAGCAACCAAGCATATGGCTCTCCTGAGGGAAAGAGAAACCATCGCCTATAGACACCAAAGATGCTAATATTGCGTTGCTATCCGCGTAGCGGAATAGCAATGCTACGTGCATAATTCTACCGACTACCTTACCCTCTAAATTGGAATATAACAATGACAAGCATTAACGCTATTACGGTAACAAGCGACTTACAATTCTTTCTCTATAAAAATAAATCAAATCGTTGCCAAATTTATATGGAACCAAACAAGATGTATGTACCACCTTGAATAAAATAAAATAATTTTTGAAAGGTGTTAATAAATGACCTAGTTCTAAGGTAATAAACATAAAAGAAATACTGCCGAATTAAGAACCCTGTTATTTTCAGGAAGACGGTTAAAATGAGCTCGGACCAATACAAAGAGGTAAATATGAATAGAAGTACATTCATACATCGTCACACCATATTCCTCTATATAACTTTTATTACGGGGTAAGCAGAGAGAACCGAGTGTCATAATATGTCAGGACCCTTGCAGATTTGTCTTGCTTCCTCATCATTCAAAGTTTATAAATTTGAATTATAATTATTAATTATTATTAATAACTTTTGTTAAAGTATTTCATTTTGCATATATATTATCCATAATTTAAATAATTTTAAAAAAATAATTTGAATTATGGATTTCCGCTAAGCCAGAATCTATAAAATATCCTCAATATTTATTACTCTTAATACAAACACGCCGGTTATTAAGAATCTTGACACCTTATTCGGATAACACCCAACTATCATGGTATATAAGTCACAGCTGTTGTACCTACTCCACGTTACATTTGGTTTTTTTTTGTTGAGATGTTTTTAAAACGCTAACGCTCAATCTATGAATTAAATTTAATGAGTGTGGGAAAGTTAAAAAGACTGAATCTGCAATATCCGATCAAAATGAGTTATAATGATAGTTCAAAATAATATGATTCATTCTCGCATTAAAATAATGGCTGACAATTCCTCGTTCACTCGTCAATTCTTTCTCAAATGAATGTCAAAATGAAAATAATGAAAACACTTTGAGTAGACGTATAGTATATCTATGTGAAAACACATCTATGATTTTTTTATTATTACAGTAAAAACTTAACGTTTATAACTTCCCACTATGTTAGTAATGTAAGGCAGTTAAGTACTGATTTTGTACCTGTAACGGTGTCATGTCTATATCATTCCCTAGCTGAGGCTATCAGGAGAGTATCCCTAAATCGAATTGACAAAAGGCGCCTTTTTAGCAGTGAACCCGTAAAACTGTGTCTTTTTGGAGTTAAAAGTGACTAGGTTTTGATGACCCCATTCCGAAACAATGGTAAGTCGATTCTCAACTTCAGACACAAGCTTATTTCGGCATTCTTCGTCGTGTCCCCAAGAAATACCGCTACGGCCGAAGTATGTAGCATCAGCAGTATTGTCATTAACATAGGCCTTTGCTATGTCCAATCTAACTACCAATGCCTTCTCCTTGGACTTAACTGCTTCCGCCCACCGATGTGTTAGGAATACTAGAAGATCACCAGCTGAGCGGCCATGACGGAAACCGTAGGTACTGACGGTCGAATCATACATGAACAATACATTTAAAATAAGTCTACATTCTATTTTGTCTTCGCAAACATAAAACTGTAAACGAAGAAAAAAGAAAAAAATATACGTCAAAATATTCTGCCATAAAATGATTACAAACTGCTAAATTATAAAATACGTAAAAATATTTAAGATAAAATATAACAAATCTCCTGTGTATGTACAAAATTGGTGCTTTAGTTTTTTTACAATAGCAGAGCCAAATTTAAAAGACATCTAATGAGCTGACCCTAATACTGTTCGGTAGACAGAGGTTTTCTCTGTATATATATTAAGCAAATGTGTCTGCTTATGTACATTTTACCAATTTTAGTAAGTCCTTTCGTGTCCTGTATACCTTGTTTCAATTGCTGTATGGATTATATTATACCAGAGGAAAAGACAGAAGAAATAAGTTGACAAAGATACAAGAAATCCAGATATTAAAAATTAATATTTACTATCTTGGAATCAATATTTAAATGTGTACAACAATCTAAAAGTAATATTGATGTTTTAAAATCATAAAGGTTTACTAAGATACGGTGATTGAATTTGAAATTCTGAAGTAAACTTGTGAGTTGTTTAAGATTTTTATGAGATATAAGGATTTAAGAATTTATTTCTTTGCGAAAAAATACAGGAGATTTATCCAAAAAAATTTTGAAATTTGTACTGCTGATTTATATATCACAAGGGAACACGACTGCTGTAAAAACGCAAAGGGAACTTTAAATTGATTAGATTAATTAGACAAACCTATACAAATAAAATTTGTTCCATAAATTACTTCACACAAAAGAATATTGTAACACAGGCAGGTGGATAAAGATTGAATAAAAATACAATGAAATGGTACTCTGTGCTTGCTGTTTATGTGTTTTGCCAGCTCTTTTGATTTTGTATGCATGTTCTATGCCAATTTTATGTCCCTTTTTTATCGAGCGTTTACAGAAAAAAGATAATATAATATGTCAAGATGTTACGTGATTAAAATAAAGAAAAATTTTAAATTTTTAATGAAAATATTTATTTACAAGAATATGGGTTTTACAAGTTATTAAAATGATCAAAAGTTACCAGCATATTCTACCATGGTATGATGTCAAGTAAATGTATGTACTCTTAAGGCTTTGGCGCAAGTAATTTCTGTGACAAGGCAAAATCTGTAAAAAAAACTGTGATAAGGCATTTTAGCGACATACTAAACTTAGTCGCATAACGGCTTATCAACAAATAATTTTAGTATACAAATTCTAAGTAATAAAAGTATATTGTATATTGTCCTTTGACTATTTAAACCTCTATATCTATGCTAATTAAGTCGACCGTAAGAGCATGTTGGGTGAAACTGAGAAAATCGCGCCTAAAGTTTGTAATTTTATTTTTGACGCTACAAAAAATCTATAAAAGATATTGAAATATACATATCTACAATTTATATTTACATACGTTTGACACTATGGTAACATCTATTTATCATCGATCTTGCCTCTTTCGCTATCAAAATAGAAGACATCGGTAAAAAATTTAAATGTGTTTAAAGGGAATCAATATTTGTAGGACAATGGGTTGCTTAGCCAAAAAGTGGCTTAATTCACAAAACAGTAAAAGAGCTAAGTACTTTTATCTTCGAATCCATTGTGGCCTAAGTAGTTTTATTTATGATTGATAGATGGCGTTGATCAAAGTTCTAATTCTATTAAAATTTTATTGTTACTAATATGTGTCCTGTTTTTAAACTGGATTGTAACTTCAAATTATTGAAATATGGGAATGCCCTAAACCCTATGCAGATTGACTGGTGAAAGAGTGTACATTTATTTATTTTAGGCGCGTTGCTATCTTTGGCGAGGTCCAATGCCACATGCATATGTATACCGGCTACCTTACCCTCTAAACCAGAACTCGATAATAACAAGCACTGACGCTATTGCGGCAGGAATAGGTAAGGCTGTGGTACAAGACCTGGACGAAAAAATGCAGAAGTCTACCACCTAGATTTATGGTAGAGATTCGCATAGTCAATCGGTAGCCTTTTACGATTTGCCTGGCAAAACGGTATTTGGCCTATTGTTCGAAAGAGTCCAGACCAATACGGGGGGGGAAAGTATATACTGAAGGAGGAGCACGCTTGTCACTGCCATGGTGACAATAGTCTTTGAATACATAATTGAGAATACTACATTTCATTGAGATTTACAATGAAAATAAGTATTTTTTTATAATATTTTTATCGATTGTAACCACCCGCACAGTATATAGGCTACTTTTTATCCCGTAAAAATTAGGTGATCCCGCGGGATTCACCAAAAACCTATATAATGCAGCGGGCTGCATTGTAAAAGCAGCTAGCTAGTAATATTATAAATGCGAAAGTTTGGATGTTTGGGTGGATGTTTGTTACTCAATCACGCAAAAACTACTGAACGGATTTGAATGAAATTTGGCACACAGGTAGATGATGACCTGGAATAGTACATAAGCTACTTTTTATCCCGAAAAAATTAGATGATCCCGCGGGATTCCCTAAAAACTTTTATAATGCAGCGGGCTGCACGCGGCAGCTAGTATTGAATATACTTGATTAATTGGCTAACATGAATAATATCTAAAAAAAATACCCCAAGTATTCTTGTATAATGTGTATAAATTAGACAAAAAAAAAAAAAAAATATATATATATATATATATATATATATATATATATATATATATATATATATATATATATATATATATATATATATATATATATATATCTATATACATATAATAAAACTGTAAGAGGTCGAATTCTGTACATTGAAGATATTTTGAAAATTTTTTTTGGAAGATTCTCTTTAATCGACACTGAAGCGAAAAATGTATTTTTTTTAATTTTTGTCTGTCTGTCTGTCTGTCTGTCTGTCTGTATCAAGGCCGCGCATCACGCCGAATCTACTAAACGGATTCAAATGAAATTTAGCATGGTTAAAATTCATACTCCGAAGAAGGTTATAGGATACTTTTTATCCCAAAATTCAATACCGTTCCCGTAGATTAGGGGATGAAAATAAAAACATATATTTAGCTTTAATTCATTAACCTGCAGTCCGAAATCATTTATTATTTTTTTGTTCAAAAGTAAGTACTATAAAGATTTTCCCTTAAAAATTTCAAAGTCATCAGTTTTATAATTCTAACGGTTTCCGGGTGGTAAGTCCAGTTGAACGTGACACCCGGATTGTATACAAAACCTTTGGACGCACGGCTCATTATAAGTTAGTGTTTCATTTCATTGTGTTTGTATAATGGATATAACCCGAGAGATCAGTTTAAATATATACTGTTTTATTAAAATGTTATAAATGCAATTTTACTAGCCTAAAAATGAGTAAAATATGTGTAAAATGTAAACCTAAACATTTTATTTATTTATATAAGAATAATTATAATATATTTGAAAATAAAACAGGTCATTTTTCAGTTTTTTGCCAATATCTCAAAAATATGCATTTGTTCTTTATAAAATTTTACGTAAGGATAGGCTATTGGGAAAATTCACTATTTTGTTTTTACATTGCCTAACGTAAAAAAGGGTAAAAAAGGTATCTAACCGTCCATACCCGGAATACGTAGGCAGAGGTACAAGAAGTGTACCCACGATTAGCCGTATATACCATCTCACACAATGTGATAGGTGGCAAGCCAATTGCCAACCGGGCCCTTTTCAATCCCGGGCAACGTTGTTTTATCAGAAAAGTTAAAAACACGTTTTGTTTTGCCCGACCCGGAAAGCGAACTCGGGACCTCATATGGTCAACGATGACACCGGACCACTAAACAACACGGTGAATATTTCAAAATTCTTTGAAAAGACACCGGACCACTAAACAACACGGTGAATATTTCAAAATTCTTTGAAAAGACACCGGACCACTAAACAACACGGTGAATATTTCAAAATTCTTTGAAAAGACACCGGACCACTAAACAACACGGTGAATATTTCAAAATTCTTAGAAAATGAATGAAACTTCTGCGAAGTGTAGATGTTGGAGTGCCTAAACTACTTAGTGTACTCAGACTCCAAAATACTTTTTAAAAAATTGTTAAGTAGAATATACGAACATGTACTTATAACTTCAGTCCTGGATAAGATCAACATCTTACAGAAAAAACTTTAGCCAAGATAACTTCATCAAAACAAATTCAATAAAAAGTTACTTAACTTTCCTTTATTTGTGAGAATCGAAAATCAAAAATGTGAAAAAAAATACGTGACTTTGTTGTTTTTTTATTGAAGTATCATCACTCCCGGCTCCCTTGCGGGGTAGGCAGAGTAGATCGAACGTCTATAGACTTTCCGTTTCACCGCGACTCACCGGTTTGTCGGTTGGTGATATAAATGGTAATCCTCATCGCCGCATATACCGACACGATAACGATTATCGACTATTTTTAGCGATAACTGGGACCGAAAGTTTTACGTGCTCATCCGAGGCACGGGAGTGGTCCGCCAGTCTCCGAGTTGCTACTGAGTTTTAGATTTTCGAGAAAATCCTTGAAAATATCTCAATAACACGTTTGCCCGATCCGGGGATCGAACCCGGGACCACATATCGGGAGCCGAATAGGCTATCCCAAGACCACGAGACAGAGTAGTTTGTTATTAATTAAAAAAACCCTTGACTGCTCATCTTGCTTATTGAAAATGATACAAATTTACATTAAATCTTTTAGAGATTTAAAAATAATAATAAATTTATGAAAAGTGCAACAAGATTTTTTTACTGCAAATCGTTTTCAATGAACAAAGATAAGCTTCTTAGTCAAAAGTTATTTTGGTTTTTGTTAATAACAAACTACAAAGCCATGTGTTAATTAATCTATTTTTAAACATCCCGCTACAAAAAGTGCCTTAAATAAAAATGATTCAAAAAAATAAAACTGAATAAATAACTTTTCATCTTTCTAACTAGGTATATATTTTTAACTTCCCGCTACGTGTCTAGATAAGTAAGTTACTGATTTTACCCCGATTTACAAAAATCGAGTGTTCACCAGATCTCCACGTTTTGAGGACCTACGAACCATTTTCGACTACTTTCATGATGACGTGTGTGTGCGTGTGCATATGCGTATGTGTGTGTATGCGTATGCGTATGCGTATGCGCATGCGTATGCGTATGCGTATGCGTAGGCGTATGCGTATGCGTAGGCGTAGGCGTATGCGTATGCGTATGCGAATGCGTATGCGTATGCATATGCGTATGCGTATGCGTATGCGTATGCGTAGGCGTATGCGTATGCGAATGCGTAGGCGTAGGCGTATGCGTATGCGTATGCGTATGCGTATGCGTATGCGTATGCGTATGCGTATGCGTATGCGTATGCGTATGCGTATGCGTATGCGTATGCGTATGCGTATGCGTATGCGTATGCGTATGCGTATGCGTATGCGTATGCGTATGCGTATGCGTATGCGTATGCGTATGCGTATGCGTATGCGTATGCGTATGCGTATGCGTATGCGTATGCGTATGCGTAGGCGTATGCGTATGCGTATGCGTAGGCGTATGCGTATGCGTATGCGTATGCGTATGCGTATGCGTATGCGTAGGCGTAAGCGTAGGCGTATGCGTATGCGTATGAGTATGCGTATGCGTATGCATATGCGTATGCGTATGCGTATGCTTATGCGTATGTGTATGCGTATGTGTATGTGAATGTGTATGTGTATATGTGTATGTGTATATGTGTATGTGTATATGTGTATGTAAACATCTCATAACTTTGAACGACTTGACCGATCGAAACGCGGTTAATAGTATTCGATTGGATTCCACTCAATTTAGACTTCAGTCAAGGAGATTGTGAGAAATTTTGAAAAAACCTCACATAAGTTTTTGGCGAAACAGTATTTTTAATACAATTTCCAGATTAATGTACCGATAGAGTACAAAATTTAATCAGCTTTACATCCAACTGCGACCAATGCATAAATTGCATCAAAATTTATTTATCCGTTCGGGAGTTTATAGTTGACGAAAAATTTTGCAAAAAAATTTTGGCATAATTTCGAAATTTTTTAACTAATCATTTTTAATCTTCTGCAATATTTTAGTACTTACTAAAACTACATTAAATGCCGTTTCAAAAATCAAAATCGAATCAAATTTTCAAAAGTTACAGCTTTTCAAACAATAAAATTACGTTGTTTACAGTAAACTTACTACATATTGTTTAAATAACTTTCAGGTTTATATACCGATTGATATAAAAATTGAATTAGACTTTCGATTTTTATATCAATCGGTCGGTATAAAGTAAACTTACTACATATTGTTTAAATAACTTTCAGGTTTATATACCGATTGATATAAAAATCGAATTAGAGTTTCCCTCTAAAAAACTGTGCCAAATACTGGAAATTGGATCAAAATAAACGATTTATTTGGGATTAAAAAAAGTATCTTTTTTACATTTATAAGAGAGAGAGAGAGAGAGAGAAATACTGTAGTCAATTACTAATTAATTAATAATTACTCTGCAAGGATGGCCAAACGCGAACGAAGTCGCGGGTACAGCTAGTATATATATATATATATATATATATATATATATATATATATATATATATATATATATATATATATATATATATATATATTAAAATAAATATTCACGGGACGAATACTGATCTAACCCCAAAGTAAACATGTATTATGGGTGTTAGTCTCGGTCATATAAATAAATTGGGACAATGCATGGTTTGATTTCTTTTTATTTTATTTACCTCACTAATGACAATTCGATATTGGTTGGTGCCTTTGTTCTACCTTTATTCTAGTGCCAAAACACATTCAACTTTTACGAAATCTTTACATTTCTAGCTTAGGTAGATTTTCTAAGTTAAATTCATTTTACGGCTAAAATGTCTGATTAATTTCCAAAGATTGGTACAATTCGGTCAGAATGCTTATATGTTTTAATATACTTGTACAAATCTATTTAATTTTGTTAATGAATTTGAATGCTTATATGTTTTAATATACTTGTACAAATCTATTAAAAATCTATTAAATTCTTAATTAATGCATGCATGCAAAAGCTACATATTGTCATGAATTTTACAAATGTCGAAGCCATTTTTATATGTTTACCAGCTAGGTTTTTTTATATCATATCATAGCAAACAAGCAGGAGAAGACAACCATCGCCTGTAGACACCAACGATGTTAATGGTGTGTTGCTGTCCGTATACCAGGGTTGTAATGCTATACGCATAAATTTACCGGTTACCTTATCCTCCAGACTGGATCACGCCTGTGATAAGCATTCACGCTATACGGCAGGATTAGGTAAGGCAGTGGTACCAAAACTCCCAGCCGGCCTCTTTTGAAGACCTTTCCGTGACCTAAATATGTTTTTTTACACCAAACAAAGTGGCTTAAGCGCACGTTTATATAAAACGAACTATAAAATAATGTACGATACGTCTGACTGAAGTTGTCTAATATCGCGCCGTTTAGCAATTACGTTGCGCTAGGTGCCAACTTCACGCCTCGCGATAATAGATAAGGTAAGATTCAGATCGACTGGCTTTATTTATTTATTTATTACGTTTACCAACGCTTGCATACAATTATAAAACAATTAACAGCTTGAGTTCTTATAAATTTGAGCTTATTGTATCAAACAATTATAGGTAAACACCTCATGTGTTTTAAATAGTCGATGCAGAATGATAATAACAATGAGATTGATTATAATAATGAGAACAAAAAAAGGTAGAAATTAACAACATAAAAATTAAATGAAGGTAAATAAGCATAATTAAAACATTAAATAAAAACAAAATGAAAATACAAATCTATTTGGAGTCTTGAAATATCTTTGCGAAACTTGTCAGGCGAGTCAGTGTATATGTCAATGTAACTGCAATATTCGTTGACTACTTTACATAGCCTAGGTAATGAAGAGTTCGCACCTGCGACAGTTCTTCGTAATGGTGGACATATAATGGAGTGATTTGACCACGAGGATAAGTTCTCAGCACTCGAAAGCCAACTTTTTGCAAATGTTTGGACAGTCAATTTCGTATTGGAGAACCTTAATGAAAAACAAAACGTCCAGAAGCTTTCTACGACTTTCCAGTGACTGCATATTAAATTTCAGCAGCAGCTTGCAGCAGCCCGACCCAGACGACAATTTACAATACAATAAATGAAAGTGGAATGTGTATACAGGAATTACAGTTCATATTTCCGTTACATTCCACAACGGCTGAATAGCTCCCGACCATGAAACAAAGAATGCTCCCGACAACTCCATACGGCTCCGTGCAGAATTCATGGCACGCGTACGGCAACCGCGGCATGCGTCGGATTCAGTTCGTAGCCGTACGGCTGTCGCGGAATGTGAATCGAATGCAACAGTCCAGCGAGTCGAGTCATTAGGTGACGTACGGTTGTATACCAGCGTGTCCCATTTGCCGCGTCGCAACACCTTGCCTTGCTTCCCACCTTGCCTTTAAAATATGACCTACTATAGATCGACTCAACGCGACGCGACACAACGAAAATTCGTAAACGTTGTAAACCTTTTTACTATTATTAAATATGTATTATTTCACCTAATAGAACCAGCTTGGGTTTAAAATTATTAAGTGGGTCACAAAGGGGCAGTGTGAAAATTTAACGAGCCATATCAAAACAATGTTTGGGAAACACTGCTGTATACTATCTATCTGAGTCGCGGATCTTCACCCCCGAATATAGTCATCAAAACAAATCTATAAAACATGTCATCAAAATAATCTTTTACCCCCTATCCTAGCCTCTAGCCTTTTACTTAACCGTAAAAATATAACAGACAGACTAACAGGTTTTTACATTTATAATATTAGTAAGGCTATATAAAGTCGTGTTGGTCTCGGGCTTTGAAGAATAGGCCAACTGCTGATTTGCCAGGTAGGTCGTAAGAGGCGACCGATTGGCTATACGAATCACTACCATCGTAGCTACTAGGTGGTAGAGTTCTTCATTGTCTTGCCCTGGTCTGGTATAACCGCATTACCTATTCCTGCCGCAATAGCGTCAGTGCTTGTTACTGTTGTGATCCACTTTGGAAGGCAAGGTAGCTGGTAAGCTTATATATGTGGCATTAAGACCACCATAAGGATAGCAACGCACCATTAACATCTGAGAGATGTGGCTTTACTCTGCATCTACTATAGGATCTATCATGCGAAGCGTTCCAAGCATTGATATAAAAAGGAAAGATATGTTACGCTCTAATATCTCAAATGCTAAACCTAAGCTCGATCAGTCGAATGCAAAGTAATGCGACGAACGTAGCAAATTACGTTTCTCTCGCTTACTTTTGTATTGTACTATCTCACTCTCGCAAACATGGCGAACTAAACAATAATTAAATCTTATTTTCAAACAAATTGTTTTAACCGTACTTACGAATGGAAAGTAATCCCGTATGTCTTTTTTTCCTTGAGTGATTATAACACTGGCTGAATATACAAGAAGGTATGATGCGTGTTTAATGGTAAAAACAGTCGGAAAATATAAATGTACGATATGAGGACCCGCGCGTGATTGATTGTCATTAATAATTATTGTCATTTACTGTCACTGTGACAATTATTGTCACTGTGTCTACGGACCTAGTTTTGTAGGACCAGGCGCTGTGACTAGGTAACGTATCTTCCCTTTTTATATCAATGGATCCAAGGAACTGTTTGCAATAATTCCTGCCGCAGAATTTCAGCATCGGACATCGCGACGAAATTCGAAATTTTATCCTCACCATCTTGATATCTGAAAATCCACAACTTTGTGATTCTCGAGGCACTTTTTTCCCCGCACCTGTGTAGAACCAATTACCGGCAGGAATTTTCCGAACGGATACGACTTAGGGGCCTTCAAGAAAAGAGCCTACTTTTTCTTAAAAGGCTGGCAACGCAACTGCAAGTCTTCTGATAGTGTAGTTGTTCACGGGCGGCGGTGATCACTTACCATCAGGTGAGTCTCCTGTCCGTTTGCCCCCTTTTTCTATAAAAAAATTCTTTGGTATCTATAAAATAGGTTTGATCTATTTGTAAATTTTTCATTCTGAAAGATTCGGTGACAATACATAAGAAAATAAAAATCCATATGTAAATCTTTGCTCGAGAACAACAGACCGAGTTCTGAAAGTAACCCTCTAAAGACATACAGTTATCGAATACGCCTCTAATACAAACAACGTATCAATTGCTCTATACTCTCATTATGGTTTATGTTATAGATCTCTCGGTATAAATTTTACTAATTTTTACAAGATAGCAAACAAACAGATGACTCTTCTGATGGAAAGAGACAATATCGCCTTTAGACACCAAAGATACGTTGCTGTATGGTAAGGTCTTAATGCCACATGTATAAGTTTACCAGCTACCTTACCTTCCAAACTGAAACACAACAGTAACAAGCACTGACGCTATTGCGGCAGGAATAGGTAAAGTGTTGATACCAGTACAATGGGTGCAGATACGTTTTAACATTTTTGTTTACCTATATGAACCTTTATCATCATAAATCAAATGAATGTTAGCAAACTCAAAACCCATAACCGATAATCAGTCATTTATCGATTCATTTTATAAAAACGATAAATATCGAAAGAAAAAACAGTAAATATCGAAAATCGACAAAAGAATTATATGACAATTTTACACAATAATGACTGTTACGTATCCTATTATCTTATAATATACAATACATCTCGTGTAGCACTTTATTTTAATACATACAATTAACAATTTTAACAAAACCTTTGAAAATGTGATTTTGTAAAAAGTGATATCTTAAATAACCTTTAAAAATTTAAGTTTTTGTTTCGAAATCTCGTAAGAAAAAGTAGAGATTTAATTTAATTGAAACCATATCTGTATGCTTTCAATTAAATTAAAAGGAAAGTTTTAAACAGGTTGATTAATTTAGACTATTTGTATGTATAATATATTTAATTTATATTTATTTCATTTCTTATGATAGCAAACAAGTAAACAGTTTTCTTGATAGAAATATATAAACATCGCCTATAGACTAAAAATGTTAATGGTGCATTGCTATTCATGTAGCAGGGTTAGAATGTTACATGCATATACCTTGCCCTCAAAACCAAATCACGACAGTTAAAAACACCGATGCTATTGTGGCATGAATATGTCACGCAGTAGTTCCAAAACCGGGTTGATGTGTTGCGAAAAACCAAGGTCGAAAAAAATAACTACTGATTATAATAAATGCCTCGTAGTCAAGGGGATAACCTAAAGTTTGGTTTAAGGTATTTTTCGAAAATTCAAAAATCTCAGTAGCAGCTTGGAGTCTGGCGGTTGGTGTGTTACCACTTCCATGCCTCGGATGAGCACATAAAGCAGTCGGTCCTAGTTATTGCTAAAACAACAACAACAACGATATACCTATATTTACGCCAGTTTCTTTACTAGGTAGGCAAAGAGAACCGAGTGCAATATGTTACGATCCTTGCAAATTTTTCTTGGTTCCTGCATGTTCATTACTCTTTTCACACAAACATGCTGGTTGCGATGACTTCACTACCTTCAAATAGTACCGGTTTTTTATCTTTTTTCCTCAGAATTTTGCTTTTTAGTCGTTTGCTTGAATTGTATTCGTTGTTTATTTGTTTTTTTTGTACACTTATACAAAATATTTACAAAATCCATCTAAAGCCATTAAAACATTCAAGCGTAAACGTAGGTAAGTACCTGAATAGTCTTAAATATTATTAAGCGTCCACACGCAAACAAAGTTGTTGATAAAGTACTAGCTTTCAGCCCCTTAATACCCTCTTTTACCTCTTTAGGAGATAAAACTCAAAGTTTCCTTATATGCACGTTTATGTAATTGAAGTAAAGAGCATAACTAATGAACTTGAAAAGATTTTGATGAAACAAATTTTATTTGTTATACAAACTTAACCACATTTTTGATCCTTTTAAGGGATGAAATTTAAAAAACCTTAAACTCTTCTTATTCTATCTTATTGTGTTAAAAAACATAAATACTAAGTTTTAAATAATTTCTACAATATTCTACAATAAACAATCTATTTTTCATACAAACATAAACGCTTTTTTACCCTTTTATGGAATAAAATGTATGAAATCCTTAAATATATAATTTTTAAATTGTGTTGAAGAACATAAGTACCAAATTTCAAGTTATGTCGACCATAAGCGTTTAATTTTTTATATGAATTGTAACACCCACTTTTACTCCTTTAAGGGATGAAACTCTGAACTTCATTACGCGCATGTTTCTTCAATTTGGATTGAATTGAATAAGCAGGTACTAAATTTTATGAGAGTTTAGATAATATAAACTTTTTATTTTAACACAAACTTATACACTTACCCTTTTAATGGATGAAATTAAAAAAAATCTAAAATATGAATTTCTTTAATTATATTAAAAAGCACAAATACTAAATTTTTAGTAATTTCTACAACAAACAATTCATTTTTCATACAAAAATTAACTCTCCTTTTACCCCTTTATGGGATGAAATTCAAAAATGCGTATTTATTTAATCGTATTGAAAAGCATAAATACTAAATTTTAAGTAATAAACATTTTTTTAATACAATCATTAACGCCCGTTTTAACTCTTTAAGGGGTTTAATTACATCATAAGAACAACCTCTGTAAAAAATCAGCCTTCCCGCTCCAAACTTATTATATACTATAAAAAACGTTCAAGTGTAAACGAAATGTCCAATTTTTAAACAGCACAACCTTATTACTATGCCAAACGCACTATCTGTATTATTACTCTTTGACTCTAATGTGGAGAGCGATATACGCTGACGTGCGACACAGCCTCCTCGTACGAACGCTACCGGGAGACTGACTTTCGGAGCGAGCGCTGTCCGCGAATGAAATAATAAGGTTTTTATTGATTTAATGGCACACTATAATGATTTTGCAAAATGTTGAACTTAAATTTTATAAAGCAATAAATTGTCTGTAATAAAGTGAAATAATCACCAAAATCGTTTCAGTAGTTTAGAAGTTATAAGAAAATTCTTGCGTAAAAATAAGAGAGGTATTCGATTTTTTTCGTCAAAAATAACAATGAAATTTGAAAAAACGAACTTAAAATTTAAAGTTAATTATATTTTACGTACAATGTATATTTTTTTTTAATTATTGGATTAACGGTTTAGGAGAAGTAGGCTTTCAAAGAGAAGTATATTTCGTAGTTTGTATGTTATCGCCTTAAGGGAAAACAGTAGTGTAAGAAATTAATTATTTAGGAACAGTGGCGCTATTAAGGCGCCATAAGGTAATGATTCCAAACTCGATTGAGACTCGCGAGATTCTGTTATGTAGTAGTCACGGTGATAGTGACACGGAATACCTGGCAGAATGAGAGATGATCTATTCTTCAAAATGTTCTCGGACCAACACGGAGAAGTTTGGAATACTACGGAACTTAAAAATCAAAACAATAATTGAATATAAAATTTCATCTGAATCGTTTTTAAATACGCAAAATAAGTATTAGGAATTACATACATACGTACATAAGTTCACGCCAGATCCCTTACGGAGTAGGCAGAGAGAACCAGGTGGCAAACATCATGATCTTTGTAGACTTGTCTCGCTTCCTCCATATTCATTACTCTCTTCATACAAGCACACCGGTTGCGAAGACTCTTGACAACACCACGGACAGTACTCAAGCAATAAAAAAAGGTATGTACGTCAGTCTTGGTCTTCCCCGGTACCTACATCCTTCCATATTTGCATTGTATATCTGATTTCTTAACGTTTCATCTACCATACTTTGTACATATCCAAACCAACGGAGCATGCCCTTTCTCATCTTTACACCGACATGACACTTTGTTTCAAGCCTAACCTCTCTCTCACTTAAACATTACGTCACGAGTGTCACGCTACATATTTTATATTTTAGTCGCGATCTCATCTCAACCGCGTTGATTCTACTTTAATGTCCTTTCTGACATACCCAACTCCCACTTCCATACAATAACGTTGGGATAAACACTTAATTATGCAGGGTAAGATGGGCACCTTCAGGCCAAAACTGTGCTTTTAAGTAACAGATTAAAATAAGGAAAATACCTGGCATAATGTTGAGGCTCTCCACGAAATATACGCCATTTCTATAGAGGGAGTAACTAGGACAGAAAAAAACAAGATTAAGATAACTTCGGCTTGTGCGAATTGCCAGATTATATTTTTTTCGTTATTCTTACATCATTTCCTATATAATAAAACAGAATTCAGACGCGCTCGAGAATGTCAAAACAACGTTTTCTTTGCAAACTTGTAACCCTCCCACTCCCTTACGTTACACTTTAATTGGCAGATTTTCTAAATTTTAGGTGGAAATTAATCCGCCATACCTTAATCTGATGCAATTTAGTATTACTATGGCACAGATATTTTTTTTAAACATTTTTTTATCTGTAGTTTTTTCCCCACCATTAAAATGAAAAACTTTATATAACCTTTTATTTTTCCTATAATTAAATCTACAAAATCCAACAGGTCCCAATGACGCTCGAGTAACTACCCATTTAGCATCGTGGGCTCCCTTACTTATTACCTGGGCTTGGTACAGTTCATTGCGGAGAAGCTTATATAGCTTTATAGCCCTTTTTAAGACTATTACGCCACCGGTTGCGTAATAATCTTAAAAAGGTCTATAAAGCTTTCGTTTACGTATTAATATATAGAAATATACTAGCGATCACCTGTTCCTGAAATTTGACCATAGACTAAACAATAAAATCTTTTAAGTTTGCCAACTGACTTTAGCCGTAAAGAATATATAAAATAGAAAAGAGTAGGTACAATGCATTTTCAATGCATTTAAAATTATTAGGTTTCTGCAGTCCTCCGATATGCAAACTTTAAGCGTCCCAGAGACGGTAAAACGGCTTGATTCAAACTTTACGTGTTTGATGATACCGTTTGATGTAGGTTTGAACGTTCATCAAACGGCACTACACAGTTTGGTTCTGTACGCCGCAGTGAACAGTATTGTAACGTAAATAAATTGTGAAATGCCCTCGAACAGAACCACGATTTTCTTGCACTTATTACGTTAATATCCTGGTTAAAATGTAAAAAAAAATTCTTGGTCTGACATCTTCGTCGCACACAACCTCACATTACAAAATATAGTGCAAACTGAGCAGCGTATGATCAAACGCGTCGGAAGCATTGATATAAAAAACCCAAGGTGCACAGTCTCGAACAAAACTGACACTCAAAACTGTCCGTAATTTTACATACGTAGTTATAGATATGACAAAAACATATGTCTTTGCATATCCAACCTTAAGCGCAAGATTTATAGTTGTTTTTACAAAACAATGTACAAAAAGTAATAAAATTGACAGTGTCGCGAGCCACGCGATTCTATTTGAAATGAGCGCACAATTTAAAATTGTGCCCTAATTTTTAGGGGACGTTTTTGAGACACTGATTATGTATCTTGGATTTTTTATATCAATGGTCGGAACACGGTTAAACAACGCGTGAAACACAACAAAAATATGAAATTTCATCAAACAAGCTCTAAACCCGCAAAGGTTTGACAAACCTTACAACTTAGTTATGTAAACGATCAAAATGGTTTGAGTCACGGCTTGACCGTCTCAGGCGCGCTTTAATTGTGCCGAATTTTATGTTCCACCTATCGCATAATGAAGAATGTTAACTAATTTTGATTATTAGCACTCCATATTCTCTGTGAAAAATAAAAAATACTAGTCAAAGAATTACTTCGATACGTCAATTAGTTTCCGATTTAGAAGTAAAATAAGTTGAACCGCACGACGCTGGCTGCCGTTGACGCTGTGACGTCATCTCACAACACGCTCAGTCTAGTTCACTCGGCGGCCGGCGCTCGCGGTCGCGCGCCCGTGCCGTCGAAATTACACCTCAATACTTTCCAAAAAAAATGTCCAATCCAAATACTAGGAAATCATGAGTTGTGCCTACTGAACGGATCTGGACGAAGTCTGGAATAACTCACGGCTCCTTTTAATTCTGGCAAATGTACAGTTCCCGAGGTTTTTTTTTTTCGGAATGTCTCAATTGCTGTTAGCCTTATGGGCTGTTACAGCTTCACCGGTCGCGGGGGCGAGCAGAGTGCTCAGCCAGAATTTAAAGGTGTAGGGCTGTACGCCCTCCGCCCTAAGGGTGTCTCCTGTGAGACCGAACCTCGGCTTAGGGTGGGGTCGTGATTTGCGATGAGAGGGCTAGTGGCATTGTTTTGTCCGTCCGCCGAACCTTGCCCTTGGGCTCGGTTCGCCGAAGGGCGAAACAGGGGTCCTCGTCGCCGCGGGGGGCGACGGTGTCGCGAATGTAGGTGTGTAGTGTTATCGTGTAAACCGCTGGCCAGAGTTATCGGGTCATCGGGATCGGTAAAAACGTGGCGGGGCCTACGTAGTTTGGATTATCGGGATTAGGGTCTGGGATGTAGTCAGCCGCGGCTACCACCAGTGGGTTCGGATGCGAGATGGCACGATCGAAGTATCTTTCGGAGATGTCTTTGAAATGCTTTGCTAAGCTCGGCAATTCAAGATCGTTATGGAGGTCTACGTTGCGCATATACCACGGTGCTCCCGTGGCAATACGCAGGAATTTATTTTGTACCACTTGCAACGGATGCAAGTCCGTACGGGGGAGATGGGCAAACGCTACGCAAGCGTATGAAATGATGGAGTTCCCGAGGTATTTATTTAAATTAAGAAGAACGGTAGGTACCTATACACGTACATATACCTACGTCCTGCGTACCTACCTATAGCTACAAAACTAATACATATTTGTTGTCTTTAACGTAAAAATTTAATGGTAGAAATGTAATGGTAATTTAATCCTTCTATTATTTTAGTTGCATTCTTTCATTACGACATTAGTCGGGTATTTTGTTTTGATAAAATAATTTAGAACAGATAAACTATTAAGCATAAGTAGTAGCAAGGAAAGTTTTCTTACCTTTGCATTTTTCTTCCTCGCATTTCGGCGCCAACGAAATGACCGCCCCGTTGGTCGAGTGGTTAGCGACCCTGACTACGCAATCAACGGGGTTCGGGTTCGATCCCCGACGGGGACAAGCATTTGTGTGATGAGCATAAATGTTTGTATTTCCGGGTTTGGGTGTTTATTATATATATTCTGCTATTTATATATGTATTTCTATGTATTAGTATCGTTGACTAAAACCCATAACACAAGCAAATATTTGCTTACTTTGGGGTTAGATCAGTAAGTGTAATTTGTCCCGTGAATATTTATTTATTTATTTATTTAATCACTATTTGTTGATAAATAATGCGCAACCATTAATCCATCTATTTTAGGTGAAATATCCGATTGCCTTCGAATCCTTCATTCATTTTATTAATCGAATAATATTTACTATTAATAGACTATTAAAGTAATACGCTGACGAAAACAACAAAATACTGCGCAAGCTATTACACCTTACTATACTATAACCGCTGGAGACTTGATTTGATACTAAGCGAGGCGCGGCGCGTTGTGTCATGACGTCACAAGCGGTCACGTGGCTGTTAGCGAGACTTGATATTTTTCGAAACTTTGAATGCCTATAAAATCAAAACTACTAGGTATTTTTTACTACAACAAAAACTAGTGTATTTGTATACATACAGGCTTTACTGAGACAAAATTGCAAGCGATTTGGCATACCTAGTAACATTCTTCATTGTCTTAAAAAGGGTTACAAAATTTTTTCTTCACATATTAATATATAGATACTAGCTTTACGGCCGATTTCCGAAACGCAAATCAATTTTAACAAGCAATCAATCTTTGTTTAATATAATTTATACAAGCAAATTATCTGTTAATCAAACACAGATTAATTGCTTGTTAAAATTAATTTGCGTTTTGGAAACCGGCCGTTAGTATTCTTAAAAGTGTCATTAACGGGAGACCATCTCGGTTAAAATTTTTGCCTTGCTTTGGATTCTAACGACACGTATGTCTAACGAAAGCTTTTCCTGAGGGATAACGTTTTGTAGATTGAAAAACGACATCCGAAACTTAATTGGACTGAATCGGAATCTAGATCTTACGCCCCAGTTATCCTTATAGTAGATCCACGAGGATTTCTGTACGTGTAACTGTAGCTTATCTGTCTATATATAAAAGATATCTGAAAAGCTATGGCTTTATGACTGTTTTTTGAAGTGAAACTTGAAAGTAGGATAATATTTTGTTCAGGTGCAAACATGAAGCTGTATTATGTCTGGAGGCAGCACTTCTAATAGCTACTTGAAACCATTGATATAAAAAACCCTAGATGCACAGTCCCGAACAAAACTGACACTCAAAAGTGTCCCTAATTTCATTTAAGTAGTTATAGATATGGCAAAAACGTATGTCTTTGCATATCCAACCTTAAGTGTAAGACTTACAGTTGCTTTTACAAAGCAATGTACGAAAAGAAATTAAATTGACTGTGTCGCGATTCTATTTGAAATGAGCGAACAATTTAAAATTGTGCGCTCCTTTTTGGAGGACGTTTTTGACACACTGATTGTGTATCTTGGGTTTTTTTATATCAATGCTTGAAACCAAATTTTAAATACTGCTGTCATCTTCTGAGGTGTTACCCTCTCTTTCTAACACAGCTGTATAAAAAGAGATGGGGAGACCTCATAGAAGGAGACATAACGTAAATATTTGTTTCGATTGATTAATACGAGTACTAGGTCCACCTACACCTAATACACGGGTGTAAATAACACTCTATGACCAGTGAACAATCAAAACCTATGGAAATATTCCTCAGTTTCTCAGTTGCCAATTAAGTCATCGCTTTGTTAGGTTGCGGCCAAACTGTAACACGTTTTTCGCCGTGTCAGTCCCGGCCTCCTTTAAAGAATAGGCCAACTGCTGTTGTGCCAGGCAGGTCGTAAAAGGCGACCGATTGGCTATCGAGTCACTACCATCGTGGCTACTAGGTGGTAGATTTCTGCATTGTCTCGTCCGGGTCTGGTACCACCGCCTTACCTATTCCTGCCGCAATAGCGTCAGTGCTTGTCGCTGTCGTGTTCCGGTTTGGAGGGTAAGGTAGCCGGTAAACTTATGCATGTGGCATTAGACCTCGCCACAAGATAGCAACGCACCATTAACATCTTTGGTGTCTATAGGCGATGGTTGACTCTTTCCATCAGGAGACCCATCTGCTTGTTTGCTATCTTATGATATAAAAAAAAACGACAGTGACACGGGACACCCACCGACTTTATCGTGGCAGGAATGGTAGGGCGATGGAATCAAACCCGGTCGAGACTTGCAGAACTCTACCACCTAGTACATTTAGAGGGTTCCGTGCCTAAAAGGTAAAACGGGACCTTATTAATAAGCCCCCGCTGTCTGTCTGTCCGTCTATCTGTCTGTCTGTCACCAGGCTGTATCTCATAAACGGTGACGGCTAGAAAGCTGAAATTTTCACAAATTATGTATTTCCGTTGCCGCTGTAACAACAAATACTAAAAATAAAAAAATGAAAATATTAAGGGGGGTTCCCATACAATAAACTTGTTTTTTCGTTTTTTTATAGATGATGGTACGGAACCCTTCATGCACGAAAACAACTCGCACTTGGCCGGTTTTTTATTTAGTACTTAGACTGTTATTAATAAAGGGAATTAACATTTTCCTTTCTTTTATCGGCCAGCGAATTGATGTCCCGTTTTGAGTAGAAAAATAAATGGTCAGGTTAAATGTACCACACTTAACCACACCACATATCATTGTGCGCGTGATGATAACTAATCCAGCCACCTCAGCTCATTTAAGTTTCAAGAGACTTCTGGGGCTCTCAATCATCTGCTTTAATGTTTTCTTTTCACCGAAAAGCCGAGCTCGTAAGCCCCGTTTTCACTTTGATTAGTTCGAGTACGAGTGTTTAATGCAGGTGCTTAGTATTAAGCAAAAAATACGTGAAGACAGCTGTTGATCAGTGCGAGTGATTAGTATTCTGCGTAGCAAAAGTGAATAGACGCTGATTACTAATCACTCGCACTGATAAATGGCGGTCTTCACGTATGTTTTGCTTAATACTATGCACCTGCATTAAACAAGTAAGCGCGAGTTACTCGAGTAACTCACACGTCGAGTGGTAACTTCCTCATGGCATCCCTGATTTATATCTATGCCAAATTCATGTGGATTTAGCATAGATATAGCCAAACAAGGCCGGATCCAGTCTTCGGGTCAGGGGAGTCACATATTTGAGGTTCAGTCAAGATATTTGTTTGCAATAATAAATCCATACCTAGACCTATTACCTAGAGAGGGGTCATGACCCTAATGACCCCCCAACGCCCTGGATCCGCGCTTGATGCGCAATTTAATTTAAATCGATTCAGCGGTTTAGCCATCAAATGTCTCAGACAGACATATATAAAAATCCATTGCTGTTCGTTAGTCTCGCTAAAACTCGAGAACGGCTGAACCGATTTGGCTAATTTTGGTTTTGAATTAATTGCTAAAGTCCAGGCAAGGTTAAAAAGGTTAGAAAATATAAAAAAAAGAGTAGTTTAAAAAGGCAGAACAACGTTTGCCAGGTCAGCTAGTTTATAATATTAATAGTATGAATTTACATATTTATTTGTTAATTGATTTAATTTCACTTATTTATAAAACTCATTAATTGACTTACTCCGATATTTGCACTAATTTAACATCAAAGTTGTTTTAGGCGCGAATACTCAGCATATTATAGGTATCTAGCAAAAATATTTATATATAGAGAAACGCGTAAATTCACGAAGCGTATCCCATTAATTTACCTCGCTATTCCCTTTGCAGTGAACAATTAAAGCTACAATTCGTTACATAGCATAGCCTTCCGTTTACCTGTCTCTTCTTGAAGATTTAACATGGAATTTAATACAGAACCAAGAACGCTTTAACTATATATACGCATATTCAAGAACGTATGTATATATATAGGCAAAAAGTATATTTAACATTTGTTCTATTTTTGGCACTGAAAAAGCGCATTATCTTTTTTGAATTCGTTACATAAAATGGTTTCTTACTTATCTTTCCTTTCTTAATAATCTATACTAATATTATAAAATTGTAGAGTTTGTTATTTGTTTGTACGCGCTAATCTCGAAAACTACTGAACCGATTTGATTTTTTTTGAGGTGGATAGCCTGTTTATCGAGGAAGGTTATAGGCTACATAACATCATGCTTCGACCAGTAGGAGCGGAATAAACAAAGTCCGAAAGGACGAAGGTTTTGAATTAATTGTTGAAGTCTAGGGAAGGTTTAAAAGGTGAGAAAATATAGAAAAAAAATTAGTAGTTAAAATGTAGCATAACGTTTGCCGGGTCAGCTAGTATGTCAATAAATGTATTTTGAATAGGTTGAATGAAAGTTTCAGTCCAGAATATAATAATCATAATATTCACAGGACAAATTATACTTGCTGATCTAGCCCCAAAGTAAGCAAATTATTTGCTTGTGTTATGGGTGTTAGTCAACGATACTAATACATAGAAATACATATATAAATACTAGAATATATATAATAAACACCCAAACCCGGAAATACAAGCATTTATGCTCATCACACAAATGCTTGTCCCCGTCGGAGATCGAACCCAAGCCCCGTCGATTGCGTAGTCAGGGTCGCTAACCACTCGACCAACGGGATGGCATACACATACGGCATATATTTATTGACATATTTAATTGGATATAAAATACTTGTCATTAATTAGCAGCTCGGTAAAGATCGTTCTGTAGTGGGATCTTAGACTTGACTTGATATTTAATACAAAATAGGAATGATTTTTTTATAGAGGGGCAAACGAGCAGGTGGTGTACCTGATGGTAAGTGATCACCGTCGCCCATAAACATCTCCAATACCGGGGGTCTTGCAGCTGCGTTGCCGGTCGAATGTAAGCATGAAGACATAGAGGAACAACTCTGTGAGTAGAAATGTCCAACACAAAGCATTCGACTGGGGTCGATCCACAATGGCAAAAGAATTTTTGAAAAGAAAGCAGTAAAAGTGTTTTTAATACGTTACCAGTAAACTGTTTAAAACAACGCTACAAGCGCTTATGAAGTTATGATTAGTATACTTCACTTCGTCTACAACAGTTAACTTCATAACGGTTTTTATCCTACACCGGTATCTGTATACAGCTATACACTTTTACAGCCTTCTCTCTGTATAACTTAGTCCACCTCACTTCCAGACTCCATGGATGTGAGGAAGAAAGTTTAGTAAACACTTGTCATATTTTTTCATAGACAGCAATCTGTAAACTGAAATTCCTGCTAAGTTAAAGGAATAAAGATAAATGCTAAGATAAATTGGCTTGTATTAAATTTGGTTCTTAGGAAATTACGATAATTATTTAATACATAATGTTTTCATTTTAATTATTATAGATAAGTATATTATTGTATGTATGTATTTCACTACATAGTATAAAACAAAGTCGCTTTCTCTGTCTGTGCCTATGTCCCTATGTATGCTTAAATCTTTAAAACTACGCAACAGATTTTGCTGCGGTTTTTTTAATGGATAGATTGATTCTTGAAGAAGGTTTTAGTATAAAAACTTTTCCGATACTCCTACGGGAACAAAAGCTACGCGGGTGAAACCGCGGACAGGTCGCTAGTATTTTATATAATATGTTTATTTAGTCTTTGCTATTATTTAATAGCTATTACATTAGTATATCCGTTTAAATATTATATTATATATATAATATTTATATATATATATATAGTCTTTATTATATTATATTTGTATGTTTTATTTATAGTAGTATTTATGTATTACTTACATAATTATTTAAAAATACATTCTTAATTAAATTTTACATATCAATTTCTTTGTACCTACACACTATTATTTCTGTTAGCCTAAAGGTTGACTGTGAGAGAATGCAACTAGCATTAAGTCCGCCTTTTGTGCAATTTTGCCTATGTAAGTGTACAATAAAGTTTAAATAAATAAAGCTGGTTGAAGTATTTATAGTTCAAAGCAGTAAAAAATAGCTTAGTTCTCCTTACTAGTCTGTCGTCAAAAATATATCAATGTTTGTAAAAAATGAAATTTTTGACGTCTAAAAGTGTAGGTACATGGTAGGTAGGCACACGACACTGTGTTGCCTTGGATGCAAAATCGATTTGTTGAAAAATCTCAAAATTGTGTCGAAAGAACTCTTTATTTTTGTTAACAGAAACTCCCGAACAAATTTAATCCGATTGAATTAATTTAATTAGATTTGCTGTATTTGTCGGAGGTTTTTAAGGATGAGATTAGATTGTGGAATCACTTGAAATATTACTCTAGAAAAAATACAATAAATAGAAAAAAATATTACAATTTATATTTTGGTCAGGAAGTTATTTAAAAAAAGTTATTTACCCACAATGCGCCGAATCGTAAATGCTACTCAGTATAAACGCAGTGACACAAACAATATGTTGTTCTGAACTCCTATTACACTAAACCGTCTTTATGTTATGGTCGTACTAATGTAGATGAATATAATTTGCAGAAAGGTAGCGTGAATTTGAAGCGTTGTAATCACAGAAGGGCATTAAGGATTCATTCAAATATGTAGCGTGTTATAGTCTTATGGTGCTATGAATAAATCTATTTAACGTATAAATTAACACTTATTCTATCGCATTGACTGCGACATGTATGTACATGATTATTACTAGGCCCCGTGACTATTCCCTGTGTTTAGTCGAGCCCTTTGAAGGGGCCATCTGCCGTTCTTCCAGACAGTTCATAAGAGGCGAACTCGTAATGGCTACTTGATGGTAGAGTTCTGCATTGTCTCGCCCGGGTCTGGTTCCACCATCTTATACATTTATGTCGGAGTACCGTCAATGTTTGTTACGTGTTCTAGTTTGGAGGGTAAGGTAGTCGCTAAACTTATGCATGTGGCATTAAGACCTCGCCACAAGAATAGCAATGCATTATCTTTGGTGTCTATAGGCGATAGTTATCTCTTTCCATCAGGCCTTTGCCACCTTATGATATAAAAAAACTCAAATCTAGTAACTATTATTTTTCATACGCACGCTAAACTAAACACAGTCAAATAATTTCGACGGTTTAGGGAGTTTGTCGTTAAATTGAGAGACGTTATCTAGAGCTTACACTGTAAATAATAAACAAGTAAATACCCAATTGTTCATAACATTAAAAAAGTGTATAGACCAGCGGCGCTGTATAAGTGCTATAATCGCAAGTTAGTCATTATCCAACTTATTCCATAAATATGATTTAAGTTTTTCAGGTTTCCGTTAAAGAACAGATCAACTGTCATTCTGCCAGATGGGTCACAAGAGGTGTCGGATTGATTATATATGTCACGTGTCACTAACATCGTGACTACTAGGTGGAAGAACTCAACAACGTCTCGCCCGTGTATATAGTACCATTGCCTTACCAATTCCTGCCGCAACGGTACCACTGCCTTATCTATTCCTGCCGCAATAGTACCACTTCCTTACCTATTCCTGCCATTAATAATTTTTTTGGCGTGTTCCAGTCTGGAGGGTAAGCTAGCCGGTAGAAATATGCATGTGGCATTGCCTTTCGCCACACGGATAGCAACGCACCACTACCATCTTTAGTGTTTATATGTGACGGTTTCTTTTTCCATTAGGAGACCCATCTGCTTGTTTATTATCTAATGATATGAAATAGGAGCCGTCGAATAGAACTTGCCTGATTGTTAAATAATTTTGTGGTTGATTTAGTACTAGAATTTTTTAAATAAATATGTAGTAGACGTGTCATAAGTTTAGCTTCGATACCGAAAGTAATAAGTGACACTACTTCTACTATACAGGCTATTAAATGTTTGTGAGTGAGTTCAGTACCTACCGATAATTGAATCTGCAAAAAAAAGCCTTTAAAAAATAAAAAAGTATATGAATTGTAATTTACACACCGCCCGCCTCGTAGCGTTAAGGGCGCTCGCTCATCTTGCACCATTTTTCGTAGCAATTTTAATTCTAAACGATTGCTATTTTAAGCTTAGTACCTACCTACCAACTAAAAAATATTTTTATCTTGCAATATTTTTATCATGTTTTTTTTTTTCAATATATTTTCATTTTTATTTCTCCTGTGTTCCTTTATAGATACTAAACCTAGCCCTAAGCTATGGGCGTGCAATTTTGAGTGCAATTTAGAGTGAACGGTAAAGTTACCAGAAGGGTTATAAAAAATATATAAATTAAAGTTTTTAGAAGTAATGAAAAGAATACAGAAAATTTAATAATAAAGAAATCGTTAGTAAATCGCTAATATTTCGACGGTTTACTCTTAACCGGTTGGTTCACTTAAGTTGGCAAATCCACAACACCCGTTCGAAAACTTTCAAGTTTGGTGTTTCAGTTCCGTCAGTAACATTGTTAGTAGTTTTAATAAACTTCGTGAGCGTTGAACTTGCGTTAATTTCGTGATATTTAGGTGTACTACTGAGTTATTGGAACTAGTATATGCTGAAGATATTTGGTAAATATACAGGTAAGTAACATATTATATTCAGACACATCCATTAGAAGTGAGTTTAATAATAGCTAGTTTCTGATAATAGCGTCTGTCCAATAATTAACCTTTGTCGATTTCAGCGTCTATTTACTTTACTCCGCTGATTACCAATCTTTCGCACTAATCAACCGCTGTCTACACGTGTTTTTTTGCTTAATACTAAGCACCTGCATTAAACACTCGCACTTGCACTAATCAAAATGTAACTGAGGCCTAAGGCAAAATAGTAATTAAAATATACAGTGTGTAAGGGACGGTCTACCGAAAAATTAAGAAAACATGACATTTTTAAGTTCTAGTCATGATAGCAATTTCTTTTTTTGCAAATGCAAAATTTGCGACTTATGATTTTTTCCTTATATATAAGCCAAGCGTACATTGCTTTGACTTCTTAAGCGCCCCATAGACCTACAATAATATTGCGCAATATTACGTATTGTGCAATATTATTGACCGTTTAGGCTTAATATTGAAGATTGCACAAAGATTGAAAGAAAGTTTGAGCGGGTTTAATTTTTATTGTACAATATTTTTTTTGCATTGTGTAGGCTTAATATTTTTCACTTCAATAGTTTGGAGCAGTTGCGTTCGGTCAGTCACGGTGTTTAGTGTATGATCGTGTCGTAAATTTAAGCAAAATGGCAAGCAAGAATGATATAAAAGATAAAGAACAGGAGTTTTTACTTGAGTGTATAGAATTGTATAGAGATTTATTTAACAAAATCAACAGCATGGTTGCCGCCAAAACTTCGTTGTCAGACATGTTGCCCGCACGAAAATATTGATTAGATTGATTTGTCAATTTTTTTGAGGGAATTTATTGAACGTTTGGAATCAAAGGTGGTTTTCAATATTATTGTACAATAAAAGTATTGCGCAATATCAAGAAAGATAAGAGTTTTCGGAAAAACTCTCATAGAATTTTGGTAGACTCTTCAAAAGGCAGCCACTCACGAAATTTTAAGTATATTTAAATATTAGTGTGATGTCCTCGGGCTATTATTAAGTCCAAAAACGCCAGTTCGTGTTGATCCGGGTCCCCTTGAAGAGCTATCTGCTGTTCTACTAACTACTAACTACCACAGTAATATTACTAAAAACACAAATGTATTTTTAAATAAAGTGAATATAGATGATGTAGATTATACAAACTTTTTAGGAATAATTATTGACAAATATTGTAATTGGAAAGCACACATTGAATATCTATGTAATAAGATTGATAGATTTGTCTATGTCTTAAGAAGACTAAGAGAAGTAGGAAACGTAAAAGCCTCCCTATTAGCATATCATGGATATGTATCTTCTAATTTACAATATGGAATTCCTATTTGGGGAAATTCTGTTGAATTGATACGAATTTTTAGAGTCCAAAAGAAATGTATTCGAGCAATATGTGGTGTTAATCAGTTACATTCCTGTAAACCACTTTTCAAGTCTCTTAAGGTACTTCCCTTACCATGTTTGTATATTTTAGAGGTATGCGTATTTGTAAAAAAGCACCAAAAGCTATTTAAAACAAATGCTGAAGTCACTGGTAACTCATATTTTAGGAATAGTAAAAAATTATATGTGCCTAATCAAAAATTAAATATTTTTACAAAAAATGTGTATTGTATGTCTATTATTATATACAATCATATTCCTGATAGTCTTAAATTATTACCTATAAAGAAATTTCGCAAAAAGTTGTTTGATTTGCTTTTAGATAAAACTTATTATGATATTAAAGAATTTTTAGCCGATAAAATTAAATATTAATGGATAGAAATATAAGTTTGTTGAATTGTCCTTAAAAAATTTCAATGTACCTAGTAAAATTTTGTAAATAGTGAACATTTTGTAAATTATAAAAAATTTAATTGTACAAAATATGAAACTTGTAATTATAAAAAAATCTTTTGTAATATTAAATTGTACATTTATAACAAGTACATAAAATAGAGAAAAAAGACCAGCCCGCTGAGTTTCTTCCGCCGGATCTTCTCAGTGTGTGGCCGCGTTCCGATCCGGTAGTAATTCTAAATATTCGATAGAATCTTTTAAATGTAATATTTTATAATGATAATTTTTTTTTAAATATTTGCACACCATATAATGGTAGAATATGTTGGTAACTTAATTTATTTTTAACAACTTGTAACACCCATATTCTTACAAATAAATATTTTCTTTCTTTCTTTCTTTCTTTCTGCCAGGAAGTTCGTAAAGGCAAATGATGGGCTGTATGTGATACTGCAATCGTGACTACAAGGTGGTAGAGTTCCGCAATGTGTCACCAGGTTTCGATACCATTATTGCTATACCTATCCCTGCTGTAATAGTGTCAGTGATTGTAACTGTCGTGTTTCAGTTTAAAGGCGGAGTTACTATAGTGTTACGGTTTAAAGGCTGAGTTACTGTCGTATTACAGTTTGGCTTTAGCCAAGTGGCATTAACATCTCGCCACACGCATGGAAACGCACCATTAATATCTTTGGTGTCCATCCATCAATATTTTAATTAAACAAAAAATGAATTTTGTAAATTATAGAAATAAGTTGTGATGTGAAATAATGTTTGTAATTGTATCATGTAACTATAATTAAAAAAAAAACAAGCCCGCTGAGTTTCTTCCGCCGAATCTTCTCAGTGTGTGGCCGCGTTCCGATCTGGTAGTAATTGTAAAAAATCGACTCGCAACATTTTTAGTTTAATGATAAATAATTATAATTTTAAAATATTTGCACACCATATCATGGTAGAATATGTTGGTAATTTAATCAAATTTTAATAACTTGTAACTCCCATATTCTGGCAAATAAATAATTTCTTTCTTTCTTCTTTCTTTTCGCTTTTTTTGCTATCCTATAGAAAACTGTCTTTTTTATCATCTGATATAAAAAGTATTTAAGACTGCGTACAAATACGTACGAAAGTATGTGTAATATTTAATAATAAGCTAACGAGCCCTATAAAATGGAAGTCGTTACAAAAGTATCCCTCGGGGGATGTTTCAAAAGAAACATCGTAAAATACCCCGCGAGTTGCTTTTATCTATCATTTGATGTTACTTTTAACATTAGGGACCATTCTTAATTATTATGTATGTTACCACAGACATGTATTTAGATTATATTATGTTTTAAGATATAATGTTGTCTCTTTATGCTACTTATTTCATGAATTTTGGTCTAAATGTATACTTTTTTTAAAAAAAGACAAGTATTAGTGACACGGATCAAACTAGATACCCCTTTCAATCCAATTTTTTAGGTTTTCGGTGAAGTTTGCATTTACATCCAAAAATATTAATTTTAGTATTTACTGATTAAATAAAATAACTCTAGATCTATTTTTTGAAATTTGGCTTCTAATTGGGCGCAATAAAACAGCACAGCATTGCGTATTTCTATTTTTTCACAATACAATATACTTACAATCTTCTAACGCTTAGAAACATTTACTTCTATGCACGGCTCACGTTCTCCACCCAAAACCAGACTGTTAGAGACTTTTTGAATCAAGTTAACTACAGTACCTAAATATAAATTAAAAAGCATTTAAATAGTGTGGTGCAAACGTACATAAAAGTTAAACTTTACAACAAGATTTATTCACACTTAATCTAGACCTATTTCAATCTATATACTTGTAAATTCTAATCACCTACAAGTGACCCGCACCCGGGCGATCAAAAACTCATTGGGATTTGGGCTGCTGACAGTCGTGTAGCTAGCAGAGGTGTTGATTTTCCAGACTTTCGAAATAACATTCGTAACTACGTAATTTATTTAAGGTGGCTTTTAATCTGGCTACAGTACATACGGCTGTATGTGCTATAAATGGATGCCGATCCGGTAAGTATAGAAACAAAAATCTTTCCACTTTTCCATTTACCTTCTAATCAGAAAATGGTTTTGGTTGAGCAATATTTCACACACAATGAAAACGAGTAGACCGATCTTGATGAGATCTTGACGGTGAGGACACGTAATCATGCAAACGTAAGGTGAAATAAACTATCGTCTGTTTTGTATTCCCTATTGTAACCCAAGAACATCTCGGCCAGTTTCGATGAAAATTGGTGTAAAATGAGAACAGTGTTTTGCGCAAATAATATGTCATACCTATAGGTTTTTCTGAGTGCTAAGTGTGAGTTTTTTTTTTCGCATTCGATCGTGAGCGCGTTTGGAGTTTACTAGGAATTTGTATGTGATTTGTACAGCGCCACCTAGTGGTAAACGTGAGAAACCAGTTTACCGCTAGGTGGCGCTGTACAAATCACATACAAATTAAGCATGATTTCGATATATCAAAACGTAACTTATATCGGATACGTGTTTATTATCATACCATATCGATATCTAAATATACATAACCGATTTCACAAAAACTTCATCAAGTTAATAGTTATGGTTTATCCAAAGCGCAATGCAACAACACAACACGAGATCGATATACGAATATTGAATAACGAACAAAACGCAAACTTCACATCACGAGCGATATGACATATCGATAGCTTTTATTCGCTATGTCTCTGCCTTACCATTTAATTTTTTACTGGCGTAAAAGTGATGAAGCGAATATTACGTGACTTCAGCTTGTGATTGGTCATTTGCTTAATAATTATAGTGCGTGCGTAATATCTATATCTTAACGCGCTAACAATAAGGTCTAGTTTCTATATATTTCGTTACAACAAAAAGTCCATAAGTTAGCAGCTTTCCGCCGGCTACTCGATATCAGGGAGAAATTCATTCTTTAAACTGGACTTACGTTGAATAGATTTAAGATTGAATTTATGTTGTAGGTATAAAAATTGTATTGAATGAATTTTGATTTATATTTTTAGACAGTTTTGTTCTGAGTTGCACTTGACCTTGGTAACACGTGCCCTACTTAACGATAATTCTTTGCCTTTTTTTAGCTCTAAAGTTTTTATTTGGGTACTTATTGTAAATAAATGAATAAATATAAAACTTTTAGTGAGTATTACATTAATATAGTAATTATTACTAGTAACAATTATTACTAGTAATTATTAGTAGTAACAATTAGTATAACATTAAATCGGTTATGTATATTTAGATATCGATATGGTATGATAATAAACACGTATCCGATATAAGTTACGATTTGATATATCGAAACATGCTTATGTCTAATGTCAATGTCAATTGTCATCTTAAAAAATAAAACTCACCGAGGAAACGGCGGGAAACTTCGAATAAGCGCGGGTTTTCTCTCTTGGTCTAAAATTATTTTAATTAGTAAATATCATTCAAATTAGTTAATTTAGGTATAATTATAGTATTTTTCTTTTTCTTTTTTAATATAAATATTATTAATCATCTTTATATAGGGTAAGTAGTTTAATTTTTCATAAAATATGAATGAACCTCCTGATCCAGGGGGTACAGTCCCTCCTGCAACAAATTTCGTCACAATTGAATTAGACGAATCTGGTATGGAAACAGATAATTCTATAAAATCATCCAGAAAACGGTATCATTCACACAAAATTTGTAAGCAATGTAACAAAAAGAAACGTAAAAATCTTGGTAGCCAAAAGGACATTGGTTGTTTGTGTAGAGATGAGCCATGTTCAGTTAAAGATTCAAATAAAGACTCATTGACCACTTTAAATCCTTTGTCTATAGAATCAGCAACTAACTCTGCACACTCATTACCAACGGGTAGAAGAAATTATAACCATTTAGATGCTTCACCTTATACTATACATGTACAAAGATTACAGTCAACCGAGAATGATGGGACAACCCTTCATCCCATAACTCTTGGCAGAATACTAAAACAAAATAAAGTAAATAACATTAATAATGGCAGCATTAAGAGAATAGGCAGAAACAGAATCTCAATATCCTTTTCTAATTATATAGATGCAAATCAGTTCCTCGATAATAAGCTATTATCTGAAAATAAATTAAAAGCTTTTATTCCATCTTTTTCAATTACTCGAGTTGGAATTGTTAGAGGTATACCTGCTGAATGGTCTCCGGAAGAGATCATGGAAAACATTACAACTCCATTTGGCTGTGGTAATATCATTAAAGTTAGACGCATAAATTATAAAGTAATTGTTGAGGGCTCTCCTGTGTGGAAACCCACTCAGTCAGTTGTAATTTCTTTTGATGGTCAAGTTTTACCAAAGAGAATATTTATATGTTTCACTGCCTTACCTGTAGATTTATACATTTTTCCCACAATCCAATGTTATAGTTGCTGCCGCTTCGGACACACAAAGACACAATGTAGATCTAAACCTAGGTGCTACAGATGCGGAGGGGAACATAGTGGTGAATCATGTAGAGTAGACGATGACTGTGTACAGTGCTGTTTGTGTTCTGGTTCACATGTTGCAAATAGCAAGATTTGCCCTGAACTTAAACGTCAAAAAGATATAAAACTCTATATGGCTCAAAACTGTGTTTCCTATGCTGAAGCATCTAGGTTACATCCAGCAGTTTCAAAATCATTTGCAGAGGCTCTTTCATCACCAAAAACTCTCACAGATAGTAATGACTTACCTGTAATTGCTAAGAACAACACTTCGTATAAAAAAACAGTGTTTCTAAAACCCCGACCCCAATAAATTCAAGTAAGGGTTATGACAAGGAAAGCCATAAAAAAATACTTCGGGAATTTTCTATACCTACTCCAGCTGATGGGTGTGCTTTAGGTCAAATAAACACAATTAGTGAATCACAAGGTCCTTTAATATCAGAAATAATAGAATTACTACAAACATTAGCTCAATCCAGCCCATATTTACCGTCCAACGCTGCTCATCTAGTTGAACTTATATCACAATCTATACCTTTTAATAATGGATACAAACATAATCCAATGGAATTGCCGGAGTGCAATAAGCAACAAAAGTGATTTAATATATTTAATAAATAAATACGATCCGTATTTAGTTAGCTTATCTGAAACTTGGTTAAAGCCAAATTTTAGCATTTATCTATATTAATTTTCTCTTTGATTTTAGCTTTAAGCTAAAAGGTTATTCAACGGTCCGTCAAGATCGTTCTGACGGGTATGGCGGTGTTGCCATACTTATAAAGAGAAACATTCCTTTTTTACCAATACCCATCGCTGTAAATAATAATGATTTCTCAATTGTAGCTATAAGTGTAAATAGTATTTGTTACATCTCTGTATATATTCCCCACCCTTCATCATTCATTTTACATCAAATTAATAAAATAATTGAAACTATGCCTAAACCATTAGTAATACTGGGTGATTTCAATTGCCATCATGAGTCCTGGGGCAGCAGTCAAACTAATTGTTATGGTGAACAATTATTGGATATCCTAGATACAAATAATTTGTGCATATTAAATTCAGGATCTCTGACACGCCGACTCAACCTACAGAGAGCTATAGTGTAGTAGATTTATCAATTTGTTCTCCAAATTTAGCTTCAATACTTTCATGGTCAACATTACCTTTTACCTACGGCAGTGATCACTATCCTATCATTATTAAATCTCCATCTTGTAATCACTCATTTACCTTAAATAATAATAGTCCTTATAAAAAATTCAAACTTAAATATGTAACAGATGATATGTGGCAGGATTTTAGCAAAACTATTGATGAAAAGATATCTATCTTATCATCCACACATGACGAAAAAATTAAGCCAGACACACATTTTACCGATAAAATTGTTACTACGGCAAAGAGCATCTTTCCTACGGTAAACACATCTACTTACATTCCTTGTCCGCCATGGTGGGACAATGAATGTAAGAAAGCTATCGAGTAAAGGAAAACTGCAGAAAAAAATTACCGTAATAACATAACTGAAGAAAATTACGATCTTTTGATAAGTATCATGAAAAAAAATAAAAAGTTATTCAAGCAAAAGAAACTCGATAGTTGGAGAAAATTTTGTACTTCAATTACTCCAAGCACACATTCGTCTTTAGTTTGGCAAAATATTAAAAAATTCAGGTCTGCTTTTGATAATCTCTCAACTATAACCCTTCATCCTTCAATTACTAATAATTTCCTAAATAATATAGCTTCACCAACAGTCAATGAGGAAATAATAATAAAAGATGATGATGAAGAAAGCTTTTTAGAATTGTGTAATTACGTCGCCAGTTCCTCTCTGATCAATACTTTTTCCGGTGCTTACAATTTTCAGATCATCCACTCATACAAAAACTACAATTGCTTTCGCAGATAATTGAACACTCAACATATTGGTCAAACAAATCTATTCCGTGTCTCGTCGTTAGTTATAGAAAATATTTAACACTATCTGCTCCAATACATCATTCTTCAATTCTTTCTTTGTTTACTTGTGATTATGATTCCTTAATGAAAAAGCTCTAATAAATTTTGATTTAGGTATCCAAAAACGCGACATGAATGCAAACGATGTATTTAATTCTATTATTGATGATAATTTTTCAGATTATCACCTTATTTTTAGTGATGCGTCTAAACATAATGTCAGTAGCCACACAGGAGTAGGAATTTATCATAAACAGTATAAAATTACGCAGAAAGTCAAACTCCCACCAGAATCTACGATTTTCTCTGGAGAGTGTATGGGCGTTTATAAAGCTATCGAATATGCTCTATTATGTAAACTTAAGAAAACAATTATATTTACCGATTCTTTAAGCACATTAAAAGCAATTGGCAATAATTCTTTTAAAAAAACGCATCATTCCTTAATATATGAAATTAAAAAGTTGCTTGGTATTTGTCGTCAAAACCAATGTGAAGTGATATTTTGTTGGATTCCGGGTCACGTTGGTATTCATGGCAACTGCAAAGCAGACGAACTTGCAAATGATGCTATTGTTAGTGGCGATATTTTCCCATATAATATATATTGTTCAGACTTAAAATCGTTCGCAAAACATACACTTTATGTCTATATACCTCTTGGCAAGAGTTATGGGAAAAAAGTAGTAAGCAGAAAGGTTTCTACTACTTCAATTTGCAACCCACAATTCCTCAAAAACCTTGGTTTTACTCCATGAATCTTGATAGGAAAAGCTCTAGCATCCTATCAAGATTGAGATTAGGTCACACAAGTACGCCTTATCATCTGGCAAAATTAAAAATAATAGAAAGCCCTGCGTGTGACTGTGGAGCAGAAGAAGCTGATGTAAATCATATTTTCCTTTCATGTATAAATTTTGACCACTCCAGTTTGTTTGAATCTTTAACTTTATCTGGAATACCTTTTCCTACATTTGTACCTTACCTTTTACTCAACAAAACTCAAGAAATATATAAAATGCTTGCAAATTTTGCTGTAAATAATGATATTAAAATTTAATTTTGTTTTATAATGTAAATATTTATGATATCTATTTTATTTCTTGTAATTATAATTATTATATTGTAATATATTATACTGTAATATAATATATATATTATATATATATATATATATATATATATATATATATATATATATATATATATATATATATATATATATATATATATATATATATATATATATATATTACATATATTATATTGTAATATTGTCTGTAACTTTACACTTCTTTTTTTTTTTAAAATAATTTTTGTTAAATTTGTAAATTTATTACCTATAAATCGTAAAGTGTACTCTTTTGAATGATACAAAATTTTTCTCGTCACGGTTTGATTATAAAATATTGTATAAGTTTCTCGGTCTGTTTGTTACTGGCAACATGTATTCATATACTTTGCCATCAAGAAAGGAAAAAAAAAAAAACTCACCGAGAATCACAATCAGCTAATTCTTGAATTAAAATAGAAAACATCTCTTAAAATAATGGATAGTTCACGAGAAAAGGCATTCCAAGATTACAGGAAAAAGTTGATGGAACATAAAGAAGTCGAGTCACGGCTTAAAGATAGTAAGTAGTTTTGTTCACCATAATCTGCATTATCATCGTTTTGGTTTCTTTTATAAAACATACTTAAATTACTAAAAATAGATGCCTATTTTACAGTTAAAACGAATTTTTTATTTACTCTAAATAAAATAATAACCCAACGGCATAAACCGCGTCATATTGTCTTTTACAAAAAAATATGAAGGGTTAAATACCTAATCAGCCAGTCTTTAACACATACTTTTAATAGAATAAGCTTTTATTCAAAATAAGTATTTCATCATACACTTTTTGGGTGACAACGTTAAAAGTACATATGATACAAATATACTTAAAAGCTTTGTTACATAGTATCTGCTTGTTAATCGTTTTTATTTAAAATATTTAATCGTTTAATAAAAGGTGTGAAAGGAGGGGAAATGAATCTTAGCAAAGCAATATCATTAAAATTTTTAAGTCAGTTAACTTAAATCTTCTAAGAACACTAATCTTTACGCATGGAAAATATTTTGTCATTAATTCTAGTTTTGCTGGGGGCTAAAAGTATAACACATGATTTAATTGAATGAAATAAAATAATGGATTATAGTATACTTATAAATCAAACATAGCTTACTTCTACCAAATGTAAGCGATATCCAAAATTTATCGAAATTTAAGTGATTTATTGTGTAATTTTAAAATCTGATTATAATGAAATAAATTATTATTATTAATATTTGTAAAAAACTATATTCAGTATACAAAATGAAAGATGATGATGTTGACTGAATGCTGAAAAATGTCTAGTAACAGGCCAATCTTATCAACAAAGCTGGCACCTATCTACTTGGCCCAGGTTTATTTATTTTTTTATATCATAAGATAGCAAACAAGCAGATGGGTCTCCGGATGGAAAGAGTCAACCATCGCCTATAGACACCAAAGATATTAATGGTAGGTTGCTATCTTGTGGTGAGGTTTAATGCCACATGCATAAGTTTACCTGCTACCTTACCCTCCAAACCGGAACATGACTGACTAGTACTGATGCTATTGCGGCAGGAATAGGTAAGGAGGTGGTACCAAACCTGGTCGAGCCGATGCAGAACTCTACCATTATTTAAAAATATATGAATGTGTCGCTCAAACGGACTTCAACCTAAGAGCTCATATATGGTTACTGAAACCGCACCAGATTAGCTAGACTGTTGATGCAAACTTTCAACTTGTTATTAAGATTCATCCTTTTTTAAAAGTCAATTAAAAAACTGAGTGTGAGCTCACAACGAAGTATATGTAAATATTTGTATTCTGGTTAATTTGTAATAGAATGAGTTAAATAGACTATAGAGGTGCTTGACACAGAGACATTAACAAATTTTTTTATTGGAAGGAAGAAGGAATGAGTGAAAGAGAGAGATAAATTGGAGGAAGGAAAAGGTTTCTCATATTTTAGAAGTAACAAGTTGCAGTAAAATCTCTTCAATAGCACTGCTTGTATTTGGTCGGTTTGAGAAATGATAAATTAAATAAAATTATAAATATAAAATACTGTAATATAATTTTAATTATAAAATACTTGTATTGGTTTTACTATACATTGTAATGTATACTATCCCTCCCTAATCTAACTTTATACATTTGTGTTTATTTTTGTATAATGACAAAATTTTGTATCATTGAGTTTCAAATCACAATGATTCTAATGAAATTTCACTTTAAAAATTGTAGTATAAAATGGTTTTAGCCAGCAACTCAAAAATAAAACAGTACAGTGGTCTCGGAATTGCTGCTAGAGCAATCAATAGGGAGTAGTAATTGTCTATCAATAACTGCAGGTTTTGTTTTGTTAGTTGGATAGTCAAACTGGCAGACATGCCACCTGATGGTAAGTGGTCAACGTTGCCAATTAACATAAACTAGTTTACCTGGAACTAGCCCAGGTAACTTATTTCTCTGTTGCCTATCCAAAGACATTAGATATTAAGTCTCGGTGCCAGTAATTACACGGCTTGTCTTGCCCTTCTCGCCTAAACACAAAAAAGCTGTTTCACGGGAGAAACAAACAAGATGGTAATACCCATGCAGCTAGGAGCACGGCAAAGTGCATACCTCCCACAGGTCATTACTAGTTTTTACAAATGTATTTCCGTACTCGAATCTATATCATTTGGGCCTCATATATCTGATTAACAAACTTATCAATTTCATAAAGTAGTTGTATTTAATGTTTTTCAGTGAGAGAACAGTTAAAAGACTTAACTAAGCAGTATGATAAAAGTGAAAATGACTTAAAAGCACTTCAGAGCGTCGGCCAAATAGTTGGTGAGGTCTTGAAACAGCTAACTGAAGAAAAATGTAAGTATAAATTGATATTGTTTTTACTATAGTAACATTGTATTATAGTAAAGGTAGTGACTAGTGACTCGTATAGCCAATTGTTCTAACAACTGTAATGCTATACTAAAGTCTAAATAATATCAATATAGCAGTAAAGATCAATAAACAAATCTTATCTTTAAATATTATAATGAGTTATTTATTTTATGTGTATAATATTGCCCTCTGACAATTTGTCAATATACTATTTTATTTATCTCACAATATATTGTTATAGGCATCTCCTATAAATACCAAAGATGTTAATAATATATTGCCACCTGTGTGGTGTTATGCTACATGGATAAGTTTGTCAACTACCTTACCCTCTAAATTGGATTACAACACTGTCGATCCCTGAGGTTATTTTGACAGGAAAATGTAAGGCTTTGGCACCATTCTGGACAAGACAAGGATCATATTGTTACGAATAATCTAGAAGCGTGTAGAATTGGAGTGCGCGCGCGCTAACTTTCTAAAAATAAAGGAAAGAGATAGCTACTCCTATTGACTAATAAATAGTTGACCTGGGCTATGCCATAATGGACTTTGTGGGATATGGCATAAGGTTGAAAGTAGCGTGTACTAGGATTTATGACTCATAACATGTTTACGATAAGAAGTGATTCATTGTTTCCCGATACATTTAGATTTTTCTGGATTCAGCTAGGACTTTCCCCTGCCTATAAATACAGAGATGTTGACAAACACAGGGCAGTTTTTATCAAGCGATCGAGAGCGATACATCAAGTGACAAGTGCGAAGCGAGAAGTGTTTAATTGTGTAGTTCAGTGATAGTATTATAGTGAGTGACTAGCAAGTAGAGTGTATATTAGTATTACGTTGTGTTGTGTTGTGTAAATACACGGATTTAATATAAGTGGTGTTTTCTTACAATAACGAACCCGAGTACGTAACAACTGGTGTCAGAAGTGAAATTGTGAAATGCCACTTATTCCGAAGGAAGGTGTTACCACCAGGTCTCAGGCGGAGACACAGAGGGTGACAGAGGACACTGAGATGCGTGCAGGTGAGGAACCTGCTAGTGTTGCCAGCACTTCATTGTCGTCGAGCGCAGCCCCTACTGATCTTTCTGTCATTCTGGCAGCTATTCAGCAACAGCGACAGGAACTTCAGCAACATCAACAGCTTCAGGTACAACAACAACTAAAGTTACAGGAACATTTATCCGGCTTTGATGACAAATTGACAATAATCTTGGTGCAACAAGACCAGCTAAAAAGCGATGTGGGCCTCGTCAAGCGCAACATGAAGGGTATTGAGAAGAGGATTGACCACTTGGAGGCCAACTGCGACAAAATAACTGAAAACGTGGACCAACTGGAAAGGGAGGTCATGAAAATGAAGATCACGGGAGTTAAGTCGGGTGCTACCGTTACAAGCTGCTCTCACCAGGTGGGTCCTCGGGCAAAGGTACCCACTTATGACGGTCTTACGTCATGGAGTGCGTACCGCACTCAGTTTGAAATAGCAGCGAAGGCCAGTGGTTGGACAGATGAACATTGCCTAACAGCTCTGAGCACGGCGTTACGGGGACAGGCGCTCTCTGTGTTGGATGCAATGCCTAAAGAGTATCAGTTCGATGATTTGATGGAGGCATTGGAAGCTCGCTACGGTGAGCGTCACTTGGAGCATGTTTTCCGTGCCCAATTAAAGGACCGTGTACAGAGGAGCGGCAAGGGACTTCAACAATGGTCCGTGGAAATTGAGAAGCTTGTGAGGAAGGCGTATCCTTCGGCCGACGCTAACACAGTTAATAACACCATCGTCCAGGCGTTTATTGATGGAATTCGAGACCTGGAAGTGCGTGCTGCTATTCGCCTTCAGCACCGCGTGACAATGAAGGAGGCTTTGGCTCATGCGCTGGAGGTAGAAGCTGTTCGCCACGAACCTCGAGCACATAAATTACGCGAGGTTACAGAAGTTGTGGCTCGAGTAAAGGCAGCGGAATCCTGGAGACTGGGCCGCATGTGCTACACCTGCGGTGAACGTGGGCACATTAGAGTTAGCTGCCCAGCCAAACCTATGCCTACAGGTTCAATGAATTGGCAACAGCAAGCGGGAGGAATCTCAGCAGCTGAAGAGAGCAGGCACGTCAAACAGCCTGTTGAACCAGCAGGGAAGCGAGTAACAGCCAGGAGCAAACGGCAGGTGCTGGCTGGACGAGAAACAACCCCAAAAGCTATCGTACCTCAGGTGAGCGAACGCAACAGTTTATCCATTAAAGGATTGGTTAATGGCAAGAACTGCAGCTCAACGCAGGACACCGGAGCCATAGGAACTGTAGTGCGATCAGAAGCGGTTAGCAATGTTAACCTGAGATCGAGGAATACAGTACAGCGTAGTGAAAAGTCTCACTCAAATGCAGATGCATTATCACGACGACCTTGTGCGGAAGAATGTAAACATTGTGTAAGGATGGAGACGAAGGAAAGGGTTCAAGTACTGCGAGCTAAGCCTACGGATGACAGGTGGGAAACTGATGAGATGCGTGAGGCCCAGTACGAAGATAGAGATTTGCGGCCTCTAATAGATTGGAAGAAGCAAGACACGGGAAAGCCCGAATGGCAGGAGCTGGCTCCCTTCAGCGCCATTACGAAAAGTTATTGGGCGCAGTAGGAAAGTCTTGTGTTGCAAAACGGTTTACTATTCCGCAAATGGGAAAAGCCTTCAGGAAGAGAACATCATCTACAGTTGGTCGTGCCAAGGAAACTTATCAAGGACGTACTACGTGAGTTGCATGATGGGGTTTCTGGGGGACATCTTGGAGTACGACGAACATTGGTAAAGGTACGAGAGCGGTTTTACTGGTTGAATTGCCGAGAAGATGTCGAGAATTGGTGCCGAAAATGTACGTCATGCTCAGCAGTGAAAGGACCGCAGGTTAGAAGCCGAGGCAACCTTAGACTATACAACGTGGGAGCCCCCTGGGAAAGGATAGCGATTGACGTGGCTGGGCCATTTCCTAAGACAGATAACGGAAACAAGTATTTTATGGTCGTGATGGATTACTTCACGAAATGGCCGGAGGTGTTCGCAATCCCTAATCAGGAAGCCACGACGGTTGCTGAGAAACTAGTCAATGAGGTGATATGCAGATTTGGCGTTCCGCTGGAGATTCATTCAGACCAAGGCAGAAACTTTGAATCTAATGTATTCCAGGAAATGTGTAAATTATTAGGAATGTACAAAACAAGAACTACACCTTATCACCCGCAATCTGATGGAATGGTCGAACGATTTAACCAAACTTTGGAAAGACACTTAGCCAAGCTGGTAAAAGATCACCAAAAGGACTGGGATAAATACATACCCCTGTTCTTACTGGCTTACCGAACAGCGGAACACGAAAGCATAAAAGTGACGCCAGCCTATGCCAACTTCGGCAGACAGTTACGTATACCAGCAGACTTAATGACTGGAGGCCCGCCACCGAATGCAGAGACCCAATTAAGTATACCGGAACATGTTGAAGACATTCGTGAGAAGTTACGCGATATACACTCGTTAATAAGTGAAAATGCATTGGAATCAAGTCAGCGGATGAAGACCAAATACGACCGAAACGCCAATCATCGAGGCTTTCAGGAAGGATCTCTTGTTTGGCTACATAATCCGGTTCGACGAAAAGGAAAATCACCTAAGTTACAGCGACGTTGGGATGGGCCATACAAAGTAATCACACGGATCAATGACGTAACCTACCGAGTGCAGAAGCAACCAAGAGGGACCATGAAGATTGTTCATGTTGATCGATTAGCCATCTATAATGGAAGTAATGATGTTCGGGACGAACATAACTAAGAGGGGGGTAGTGTTACGAATAATCTAGAAGCGTGTAGAATTGGAGCGCGCGCGCGCTAACTTTCTAGAAATAAAGGAAAGAGATAGCTACTCCTATTGACTAATAAATAGTTGACCTGGGCTATGCCATAATGGACTTTGTGGGATATGGCATAAGGTTGAAAGTAGCGTGTACTAGGATTTATGACTCATAACATGTTTACGATAAGAAGTGATTCATTGTTTCCCGATACATTTAGATTTTTCTGGATTCAGCTAGGACTTTCCCCTGCCTATAAATACAGAGATGTTGACAAACACAGGGCAGTTTTTATCAAGCGATCGAGAGCGATACATCAAGTGACAAGTGCGAAGCGAGAAGTGTTTAATTGTGTAGTTCAGTGATAGTATTATAGTGAGTGACTAGCAAGTAGAGTGTATATTAGTATTACGTTGTGTTGTGTTGTGTAAATACACGGATTTAATATAAGTGGTGTTTTCTTACAATAACGAACCCGAGTACGTAACAATATTTATCATTATTATATGTATGGATTTTATTTTTCAGTCATTGTAAAAGCCACAAACGGCCCTAGATATGTTGTTGGTTGCCGACGTCAGTTGGATAAGAACAAGCTGAAGGGTGGTACTAGGGTAGCACTTGATATGACAACACTTACAATTATGAGGCATTTGCCTAGAGAGGTATATTTTTATAATAAACTACAGTTGCTTTCTTATGTCATCAATATCCTAATTTATTTCTTAACAAAGGCATATTCCTAAGGCATTAACACTTTTCTTTCATATCATAGAATGATAAACAAGCAGATGGCTCTCCTAATGGAAAGAAACCATCGGCTGTAGACACCAAAGATGTTAATAGTGTGTGTTATTATTTGTATGGCAGGTTTTTCATTATGTAATAGGGGGCAAATGGGCAAGAGGTAAGTGATCACTGCTGCCCATGAACAGCTGCAACACTGGAGGTACTGCAGGTGCATTGCCAACCTTAAAGGAATGAGAACGCTCTTTTCTTCCACACACATACAGTCATGAGTGTGTGTGTGAAAGCACGATGATAAGTTAGTTTTATAACAGAGCCTCATAATATGAATATTATTAATGAATATGAAAGTATTTAGACATCAGTCAATAAGAATGCTTAATTTTAATAATGACTAGCTGACCCGGCAAATGTTGTTTTCGCATTCATATAAGGAATCCATAGCTGACAAACAACGTGACACGTAATTTATATAAGTCTACGCCCTACGGTATTGTCCTTCCACGCAGCCAAAATGGCATTAAACTTTATATGGCGGTTAAGTATTCTTAAATTTTCTATTTTTCCGCGCAATTTTCTTAATATTTTCTTTTATAAGAACCTTTTCCTTACAATTACAAACACAACAGAAAAAAAATTACCGAAATTGGTCCAGCCATTCAGGCGTGATGTCATGACCAAGTAAAATAGGGATTGATTATAGAATAATTCTTAAATACATTTGAATTTGTAATGAAAGTTAATGATATATGTATATGTTGTCAGACCCGTCAGACCCAAAACATCCACAAAACCATCTGTAAATAATAACATTTCAGGTTGACCCTCTAGTATACAACATGAGTCACGAAGATCCCGGAGACGTAACTTATTCTGCTATTGGAGGTCTTCAAGAACAGATCAGGCAGCTGAGAGAAGTAAGTTTAACAAATATCAATCAAAGTAGCGGCATGCTATGTAAGCTGGTTAGACATATTAAAATAGTGATGTGAATGTCAATTTATTATTGACAAAATTTAAAAGTTTTTGTATTTATAACTAGTATGGCAAGTAATAGTGTTTGTTTAAAACAGTTCTTTAGGTATCTATGTATGTGCAGCCATATCGACAAAATCCACAACAAAAAGCATTGAGTCTGAATTCACAAGCAAGGGTAAACAGTAATGTAATATTAATATCTGAAATCCAAACCTAAGTGAAAATTATTTTACAATCACAGCACATTGACAGTCACGAGTAACGTCAAGCCGAAACTGCTTTTTTTGCATTGAGCACTGATACGAATTTACAGAAGCTCACAAGTGATAATATGTGGTGATCGTAGTATTAAATTTCATTATTTCGAAAAACAAATTCCAAGTTGTGTGGTCAATAAGTACAATAATTATTATAATTGTATAACTTATATGTTTGATATAATTCTTTAACTTTATGATAATAATAGTGCAATCATTATTATTATATATAATAAAACTAAGTTGATAAAATGTGCGTGACGATAAAACTTAAAAAAGGAGTCCCCGCACGATAAAGGGACTTATATAGTGTGATAGCCCTTTATCCCCCCTCAAACAAGAAAGTTCCCGTTTTAACCTAAAGGGCGTGATTTTAAAGATATAAGGGCTTTTCTGACCCTTCAACTTGGAAATTAAGTGTAGTGGCGCCATCTTTTGTTGTTGAGTATTAGAACTTCATTCTGAACAATGGTTATTTGGGTTGCATTTTGAAAGGTGCTGCGAGCAATTGCAGCATGTGTAGTAAAGGCGCGAAATTTGAAATTCCAATTTCAATAAAGTCTTAAATTACATTTGTTATATTTCAACTACCACGTAATCTCATATAAACTCCCGAGCGAAGCCGGGCGTCATAGCTTGTTAACTTATATATTTGACTTAGTCCATTAAGTATTCTGTCAATATAAAATATATATTAAAAAATATTTAAAAAATTAAGTATTCTGTCAATGGTGTAAAAACGTGAAAAAAAAAATTTTTTTTTCACTTTATTCAATAAATTTTTTACAACTTATTTTAACTTATCAACATTTTAAACTACTACCGGATCGGAAATTTGTTTGCGGGACCAAATTATATAAATAGTGGATAGTATTGATAATTTAGAATGCACGTCACTATTGACGATAAAGAACCGGAATTTTGCTCCGTCAAGAGTAGTTATCAATTTATACAAAACTTGATGAGCCAACAAACATCAAATTGGCCATCATAGCGTGCCGCTAATATAGTAATTGTCTGATGGTTTTCAAATATGAATTTCACAATTGTGTTAGGACATATTTTTTGATTGTATTTTTGTGGAATTGTATTGTATTGTGGAATTGCTTGGCATCCTATGTAGCCTAAATGCATTGATGGATTTAAACTTAAGAGGTGTCATTAAATTCGTCTTATTTGAGAGAGCGACATAGGCTATATATTTTTATGTGACCACACTAGAAAGTTAATATATTTTTTAGTTCCAGTCACAGTTGGAGCTTTGTTTTTTAATAATTGCTTACTTTATTAAATAAATGCCTTGCTATACACGCCTCATAAGCGGCGGAATGTTGCGGTAGTCTACAAAGTCAATCATTTTTTGGACTTATCTATTGTAAAAGCATCTATTGTGTATTTGACTTATGTATATTTCACAATGGCGTAAAAACGTGAAAAGATTTGTTTGCGGGACCAGAATATATAAATAGTGGATAGTATTTACAATTTAGAACGCATGTTCTTGCGTATGATGATAAAAACAGCAATTTGCTCCGTCAAGCGTAGTTATAAATTTTTTACTTATATATACCAATGCTATTGTATGGAAGTGAGAGTTGGATATGTTAGAAAGGACATGTAAATAGAATCAATGGTTGTATGGCACTCGGCTCTCTCTGCCTGCACCGTAAGGAATCTAATGTGAAGATATGTATATATATTTCACTTGTTCTATGTAAGACAGATATAAAGAATAAGCCTTTTATAAACACATTTAAGACTTTTAAAAAACAACTGTCAAGTATTCCTCCGTGTTGGTCCGAGCTTTTTTGAAAAATAGGCCAACTGCCGTTCTGCCAGGCAGGTCGTAAAAGGCGACCGATTGGCTATGCGAGTCATTACCATCGTGGCTACCAGATGTTAGAGTTCAGCATTGCCTCGCCCGCGTCTGTTACCACCGGCTTACCTATTTCTGCCGCAACAGCTATGCCACTGTCATGTTACCTATTTCTGCCGCAACAGCTATGCCACTGTCATGTTACCTATTTCTGCCGCAACAGCTATGTCACTGTAGTGTTCCGGTTTGGAGGCTAAGGCAGCGGGTAAACTTATTAGATCTCGCTACAAGATAGCAACGCACCATTAACTACTTGTGTCTGTGCAGTGTCTATAGGAGGTGGTTGACTGTTTCCACCAGAAGACCCATGCGTTCCATCTAAGTTCACATCTTAGCTTACCAACAGGCGAGATTGTGAATCATGATCAGGCACTTCCTTATCAATATTTTAAAAAAAAATTTTGCTCGTCTGCTACTATCTCGTTGGTCGAGTGCTTACAGACCCTGACTATGTGATCAACGGGGCTCGGGTTCGATCCCCGACGGGGACAAGCATTTGTATGATGAGCATAAATGTTAGTATTTCTGGATTTGGGTGTTTATTAAATATATTCTAGTATTTATATATGTATTTCTATGTATTAGTATCTTTGACTAACACCCATAACACAAGCAAATAATTTGCTTACTTTGGGGTTAGATCAGTCAGTGTAATTTGTCCCGTGAATATTTTTTATTTTTTTATTTTATTTATCTCATGATATAAAAAAATATATAAAATGTAAGAAAACTATTTTAAAAAAAATTTCGTTGACGTCCAGATCTATGTATATTCTATATATGTATAGATGTGCCATGATTACACTCAAAATACTTAAGGATCGGTACCATTTCTGTAATAGCTTCAGTATCTCACAGAATTGTTCCTATTGAAAGAAAGTTGTCTAATTTGGTGTTGTTTACTTATTTTTAAATGTATTGGGTATGCAGTACCAGGACACCAGACTCTTGTATATTAGATGCGGGACTAATCCTGGTTTTAAATTGAAAATTAATCCCGTGTATCCCGTTATATAATAGCGCGCTATGTGAACTCAACGTAAAGCATAGAAAAATATAGTGTGTATGTAGTCTATAACGCACTATCATAAAATAATTTATTTGAACAATACACCACACTACTAATCCCGTGTAGAATTCGCAGCATTGAAAAAAAAAAAGGGAAAATCCTATGTATGGGTTCTCTATAAAACGTCAAGCGGCACCAATTTTTTGTTCTCCACTTCTGGTTATACAGAAAATTCAAAAGTCAGAACTCATTTAGCGGGTGAAATCATAAATACTTAATGTTTTTGAAGATCTATTTTCAAAATAATATTCAATTCTCTACTTTCAAGATCAAATTAACGACTTAAGCCCCATAAGAAATCTAGTCTATTACTGACTTGTGCTACATTTTTACAGGTAATAGAACTTCCTCTTATGAATCCTGAGCTGTTTGTCCGAGTTGGCATCACTCCTCCCAAAGGATGTTTACTGTATGGACCACCCGGCACTGGCAAGACTTTACTGGCGAGGGCTGTTGCTTCACAATTGGACGCTAATTTCTTAAAGGTAAACATTGTTATTTAAAATACTTGAATTTCATATTCATCCGTACTATATAATTATATTTCAATGAGGTTTCACGAAGAGCTGATGACAAAGAATATAGAATATAATATGCATGCTGTGCTATCATGTTGCCACAGGTAATGATGGTTAATATAACGCATAGCGCCATATTACAGCGTGCTATGTATACTCAACGTAAAGCGTACGCTATATTAAGGTCCTTCCAAAATAGGTGATCATATTTCAACACATAACTCAGTACGTCTAACAAAAGATATTCAGGCAAAAAAGAATATCATTCAGGGGACTAAAACTTTTACGAATAAGATAATTTTAATAATAAATAGCAATGCTTATCGCCATCCCACAGGTATGGCGTAAGGTATATTTATCTTACTACTCACTTTTATGTTGAAAGTGAATTAATTTACGCTGAAAAAAAATAAAGCATTTCGAGACCAAAACTATTTTATTCGTAACAATCATAAAGTGTTAATCCCTTAAACCACATTATTTTACGGGTGAATATCTTTGGTTAGACGTACTGAACGCTGTGTTGAAATATTATCACCTATTTTGGAGGGACCATATAGATTCCCATTCCGCGCTATAACGCTATGCTATATACTTAGCGGCTAGCGTAAGCCGTGGTTATAACTTTATAACATACGAAACGTGTGAGCCGGCCAGGATAGCGTGCCACATATTATAACGTCAGTGTATAAACTATAAACTGTTATAAGTTATAACGTCAATTGCTGCGGTCTAGCACGTTTCGATCATTGCTCGTTATATCGCGTAGTTTGTAACTTCGCATCATAGTCTTCCAGTTACACGTTATAATATATGTAGTCTATAACATAGTGCGCTAGAAAAATGTAGTTTATAGTCCATTCTATAAATTATCGCGCTAGAAAAATATAGTTTGTAGTCCATTCTGTAACATAACGCGCTGGAAACATATACTTTATAATCCATTCTATAACATAGCGCGCTGGAATAATATGGTTTATAGTAAATTCTATAACATAGCGCGCTAAACGCTGTTAAAAAATAGTTTATTTGAACAATACTAGCCACAGGGATGTCAACGTACCATAAACATCTCTGGTGTTTATAGGCAATGTTTTTTTTATATATATAGAAGAGGGGGCAAACGAGCAACAGGTGCACTTGATGGTAAGTGATGGGTCCATGGACGGCAGTGCGCCCATGGACATCCGCAATACCAGAGGTTTTGCGGTTGTGTTGCCGGCCTTTTAAGAATAAGTAAGCTCTTTTCTTGAAGGTCCCTTTGTTGTATCCGTTCGGAAATACCCCTGCTGGTAATTGGTCCACAACAGAATAGTGCAAGGTAAAAAGTGTCGGGAGAATCGCACAGTTGTGGATTTCCAGTCATCGAGATGGTGAGGATGGAACTTCAAATTTTGACGCGATGTCCGATGGTGGAATTCGGCGGCAGGAATTATTCCAAACAACTCGTCGCAATACCCCCCATGATATATACGATAAAAGACACAGAGAGAACCTACATCGCTGCGCAATGCCAAAGAGTCAAGCTGTTTCGAAATAGCCTGGTCGTCAACGATTCGAATCGCTCTACGCTGAATGCGATCAAGAGGAGGAAGCTGGTACTGGGGAGCTCCGGCCCAGAGATGAGAACAGTACTCTATGTGAGGCCGAACCTGTGCCTTATAAAGTTGAAGGCGACGGTACTGTTTCGCTCTGCTGAGCACACCGAGCTTTTTGGAGGCTAGTTTAACACTTACCGTGCCCAGCACCCAAATATGGGTTGTACAATATTTCGTTCGTGTGCCCACAACCCGTATCCGAGTCGTCGTTATAGTTAGCTATAAACAACTTGTAGTCATGCCCAGAACCCGATTACCGAGTCAATAGCTAAGTAAGCTTTAAGGGTTGTCGAAAATATATTAAATTTTAAAGTTATTTTTATATTAAAAAGAACCTCAGTAAAATTCATAAAATCACTATAAAAGTTTTTTTGTCAAGTGGCCCGTGCGGATAACACACATGACGTGTGTTCGAAATAAATCGCGTCTCGCGGCGCGGTTAAACACACCGGTGTGTTTTTTTGTCAAGTCACCGCCCGTGCGGGCAATACGCGTGTGTTCGAAATAAATTCCGTTTCGCAGTACAGTAAATAATAAATACACCGATGGGTTTTATGCCAAGTCGTCCGTGCGGGCAACACATATGTATGTACATGTGTTGTAATTTTTTTTGACAAAACTTATGTATATTTGTCAAATAAATTACAACTAATAATTTTATATTATTTAATATTTAGTGCTTAGATAGTTTAGATTAAATATTATTTTTAGGGGTAATATGAAATCAAAACGAAATGTTTTTTATTTTTAGTCTTTTTTAATTTCTTTCCAACACCCTTCCCCTTGCACTACTTCGTCAACGGCGGCCCCTCGGTGCTCGGTTCCTCTAGCGCGTCGCCAGAGTGCCCCCGCTTTCGACGTCCGTCCACGAGATTTTGCACACTGGCGGCACGCAGCAGGGCCCCCAGATCTAAGTGGCCGCCGTCTGGGCCGCTAAAGTGCATGTAAAGGATAATTTGAATAAAAATGTTTTGACTTTGACCGCCCCCGGCGGCGCCGCTGCCACACCCGTCGGCGGCATTGCCCCCCCCCCCCCCCCACCGCTGTCTCAGCACTGCGGTGCCGTCATCGCTTTTCGATGGCGGCTTAGCAGTGCTGGCGGACCCCAGAAAAGAATACGGGTCCCAGGCGGAGGGGTTAGTGTCTTCTTCCCTCTTTATTAAACATTTTTCCTTAAATGAGCCAATAAACAAAAAAATTAATCGTATCATATACTAGCTGAGCCCGCGACTTCGTCCGCGTGGAAAAAAATCGAAAAAAGGAGCTTAAAGTTACTCCCTATCACATCAGCTATCTTCCAGTAAGAGTCCCGTCAAAATCGGTCCAGCCATTCCAGAGATGGAGATGTGACTAAAATATTCATATTAGGTAGGTACACGTAATAAACGCGTTTAAGGGTGCAGCTACATACGGACTATCGGGCTACGGCGAAGGTTCGTGCTATCGCGATATCTCGAACTGCTTCGCGAAGGGCCTTGACGCGTCACTGCAGTGGGCGTCAAACTGCGACCCGCGGATGATATATTTAGCGTGGCCAACAAATAGATAAAATAATTATGATAAACAATAATAATAATAATAAAACAACTGTAATTTGCACATGAAGTTAACTAAAAATTAATACTTACATATACCTATATAAATTTCCTCGTGTTACCCATTTGCTTGCATTACCAAACCGCCCAGGTATTTATAATATACTAGCTCAGCCTGCGACTTCGTCCGCGTGAAAATTTTTCTAAAAAGGTAGCCTAGTTACTCCCTATCACATCAGCTATCTGCCAGTGAAAGTCCCATCAAAATCGGTCCAGCCGTTCATGCAATTTGGCATGGAAACATTTGAAGATCCAGGGTCAAAATAGGCTAATTTTTTTTACAAAAATCAACCCCTGAAGGGCTGAAATAGGGAATGAAATTTGTATTAAAAACTATTTCGACGACATTTTTATCTACTCGCGGGCGAAGCTGCGCGGGTCAGCTAGTAGTTACATTAAATTAAAGTTTAATGAACGGCCTCTTGTAATTTGTTTGCTTTGTCGCGGGACGCACAAAATACAAATATAACGGCGGTTTACAACAGTGTAAACACTTGTTTGCAACAAAACTTCATATTATAAACTCCAAAGGCCTCCCAACAAGGTCACTCGTGTTGAAAGCTTATTACCAACAGTGTGGCTCGGCCATAATGTTTTGTTTCTATGGTCGGCGAGCCGGCATTATCAAAGGCGATCGAATGCGACAACCGACAATAGACACGATAAACAATATTCTGAAAGTGGAGTAGTCTGCACACTTTATATTAATATTTATATTACCATTTGTTACTTTTTCAGGATAATTTTAAGATTTCGTTTTTTTTTATTTTTACTGCACAGATATGATCAATAACGATTACTGACAGCCACATTTTTTTATTGTACTAATTAAAAACTAGTGGTTTATATTTTATAATGGTATTACTGGAGCCGCATTTGCGTTTCTCGTCACAAAGCTTCGTGCAATGACATGATAAATGCAGATGTGATCGGCTATTTTCGCATACATTTCGAAATGCGTGTGCCTTAGCGCGCATACAACTTCAGGCGATGGACGCAAGTGCGGCTCTAGCTTAAATAAATAATAGACTAACTCCTTTAAATAATATTCCCTTAAATAATAGACCAACGGCCGTTTTGCCAGGCAGGTCGTAAAAGGCGACTGATTGGCTATGCGAGTCACTGACATTGCGGCTACTGTGTGGTAGAGTTCTGCATTATCTCGCCCGGGTTTGGTGCCACCGCTTTACCTATTCATAGTCATGACTCTCCCGGTCATGGGGGTTATGCCCCTCTGGACAGGTATCTAGGATTAAATAGGCTTTATTAGGATTAAAACCTATCATGACTGAACCTCAAATATGTGACCCACCATCTGAACCTCCAGGTTCCAACAATCCAGGGTCAAAATAGGCTATTTTTTTTTCAAAAATCAACCCCTGAAGGACTGAAATAGGGAATGAAATTTGTATTAAAAACTATTTCGACGACATTTTTATCTACTCGCGGGCGAAGCTGCGCGGGTCAGCTAGTAGTTACATTAAATTAAAGTTTAATGAACGGCCTCTTGTAATTTGTTTGCTTTGTCGCGGGACGCACAAAATACAAATATAACGGCGGTTTACAACAGTGTAAACACTTGTTTGCAACAAAACTTCATATTATAAACTCCAAAGGCCTCCCAACAAGGTCACTCGTGTTGAAAGCTTATTACCAACAGTGTGGCTCGGCCATAATGTTTTGTTTCTATGGTCGGCGAGCCGGCATTATCAAAGGCGATCGAATGCGACAACCGACAATAGACACGATAAACAATATTCTGAAAGTGGAGTAGTCTGCACACTATATATTAATATTTATATTACCATTTGTTACTTTTTCAGGATAATTTTAAGATTTCGTTTTTTTTTATTTTTACTGCACAGATATGACCAATAACGATTACTGACAGCCACATTTTTTTATTGTACTAATTAAAAACTAGTGGTTTATATTTTATAATGGTATTACTGGAGCCGCATTTGCGTTTCTCGTCACAAAGCTTCGTGCAATGACATGATAAATGCAGATGTGATCGGCTATTTTCGCATACATTTCGAAATGCGTGTGCCTTAGCGCATACAACTTCAGGCGATGGACGCAAGTGCGGCTCTAGCTTAAATAAATAATAGACCAACTCCTTTAAATAATATTCCCTTAAATAATAGACCAACGGCCGTTTTGCCAGGCAGGTCGTAAAAGGCGACTGATTGACTATGCGAGTCACTGACATTGTGGCTACTGTGTGGTAGAGTTCTGCATTATCTCGCCCGGGTCTGGTGCCACCGCTTTACCTATTCATAGTCATGACTCTCCCGGTCATGGGGGTTATGCCCCTCTGGACAGGTATCTAGGATTAAATAGGCTTTATTAGGATTAAAGCCTATCATGACTGAACCTCAAATATGTGACCCACCCCCTGAACCTAAGGCTGGATCAGTCCTTGTATATGTGACCCCCCCTCCCCCCCTCTGAACAGAGGGCTGGATCCGCCCTTGATATTACCTACATTTGTAATTTGTATCAATAATATGCGCGAAAATTCATATGAATATAATGCATCAACTGTTATTATATCTATTATTATCCAATAACGGTTGAATATCGTGTATTTTATGAACAAGTCCTCAAAATATTCGGTAATATGTATGACACCCTATTAATTATCTATACATATAATAAAATCGCAGGAAAGTCAAAACTGTACATTGAATATTTTTTTAAAAGAATACTTAGGGCGTGATCTACAATCGATATCGAGGCCAAAAATATAGTTTTTAGAATTTTTGTCTGTTTGTCTGTTTATCTCTTTGTCTGTTTGTCTGTATGTATGTCCGGGGTAAACTCAAAAAGTACTGCATGGATTTACTTCAAATTTTGCATGAATATTACTTATAGGTCGGGTCAACATATAGGCTACATATTACCACGCTATCATGGAGGAGCTGTGCGGAGTAAACGAAGTCCGCGTGGACGAACTCGTGGGCAACAGCTAGTAAAGCAATATATTTTATAATATACAAAATTCTTAATCAAATGTGTGTATCGGATTTTAAAATTCTCTATACCGTTTATAACGAATTTGTTTCGTTTCATCATTTGTGTAATTTTTTTTATCGCACATAATATTGGGTAAATCTAAAATTAATTGTTTCAAGTTATGTTTATAATGACATTAAACAGTTAGTTACAGTTATGTAGGTACATGTAGTATGATTTGGAACACTAATATTATTATGATTGATATTATTGAATATAATTAATGAATTATTTGAATGTTCCCCGTGTTGGTCTCGGGCGCCTTTGAAGAATAGGCCAACTGCCGTTCTGCCAGGCAGGTCGTATAAGGCGACCGATTGGATATGCGAGTCACTAACATCGTACCTATAGGTGGTAAAGTTCTGCATTATCTCGTCTGGGTCTGGTGCCACCACCTTACCTATTCCTGCCGCAATAGCGCCAGTGACTAGCACGTCGTGTTCCGGTTTGGAGGGTAAGGTAGCCGGTAAACTTATACATGTGGCTTTAAACCTCGCCACAAGATAGCAACGCCCCATTAACATCTTTTGTGTCTATAGGCGAAGGTTGACTCTTTCCATCAGGAGAACCATCTGCTTGTTTGCTATCTTATATAAGAAAAAAGTTATTTTTTCTACAATAAAAAAGCCCAGCTTTTTATTGAAGAACAAAGAACGACAGATTTATTCTTCAATATTATTATCTATTCTTCAATAGAGCTCGGACAAACACGGGGTAAAATTAAATATACATAATCCCAAAATCACGATTTAGCGGTTAAATTAGCGGCTTGATGGGGATAGAATTTAACAATAAAAATAAGTAAATTTTATTTATTTTAATTGCTTATATTTATGGATCGATAACTAGAAATGTTCGATATTAATAATGGTACATCCCTACTCTGTCCTTGAAATCAAAGTATACGCTACCGAAAGACAAGTGGCACGTGTAAAATTCTGTGAACTAAGCCGCCAAACACACGCCGCGCAAAGGCCATCATGCCGAAAAAGCGAAAGGTGTTGTCATTTTTTAAATATTTGCTTAATTCTAGGGAAATTTATAAGTATTGATTAGGTCTTTTTAATTTTTTTTGTAATGCATTTAACCAACCTACATGCCTCTTTCGGATCCGACAGGATTTTCTTTACACACCGTATAAAACGAAAATATCTATATCTGTATTATATTAATATTCTACATTAATATATATTATAAATGCGAAAATTTAAATGTATGGATGGATGTTTGTTACTCAATCACGCAAAAATTACAGAACGGATTTTGATGAAATTTGGCATAAAAGTAGATGATGACCTGTAATAGCATATAGGCTACTTTTTCTCAGGAAAATTAGGAGATCCCGCGGGATTCATCGAAAACTTTTATGATGCAGCTGACTACGCTGCAGCTAGTTAAAAATAAAATTAAATTCAGAATAGTGTAAATAAGAAAAAAAATATTGCATTGTAAAAAAGCGTGGGCTGCTTTTTAATATATCTATTGACACCATGCACTCCACGCTTTCTTATTACAGTGGAATTCATTTTGCTCTTATTTACATTATTCGTAATAGAAAAGTATCTTCACGCCCGTATCCTCAAAGAGAAAGGAAGAGGCACAACAAGTGCTGCCACGATTAGCCGAAGAAACTTAGTCCCACAATGTGATAGGTGGCCAGCCTATCGCTAACCGGTCACTTTTCGGTCGCGTGCAACGTTGTTTTTGTCAGAAAAATGAAGAAAAAACACATTTTTTGAATTTTCTATAACGGTAGTCAACCCCGATACTGGACCACTAGTCCACAGAAGCGACACTGAATATAAATTTATTTTTAATTGAGCTTTTATTAAAGCGTGTTTTTAGTTTCTTTTTAAGTTTCATTTTTAGTAGAGAAATAGCTGATCGGGTAAAGAAAATAAATCGCTAATCCTGAAGATTTTAGTAATGATAACAGGACTAACCATGTTTATTACTGCATTGTCACCGGTCTTTTCAAAAAGAAAAAAATATTTTTTTTTCAAGGTTTCAAATTAATCTGATTGATTTAACGTACTTTAAAAGTATCGAAATAACATAGGAACATAAGAACCAAGCTAGTAAAAGCGTGTTCAAAATTTGCTGTATGGTCATAACTATGAGCATCCACCAGGTAAAATCCCGAAGCACATTCGACATAGATTCGCGCACACTTCATTGTTTATAGTAATTGGTAGGTCTAGGTATTCATTTCATTCATTCTTTTTTGAAAAAAACTCACGTTAAAAATATGTACTTACTGTTGTTTATTCATTTAAATTAGTGTGGTGTGGCATTGAGTAGAGTATTAACATGGCCGGTTATGAGTCAAGACAAAAAATTTGCCGATTTTATCTTTAGCATATCTTTGCAATTGAGAAGCACTTCACGCCGGACGCAAACCGAGGAAACAGAAGAAAGGCCATAAAATTGCATTTGTCTTTAGCTCTGAACTCATATTTTGCACTTAAACCGTGGATGACTTGGCGTTTATAATTTCTTTTATTTATTTTTTTCTAAAATTTTTAAGAGTTTCTATTACCATACTCTCGAGTTCTGTTGATTTTTTAAGTACATATGTAGTAGCTGAAATAAAATATAATACTGCAGAGCCTCTAGGTCATTCACTACCGTAACACCTATTTATGAATCCTCACTAATCAACCACACCCATTATTAAAAACCGCATCCAAATCGGACTAGTAGTTTTGGTTTTGCACAAATTTTTGTGCAGAACCTCCTGGTGAGTTTTTATTGTAACATATGTATAAGAACATGCACCAATTAAATCCAAACCCATCACTGAAAACCCCATTAAAATCGAACTAGTATTTTTTGAAATAAATAGCAACAGTGATCTGTACAAACAAATTTTGACTTCAGCGCTCTCATTGTTACCATAACACCTATCTAAGAATATTCACGTATTAAATCCAAACCCATCATTGAAAACCTCATCAAAATAGAAATGGAGATAAATGACAACATTGTTTAGTTTAAAGAAATATTTACTGCAGCGCCCCCTAGTAAGTTATCACCGTAACACCTATCTAAGAACATGCACCAATCGCATTCAAACTCATCACTGAAAGGCGCTTCAAAGTCAAACTAATACTCGTAGCTTTGATAAGTGGCAACATTGGTTTGTACAAAACAAATATTTACTGCAGCGCTCCCTGGTATCACCATAACACTTATCTAAGAACATGCACGTTCCAACGCCGACATTTTCTTTTCGTTCTATCATAGTCAGTGATGTTCCAGGTACGACAATTGCCGTATTATACGGTTTTCGGGAGCAATTTGAAAGCCATATAACATTTGTATGAAATTTTACGACCCGAATTGGAAGCGCTGACCAAACCGAATTTATTGGTGTAACGGAACTCATTAGCGACTTTTTCCGTCAATCCACTTGGCAAGTAATCGACAGTGAGTGGAGAATGGTACCACTATTTGTTTGCTGCTACTAATCGTAAATAAATTATCATTATTTGAAGTATCAGTCAGCAAATGAGTCACAAGTTTTATGTACCGTCCTAAACTTATACGGTGACAATTAAGGTAATACTGTACGTACTTATTTCCACAACTCTTAATATGTAGTATTAAAAAGTGCTCTGCCATCGAAAAGAATGTATAAATCCCTTCTTAATATTTAATATATTTTATTTTGTAAGCATTTAGTATAAAAATTTAGAACATATGGCCCATATTTACACTTTTCCCCTGAAATACGGCAATTTTTAGGCTGAGATACGGCAACCCAAACTTTACTTGAAACAACGTTAATCATAGAGGAACGCTATGATCAGTGTTGTTCCAAGCTCCTTGGAGTTATATCGTGTATCTGTGATTTCAAGACGCAAGCGACTCGGGAGGTTATTTGTTTATTGGTAAGTAAACTTTAATACAATATATTAGTTTAAATTTAATACAATATATTAGTTTAAGATCTAACATTTAAGGTGATAATTTTTAAATAATTGTTTAGTGTTTAAATTACCCTGTTAACATATCTTTTTTTTATATCATGGTCTCTTAATGGAAAGAGTTATTATTAGGTGGTAGAGTTCTGCATTGTCTCGCCCAGGTCTGGTACCAGCGCCTTACCTATTCCTGCCGCAATAGCGTCAGTGCTTGTCGCTGTCGTGTTCCGGTTTGGAGGGTAAGGTAGCCGGTAAACTTATGCATATGGCATTGGACCTCGCCACAAGATAGCAACGCACCATTAACATCTTTGGTGTCTATAGGCGATGGTTGACTCTTCCCATCTGCTTGCTGCTGCAGGAGACCCATCTGCTTGTTTGCTATCTTATGATATAAAAAAAAAAGTTAGCGGTCGCCTATAGACACCAAAGATGTTATTGGTGCCTTGCTATCTTGTGGCGAGGTCTAATGCCTCATGCATAAGTTTACCGGCTACCTTACCCCCCAAACCGGAACACGACAGTGACTAACACTGACGCTTTTGCGGCAGGAGTAGGCGCTGCCCGGGTCTGGTGCCAGGCGGTGGCACCAGACCCGGGCGGTGCCTATTCCTGCCACTAATATACAAGGCTGTTATGTGTCTTGCAATAACTAAACAATTACGATAATTTCGCATTGCCAGTTACGTGATAACCCCGCCGGGCGAGACAATGCAGAACTTTACCACCTAGTAGTCACGATGGTAGTGACTCGCATAGCCATTCGGTCGCCTTTTACGACCTGCCTGACAGATCGGCAGTTGGTTTATTCTTCAAAGGAGCCCAGAACCAACACGGGGACCAATATCTATTGTTGTGACGTGTAACTGGGACATTTTTATCGCGATTTTAGTATGAGACCCGATGTCCATAGTAAAAATATGTCAATGATTACAACCAAATTATACGCTTGTAATAAATGTGGGTGACAGTCAACGATACTAAACATAGGAATATAACATATATAATACTCAAATATAGTTAATAAACGCCAAAACTCATAAATACAAACATCTATGCTCCTCAGACAAATGATTTCGGGAATCGAATCCGAACTCCTTTGATGCGTAGTCAAAATCGCTAACCACTCGACAGTGGGGGCGGTGATACTTATGTGTATGTAAGTATGTATATATTAGTGATGCCACTAATAGTGATTTTGCCGAATATCGAATATCCGTCCAGGCTCTTAGCTGAATTCCGAATCTTCAATTGCCGAATCTCAAATATTCAATTGCCGAACGCCGTATTTATTTCATTAGCGAGTTGATCGTATTACGACACGTATTATTTGTTTATTCTCATCACACAAATGTTTGTCCCTGTCGGGAATGGAACCCGAGCCTCATTGATGCCTAATCAGTTTCTTTAACTACTTACTCGACGCTGCCCCGTTGGCGGATATGGCATCTCAACAAATGGCATGCGCCCAAGCCCTTGGCCGAATATCGAATATTCGGCGGTGCATTTGTTTCATAAGCAAGTTGATTTGATCGTGGCGTGACACGTTATATTTGTTTATTACAGACTAGATGTTACTTGTGACTTGGTTCCCGTGGCCGAAAATCATAGCTTATTTTTGTTCAGTCGGGCAAAAAATGCATTAGTCACTCCTGGTAGTGTAGCTTTCTAAATAATATATAATGATAATTAATATCTAATAATATTTCATATTATGAAAGAATTTTTAAAATAGGTTGTACTTTTGGAGTTAGAGGTGTATTAAGTTGAAAGCAAAATTTTTGTTTATATTAGGGTTTCTACTCGAGAATTCTCGATGCGGGAATTCTTGATAAAATTATTTCCTTTTAATGAGTGTCGAGGTTTAGTTTATATAGAAAGCAACATGTTTTCACTATGGTGTTTGATTTTAAAAAAATCTTATTTTCTGCTTCTGTATTTTGTCGACTGCTTAAAAAGAGAAGGTAGTGTTTTTAGTATATTTTTATGTATGTGTCCGTATGCGTGCGCGTGCGTTTATGTGTATGTGTGCGTGTCTGCACCCGTTCCATAGCGTTTGCACGCATGCATATGTGTGCGTGCTTTTTTGTGTATGCGTGCTAATTTTCGTACGAGAGTGTATGCGTGCTTGTGTGTATATATGGGTGTGTGTATATGTATATGTGCATGTCTTTGTTTGCTTGCCTGAATGCGTTCGTTCGTGTCTGCGTGTGTGCCTGCAAGCGTTTGTTCGTGTGCGATTGGGCGCGTATGTACGTGTGTATATGTGCATGTACGTGCGTGCGTGCGTGCTGTGTGTGTATGTATGTGTGCTTTTACGCCTGCGTGCATGCATGCAAGCTTCCTGTATATGTACGTGTGGGTTTGCGCGTGTGTGCGTGCGTGCCTATGTGCATGCATGTGTGCGTACAAGAGTACGTGTATGCGTGCGTGATATGTGCATGTGCGTGCGTGCGTTCGTTCGTTCGTAGTATAAACTCGTCGTACAAACGACAGTTTTGTTATAATCAATAGTGAAAATAGTATTTTTTAAGCATTTTAAATTTACTTTTACATGATTACGTTATTTTAAATATCTTCGTTGTCTAATAGATATCTGCTATGTGCAAAATGTACATCTTTGTGATACGAAGCAGGTTTTTTTACAATTGATATTTTTTTAGCAATTATCGTTAAGTATTATACACTTAACGCAGAATCACATATCTTGTTATATGAAGTCTTTTTATATGAAAATTTCGTATGTAACCTAGTCGTAACAGTAAAAATGTAGAAAACTTTAAAAAAGTGCACATAGCAGATAATCATTTGACAACAACAATATGATATTTTTATATGAAAGCGATGATACGACATAGCGTGCTTATGAGTAACTTTTTATTTTAAAGCATATTTTCTTTAATTTTAGCATAAAGATGGGTAAATTGCGCAGAGTAGAATCTCTGCGCAATTTCATTGATGAATTTATTGAGGAAGCTGATCCCGAGGATGTTCCAGAGGATCTCCTCCCAACGAGGCCAAATTCACCGGCCTCGGACGTCGCAGACTTTAGCGAGGTTTGTGATGATTATGAGATATTAAGTGTGCATGGATGTGTCGAATGTGGATGCAGGGTTTTTTTTATTTTACTGGACAGCAAACAATCAAATGGTTCTCCTTTATCCACACACAATAGACATCAAAGGTGATAATGCGTCATTATTCAAATGATGGTGCTAATTTGCCATATGATTAAGTTCACCGGCTACCGCTGGAAGTGGAAGTGAGAGGTAATGCTTTTTTATGGTTTGCGGTAACATGCTTTTGTATATTATATGCTTTCGATTGCGGTGCATTTATACGCTTTTTATGTGCTTTAGGATGAACAAGAAGAAGAGGAGTGGCTTCATTTTCTGCCGGAGGAGTCATCGGTTTTGCCGGTGGGTCCGCCGTCTTTACTGGTGGGTTCGCCGCCTTTGCCGGCGAGTCCACCGGTATTGCCGGTGAGTCCACCGGTATTGCCGGTGAGTCCACCGGTATTGCCGGTGGGTCCACCGGTTTCTCCCACGCCCACGGTGGATCAAGAAGTGGTAAGGCGATTCTTGCAATATTGCTGTATTTATTGCAGTTGGATTTCAGTGGTTTTCAATACACCTTTTTGTATGTTTTAGGAGGAATTAGCGCCCCACCTAAATAGACCAAGATCACGATCGCGGTCACCTCTTCGGCCTACGCCGGTAGGTATTTTAAATTCTGTATAATTATGAAATGAAATGAAATGAAAAATATTTATTTGCAAGAATATGGGTGTCACAAGTTATTAAAATAAATTAAATTACCATCATATTCTACCATAATATGGCGTGCAAACATTTTAGTTTAAGTCGATTTCTTTATAATTACTACCCGATCGGAACGCGGCCACACACTGAGAAGATCCGGCGGAAGAAACTCAGCGGGCTTCTTTTTTTCTATTTCACGTATTACAATTGTATGTATTACAATTGTATGTATTACAATTTACTAGAATTATCTCACATCAAAAGTTATTTTTACAATTTACAAAATATGATCTTATGCTCAAACCAAATTTTTACAATTTACAAAAAATTTACCATTTTACAAAATTTGCCATTCAGTTTTTATTACATTTAAATTTCAAGGTAAATTGTACAAGCTTATATTTCTGTTTATTAACATTTAATCTTATCTGCTAAAAAATCTCTAATATCATAGTATGTTTTATTTAACAGTAAATCAAACAATTTTTTGCGAAATTTATTTATAGGTAATAATTTTAGACTATCAGGAATATGATTGTATATATTAATTGCCATACAATATGCATTTTTTTTATAAATATTTAGTCTTTGGCTTGGCACGTGTAGCTTCTCACTGTTTCTAAAATATGAGTTCCCTAATACTTGAGCATTTGTTTTAAACAAATGTTGATGTTTTTTTACAAATACGCATACCGACAGTATGTAAAGACAAGGTAAAGGTAGTATTTTAAGAGTTTTAAATAGGGGTTTACATGAATGTAGTTGATAAACATTACATATTGCACGTATACATTTCTTTTGAATTCTGAAAATCCTAATTAAGTCAACTGAGTTTCCCCAAATAGAGATTCCATATTGCAATACAGATGAGACATATCCGTGATATGCCAGCAATGCAGCATTTAAGTTGGCTACTTCTCTTATTCTTCTCAAAACACAGATAAATCTGTCAATTTTTTTGCAAAGAGAATCAATGTGCGCTTTCCAATTGCAATGGTTGTCAATAAATATTCCTAGAAATTTAAAGTAAAGTTTACTATTAATACACAACGTAGACACAAGACAAGTATTCAATATTTTCTATATTTATATTGTTAAATAATATATTTGATTTTTGAACTTTATTGCTATAACATGTTTGAAATTCAACTATCTTTGTTTTAGTCAAGTTAATTTTTAAATTATTATTTTTTAACCATTCCGAAACTTTAAGTAAGGTTTCAGTTTTTTCTTTTACTAGATGATTTTTATTTTTACATTTAATGAGGAATGTAGTGTCATCTGCAAATAAGAATGACTCATGCTGCATAGTCTCTGGAAGATCATTAATGTAAATTAAAAAGAGCAAGGGTCCCTAAAACACTTCCCTGTGGTATTCCACAGTCACTACAACTATAATTTGAAGTATATATTTTTTTATGTGTCCCAGAAATTTTTGAAATTTCTACACACTGTTTCCTATTTTCTAAATAACTTTGTATCCACTCTAATGATTTTCCTCTTATACCATATTTTTCAAGTTTTGCCAACAGAATTCTATGAGAAACAAAGTCGAATGCCTTACTCATGTCTAAAAATACACAAAGTGGATAACTTTTTGTATTTAGGCATTCCGTTATACTCTTTACCAGTTCAAAACATGCTAAGGTTGTCGACCTACCTTTTCTAAATCCATATTGATTATTTTTTAATATATTACATTTCAGTAAGTAATTATGAAGTCTATCATACATAACTTTTTCAAAAATTTTTGAGAGAATCGGAATTAATGTAATGGGTCTATAGTTATTCATATCGCAAGGATCACCTTTTTTAAGTATTGGTCTAACTATAGACTTTTTTAGTCGTTGTGGGAACTTCCCTTCTAAAAATGTCAAATTAATAATATGACTGAGCGGCTTCGATATTACAGCAGCAACATTTTTGAGTAGTTCTGTACTAATATTATCATAACCAGTTGCACTTGTATTTTTTAAGGAGTTTATGATCTTAAATACTTCATGCTCATCTACTGGTGTAAGAAACATAGTTTTACTGCTATTAGGTAACCCAAGTATTTTTGAAGTATTTGTGAATTTGTCATTGTTAATACTTGTTTTTGATTGGTTTATAAAAAAATCATTAAATAGGTTACAAATTGATTGGGATTTTGTATACTCTGTATTGTTCACTCTAATTTTCTCAATTTCTTGTATATTTGTTTTATTCTGGAATGTGTTTTTAATTAAATCCCATGAAGCTTTGCATTTATTGGAAGATTTTTCAATAAATTTCAGAGATGATTGCTTTTGCGATTCTAGTATACATTTTGATAAAATTCTTTTGTAACGCAAGTAATTATTTTTATTTTCATTCTTATTAGATTTACCAAATCGATAATTTAAATATAGCTTTCGTTTGACTTTACAACATTTAAGAAGTCCTTTTGACAGCCATTAATTTTTTATTGATTTATTTGATACCTTAGTACGAATTTTTGGAAAGCATAGCTCAAAAAACAATAAGAATATGTCGTGGAAATTATTAAATGCCTCTTCACAATTTGAATTTGCAAGAACTTCATTAAAACTTAAGGATGATAGACATTCAAAAAACTTTTTCTTATTTTCTTGACTAAAAAGTTGTTTTGTTTCAAACCAAAAAGCTTGTTTTGGTTTAAAGTTTGAGATGGACTCAATATTTACTATACTCTGGGCTGTCTCATGGTCAGATAAACCGAGATAATGAGTGTAAGACTGAACATTTTCCAAATTGCTAGCAATTACATCTAAACATGCATGCTTCCTAGTGGGTTTAAGTATGTGCTGATCAATATTATTATTTGATAGAATGCCTGTTAACTGCTTTTGAGAATAATTATCCTGTAACAGATCTATATTCCAATCCCCACATAGTATAAATTTCTTCTTGAATTTTGTTTGTTTACATTATAATTATAAAGCTTATTTTTTTATTGTATTTAGATTTCTTTATGGATAACGTCGTGTTTTTATTTATGAACACCGTAACCAATCAATACCACCACCATCACTAAACTTTTTTTTCATTTTCTTATAGGATGTATAATAATAGTACACAAGAGGTGATCGTGATCGTGTTCGTGGTCCTGGGGGACTTAACCTGGATGTGGCCGTGGACTTGAATGCGAAAGTAAAAGTCAACCACGCTGGGCATAAGCACTCGTATTCGTAATTACTAGGTAGGTATTTTTTTAATTATCTTGTTTTTTTATTTCGTTTCCACAATTGCAATCAGTCAGCATCTATTTAATTTACAATAACTTATACATGTTGTCACAGGTCAAAGTATTTTTTGTGTTTATGCAATAGTTGTTTGTTTAGTGGACATTATAAAGAACTTTTATTCAAATAGATACTGATTGATTAAAATAATTTAAATAATATTTTAGAACACTATCGGAAGCGTCCCAACCGGGACCGTCGCAACCCGAGCTGGGATCGTTCAACCCCAGCCGGGACCGGTTCTATCTCTGCCGGGACGCATATTCGTACTTCATAAATAGCGGACGTGTCAAACTAATGCGTCACGAATTACTAGACCCAAAAGTTTTTCCAAATAGCATACGTCTTAGACTAACGCGTCAGTTGTCTTTATAACACTATAATGAAATAATTGAACGAGACAAAAAATTAAATATAAAGCAAATTAATTAAAAATGTTTATTACAATAGGTAGTGAGAATAAACTCAAACTATAACGTACCGTTTAGAACCCCAGCCGGAACCATCGCAAACGTTTGTAAACCATTTGGTTTATAATTTTATTTATTTCGATTAATTTAATTTTTAAAATTGATGTAACTTTTTTAGGAAAACATTGGTGGAGATGAAAATCCTGGAAGTGATGTTGGCTCCAATGCCACTTCCAAGCGAAGGTTTGCCACGTGCCCGGAACTCGACACGCTACCGGACGAGATTTTGGCATCACTGCAAGAACACTATCGACGCGACGATTTAGCGCTATGATTGTTGAGCGGTGGGGATCTGAATTGTCATATCGTCATGTTCGACTGGTCTGGGGACGAAAATGTTTTTAATAGTTATCGCAAAGAGCTCACCGGAAAAGGTCGCCCTACGTTCAGCAGAAGTTGTATGTCATCTTTACAAATCTTTAAAAATATTTAGGACGACGAAATTATAAATTTAATTGTTGTGGAAACAACTGATAAGAACTCAGTAATTAAAAATATGTTATTCACTTCCTCACTCTTGACTTTTTGTGTAATCCAGTCGATTATAGTTTGCTTAATATTTTGTATTTATTTTCAAATTAATAAGTGCAATTTGTGGTACCTCTATTCACTTTTTTATCAAATTCATCTCATTTATCGTAAAGTTGTAATCAAGCAAAATTTTAAAATAATATTGTGCAAAAACAAACATGTCGAGAAATCCTGGTCGGCTTCTCGTGTCCCGAGAAATAAAAAATGTTAAGAAACTAAAACCCTGGTACGAAGACTTTACATATTGATATTCACATATTTAATACGTTTTATTTTTTAAGATAAATTAAATATTTATCTAGCAATTTTTAATTTATTTTTGACAGTTATTTTCGATTTAATTAAAAACTTGTTAGTTGGAGAAGTGGCACTCAGTAATTAAAAATATATTATTCACTTCCTCACTCTTGACTTTTTGTATAATCCAGTCGATTATAGTTTGATTAATAAGTGCAATTTGTGAAACCTCTATTCACTTTTTTATCAAATTCATCTCATTTATCGTAAAGTTGTAATCAAGCAAAATTTTAAAATAATATCGTGCAAAAACAAAATAAAATGTCTTGAGAAATCCAGGTGGGATTCTCGTGTCTCGAGAAATAAAAGACTTTGGTAAGACTCTGGTAAGAAGACTTTACATATTGATATTCACACAGTGATACGTTTTATTTTTTAAGTAAAATGAAATATTTATCTAGCAATTTTTAATTTATTTTTGACAATTTTTTTCGATTTAATTAAAAACTGTTGTTAGTTTGAGAACTGGTACTCAGTAATTAAAAATATATTATTCACTCATTCACTCTTAACTTTTTGTATAATCCAATCGATTATAGTTTGCTTAATTTGTTGTTTGTATTTGCATATTAATAAGTGCAATTTGTGGTACCTCTATTCACTTTTTTATCAAATTTATCTCATTTATCATAAAGTTATAATCAAGCAAAATTTTAAAATAATACCGTGCAAAAACAAAACGTCTTGAGAAATCCTGGTCAGATTCTCGTGTGTCGAGAAATAAAAAATGTTAAGAAACTAGAAACCCTGATCTTCACATATTGATATTCACATATTGATACGTTTTAGTTTTTAAGATAAATGAAATATTTATCTAGCAATTTTTAATTTATTTTTGACAATTATTTTCGATTTAATTAACAACTGTTGGTTTGAGAACTGGTACTCAGTAATTAAAAATATATTATTCACTTCCTCACTCTTGACTTTCTATAATCCAGTCGATTATAGTTTGCTTAATTTGTTGTTTGTATTTGTAAATTCATCTCATTTATTAGTCGTAAAGTTGTAATGAAGAAAAAATTGACAGTAATATCGTGTAATACAAAACGAAATTTCTTGAGAAATTCTGGTCAGATTCTCGTGTCTCGAGAAATAAAGAATGTAAAGAAACTTTGACAAAACAATCTCGTTTGTCAGTCTTAAGTTGTAACTTGTCTTAAATTATTCGAGATTTTTTTTATATCATAAGATAGCAAAAAGCCGACGGGTCTCCTGCGGGAAAGAGTCAATCATCGCCTATAGACACCAAAGATGTTTATGGTGCGTTGCTATCTTGTGACGAGGTCTAATGCCACATGCATAAGTTAACCAGCTACCTTGCCTTCAAAATAATAATAAAAATAACAATTTAAAAAAATAGGTAAAGCGGCGCCACCAGACCCGGGTGAGACAAAACAGAAGTCGAGCAGCTAGCTAACCCGCGCAGCTTCGCCCGCGAGTAGATTGACAATGTCGTCCAGTTTTTCATACAACTTTTATTCATTTCATCCTTTTAGGGTTTGATTTTTGAAAAAAATAGCCTATTTTTGACTCCAAATATTCAATTATTTCCATGCCCAATTTTATGAAAATCGGTCTAGCGGTTTAGCCGTGAAAGCGTAGCAGACAGACAGACCGACTTTCATATTTATAATATTAGTATGGATTTGTATCAGCAAATAATAAGTGCAGTTATGGCTACACTTTATTCACTTTTTTATCTAATTAATCTCGTATATGAGTTAAAGTTGTAATCATGCACAAATTTGAAAGTTAAATCTTGTTTTATGAATAAAAACACTAGTTCTCGAGAAATCCCAATCGGGATTCTCGTATCTCGAGAAATAAAAGTTGATACATGTTTTTAAACTTAGTAAAATTTTTCTCTGTTTTGTTCGGATAAGCCTTATCGGGCATGTTCTTGAAACATTTACATTATGATCTCGCCTTTCCGATACAAAAATTATTCTCATGAATCAAATTGTTTTAGAAATACTACTAAAAAGACTGTTTTAATAGTATTGCTATTTTTTGCCGAATACTGAACATCCGGCCAGGCCAATGACGTATATAATGTGGTAATATTATACTATAGATCAAATATACTATTTGATTGAAGGCATGCATCACACGCTTCTTTTACAATTGCAATTCAATACATTTTTTTGTGTAGCGTGTTTTTTAGTTTTTTTAACTATTATTAAAGGTTTAGAATTTATTTCTGCGCTAATCTTAGAACTACATTATAAATAATAATAATATTGTATAGAATAGTTCATGTTTACATCATATATATTTTGTTGAGATCATAGGTATCTACTATCTTATTCTAGGCAATGGTAGTTACGCTTAGCGTGTTATAATACAACAGACTTTTTGTCTATAAAATAAATGTATATACAACTATATACATTTTTGTCTATTCATGGACACCTCATACAAATTTCTACGGTGTATTGAAAAAAAGTTATAGGTATTACAAATTGAACAAGTCAAAATATTAAAGACATACAAGAGCATATACACAAGACATGAATTTATCGACCAAAAGTAAAAAATATTATAAAAAAAAAGTATCTTCACGTCCATATCTATATATATATAATAAAATCGTAGGAAAGTCAAAACTGTACATTGAATATTTTTAAAAGAATACGTGGGGCGTGATCTACAATCGATATCGAAGCCAAAATTATAGTTTTTAGAATTTTTGTCTGTTTGTCTGTATGTCCGGGGTAAACTCAAAAAGTACTGGATGAATTTACTACAAATTTTGCATGAATATTACTAAAAGGTCGGGTCAACATATAGGCTACATATTATCACGCTATCACCTACGGGGGAGGAGCTGTGCGGAGTAAAGGAAGTTCGAGCGGACGGAGACGCTGGCAACAGCTAGTCCACATATACAAATATTATAGTTAATAAAAATCATAGATGCCGCGATTACTATTTAGCCACTTTCCTTGCTTTCGGTATTCGGCTGAATAATATCCAATATTCGGCCGAATAATATCCAATATTCGGCCGAATACTGAAAACAAAATTGTTACTTACTCAATCTGTAAATAATACGTGTTGTGACACGATCAACTCCTAATGAAATAAAGCGGCTGAATATTCGGTATTCGACCAAGGGCCTGGTCAAATGACGTGTATAATATTACCACATTATATACGTCATTGGCCTGGCCGGATGTTCAGTATTCGGCAAAAAATAGCAATACTATTAAAACAGTCTTTTTAGTAGTATTTCTAAAACAATTTGATACATGAGAATAATTTTGGTATCGGAAAGGCGAGATCATAATGTAAATGTTTCAAGAACATGCCCGATAAGGCTTATCCGAACAAAACAGAGAAAAATTTTACTAAGTTTAAAAACATGTATCAACTTTTATTTCTCGAGATACGAGAATCCCGATTGGGATTTCTCGAGAACTAGTGTTTTTTATTCATAAAACAAGATTTAACTTTCAAATTTGTGCATGATTACAACTTTAACTCATATACGAGATTAATTAGATAAAAAAGTGAATAAAGTGTAGCCATAACTGCACTTATTATTTGCTGATACAAATCCATACTAATATTATAAATGTGAAAGTCGGTCTGTCTGTCTGCTACGCTTTCACGGCTAAACCGCTAGACCGATTTTCATAAAATTGGGTATGGAAATAGTTGAATATTTGGAGTCAAAAATAGGCTATTTTTTTCAAAAATCAAACCCTAAAAGCATGAAATGAATAAAAGTTGTATGAAAAGCTGGACGACATTGTCAATCTACTCGCGGGCGAAGCTGCGCGGGTTAGCTAGCTGCTCGACTTCTGTTTTGTCTCACCCGGGTCTGGTAGCACCGCTTTACCTATTTTTTTTAATTATTATTTTTAATATTATTTTGAAGACAAGGTAGCTGGTTAACTTATGCATGTGGCATTAGACCTCGTCACAAGATAGCAACGCACCATAAACATCTTTGGTGTCTATAGGCGATGATTGACTCTTTCCAGCAGGAGACCCGTCGGCTTTTTGCTATCTTATGATATAAAAAAAGTCTCGAATAATTTAAGACAAGTTACAACTTAAGACTGACAAACGAGATTGTTTTGTCAAAGTTTCTTTACATTCTTTATTTCTGGAGACACGAGAATCCTAAAAAATAGCCTATTTTTGACTCCAAATATTCAACTATTTCCATACCCAATTTTATGAAAATCGGTCTAGCGGTTTAGCCGTGAAAGCGTAGCAGACAGACCGACTTTCACATTTATAATATTAGTATGGATTTGTATCAGCAAATAATAAGTGCAGTTATGGCTACACTTTATTCACTTTTTTATCTAATTAATCTCGTATATAAGTTGTAATCATGCAAAAATTTGAAAGTTAAATCTTGTTTTATGAATAAAAAACACTAGTTCTCGAGAAATCCCAATCGGGATTCTCGTATCTCGAGAAATAAAAGTTGATACATGTTTTTAAACTTAGTAAAATTTTTCTCTGTTTTGTTCGGATAAGCCTTATCGGGCATGTTCTTGAAACATTTACATTATGATCTCGCCTTTCCGATACCAAAATTATTCTCATGTATCAAATTGTTTTAGAAATACTACTAAAAAGACTGTTTTAATAGTATTGCTATTTTTTGCCGAATACTGAACATCCGGCCAGGCCAATGACGTATATAATGTGGTAATATTATACACGTCATTTGACCAGGCCCTTGGTCGAATACCGAATATTCAGCCGCTTTATTTCATTAGGAGTTGATCGTGTCACAACACGTATTATTTACAGATTGAGTAAGTAACAATTTTGTTTTCAGTATTCGGCCAAATATTGGATATTATTCGGCCGAATATTGGATATTATTCAGCCGAATACCGAAAGCAAGGAAAGTGGCTAAATAGTAATCGCGGCATCTATGATTTTTATTAACTATAATATTTGTATATGTGGACTAGCTGTTGCCAGCGTCTTCGTCCGCTCGAACTTCCTTTACTCCGCACAGCTCCTCCCCCGTAGGTGATAGCGTGATAATATGTAGCCTATATGTTGACCCGACCTTTTAGTAATATTCATGCAAAATTTGTAGTAAATTCATCCAGTACTTTTTGAGTTTACCCCGGACATACAGACAAACAGACAAAAATTCTAAAAACTATAATTTTGGCTTCGATATCGATTGTAGATCACGCCCCACGTATTCTTTTAAAAATATTCAATGTACAGTTTTGACTTTCCTACGATTTTATTATATATATAGATATGGACGTGAAGATACTTTTTTTTTATAATATTTTTTACTTTTGGTCGATAAATTCATGTCTTGTGTATATGCTCTTGTATGTCTTTAATATTTTGACTTGTTCAATTTGTAATACCTATAACTTTTTTTCAATACACCGTAGAAATTTGTATGAGGTGTCCATGAATAGACAAAAATGTATATAGTTGTATATACATTTATTTTATAGACAAAAAGTCTGTTGTATTATAACACGCTAAGCGTAACTACCATTGCCTAGAATAAGATAGTAGATACCTATGATCTCAACAAAATATATATGATGTAAACATGAACTATTCTATACAATATTATTATTATTTATAATGTAGTTCTAAGATTAGCGCAGAAATAAATTCTAAACCTTTAGCGCAAAAAATTACGCAGCGCTAAAAAACTATTGGTTAGAAAAATAACTGTATGTAAATAAATATTTTTCTATTAGAGCACATATTGTTTTTTTTTTGTATGCATATATTTACCAGCAATATACAAAAAATAAAAAAAAAGAATAGGTCATCGATTTATTACTTGGTTTAAAAATTCCGGACTAACGAGTAGTCATATTTTTTTCTAGGTTTGATGTTTATCCTGGGGCCTAATTCACGTAATTTAACAGCAATCGAGTCGAAGCGTTTAAGACTGTTCACACGTTCTTACATATTATGCCGCGTCGTAGCACGTATCAACGTTCTATCGAGTTTGTGTGTGAGAGCCCTAAGCGTATCGAGTCAATTACGTGAATTGGGGGCTGCTTTATTTCATACTAAGAACCACTTACGTAAATAATTCCTACGCCAACCGATAGAAGTACTCAATGCCTATTCAAAAATACACGCCTTCGGGTATTGACAGTGTCAGCAGACGGACAATAATCATTGTACGCGTACCATAATTTCATGAATTTTTCGACCCTCAATCCTAAGCGTACAATCTTAAAAAGTACAATAATTTCGAATGATAGCAATTTTCTATATAAAAAAATTATAAAACAATTTTTTAAACATAATATCCCGCCATGAATGCTGGGTAAATGTTTCCTGTTATCAATCTCTCTCTGACTCTTGCAAACCTATCCCCCCCCCCCTAAACAACTTCATCGTTTACTTAATTTACATATACATTTTCAATAAATAATGTGTTAAAATAACTTTATTAGTGTACAATAATTGTACGGCTCTGGCTCAATAACAATTTATCGCGGATTTGCTAACACTGGGTATCGAATTTAAACAAAACATATATACCACTTTTATGACCGCGACTCGCCCGGTACTTGAGCGCGCGAAGTAGCCGGTGCCGCTACGCTAATGTCGACTTTAAATTTCTCAGGATTTGAAACGATAGCTAACATTTAGAAACAATAGAAGACATCAATGAATTTTGCCGAAGATTGGAAACAAAGGGTGTCGGCAAGTTTTTGTTAAACTTCTCAGGATTTGAGACAATAGCTAAATTTTCTTTGATTCAAGTTTTACACAGAAGTACAAGTCAAATAAATAATAGTTTAAAAAACTAAAAAACACGCTACATATTACCAAACTATAAAAATATATTTAAGAATGGTGTAAATAAGAAAAAAATGTATTGCATTGTAAAAGAAGCGTGTGATGCATGCCTTCCAATCAAATAGTATATTTGATCGAAGGGTGCATAGTTAAGCTTTTTTTACAATGCGATACATTTTAACTTCTCGCTACATTGTAGATAAGGAAGTTACTGATTTTGCCCAGATCTTCACGTTTAAGATCCTAGGAACCTTTTTCGAATACTTTCACGATGACTTTAGTATGTCTGTTTGTATGTGTGTGTATGTAAACAGCTTGACCGATCTAAACGCTGTTGTTGGCATTTGTTTGGAATGGTTCTGAAAACTTGAACCGATTCGGCCCAGGAGATTTAATGTAGGTCGCGGCGCCGAACGCAAATTCCCGCGCCCTGCGCGCAAGCGCTACGCGAATTTTGTTCTTGCCTGTTCCCGTGACCGGACGGTAAGTCATCGGCTCATACTGCCTAGTCTGACGTCACACGTGTTTGTTTTATTTACTTCAGATTAAGTGTAGAAACCTACATATTTAAGTACTAGCTGTTGCCCACGACTTCGTTCGCGCGGATTTCGTTTACTCCGCACAGCTCCTCCCCCGTAGGTGATAGCGTGATAATATGTAGCCTATATGTTGACCTGACCTGTTAGTAATATTCATGCAAAATTTGAAATAAATCCATGCAGTATTTTTTGAGCTTACCCCGGACATACATTGACTTTCCTACGATTTTATTATATGTATATTTATTTTAAGTCATTTGTTAAAAATATACAAGCATATAAGGTTCTCTTGGCGCAAGTTTTATAATTTTTAAATACTTAGGAAAACAAATAACAATATGTATATAAAAAAAACAGTGTAGTTTATTTTTGTTCAATAAAAAGATCGGCATTCGACAACCCTACTACTCGGCTGGCTGGCGTGAGCGTCGCTTATTGAACTCGGCTTCGGGTGCTTGGGCATAGGGGTACAGTTACGTGGCTTTCGTGCCGATGGACCCGAATGTCGGGTTCTTATAGATATGCAAAACATATTTTGTGGCATGCCAATTTTTATGCATTCTATGAATTTAGCAGTGAAAGTGTTAACCTTGCCTTCCAAATGACCGCGAAACTGAACGTAATTCGATATGTCGACTCCCAGGATTCCGACACTAGCTGAGGCTGTCAGGAGAGTATCCTTAAATCGAGGTGATACGTCAAAGGGCGTCTTTTTAGCTGTGAACACGCAAAGCTGTGTCTTCTTGGGGTTAAAATTGACCAGGTTTTGACGACCCCATTCCGAGACTCGACTTCAGACACAAGCTTGTTTTAGCACTCTTCGACGTGTTCCCGAGAAATACCGCTTCGGCCGAAGTATGTAGCATCACCAGTACTGTCATCCGCATAGCAATGTATGTTGCTAATTCGCATCATGTCATTGATATGCAGAAGGAACAGTGTAAGTGATAGCACGCAGCTTTAGGGAACACCAGCATAATTTTCACCAGCATATACTTATATATTTTCCATCAGGAGAGCCATCTACATGTTTGCTGTCTTATGATATAAGAAAAAATATCAAAATACTTGTCGTTCCTACTGAATATCTCACGACACTTCCCGTTTTTCATGTTGTAACTCATTCCAGGTGGTATCATCAGCCATAGTGGACAAATACATTGGAGAGTCGGCTCGTCTCATCCGTGAGATGTTCAACTATGCCCGTGACCACCAGCCCTGTATTATATTTATGGATGAAATTGATGCTATTGGTATGAACTTTGACATTTATAATATTTGTGATAGTCCGGGCTCTTTTGAAGAATAGGTCAACTGCCGTTCTGCCAGGCAGGTGGTAAAAGGTTACTGTTTGACTATAAGAGTCTCTACCATCGTGGCTACTAGGTGGTAGAGTTCTGCATTGTCTCGCCCGGGTCTGGTACCACCGCCTTACCTATTTGTGCCGCAATAGCATCAGTGCTATTCTCTGTCATGTTCCAGTTTGGAGTGTAAGGTAGCCGGTAAACTAATGCATGTGGCATTAGACCTCGCCACAAGATAGCAACGCATCATTAACTTCTTTGGTGTCTATAGGCGATGTTTTTTTTTTTAATCTTAGGTAAGACAAAACTGTACATTGAATATTTTTTTAAAAGAATACTTGGGGCGTGATCCACAATCGATATCAAAGCTAAAAATATAGTTTTTAGAATTTTTGTCTGTTTGTCTAAAACTAAAAAAGTACCGCATGGATTTACTTCAAATTTTGTATGAATATTACTAATAGGTCGGGTCAACATATAGGCTACATATTAACACGCTATCACCAAGCGGGGAGGTGCTGTGCGGAGTAAATGAAGTCCGCGCGGACGAAGTTGCGGGCAACAAATAGTATGATATAAAATTGTTGTGTCAGAATATTAGTTACCATACTGGTGCAAAACGGCTTGGCCGATTTTTATGAAATTTTATGTGCATATTCAGTAAGTCTGAGAATTGACTACTATCTATTTTTCATACCCCTAAGCATTGCCCACCCCTAATATTTTTTTATTTTTTTATAATATGGCATTAAAAAATACATACAACCCTAAATTTTTACCCTTCTAGCACCAACCCCTATATTTTAATAGCAAATTTCAATATTAATTATTGAATTACGAAAAGCCGTAATTCAATAATTTATATGGAAATGTTTGCCGAATCATCTCATAATATATAAAAAAAGTTATGCTTCGAGTGAAGCCTTTTATAAAAACCGCTAATTACCAGTATTAACTGATATTTTTTAAACCAGTTTTAAACCCTGGTTAGTATAAAAAAGACCACCTATAGATTAACTAAGTATAGATAACATTAAAAAAAATTACAGGTGGCAGACGTTTTTCGGAAGGGACAAGCGCTGACCGTGAGATCCAACGAACCCTAATGGAGTTACTGAATCAAATGGACGGGTTCGATTCCCTGGGCCAGGTGAAGATCATCATGGCTACTAACCGACCTGACACCCTGGACCCTGCATTACTCCGGCCAGGAAGACTGGACAGGAAGATTGAGATACCTCTGCCTAATGAACAAGCAAGGTAATAAATATTTATTTTTATATCATAAGATAGCAAACAAGCAGATTAGACTCCTGATGGAAAGAGACAACCAAAGATGTTAATAGTGCTTTGCTATCCGTGTAGAAGGATAGCAGTGCTACATATGCTATTGCGACAGGAATACATACAGGCGGTGGTACCAGACGTGGACGAGACAAGACTTCACTAACTAGTGATGACGAATATCGTTATACATTTTGGCCAATCAATCGCTGAACTGCCAGGCAGAATTTCAGATGGTATATTCTTGAAAATGAAATGAAATGAAAAAATGAAAAATATTTATTTGCAAGAATATGGATGTCACAGGTTATCAAAAATAAATTAAATCACCAACATATTCTACCATGATATGGTGTACAAAAGTTTAAATTTAATTTAAAATTAAATCACCAACATATTCTACCATGATATGGTGTGCAAAAGTTTAAATTTCGGTCGATTTATTTATAATTACTACCTTCATAACCTGGTTAATTGATTGAGAGACCTTATGATTTATGATTAGATCTAATACAATATAATATCTAATTTAAAAAAATATATTTACAGTGTATTTAATTTTAGTAATTCTGACATTTAATTAATATATTTTTTTATAAATTATATAAATTTCCGTGTTCATGTTTTTAATTATATATAAGGTCATTCTAAAATAGGTGAACATATTTTAATACAGCGTACGTCTCACCAAAGATATCCACCCAAAAATAATGCGATTCAAGGGACTAAACCATTTTGATTTTTACGAATAAAATTATTTTGTCTCAAAACACTTTACGCCTTTCCGCATAAAATAATCTGCGAGGTTATTTACCTTATCACTTACAACGTTCTTACGTTGTGAGTAGTAAGGTAAATAACCTCGCGCCATATCTGTGGGTCAGACGCCATTACGCTTATACGTCATATAAATACGTCAGAGCCCGGCGCCATTTTGCTTATACGTCATCTAAATACCTTGCGCGGTTATCAGCTGACATAACTGGCTTGTGCAATTAACTACAGGCCATAACTATTATTTATTCATGGCTATTAAGAGAGAACATTAAGGTCCAGAGAATTGAAAAATCGATGTTTGTAAAATCTAGCTTGCAGTTTTCTCTATCGCATCCTACAAGTATACCGTAGAGTACGTTAAAAACCACTGCGGCTTGGATCGAGTGTATCATTTATTCGTTTCTGACGAGGGCGATGGGAATTGTCCAATTTCAAATGTTCTTGTTATTATTATACGCAGATTTGTAACTAATTACATTTTTGGAGTTCTAAGTTATAAACATTATGTTGAAATTTATTTTCAAAGTTTAAGACCTGTTCTAAATAACTGAATAAGATATGACTATGTACAACAAATAATAAAAGTAGGTGTTTCAATAATCTTAACGCAAAGTAAAAGACCTTAACCACCTGCCGACCGCACTTACCTTTCAAAGTTCAAAGTCTCTCGCGCTCGTAATATTAAATGACGTAACACGGTCAACGCACTGACGCAGATCCATAACATGAGAATGAAACGTTGAATGAAATGATCACTCCACAGATATGGCGCGAGGTTGTTTACCTTACTATTCACTATTACGTTAAAAGTAGATTATTTTATGCAGTAAGACGTGAAGCGGTATGAGACAAAAATATTTTATACGTTAAAATAAAAATGTTATAGTCCCTTGAACCGCATTAACTTTAGTTAATCGTACTGTACGCTGTGTTAAAATATTTTCACCTATTTTGGAAAGACTTTGTATACCTAAATTTGTAAAAAATTGGTCGTTTCTCTAAGCAAAACAAAATTCTCTCTGGTTGACTGTTGTATAAATTGTCTTTCATATTTTGTCTTGAGAAGCTGACAAGAGCTAATTTGTTGAAATTTATGTTATTTAAGCAGTTTTTTAAGATAAACTATTTGTTATTGCACATCACAAAAATATATAATATATACTATTATATACCAAAGACTGTGGCCGGACTTGCTACATAATTGAATAAAATTGGGTCAATAGAAAATATTTGCGAAGATTGGTCTTAAAATCATCATAAAGGGTTTTTTTGACGTATGGGTCTGCAATTAAAATCATGAAGTCATTATATTCATACCTAAACCGCCAGCAAATTATATTTGACAAATAATCTACACCCTTTTTTAATTTCAATATTTATTTATTACTAGCTGTTGCCCGCGGCTTCGTTCGCGCGGATTTCGCCAACTCCGCACAGCTCCTCCCCCGTAGGTGATAGCGTGATAATTATGTAGCCTATATGTTGACCCGACCTGTTAATAATATTCATGCAAAATTTGAAGTAAATCCATGCAGTACTTTTTGAGTTTACCCCGGACATACATTGACTTTCCTACGATTTTATTATATGTATAGATAAGACCTGGCCGCTCAGTTACACTGATATTGGGCTCTCGTTTACTCAGATAGAAATAGACAGAATGCGCGTTTTTGATGTTGATAGCTCCTAAAACTTTTTACATTTGTGTTTGTTGACCTCTACAAGCGTTCTTAAATTTACCTACTTCGAACAGATGTTATTTGGTTGATTGATTGAATTATAGGTTAGAAATCCTCAAAATCCATGCAGCTCCAATAGCAAAACATGGAGAGATGGATTACGAGGCCGTGGTGAAGCTATCGGACACATTCAACGGGGCTGACTTGAGGAATGTGTGCACTGAAGCCGGTCTGTTCGCCATTCGGGCTGACAGGGAATACATCATACAGGTGAGATTAAAATTGGTTAACGTAGCTGGGCACCGTTAATGAAGAATAGACTTTGTTAATCACTAATCGCTAAAAGAAATATTATTAATATATTATTTACTAGCTGTTGCCAGCGTCTTCGTCCGCGCGAACTTCGTTTACTCCGCACAGCCCCTGCCGCTAGGTGATAGCGTGATAATATGTAGCCTATATGTTGACCCGACCTGTTAGTAATATTCATGCAAAATTTGAAGTAAATCCATGTAGTACTTTTTGAGTTTACCCCGGACAAACAGATAAACAGACAAACAGACAAAAATTCTAAAAATTATATTTTTGGCTCGAAGCCATACATATCGGTTGTAGATCATGCCCCAAGTATTCTTTTAAAAAAATATTCAATGTACAGTTATGACTTTCCTACGATTTTATTATATGTATAGATTTGTTTCTCATTACCTATTACATTTTTATTAGTTAGATCTATATAGCCACATCCAGAAACACACGTATACAAACACGCACACATACACACACATTAATATAAAAAAATTGTCATCTCAAAATAAGAATGTTAAAAATAAAAAATATTACTACACCTATTTAATCTCGGTACACCCTGGTGAGACACAAAGACAGACAGACGGACAGACAGAGGAATTTTAGTAATAGGGCTCCGTTTTACCCTTTGGACACGTAATACTAAAAATACTTATTTTTCAGGAGGATCTCATGAAGGCCGTCCGCAAAGTAGCGGACAACAAGAAACTTGAAAGCAAACTCGACTACAAGCCAGTTTAATTCAGCATTTACAGTTTTATATATTGTATCTTAATGTAATAAAATTATATATTCAAATGGTGTTTTTTTACGATAATACTAAAACTAATGGTACATTATAACTATGCAGTGCTACAACGATAATTTGGCACGTGCCCATAATCAGAAGTCAGAACTAACGCCGCCATCTTGTAAAGCGTCACTTTGGACAGATAGCTGAGTTGTTCGTTGTGGTTCAATAATTTTCAATAAAGTTATCTTAAAATATGCCAAAATTCATAAGAAGTGGTATTAGACAGGTGCTGCTTAAAGAACGGAGAAATTGAATTATGAGTTTGGGATTTTGTTAACTGCTAACTCTAATTTCACAACAACGCCCTCATGTTATAAATGCTAGATAAAAATAAACTTGCCATCCAAAATTTTAGGTTAAGCAATGTGCAAAATGCTTTATCGGATTATCCGTGCGTATATATAACAAAGTTCCGGAGGAAATTATATGTTGCCAGAAAAGAGATTCAAATCATATTTAAAAAATACAAGAAAGCTTACTATAGTGTGAACGATTATTTAAATGATAGGAATCCCTGGAGTTAATCAGAAATTTTAATTTTATCTCTCAATTATTAATCATATTTATAGTTTTAATTATTTATTTAAGTATTGACATCAGCAATTAAATAATTTTATCTTTTTATTTAATTTTAACATTTTGTAGTTTTCTACTTAATTATTGATTCTGTCATTTTTTTAGTGTATATCATGTGTTATTCCAGTTTATTTTAATTGACGTTCAAAAAATGTATAAGTTATACTTATTTTGAATAAAATATATTCTATTCTATGTTAATGACATTCAAGTGCAGAATGATTCTTGTAGCACTGTACCAAATTAGCAAATAATTTGTCATTCAAATTAGAACACAAAAGCAGAAACTAGTCAGAGTCTTCGACGTCTCACCCCGGGTTTAATATCACTGCCTTACTCTTCCTGCCGCAGCGGCGTCAATGTTTATTACTGTCATGTTCCTGTTTTTAGGTAAAGCCCACAGCCCATAAACGCCTAATATTTGATTTTCCCTATTGAATGCATTCAGGCAACTATCTGAGGTAAGACGAAGCGGGATTGCAATGCCGTGATTGGCTAACTCAAAGCCACAGTGAAAGATAGTGATGTACAGAGCACATGATTGGTCGACACTGATTATTTCCTGAATAAATAAATATTTCTGGACAATTTTCCACGAATTGATCTAACCCCAAAATAAGCAAATTATTTGCTTGTGATATGGATGCTAGTCAACGATATTAATACATAAAATATAAATACTCAATATATTTAATAAACACCCAAATCCAGAAATACAAACATTTTATGCTCATCACATAAATGCTTGCCTCTGTCGGGAATCGAACCCGAGCCTCATTTATTGCGTAGTAGGGTCGCTAACCACTCGTCCAAAACGGGGCGGTCTTTCTAACACAGGATGACTTAACTAGGACTTTTCCAGGATACTATAGATAGACATAATCTAATGCCATCATTTTGTCATTTTTTTTTCAAGTCAAGCAGCCTTTGCATAGTTCTGACAGATTTTTTTGAGAGAATGTCCAAAACATGAAGTTGTATTATACCTGCTTGAAACAAAACTAAATACTGCTGTCATCTGAGGTCTTACCTCCTCTATAACACAGATGTGTAAAAAGAGATAGCGAGGCCTCATAAAATGAGATATAACGTAGGTATTTGTTTAAAGTGATTAATACGAGTGCTAGCTCCAGCTTTACCTAATACTTGATGGTCCGAAAGAAACCTAGCCGGTTTCTTTCGGACACGTAGACAAGTTTTGTTTACTCGGACAGGTCTAAGTAAGTTTGATAGACTAAAGATGTGCTAAAATCAGATAAGTGAACAGGAACACGCCCAATATAGCCGCTACGGATGACAACCATTAGACATGTGTAACACTGCGCTGCGCCGCGCAATTGCGCAAACTCAATTCACTGAGCGGGTCTGTCAACTCACTTATTCAAAATGTATTAGCGCACGGCGCAGCATAGTTACACCACAGACTACTTAGAGACTATACGCAGTAAACTCTCATTCATGTGCACAATTATCATAAGTCATGACTCTCATGTGTCGCGACTCACTCGTTGAGTTACCAATGAACAAACGCAATTCATGCGCTGTGCGCTGTTTGTGTTATGAATCTGTAGCGCGGCGCACGTTTCGCTCGCTGCTAACTTTCCTTTACGCGCGGGCTGCGTCAGATTTATTGCGCCATCGCGCACTTTTGAGTTAGCGCAATGAGCCGGCGCGATACACTGCGCTTGCTAAGTTAACGCAAGGAATTTCGCTGAGTTACCCATGTCTAACAATCATAGAGGCGTTATAAAATAAAGTGGACAAACCAAGCAAAAGTCATCCCGTCCATAGAGAAAGAAAATTAATGTAGTATTCGTTTCTTTTTCAAAACGTATGCTTATCAAAGAAACAACAAATATGACAGTTTTTACAAATAGTGTCTCAATTACAGAAAAAGCAAATCAGATGCAAAAAGCAAATCATGAGATATAACGTAGGCATTAGATCGACTCGACTACGCCATCGACGAGGCTCGGGTTCGATCCCCGACGGGGACAAGCATTTGTGTGATAATTTTATTTAATTTATTTTTTATTTTATAGAAGAGGGGGCAAACGAGCAAGAGGTGCACCTGATGGCAAGTGATCACCGCCGCCCATGGACATCTGCAATACCAGAGGTCTTGCAGTTGCGTTGCCGGCCTTTTAAGAATGAGTAAGCTCTTTTCTTGAAGGTCCCTATGTCGTATCCGTTCGGAAATACCCCTGCCGGTAATTGGTTCCACAACAGAATAGTGCGAGGTAAAAATTGTCGGGAGAATCGCACAGTTGTGGATTTCCAGACATCGAGATGGTGAGGATAGAATTTCAAATTTTGACGCGAGAATAAATGTTTGTATTTCCGGGTTTGGGTGTTTATTAAATATATTCTAGTATCTATGTATGTATTTCTATGTATTAGTATCGTTGACTAACACCCATAACACAAGCAAATAATTTGCTTACTTTGGGATTAGATCAGTCAGTGTAATATGTCCCGTGAATATTTATATTTTACACTAGATGTTGCCTGTGACTTCGTCCGCGCGGACTTCGTTCACTCCGCACAGCTCCTCCCCCGTAGGTGATAGCGTGATAATATGTAGCCTATATGTTGACTCGACCTGTTAGTAATATTCATGCAAAATTCGAAGTAAATCCATACTGAGACAAACTGACAAAAATTCTAAAAACTATATTTTTGGCTTCTATATAGATTGTAGATCACGCCCCAAGTATTCATTAAAAAAATATTCAATGTACAGTTTTGACTTTCCTACGACTTTATTATATGTATAAATAATGCAGATGCGTCATTATAATCGTATACCAAAATGTATGTCCGGTTTTTTTCTATCAATGGAACATTTTCACTTTTATACGTGTTTATGGTTCGCCTACTCTATTTATATATTATCTCTGTGATTTTGGTGTCTATGGGCATTATCTCTTTCCTTCAATATTTTATTTCTTACTAGCTGGTGCCAGCGACTTCGTCCGCGCGGACTTCGTTTACTCCGCACTGCACCTGGCCGCTAGGTGATAGTGTGATAATATGTAGCCTATATGTTGACCCGACCTCTTAGTAATATTCATGCAAAATTTGAAGTAAATCCATGCAGTACTTTTTGAGTTTACCCCGGACATACATGACGAACAGATAAACAGACAAAAATTCTAAAAACTATATTTTGGCTTCGATATCGATTGTAGATGACGCCCCAAGTATTCTTTTAAAAAATATTCAATGTACAGTTTTGACTTTCCTACAATTTTATTATATGTATATAGATTATATAGGTAATAAAAACATGGTAAATAAAAATCAAATAATCTCAAACATTTATTTTATAAATGCAGGCAATGTTCCATTTTTTCTAGCTTTATCTACAATTTCATAATACGACGAAAAGTCAACATAACCTTTAATTCTCTTATCCCTATCATAAGGTCGACTCGGATAAATATCCGAAGACGACTCCATAGATCGATTAGTATCGATATTAGAATCATTCGTTTCCAAATCGTTTGACGGATATTCCGAATCGATCTCATTGAGTAGAGTATTCGATTTTGATTGGACGATCGGATTGAATCGGACGTTTTGTCTTTGGTTGTCATTTTGTGTTAAAGATTGAACTATGGGATTGAATCTGACAGATGCATTTTGTTTTTGGTCATTTTGTGGTACTGGGGGTATAAAATTGAAATTTCTTATGAGTAAAGTCACGTGGGTGTTCGGCTTTGGCGTTAAATTCTTTTTTTCGCAGTAGGAAATGAATTCGTCCTCAATTTCTTGTAAAACGGATTGACTGACTTTCTTCAAGTCATTTTGTTTTCTAAAATTCTCGACGATTATTTGCGAGAGCTGTTTGTTTGTTTGTTCGCTGTTGCCTTTGACTTCTTGTATACGTTTGTAAACGCCAGCGCTAACTAAGACTAGAAATCTGAAAAAGAAAACATTTTAATGTTATTATGGTTTCTAATCACTGAATCTCCGACTATAAACCCACCTGATTAGAATATGCAACGTGAGATGTCTTGCACGCGATAGAAGCTATACCATACAACGCGACCATTAACAAGTAACTAGGTCAGGTGGTAGAATTATTCAACTTCTCCCCCGGGTTTAGTACCATCGTCTTTTATTCCTGCCACAATTTCATCACTACTTGTCACTCAAAACTCGATATGGTAATTAAAAACAATGGCATTCTGGGAGTCCAGAAGTGAAAACTTAAAACAATCCACCATTGTATTTACTTCAATTGGGACATCCTTTCCCGTATCTTCTCCTTACTTCCCCCTAACTTCCTGCTGCTTTCCTTTTACGTTACCGCAACTTTCCCCTAACTTTCCGCTATCTTTCTGCTACCTTCCCGCTACCTTCTTGCTACCTTTCTCCATTAGATAACAAATAAGCAGATAGTTATCCTAATCGAAGGAGATAAAAATTATCGCCCACAGACACCAAAGATTTATCGAGGCTTTACTGCATTGCTATCCATATAGCGGTAGTAATTTTACATACATAAATCTGCCGTTTACGTTACCCTCCGAACCCGAACACGACAATAGCGAGCATTGACCTTTTTGCGGCAGGAATACTTAGGCGATGATGGAGGTATATAGCCGGGCGAGAGTCACGGAACTTTATCGCTTGATGGTAACGATGGTGATGACACGTGTCTATGTCGTCCGCCTTTTACGAACTGCCTGGTAGAATGGCAGATGGTCTACTGCTCAAAACGGATCTGGACCAACATGAGAAAAAAATCTCATTTGATCATCCTAAGCAAACTAGGATCTCTTAATAAAACCTTCGTGAGACATTATAATAAAATGAATAATAATAAATAAATTAATCTGGACAATTTTACACGAATAATTGATCTAAAGTCGAAACCCAAAGTAATCAAATTATTTGCTTGTGTTATGGGTGTTAGTCAACAATACTAATCAAATTATTTGCTTGTGTTATGGGTGTTAATCAACGATACTAATCAAATTATTTGCTTGTGTTATGGGTGTTAGTCAACGATACTAATCAAATTATTTGCTTGTGTTATGGGTGTTAATCAACGATACTAATCAAATTATTTGCTTGTGTTATGGGTGTTAATCAACGATACTAATCAAATTATTTGTTTGTGTTATGGGTGTTAGTCAACGATACTAATGCATAGAAATACAAATACGGTTACATACATAATACACACTCAGAAATACAAACATCTATGCTCATCACAGAAATGTCTGCTCCTGACGGAAATCGAACCCCAACCACATTGATTGCATAGTCAGGGTCGCTCACTACTCAACCAACGGGGCGATATACATGAATAAAATTAAATAGAATTAAAGTTTAGAGGCAAATGTTTAGCTATACACGTCTGTTATCAACCGCGCTTGACAACTACTAGCCAGCCAGATGTGCGGCACACCTGTGTTATGACGACATAATAAAATAGATAACGAATGGTATAAATAAGCGGGGAAATCATGTTTTCGATTCATTGTAATTCTATCGTTTGTTGAGGGCGTTACTCTGCCCAAAATTATATTGTGCGTGTAAAAGTGATTCAAGTGTTTTATTCGGCCAAACTGCTTCACGTTAATACGTCACTACCATCGTAACTGCTACATGTCAGAGTTCCGCAATATCAGCAAACTTAGGATACGCAGTGTGATAAAATTTTATCGACCTGTTTTGTACACTCACGTTTAATCAGTGCAAGTTCGAACTAGTTTCGAACCTATATGAGGACCTCAGGGTGAGTTTGACAAGTTACCGCCAAAGGTATTATCAAAGCGTTGTTGCATTGCTATTCATGTAGCGGGATGGTAATGTGACATGCATAAATTTACCGGCTACCATACCCTTCATAACAGAATACGACTGTGACAAGAACTGACACTATTGCACAAGAATAGATAAGGCGGTGGTACCTGACCCGGGCGAGTATACAGAACTCTACCACCTAGTAGCCACAATGATATTTTCTCTTCCTTTGAAGTATGTCGAATCAAGTGTCAAATGCGTTAGCGAATAGAGAAATGACATAAGTGTCGAGAAAACGGATCTATAAAATTTTATCGCCCTGCTTATCCTAAGCTTGCAGGATAATTGTAAGAATCTAGGCTACTTCGATGTAGGCTTAGTGTTATTCTGGTGTTACCTGCCGGAGTCATCCAAGACAATTGTAAAAATCTAGGTTATTTCAAACTAGGCTAGGTGTTATTCTGGAGTTACCTGCAGGAGTCGTCCAGCACGATGGGTCCGTGTATCTCGGGCGCGGCCACGACGGGCTCGGCGCTGGCGGCCGAGATGGACGGGAACGCCTTGTACAGACCCTTCACCAGGTAGTTTCCCAGGCAACGCGTGCCCGTCTGGTTGCCCAGGTACTGGGCTGGAAACATTTCAAACTAAATTAAGATATGCAATTTTTTTATAATAGAGGGGGCAAACGAGTATGTGGTGCACCTGATGGTAAGTGATCACCGCCGCCCATGGACATCTGCAATACCGGGGGGTTTGCAGCTGCGTTGCCGGCCTTCTAAGAATGAATAAGGTCGTTTCTTGAAGATCCCTAAGTCGTATCCATTCGGAAACAACCCCGCGGGCAATTGATTAAACAAAGGAGTATTGCGAGGCAAAAAGTGCCGACAAAAGCGCACGGTTGTGGACTTCCAGACATCGAGGTGGTGAGGATGGAACTTTAAATTTTTACGCGATGCCTCCGCCCAACGATGCGTCAGGTATACTAGAAGATGATGAGAGACACCAGCTGAGCGGCCGCGACGGAAACCGTACTGACGGTCGTTAATCAGCTGGTGCTCTTCTAAATACTTTAGGAGCTGACAGTTTATAAGTGTCTCCATGATTTTGGAGAACAAGGAGGTTATGGCTATTGGCCGATAGTTCGACGGATTAGAGCGATCTCCTTTTTTAGGGATGGGATGCAATAAAGCTGTCTTCTATGAATTCGGTACCACGCCGAGTCAATAGGAGAGCAATACTGGCGCCAACTCTGGAGCACATACTTTAAGCACAATCGGAGGGATGCCATCAGGCCCACTCTACTTGTGGATGTCCAAGGAAAGTAGTGCTTTACGCACAGATGACTGCAGAAATTGTGGTTCTGGCATGGAACTATCACTTTACGGGATGGTAGGCGGTGCGTTCCCCAGGTCATCCAGAGTCGAGTTGACCGCAAAGAACGAGCTCAGAAGATCGGCTTTTTCTTTTACGGTATGGGCCAGAGTCATTGTCTCTGTGCAAGGATGGAAATGAAGGCTGGGAGAAATTCCCTAAGACAGCCTTGGCGAGAGACCAGAACGCACGAGTTCCCGAAGGAAAGTGAACTAATTTCTCACCAATTCTGCCAATGTGTTCCTCTTTTGCCTTAGCGATAGCTCTTTTGAAGAACCTCGAGGAAGAATTGTATTCCTTTTGTAATGCGCTAGTTTTTACATCACGAGATGCCGACGCAGCAGCCCAAACTCGGTAGCATTCCTGCTTTCGGCGTAAAGCCGCTTTGCAATGGCGACCAAACCAAGGCTGAGACTTGCCACCAATGGGCACTGCAGAAGATGGAATGAAAAGTTCCATACCCTGCAGCACCACATCAGCGACAGCATTCGGATCATCCAGCGAGAAGCACAACCACCCCCATGGGTAGGATGCAAAGAAAGACCGCATCCCGTCCCAATCTGCTAACCTATAGTGCCAAACGCGACGACAGCCTGTAAAAGGAGGCCGTGATGGGCGCGTGACCGGCACTTTGCTCCGAATCAGGCAGTGGTCCGACGCGCCAAGTGGAGCGTCTACCGATACCTGATGATGATCCGGGTGAGAGGTTAGCAGGAGGTCCAACAGTAAAGGCGTATGGCCATCCACATCGGGAACTCGCGTAGGCGAGATTACCAATTGTGTTAGACCATACGCCAAGGCAAAATCGTGAACAGACCTCCCTGCATGATTGGTGGTGCGAGAACATAGCCATTCGGCGTGGTGGGCATTAAAATTGCCCAGGATCACGATCTCTGTGGAAGGGGTCTGCTCTAACACGGAATCTACAACCATTCGTAAATGCTCGACGAGCCGGTCAACCTCAGTATTCCCGCTATGGGACCTGTATAGGCACGCGTAGCTGCGTGGATGGTCGTCGCAAGCTACGCGTAACCAGAGAATGGATAGGTCCTGACCTTCAAGCCTGCCGAGGCGCCGGTTACAGAGTGCTAAGTGTGAGTTTTTCTTTTCGTAATCGATCGTGAGCGCGTTTGGAGTTTACTAGGAATTTGTATGTGATTTGTACAGCGCCACCTAGTGGTAAACGTAAGAAACCAGTTTACCACTAGGTTAGCACTCAGATATCTATAACTCACACTTAGCACTCAGATATCTTTTCTGACGTATGCGCACACACCAGCCCGCGGTACAAAGGAATGTTCAAGTTTGTACCCCGGGTAGGAGACGTAGGAAGTATCAGCTGGAGAAGATATCTGTGTCTCGGTGAAGAAGAGCAAAGCTGGCTTCGCTCAAAGCAAAGATGGTAGTGGACGACGTTCAGGTTGGAATGAAGCCCCCTGATGTTACAGAAATCCACAGTAAGCATGGTAGGAGGTGCCATGGCTTTCATGCTCTGTTTGTGTTTGCCCCTAGAATACGCAGGGCAGCCTGAGCATCTATGATCTGGCTTGAAACCAGAGCACGGACGCCCAGGGGGGGGGGGGGGGTATTCTTCACTGCTGGTGCAAGTGTTACCCCCTGGGGTAGATTCTGTTTTAACTGCGCATTCAGTGTGCGGTGGGGAGGGGGGGGTTGGCCTCCGGGACACTCGCAAACCGAACGAAACGCAGCAGCAGGGCTGCTACTTTACGTCGGTGTCAAGTGAGAGAGTGGTATCTCCCCGGGCGTGCCGGCCTATTCAGTTGCAAATGCAGTATGGCACTACCACTAATTTGGGTGACTGACTGCACCGGTGCTAGATAATTTTTGTCACAAAAATTATCCCACCAGTGGGTGTGGGATCGTCAAATCCCTATGCCGGAAAAATAAATTAATAAATAATAATGTCTGGACAATTTTACACGAATTCATCTCACCCCAAAGTAAGCAAATTATTTGCTTGAGGTATGGATGTTAGACAACCACACAGAAATACTCAAATATATTTAATAAACACCCAAACCCAAAAATACAAACATTTATGCTCATCACATAAATGCCTGCCCCTGTTGGGAATCGAACCCGAGCCCCATTGATTGCGTAGTCAGGCTCGCTAACCACTCGACCAACAGGGCGATCGATATACATAAATAAAATTAAATAAAAATAAAGTTTAGAGACTAATGTTTTGCAATAGATGTCACTACCATCGTAACTGCTAGGGGGCAGAGTTCCGTAACATCAGCAGGCTTAGGATACGCAGCACGATTAAAATTTTATCGACCTTTTTTGTCGTCAATTATGTCAAATCAAGCCCCGCAAAGCAGGCGGATGTTAACGAATTTATACAGATTTATTACTGGTTAAGGTCTACTACTACATATTTAAGGTATGGGCGATTTTCCAAGCTCGTTTCATGACTGGACCCACTAGCACAAATCTATCGCTTGTGCAGTGACCCTACTTTTTGAAACCAATCAATTGTTTGTGCGGTGACCATACTTTTTGAATATTTCTACACTCATTTACTATGAAGTTAACAAATATTTTATTTTTATTATATTTTGATTGGTTAAATATGACTATTACCTATTGTGTACTTTGTAATGAATATTGAATGTGACAAATGTGGCACAAGAACTTTAAAACTCATTTATATATTTACACTGAGTTTAAAATTTTGCAATAGTGATTGAACAATTGACTTATAATAAATTCCATATTGAAATAGTCTACAAGTGCGAAACATTGTTGTGGAATATTTATTAGGTACGCGATTTCACTGCGATTGTATTACTCCTAAGGGTTACTTAGGTTTTCGCGATTTTAATACAATTCTTAGTCTTTAGAAACTTTATGAACCCCCGTTTTTAAGGTTTAAAAGCCAAAGCAAAAGAGCAAATTCCACAGGTAACCAAAGTGTCAAAGACAAGTCTTAATACAAAGATACTTCAATATATTTTTGTCTATGGCAGTAAATATAAGGCATAGTCAAAAGCACATTCAACCTAAGTTCGTCGTTATTCTCATTGATCCATGTTAAAAAGAGATAAAGGAAAAAATGTTGCAATTAACGGAAAAATGTTTATAAGAATTATCAATGTAATTGCATGTGAAATAATTTGATTTGGGCATTACAACTTCAATATTCTTTTACCAGTCAGTCAACTTTTATACAGACAAAGATTAAGTAGCAAAATTCATATGCACAATCATGTATTCTCCCAATATACCTATTTCTATTTCATATTTATTGCTAGCCGTTATTGAGTTATAAACGGGACACACAGACATACCCACAAACATGCAAATGTTTCACAAAATTTGACAAAAACATGAATATATAGACAGATGCTACAGATTAATATAGTATATTGTATAAATAGCCACAAAGAAACTCACCATTTCTAAGTTTATTTATATCCAATCCCAATTGAGATAACCTCAGTAATTCATCCTCATTATTCAAACTATGATCCACAGTGAGCTGAACTACCCTCAATACCGAGTTATCATCGGTCCTACACAATAGTGCTCTAGTTTCTCCTACGTTGGCAACATACAGTTTGTTATTGTGGACTAGTGCTAGCACGACAGTGGCGCCCCCTGACAAATGTTGATCTATCTCTTTTAAACGGGATAGAATGTTGTCACAGTTTTGAGATATCTGAAATTATTGAACACAAGTGTAATGTTATAATATATAAATAAAATGAATATATATGTGTGTTTATTAAATGTGTATCAGTATTAAATCGGTTGACAGGTAAAGCATTGTTAATAGAAGGAGGGTAAATGGTTACCAACGGCTCTGTATGGACTCCGTGATGTATAAACGGCCCCATTAGAGTCATAGGAGCAATGCAGCAAGTTGAGTCATTTCATAGGGCTTCCGCATTCATGCGAGAGAAAAAAATATGTCTTACTAGAATTTTGTTTTTTTTATATCATTAGATAGCTAACAAGCAGATGGCTCTCCTGATTATTTATAGACACCAAAGATAGTAATGGTGTGTTGCAATTTGTGTGGTAGAATGGCAATGCTATATACATAAGTCTATCCGCTACTTTATCCTCCAAGCCAGAACACGATAATTAAAAGCATTGACGCTATTGCGGCAGGAATAGACAAGACGATAGTACCATATACCTAGGTGAGATATTGTGGAACTCTACTACCTAGTAGTCACAATGGCAGTGACACGTATAGCCGATTGGTTGTCTCTTAGACCTGGCTGGAAGAACGGCAGTCGGTCTATTATTCAAAGGGGGCCTGGACCAGCACGGGCTTATAATTATGAATTCTAGTATTAAAAGTCAATAGAATTTTATTTAATTACTTAAATTGATAAGATGTTGGATAAGTACATTCTATTCTGAGGGCAGCAGTATACAAAATAATTATATTAATAAAAAATATATATATTTTGATAACGTATTTTTACCATGGTCTCATTCAACGTTTGCAGCTGGTATTGTAAACTAGTCCTCTCTGCGATCATTCCATCATAATTTTCAATGTATGCCTTTTCAACCGAGACAAATGCATTTCTGTAAAATAAAATTAAGATAACTTTTACCACTTCACTAATGAATACAAAATATCATGAGGATTTACTACTAAAAACTTGTATGAAATACTGCTACAAACTTGTATGAAATATGAAAATCGATTAAGAGAGCTTAAACTTACCACAGCAATAAGCAAAGGGAAAGAAAAAGATACCTAAATTATACATAGGTACAATATACTTAATGGTCATTGTGATCAAAACTAAAAGAGATATATATACTCTTTACAAAATAAGCCTCTTTGAGGTAGTTAATAGAAATTATGTCTGTCTGACAGACACCCAAAAGATTTTTATATTTGCACTATTCTGCAAGAGTTTAATAAATTCCAAACATATCTTTGGAATCAATCTTAATATTATAATTGTGAAAGTTTGGATGTTTGGATGGATGGATATTTGTTACTCAATTATGCCAAAACTAATGAATGAATTTGAATGAAATTTGGCAAACAGGTAGATGATGACCATGAATAGCACATAGGCTACTTTTTATCCCTGAAAAATGAGTTCTTCCAGTGGTATTCACCAAAAAATATTATAACTGCACCTGCATTTATAGACAGAAACTACAACTGCATTCACAGAAAAAACATTATAATATTAGTCTAATATTATAATGTTTTTCTGTGAATATTGGATTTGAATTTCCTTTTATATGAAGGCCTTGTTTCCTCCTTTCCATTCTTTTCTTTTCTCTTGTTAACCATTTGTTTCGCACTTCATTCACTCAAATATCATTCTACTTTTAGTAAGGTTTTTTATTTGTTTCCCGGCACAAATATAAGAGTGCAGCTTTTGTATAATTGTAATTTTAGTACATCAGTTTAAATTACTTTGAAATTCACTGGCTTTTCCACTTATGACTTTGTACATTATCTAATTTGAAGGAGACTTCTTATCACACCACTTTAAGAAGTGTTAAAGAAGATTTTGTTTGGTTAAACCAATATTTAAAAGTCATTCAACCAATATTTAAAAATTATTAAACCAATATTTAATAGTCATTTATAAATGTAAATAACGGTAATAATAGCTTACCTCAGTCTATCTCTTATTTCTTCATCGGTATTATTAATAGAAGGTGGTGGGAGGAGTAACTCTGCTGCCATTCTTTGCATGATAAATCTTGCTGCTTCCAAGCCATTATGGGGTTCAAATACTCCATATAAACATCTGTAATATTGCAAAATACAAAACTTGAGTTTTATAAGTTGCAATAACATCTCTGGTTGGTAATTGGTGATAGTTTTCTTTAACCACCTGGAGAGAGAGTTCACTAGGTGGTAGAGTTCTGCATTGTCTCGACCGGGCCTGGTACCACAGCCTTACCTATTCCTGCCGCAATAGCATCAGTGCTAGACACTGTCATGTTTAAATTTGGAGGGTAAGGTACCCGGTTAACTTATGCATGTGGCATTAGACCTCGCTGCAAGATAGCAATGCACCATTAACATCCTTGGTGTCTATAGGCGATGGTTGACTCTTTCCAGCAAGAAACCCATCTGCTTGTTTGCTATCTTATGGTATAAAAAAGAGCAATCTCTTTGTTTGCTATGTTATGCAATAAATAATATTTAGAAAAGTATCTCACGGTAAAAGCCACATACAAACAAACAACAACAACAAAAAAGTGTCTTCAAACCCTTATCTCCAAAGAGGTAGGCAGAGGTAAAACCAATGCACCCACAAAGACAGATACTTAGTCCCATAATGTGATATGTGGGAAACCAATCACCAAACGGACACTTATTCAATCCCAGACAATGTTATTTCTATCGGAAAACTGAAAAAACACATTTTTTATTTATCTGACCCGGAAATGGAACTCGGGACCTCATGTAGTCAATACAGACACTGGAACACTAAATCACAAAGGAGATACAAAAAAAAATACAAACATCCATACTAATACTATGTGTGCTTAATTTAAACTTGTGATAAATTTATAAAGCACACATATATCGACATTTAAAGTTGTCACACATTGTGTGTATGTGTTTAAGTATGTGTATCAGCAAAAATCCTGAAACTATTCATTTCTATTCAATCATTTATAGAATATCATAGTATAGTCTAAGATTTAAACAATTTTACTTTCACTTTAACTTTCAGTTCTGCAATAAAAATATCCAACTTATAATTACGTACAATAAAAATGACGTTAATCCACAGAAACAAAAATATTGGAATGTCCTGAGAAATTCTACTGCGGTTTCGGGACACAAACTTACTACCTATCATATTTTTAATAGGTATATTATTTGAAAATATTAAACGACAAATCACTTGGTACTATTAATTATATTTAAAGATAAAAACTTTAATACTTACGAATTGTCTTCTGTTAAACAATAAAAACAAAGATAATCATCATTGGAATTAGCACTACCACTTAGTTGGGAAAAGTACGATGCTACACATGTATTTTTGCATTTTGGTAGATCATCAGTCCATGGTCTCGCTATCATTGTATTGGATATTGCTTAATTCTCAATAGCGAGTAATTGAAGTGCACTTGTGTTTTAAATATTCTAAAAATAAATCGAACCATAACAAGAAACTAGATTCCTCATTCCAGAAAACTGCTGATTCTGACATTGATTAGTGACAAGCCCGGTAGGAGTTTATTGTTCTGTGGTGACAAGACAATAATTGACATTAACAATTTGACAACAGAAATGTCAACTCTTTTTGCTTTTGAGTTTTTTTAATGGCAAGTGGAGTAAATTGGTAAGAGCCAAGAGGCTAGGCTGATGTTATCACACTGCCCATTATAAACTGGGCTTTGCCGACCTTTAAAACATGAATAAGCACCTTCCTTGAAGGCGCCTAAGTCTTATCGTTTTAGAACTACATCCACTGGCTATTGCAGAAGTTCCATAGTGCTCCAGTGACGTAAAAAATGTTTGATTGCATTTATTAATGTTTCTTTTTACTTGAGAATCAAGGTAGTGTGATTGGATTTTCATATTTTGGCTGTAGAATGGTCAATATATGGTATTCTGCAGGTGGCAGGTAGGTATTAAGTAGAAAAACTAAAAAAACTTTAAAAATTGTAAAAACTGATATACCTATAATAAAACGAATTTATCAAAAAATGAATACACAGACACTGCAGACTACATAAAATTTTGTGTAACTAGGTGTACAAGTAGACATTTGATTTTTTATATTATAATAGTAGGAATAAATAAATAATGTAATCGACCGCCTTACCTATTCCTGCTGCAGTAGCATCAATACTTGTCAGTTATCACTATTGATTGTTTTGAGTGTAAGGCTCAATGACTTGTATAATATTATACATGCATGGAAAACAGAAAACAAGCGGAAGTGGGAAGTACAAACATTTGTATCAGGACCGCGATCGCCAAACTCACACATAAAATAAGCATTATTGCATATAAACTACTAATGCAAACATTGTTTCATTGGTCGTTTTTTTCATTTTAAACAACAGTAATCCGAAACACACAAACAGAAGATTTAAAAATATACCAAACTGCGTTACAATAAATTTTATTTTGCTACAAAAAAAAGTATTTAAGTCCTTTTGTAGTCTATTCAAAATAGACTCATCTATTTGTACTATAGTGAAACTATAATCTTAATAGTTTCGCTATTCTACAATAGATGACAGTATTGATTTTTCCGTAGTTTTCATTTGGTCATATTTAAGTAGAGAACTTTCCAGAACGATATACCTACGTAATGAATGTCATTACGTATATCTTTCTAGAAAAATTAGGTCAACCTAAAATGAACTTTGTATGTAAGATGTACGGCTCATTTTAGCTTGACTTTCTATTTTATTATTAGAGATTATATTAAATCAGGAATTTTATTAAAATAAAATGAAAATTGTACTTTCGGATGATATGAAATATCTCCATTTTTAATCATCTGTATTCTACTATCATTTCTGCATTCAAGGATGGCACAATATGGCATAATTCAGTGTATAATAAGATTTTCGCACGACGACTATCTCCTAATATCTTTAGGATGGTAAGTATCACTAAGGCAATTTAGAGTAACAGCGCATAATAGTGGTGCACGCGGCACGCCCACTTTTCACTTCCATTTGTTTTCTTTGTTTCATGTATACACATTGGTAAGGCTCTAAGATTAGACGACCAAGCAAACGCCACTCAAAACCATCAGTCATGCTCATGAATATGGAGGGTAGAAGTAAGGAGGGTCATCTGTGTATATGAAAAAGTGTCCGTCAAAATGTATTAAATTAGGATGGCGCCACATTTGCATCAAGGTAACTCTTAACTCTTAAACGCACGTTTGGTTATAATAATTCTGTAAGGTTATATTTACCACAATATTTTGTACAACGTAAGTTGTTGAAATTCTCAATAATTAACTACTTTAGTCGATAATGACATTAAATTTTTTAACTCGGCATACTTCAATTCATCTACGATTGCTACATTCATACCATACCCTGTGCATCCACCAGCGCGATTGTGGAGGATTTTGGAACTGTTATTTAGCGCATACAACTGGACACTATTTCAACTTTTCTCCCATATAAGATGACTCTCCTTACTTCTACCCTCCATACTCATGAATTAGGTTTGCGTGAGTGACTGATACCGACATTAGACGCTCACTTATGACTGACGTTAGTCAAACCAAAGATTCACAGAAAAGCACACGTTTCCACGCAATAAATAACGGATATTCATAAAAGAAATAGTCGGAGAGCTACTGAACCATTTGACTAACCCGTTTCCCACAAAGCTACAACTTTTTTCATATTTTATATCCGTCAAATAAGAAAATGCAGTACTGACAGGCAACTCGCGGTTGCGATGAATTACAAGTTTGTTATCGATTGGTTCATACCTACTTCTAAACTACAAAATAGATTATCATTTTGGCAGACGTAAGCAAATGTAAATTATAACATAATATGTTTTAATATTATTTAAAAATTGTACTCTTTTGGAAGCAGATTATATGTATATATTTTTAACATTTTTATAATTTTAAAAGACGGTAGGTAATGCTAATTAATTGACGGATAATAAAACACTATTTTTCCGAGGCGATATTTGATTCTTTCCATCAGGAGACCCATCTGCTTGTTTGCTATCTTATAATATATGTATATAAAAAACACTATTTAAAAATCCTAGATTTGTAAGAAACGGGGTCACTAGCTCTTAGTCTATCACTCAGTCATGACTGTTGGTGCATGATGTGAATATCTAGATAATCGTCACTCACCATCATGCAGCGTCAGTCACCGCGTTACACGGTAGGTTATCCGTCAGTCATAGTCGTGACTGTGGCAAAACTAACAGCAAAGCCTTTCTTCCAATGGCACCCTAAAGTAGCCGGTAATCTCGCCAAACAAACAGCAATGCACTAACGTCTTTGGTGTCTATAAGAGTCGTCTGCTTGTTCACTACATATATAAATAAAGATTTTGTAATACTACTTATAACTAGTTTTGTAATACTAAATACTACTTATGGGCTAGAAGTTCTAGCTTGTTCAGCTCATATCCTGAAGTTCGGGATTCGGTCCTGTTCTAAGCAAGTGTTTTTTGTAATTATTCACGAAAATATCTTGTTCAACCTTGGACTCTGGTGGTGTTAACATTTCTGTTTCAGATGAGTATGGTAAGTTTTCAGTCTCGGATACCGCAAGAAACAAGTGATAGGTAATCATTATAAGGTTATTGAAATGCAACGATGAGGATTACCATCCAACTTGTAACAAATTGCAGTGACCCGGAATGTCCTTTGACCTTCAGTTCCCTCTGCCTACCTAAAATACACAATTGATTACATATAGTGTATTTTAGGTACCTATTAAATTCACACATACAGTCTGTCATAAATTATAGCTCATTTTGATACTTTACTCATCAGACACCCTTTGAAAAATAAACCATCTGCCGTTCTGCCAGGCAGAAGGTAATGAACAATTGGCTATATGGGTCACTACATACCATCATGGCTACTAGGGAGTAGATTTCTGCATTGTGTCGTCTGGGTCTGCTGATACCACCGCCTCATCTGTTTCTGTCGCAGTAGCGTCTGTGCTTGTCACTGTCTTGTTCCGGTTTAGAGGAAAAGATAGCCGGTAAACTTATGCATGTGGTATTAAGTCTAAGAATTAAGATTTCGACACAGGCAGGGGCGGCTCTAGCTCGTGTAGCGTCCGTGTGCAATAAAACTCTGGCGCCCCTTAGGCCTGACCCCCCCCCCCCGGGGGGGGCTACAACTATTAACTTTGCCGTCGTAACAATAAAGTTTTTCCATATTCCAATAAGCTATTTTATAAGTAGGTGGGCATTTTCACTAAAAAGTGCACCCCTCATTTTTACGCTGTCCCACGTTTATAAAGTTGTATTGTAAATTCATTTAAATATTTAATTATTTTTTACAGAAGATGTCGTTTCCAAATATATTATATTTGTGTTTAATCAACAATACTTGTAAAAATATTCTCAAGGGATTAAATTATGAACAATTCAAGATACTGATAGTAGTTGTATTTGGTTTGTCCCAGTGCTTACCAGCCTTGAATATATACCGAAATTACTGATAAAAATTCCTTCAAACATATAGTTACGTTTTTGTTTACATGGAGAAGACTATTTTTCGATCCATTTGAGTAAAAATTGTAAATAAAACTCTATATAAGCGTAAAATAGATTTTTTGAGAGTCCTCAAAATTCGAACCGACCGGACATGTCAGTACAGTGATAGTCCAAATAGACATAATCTTTCTTTTTTTTTTTTTTTATAGAAGAGGGGGCAAACGAGCAGGAGGTGCACCTGATGGTAAGTGATCACCGCCGCCCATGGACATCCACAATACCAGAGGTCTTGCAGTTGCGTTGCCGGCCTTTTAAGAATGAGTAAGCTCTTTTCTTGAAGGCCCCCAAGTCGTAACCGTTTGGAAACACCCCCGCCGGTAATCGCTTCGTTTATTAAAAATAGCTACATTATCCATTGAGAATCATAGCTGTTATTTCAAAATCTCTCAGTTTCTCCAAGTTCGTAAGCGGTAAAGGTGTTTTGCTGGAGTCGACTGTTGGTCACCTTTTTTTGGGTCAGGTTTGAAACCTTTTTCTTATTATATATATTTGTGTCTTAATCTTCGAAATTTTTTTACCGATTTATTGTTTATTAAGTAACATTTTTATAAGTTAAATTTAGAAAAATGCCAACATATTTAATTAGAATACATTTTTCTTTCATTTCGCTTAGATTAATGTGACGTCGGTTCAGTGACGTTTTATGCTGTCACATATAGGTCGGACCACTAAAGTCACCAAACTGACGCATTAGGCTAGGTCTACATGATACACATGTTTATTTTCAGGTAGTTTTTAAAACATATCTTATTATGACACTAAGTGCACAGAAAGAACTCAACGATATAGAGAAAGAATTAAACAAAATCGTCTGGATGAACTTGAAACACAGAGAATGCAGAATTTGGATAAAATTAAGTCCAAAAAAAGATCTCAGAACTCCCACCAGAGGAAGCGGAAACAAGAAGAGAAAGGTGGAAAAAAGAAAAAAGGAATAGCAGGCAAAGACAAAAGAAAGTCAAAGAACAGCCCATTTCTCAAGATATCAATGCAACACCCAGGACTTGTAGTTCTACACAAGAAGGAAGCTTAAAATCTAATTTGAAAAATGAAAAATTCACACGAAGACTGCAAAAAAGAAAAAAATTGCTTGTAAATAAATGTAGATATTACACAAGAAACATTGAAAAACTAAAAAGAAAGAATGAAACTTATCGGAAAAGATACCAAAGATTAAAATTAAAAAGAATAAAGATGAGGTTATATTATTAATAACACAATTATAATATTGTTGTGATTTGTGTAATTGCTCGTTTAGATTGTAAAAATGTTAGACGTAATGAAAATAATAATCACAACATTTTTATTATAATGATTCATGTAGCCACGGCTTAACTATTTTTGATATGTCAGTTTGGTGAATGTTCCAATTTACAAACAGTCTTACGTAGTATTGTATACTCTTTGCAAACAGTTTGATTATTTTTTATTAATTTTGTGTTAATGTTCCGCTTTAAATTTTTTCGTTATTGCTTTAATAAGATTAATATTAAATAATACAATTTATTATTTTATACATCGGCTACTAACTTAAAAATAAAAAAGAAAATTATGATCGTAATGGCATCATTGTCACAAAACCGAATTTAAAATATCATTTTTAGAATTTTCGTATGAGTTTATTAATATTATTTGCTTTATTACGATAAATTAAAATATTTTGAATCAATCAAAAGTGCAAACAAAATCATATATAATTTTTTTTTCAGCATAGAGCAGTTTTTATGTGTGACCAAACTGACCACTAATATACTACAATGTCCACTTATTTAATGTTTTTATGTATATCTCTTATTATTTATCAGAAATAAAGATTGATTTCCAGTTCGTCAGAGTTTAAATAATGTTCTTATAACCTAAACCAAGTTCAAAACATACGTATTTAAAAAATCCTTAGTTTTCTAAAGGTGTACTTTTTAGTAAAAATGCCCAGGTATGGTATTAGTTATGGACTTTCTAAACTTTAAATACGTGAAATAAGGTTGATTTTAAGTTGAACAAAATGTTCGAAAAAGAAGCCGCCCATATGGCGCTCGCGTTTGATAACTGCCGCCACCGCGCTGGCTGGCCGCTTTTGTCATATCATCGTTGTACCATGATGATCTAAGACGATATTCTTAGCTGTCTCAGGGAGCGCCGCGGCGCCCCCTGAGACTGCGGCGCGCGTGTGCGTTGCTGATTGCACGCCCTGCACTATAGGTTAAGTCGCCCCTGGTAGACATGGGTAACTCCAAGGAATTCCTTGCGTAAACTCAGTAACTCAAACGCAGTGTACTGCACCGGCTTTTTGTGCTTTGCGCCATGGCGCAACAAATCTGACAGCCCGCGTGTGGAGGGAGTGAGCAGCGAGCGAAACATGCGCCGTGCGCCCACTGTTGCCAACTCTATATGTTGGAGAAAGCGCGGGAAACATAAAATTTGGCGGACGTCATTTTTGGTTCTGCGACTTTTTATATTATTATTTAGCGAAACAGAGGATCGATATTAGTTTTATTTGTGTAAATATTTAATTTTATGTAAATATCATTAGTTTTACTATCAGTTTAAAGTAGGTAAGTCTCCTTTTCACTTTTTAAAATGAACAAACCCCCTGACGATCCTGGAGGTGGACCTCTCCAGGTAGCGCACTATGTTACTATAGATGAGAGTAGTGTCGATACAGATACTTCGCTTTCTTCAACTCAAACAACTAACAGGAAAAGATCTCATACATCTAATAAAATATGCAAACACTGCAATAAACGGCGCAAAAAGCGCAACAATGAATTGAAATCTACTGACTGTCAGTGCTCTCACTCTGTTTCTGAAATCTCAGATATAAATAATGCTTCGGGCGCCTCATTTATTACTGGTGATAATAATGTAAATGATAATGTTACAATGAAAGATTGGTCAAACCCCCTAACAAATAGTAAGGAACCCCAAAAACCTAAAGATTATATTAACTACCGCACACAGTATGAATCTACAGACCTTGGACCTTACGTTATTCATGTCCAAAGAGTTATTACATCTCCGACTGATAATGTTACTCTACATCCAGTCTCGTTTGGGCGATTCCTTAAAAATAATACTTTTAAAAATATAATTGATGGTAGCCTCAAGAAAATTGGACGCAACCGATTATCTCTATCATTTTCGGACCACAATGACGCAAACCACTTTATTAATGACCCTAATCTCTCAAATAAAAACTTCAAAGCTTTTATCCCATCATTTAACGTTTCACGAGTAGGCGTAATTAGAGGTGTTCCCTCAGACTGGTCACCTGAGGAAATTGCTAATAATGTTAAGGTTCCCATTGGTTGTGGAAAAATAATAAAGGTTAGAAGAATAAACCGTAAAATAACTATTAATGATAACACTACCTGGAAACCAACAGAGACAGTTGTCGTAACTTTTGATGGACAGACTTTACCGAAACGTGTCTACGTTTGTTATAATGCTCTCCCAGTAGATTTATACATTTACCCTACTATACAATGCTATAAATGCTGTAGGTACGGTCATACTAAAATAACTTGCAGATCCAACCCAAGATGCTTTAAATGTGGAAAGGATCATTGTGGAGACTCTTGTACTAGTGAGGCTGATTTCAATGTTAATTGTTGTTTATGTAAGGGATCTCACTTTGCCACTAGCAAATCATGCCCAGAACATTTAAGACAAAAAAACATTAAAATGTTTATGGCTCAAAACTGTGTCTCTTATGCCGAGGCATCAAAAAATTATCCCCCGGTATCCAAATCATATGCTGATGCCATCTCAACACCTATTAAAACTGCTCTTCATCCACTTTTGAAAAAAAATTTAGATTCGCAAGAACAATCCCATAGGTCATACAAAAAAACAATATTTCAGAAACCTAAACCCCATACAAAAGTCAGTAAGAGTTATGACTATGATTTCCAAAATTCAGTTATTAATGAATATAATTCCACTAATTCTAGAGAAAATGGTACTTTGTTGACAAAAAATAATAACAATAATCAAGAATCAGCCTCAATAGGCATGATTATATCTTTTATTAAATTTTTATCTCAGTCCGAAGTAATAACACCGTCCAACGCTGCTTTAATGACAGAAAGTTTAATTAATTATTCTAAATTTAATGGTGATCATGGACAGTCAAGCCAAAATTCTTCAATGGAACTCGCAGAGCATCACCAACAAGAAAAGTGAATTAATTCACTTATTAAATAAATATGAGCCATTTTTAGTGGCTCTTTCAGAAACTTGGTTAAGACCAAGTTGTACTTTTAAATTCTCTGGATACACTAGTATCCGAGAAGATAGATCTGATGGTTATGGAGGTGTAGCCATCATGATCAAAAAAGGATATAATTTTTCCATTGTTAATCTTCCTGTACATACTGTAAATATGTCTATATTAGCTGTTAATGTAAATAATATTTGTTTCGTGTCACTTTATATTCCACATCCAAATTTGAATATTTTGACAGAACTTAATAACCTATTATCCATACTACCTAAACCCTTTATTGTGTTAGGTGATTTTAATTCTCATCATCAAGCCTGGGGTTGTTCCTCCAGTAATTATTATGGTGAAGAACTTTTGAAAGTCATTGAAGAATTAAATTTATGTATTTTAAACAACGGTTCTCCCACTCGTCGCACAAAACCCTCCGAAGGCAAAAGCGCTATAGACCTGTCCATTTGCAGTCCCAATTTAGCACCTTCTTTGACATGGTACACACTCCCATTTACGTTTGGAAGTGATCACTTCCCCATAATAATAAATTTCCCTTCTGCATATCATAAAACTTCACCTAAATCTACATCATATTTCAAATATAATTTGCATAACCCGGATTGGCACAAGTTTAATAATTTGATGGAAGTTGGTGTTAATGTTTTGCCTAACATTTCCTCATATAATGACTCTTCTTGTGCAGAAGCCTTTACTCAATTAATTATAAAATCAGCTGAAAACACTTTTCCCATTAAAAAACAATTAACTAAGAAAATAAATACGCCACCTTGGTGGGACAAAGAGTGCTCAGACGCTATTAAGGAAAGGAAAGCTGCTGAAAAATTTTATTGTCAGTATACAACTACAGAAAATTTTAATATTCTCACTAATATTATAAAAACTACTCGTCGATTATTAAAAAAGAAAAAAGCTGAAGGTTGGAAGAAATTCTGCTCTTCCTTATCACCCCAAACAAAACCTTCAAGTGTATGGTTAAACATAAGAAAATTTAGATCTGCATATAAGGTTTCTAATAATAATGAAATGTGTCCATTGTTAATAAATCAGCTGATAGATCATCTTGCTCCACCTACAGTACCAGAATGTATCCTTTCTCTTCCTTCTACTTCTTCTTCAGACAATTTTTCCCCTTTTACATTATTTGAGCTTAAAGGTATCCTTCAAAATGTTAAAGACTCTACTCCTGGATGGGATAATATTAACTACTCATTTTTAAATAACATGACTGATAAATCTCTATCATACTTATTAAAGGTTATGAACTCCCTTGTTTCTACAGGTAATATACCTCAGACATGGAAGTCACATTCTGTTATCCCTATCCTTAAACCTGATAAAAACCCTTCTGACCCTTTTTCATACAGACCCATTGTGCTTTCATCAGTTATGTTGAAAATTCTAGAGCACCTTGTCAAACTTCGCTTAGAATGGTTTATTGAAAGCAGAAATTTATTAAGTCAAAGTCAGTATGGTTTTAGGAGAGAAAAGAGCACCATAGATAATATTAGCTTACTTATAACTGATATTAGATTAGCTTTTACTCATAACAAATCTGTTGTAGCAGCTTTTTTAGATATATCCTCAGCATATGATAATGTAATTCTATCAATTCTGAAAAATAAGCTAGTGAAATTAAACATACCATTTTATTTAATTAATGTTATTATGAATATTGTATACAATAGAACTATTAATTTAGCAAATGACCCTAATAATTTAAAAAGACAACAATATAAAGGTCTTCCACAAGGTTCTGTTTTAAGTCCAATCCTTTACAACATATACTCATATGATATAGAAACTGTAGCAACTAGCAATGTAAATGTTCTTCAGTATGCTGATGACCTCCTTTTATACTCAACTGACAAATCTATACAGATAGCTTGTGATAATCTTTCCATGTCTATTCTATCCCTACAGACTTGGCTTAATAACAATGGTCTTGATATTTCTGTTTCTAAAAGTTCCATAGTTTTATTTTCTCGCTCAAAATTTCCACCCCCTATAAATATTACTTACAAAAATAGTTCAATTCCTGTTAAATCGAAAACAAAATTCTTAGGTATAATACTAGATAATAAACTCCAAGGACTAGATCATTGTGAGTATATAGCAGCAAAGTGTGAACGTAATATCAATTTAATGAGATGTGTTTCTGGGGTTTGGTGGGGTGCACACCCATCTACATTAAAACTTATGTATAATGCATTAATAAGAAGTTTATTGGATTATGGAATGTTTTTACTAGAACCATGTAGTAAGATTGGTCTAAAGAAAATTGACTCTGTTCAAATTAAAGCATTACGAATTGTTCTAGGAGCAATGAAATCCAGCCCTGTTTCTGCCCTACAAGTAGAATGTGCTGAACCTCCATTACATTTACGACGTAAATATCTATCTGACAGGTTTTTCCTTCGCACTTTGGAATCACAAAATCACCCTCTGCTTACAAAGCTCTCTAGTCTTAGTGATTTAATGTCAGATAAGTATTGGAAACACAAAACAATCCCAGCCCTTGTATACAGCTATATGAAATATCACAGCCTTAAGCCTTTTACTTTTACATCCCCTATAAATCCCTTATATAAACACAATTATGAATCATTAACTCTGCAGCCTGTTGTAGTAAATTTAGGTATAGATAAACAATCTTTGTATGCCAATCAATATTTTAACAATATTATCAATGAAAAATGGCAAGATTTTCATTTGATTTTTACTGATGCATCCAAAAATAATAGTAATGTTGGAATAGGTGTATACCATAAACAATACAATATTGTTCAAAAAATCAAATTTCCACCGGAAGCATCTGTATTTACAGGTGAATGTTATGGACTTTATAAAGCTGTAGAATACATACACATTATGAAACTACCCAAGTGTATGATTCTGACTGATTCACTGAGTGCTCTACATTGTTTGCAAAAGTTCCCTTTAAAATCCAAATTTATTCCTCCTATTATTTTAGACTTAAGAAATCTTTTATACAAATGTACTTTTAAATATAATCATATTATTTACTTTGCCTGGGTTCCAAGCCATTGTAATATCACTGGAAATGAGCGAGCTGATCGGTGTGCTAAAGAGGCAGTTCAGTGTGGTGATTTATACCCCTACATTAATTATTGCCATGATCTAGCTGCTCTCCCTAAACTCCATCTTAAGCAGTCATGGCAAAGTGTCTGGGATAGTGGTACATTGGTGAAAGGCAAAACCTATTCCCAATTACAACCATTGATACCTTCTAAACCTTGGTTTTCTGTAGTGAAATTAAATAAGTTGTCAACATCTGTTATCACCAGAATGAGGCTTGGTCACACTAATTCTCCTGAACACCTCTTCAAGCTACACATCAAAGATAGCAATGTTTGTGAGTGTGGCACTGATATTGGAGATCTCAATCATATATTTTTTGCTTGTCCTAAATACAATCATTCATCATTATATAACAATCTATATTCTAATGACATTCCTTTACCTACATCCATTCTAACCCTGTTATTAAACCCTTGTATGTATAATATTCTTTCATTATTCATTCAAGAAAATAATATTAATATTTAAGCGTAGTTAGATACATTTAGTATCTAATACCAAATTAATATTAACCCACTTGTAAATATTATACAAATAACTAAGTATTATCTCTGTATATATTTATTTAAATATTATTGTTGTAAATAATTTATAATTTTAGTATCTATGTTATTTTGATTACTTTCTGATCCTCTATTTTCCTGTCAATCCAAATTCCAAATCCTAGTTTATTGTCTAAAATATGTTTCCTCGTTTTACTTGATCATGGCAGTTGCTTAACGCCCATGCCAAAAAGAAAAAAAAAAAAAAAAAAAAACTCTATATGTTAAAAAGTCGTTAGCGTAAGCTTGAAAAGTCGCTAGATGTCGCTAGCTACGGACAACAGTCAAAAGTCGCTAAATGGTCCCAAAAATTACCAAGGATTCACAACGTTATTATTTCGATATTTTTGCTGTTTCATGATTGGTTTGCTGCGTTTCATGCTGTTTCCTAATTGGTTCGCCACCTAGCGCTAAAAGACAACGTCCCAATGTCATATACCACTCACAACGACACAAATATATCGAAATTCTCCACCTGCGGTTTACAACAGTGTAAATACTTGTTTGCAATTAAAATTCATCTGAACTTACCAAGGTCACCTGTGTTGAAGCTTGTTTCCAACAGTGTGGCTGAGCTATAAGAATTTATGGTAGCGTTCCGAAATTAGATAAACAATAAGTCTTTACCTATGAAATTGTCGTTTCTCATGAAATGAATGAAGCTTTTTTTATATTTTTTATTACTAGAATTTGTCTCATTCAAAGGCTACAAGTGGGATAAAGATAGACTTGTCAGAATGATATCCGATTTCGGAACGAAGTTCTGAATATACAGAACATAGATTTCTGGGCTGGGATCTTGCCATATTTTATGGAGGTTAAAATATCTATTTATTTTTTTATTTGAACTCTTAGAAGTCGTTAGAATAGTCGCTAGATTTTTTTTGTCGCTAGATACATAATTTAAGCCGCTGTAAAAGACGAAATGTCGCTAGATCTAGCGACAAAGTCGCTAAATTGGCATCACTGCGTGCGCCACGCTACAGAAACAAACAGCGTACAGCGCGTGAACTGCGTTAGTACTTCCGTTAGTTATATTGTTCTGTGGTTAGTACTTAGTTCATTGGTAACTCAAGTAGTGAGTAGCGACCATTGACATGTATAATATTATATTATACATGTCAATGGTAGCGATGCATGAGAATCGTGACTCATGATTGTGCACATGAATGAGAGTTTATTGCATATAGGTAATCCATGCTGCGCCGTGTGCTAACACATTTTGACGAAGTGAGTTGACACACCCGACCAGTGAATTGAGTTAGCGCAATTGCGCGGCGCAGCGCAGTGTTACACATCTCTAGCCCCTGGACACAGGGATGGCAATACAACCAAAGAACACAACAATGACATCTTTAGTGTCCAGGCGATGGACCCGTTTTCTATGGGGAGGGCAACTTTTTTGTTTACTAAATCTCACCATTATAGGATTTGAACCTGCGACCTTGCCTCTGGCCAATATGCTCTATCAACTGAGCTACTGTCGACTGGTTCAACGTCACGAAATTCTCCTATGCTTTTTGATATTTCGTCGTTTGTAATAATCGCTGAATATATTAGTTAAATGAGTTCATAGTTACAGATGAAAATCACATTTAAAGTATTGATTAGGTACTTAATACTTTCGTATTTCTAATTATATGTTTATTTTAGCACTTATCCCGTGCAGAGGAAAACTTTAAATTTCACGTTTTGGTACTGTTGTGTTCCAATTTAAAGAAAATGTAGTTGGTATGCATGCATGCATGCATGCACATTGCTGGATGGCTTAGGGCATCAAGTAGTCTTGGTCCTGTATGGTCATCATTATTGTTATAACTAAATAATTTAGTTATGAAAAGATGCAACTCCCAAAAAATAACTGTATTGATGCCCGTACCAGATAAACTGAATTTTGGGAAACTTTAGACAATCTTAAATCCACATAGGACATGCAGAAAGTTGACGTCAACAATAAATCTAGAAATCGTTATATAAAGGCCTGCTATGTACTTTGATAAGACAATAAATAATTAGAGACTATACATATTAAAATAATTATGTAAAATAATATTCAGTACTTAATATTACTAATATTAGTTCTTAAGTACTTAATGTGTTTTAACAACTGTGAAGATGAGAGAAAAAAGATTTGATTTGAATAAACTACTAAACTTTACAGTTTTAATCATAATTTTATGTTACCCAGTGGCGTAGCTAGGCGTGGGCGAAGTGGGCCTTCGCCCACGGCCTCACACTACCTGATTTAATATCTTTGTTTATTTTTAAATTAAACAAAAGCCTGAAAAATATTGGCCTCTTTCACTCACTCTTCTATATCTGAAATACAAACAAAATAACTCTTAGATAAGTTAACGCGCTATAAAGACACGATAGCTTTTCGCTTATTTCAAACTTGGCGCATGTTTTTGGGTAGCTTTCGGGAACGAACGGAAAGGGGCCTCGCCGATACGACTTTGCCCACGTATAATTTAGTTTAGTCCAGTTTAGTCGACGCTACGCCACTGATGTTACCTCTGCGAGTATAGTAAAAGTACCAGTTTTGGAGATCTTATTATTATTTCTGGCCACTTGACATTTCAATCAATAAAAAATATTTTTTTATTATATTTTCAAACTTCTGTGCTTAAATGAATCAGATACAGTAATACCCCGGACTTACGCGATAGGTGGGACCGAGCGCTATCCGCGTAAGTCGAATTCGCGTAAGTCGGGGTACAATTTTGCATATACCTATAAAGTCATACAAAGTATGTTTAATTGGGACCGGAGACTATAATTTAGGAAATATAAAACAATAATTTAGGAAATAAATTTTAATTTAATTCTAGATAATATGACAAACTATATTAATAAAATGTATAAACACAATCTGAAGTTATTTTGATGTAGAAGGTTAAATCGCGAAGAAAATTAAATCGCGTAACTCCGAATTCGCGTAAGTCGAGGTAGCGTAAGTCGGGGTATTACTGTATACCTATAAGGCTATTGCATATGTACATATTGAGTTAATTTTATATAAAACTAGCTGTGCTCGTGACATCGTCCACATAGATAAATTTCTAAGTTTCGTAGTTTCCATTCCCGTGGGATTTATCCTATGTCCTTTCCCAGTAGGCATGGATCATTTAACAGTTAACATATTAAATTTCGTACATTTTTTTAACAACTAACAACTGTTATTTATATTAGCAAATACTGTTGAAATTTTATGAAATAACTTCATATAGGATAATAATGTTATTAAAAATATTTGAGCTACCTTGATTTATGATAATAATGACTGTTAAAAATTATAAAACTACTCCAGAGGACCTTTTTTTTGGTCGCTAACCGACGGCTTTGCGTTTTTGCTGCTTCTAACTCTTATTATATATAGGCTACTACTGATATAACATAAATAAATAACAGTTAAATATTAATAAAATACCAGTTAACCTAATTTAACAATAATTTCCATGCCTATTTCCTAGGACTCAGTTTATCTTTGTACCAACTTTCATCCAAATCGGTTCAGTGATTTAGGCTTGAAGAAGAGACAGACAGACATATAGTTACTTTCACATTTATAATATTGATATGGATTTAAGCGGCCAAAATCAGTACTTCCATCCTAATTATTGCTTTGTAGGTAGCCATATTATATAACAATGACTGTTCATTTACCAGTCATGGACACTTCAATTTTATCATTAAAATTATCATGGTGAATTAATCAGTTTCTCTTTGTGTTAGCATTTATCAGAAACCGCAAATTACATGTGGTTAGTGTGTTATGTATTATCAAGAACTAAATTCCCCAAAATATGTAATAATGAACCCATTTAGCAATTTTAATGTAATACTTTATTATTAGAAACATAAAGCAATAACTGAAATATTTGTTTTCTTTCCATTAAAACTTTCTTTAATCCTTTAAATACTGATAATTGCTGGCTTTGCAATGAGTCGGACACAGGGTTGCAAGATAAAAAAAGTACTTGTAGGCTGGTCAATTTTACCTTAAAAATAAAATATTAAAAAAAGCATCTTCACGCCCGTATCCCCGAAGAGGTAGGCAGAGGTACATAACCAGTGCACCCAAAATTAACCGAAGATACTTAGTTCCACACTGTGATAGGTGGCTAGCCTATCGCCAACCGGGCACTTTTCCAATCCCAGGCAACATTGTTTTTGTCAGAAAACTGAAAAAACCCATTTTTTATTTGCCCGACCCGGGAATCGAACCCAGGACCTCATGTGGTCAACTCCGACACCGGACCACTAAACCAGAGGTGACTTATGACACAGAGGAACAAAATATTATCTTCTTCAATATACAGAGTGTAAAGAAAACATTGTCCAATCCAAAAGAGGTATGTATATATGTATGACAATGACATCAAAAAATAATAATAAAATAATTTTTTTCTTAAAATAAGAAAAATATAGTTAAAAGTGCATCATTTTAGCACTAAATTTGAGCAATTTTTTAAAATTCGTGTATCAATATCTATAAAATAATGACACAAATATGTTTGTATTAAACTACCAAAATAATGCCTTTGAGGATCAGATAGGGTTTTCTTTACACAGTGTATATTAAGCATTTCATACTGCAAGCTCAATGCAAAGTTATAACAAAAGCCATGACACTGATGACACTTTGATAGAAAAGGGGGCCCCCTTTGAAGAATAGACTGCTATACTGCCAGGCTGGTCCTTTAAGGCTACAGTTAAATTTGTTTTGCAACATCTCACCCAGGTTTGGTACCAAATATAAAATTTTTCAATTCAATAGGATTAATATTTGTCCCTATTATGTTCCAGTTGTAAGATATCTGGAAAATTATACAAATGGCATTATCATCTCCCCAAAAGGATGACAATGCATTATTAATATTTTTGCCTTTTTGGTGTCTACAGGTGATAATTGTCACTTTTTACAGAAGAGTCACATGCTTGTTTGCTATGTTATGATAAAAAATAAACACAATTATGTGCAATACTATGACAAGTCATTAGGTATAAGCTTATCAAGTAATTAAAAACCTATTTCAAAATTCTTCAAGGTTTCGCAACAGGCGTGTTCGTATGAAGAGAATAAAGAAAGTGTAGGATGCAAGAGAAATCTGCAAGGATTGGGACGTATGGTATACTCGGTTCTTTTTGTCTACCCCATAAGGGATCTGGCGTGAATATTTGTATATATTATATACTACAAAATTCACAAGCACACAAGTTATTATAGCTCAAACCAACAGAGTTTAATCGAAACTCAGCCTGATATGCACAAAATAGAATAACAGTCATAACAAAACCATTTTAGTGATGTCAGTGTTCTGCAGGATAATGTAGCCACATTAAAAAGGAACTTGGATTATTCTAATTCTTTGCCGGATTTGGAAAAGATATGTGTGTTAAAACATAATTTCACTTTCTTGTACCTATGTGTAACGGTTATTCATATTTTACCATTTCAACACCTCCTATGTACAGTATCGTAAGTGCATTTAAGCTACTTTACAAGTCAGCTATTTAAAGATTCAGTCATTGTTTTCTTATAATCATTCAACCAAACACCAATAATTACAATTTGCAATCAGGCATTAAAAGTATACATAAAATAAACAATTAAAACATTGATCCGGCAAAGGTTGTTCTGCCTTTTTAAGGCAAAGGTTGTTCTGCTTTTTTAACTACTCATAGTTTTTTTTCTGTATTTTCTCACCTTTTAAACCTTCCCTTGACTTCAACAATTAAATCAAAATCAAAATTAGCCAAATCGGTTCCGCCTTTCTCGAGTTTTAGCAAGACTAACAAACAGCAATTGATTTTTATATATATAGATAGATAAGGCATGAAAATAGAAAAAGTGAAAATTATATATTACAACATTGCAACATTCTATGTAGGAAGTGTCAATTTATCAATCATCAAATAGACACTGAACGTCACATTTAAACAAATTGCAAAAAGGCAATTTGCAATTTACCTGAATCTTAATTTTTTTAAATATTTTCAGCAATAAATCTTTTTAATGTGGACCAAAAGTGCAATCATATTTGTAGTATTGTATACTCTTTGTCATATTTCATTTGATCAATTTTAACAGAATCAGTATAAAAGATTTATTCCCTGTTGTCCAGGCACAGATTGAAGAATAAGCCATCTGTATCTGATTTATGAAAGATTTGCACGTGACAATTGGATTTAGGAGTGACAGGAGTTCTATATCACCTCACCTATTCCTACCAGAACAGTGTTAGTAGTTGTCACTGTTATGATTGGTTTAAAATGTAAGAAAGGCAATACTCTATCTAGCATTACAAAGATGGCAATGCATTGTACATTTTTGGCATCTATTTGCAATGGTTGTTGTTTTCCATCAAAAACATTTTTTTGTCTACTATCCTAGGATATAAAAAAAGTATATAGATACCAATCCTGTATGTCCAAACACCATTTGAATTAAATGTACTATTTCTGTTAATATATTTGTCTGCCTTGATATTGTTTTCTGTATTGTCACTTATAGACTAACTAAATCAATAAAACGGACAATGTTGATGTGATGTTAACATAATCTAAATGTTTTTCATTTTTTTACCAAAGGAAAATAAATTTAAAAACATATAGCATTGATTAAGTATGTTTTTAAATTTATCCTCTTCACATTAGTGGTACTTAAAATTTAATTAGTACCATAAACACACCTGGTTCCCTTGCAGGGAAGGCAGGGTAATCTGGGCATCTACATTTGGCCTTACATGTTCATCGGAGGCACGGGTGTCATAACACACTACCCGCTAGACTTCGAGCTACTACTGAGATTTTGGATTTTTAAAAAAAAACCTTGAAGACCTCAATAACACTGCCTGACCCGGGATCGAATCTGGAACTTCATAACCTGAACCTCATAGACTATCCCCTAGACCACAAGGCAGACACTTAAAACTTACCTAATTTTTAAAAATATTGACTTAATTATCATCAGAACTCAAAAGCTTAAAAACATCACCAGATTCATGGACATTCAAAAAGCTCAGCAAGTATAATCTTGTCAGATTTTTGGGTTTATTGATATAATAAAAAACAGTACATTTATGGACCAAAGTTTGCCACATTTATTAACACAGCAAAACCCTAATCATTAACATTTTGCAATTTTTATGTTTATTTATATATAACTTTAGCTCCATTTCTATAGAGCCTGTCTGACTAATTTGTATTTTGTTTTAATCTAAGTTTGAATGAGATACTCTTTTGACTGGACTTAATTCAGAAATCCATTATTACAAAATAATGTATAATACACCTTTCTATACATACATAACACAAGTGCAATGGTAAGAATATAATATTTATAAAATATAATTACCCATTATGCCAATATCCTTTCATAGATAACTTCATTTACTATTGCAATAAAATGTGATTCAGTAAATTATTTAGTTGTAGAGAAGCAGTCTGGATATAAGGTATTTCCAAAGTCATGAGTTACTTGATATATTCACTTTCCCCTTACTGTCTAGGTCACAAGAGGGGGATTTTACATCTGAACTTTTTGATCTATAATAGTATCTAAAATTTCATTTAATAATATTTATTTTAGTGGCACCAGAAAATACTTTTAAACTATATATCAAATCCCAATAATTTTGTTTGTTATGACAGGAGGAAAAAGTGAATAGATCTTTCATTTCCACTATAACACCCTCACCAATTTTTAGAACACAATTTACAAAACATGATACATAACAAAATACATTTATTAGGAAACAATATACAGAAACTAAAAATACTTTGTGAACACACCTCAATGCCTTTGGAATTCCTCGCTTTTCTCTTCACCGGGTGAGCAAAATAAAAAAAACTAGATCGAAGGGGTTTTAGTCTGTCTTCTTATCCGCTGCTTTGGTTTCTGTTTCTGCTTTCTTTTCTTTATCCTTATCATCAGAGACTACTTCTTTAGCCTCTTGTTTTGACGCCTCCTCAAAGTTTCCAACGAGGTTAGGAACATCGTCATCCTCATCGACGGGTTTAGGGGGAGCTACACTTGACGCGAGTTTTTTCAATTGATTCAAACCATCAGGTCCCAGTTGACTCAAAATACCTGGGAGCATTTCAGCTATTTGCTTATTCTCCCCATGACCTGTAATAGCAAATGTGTTCGCAGCGAGCGATGCTTGCGCTTTAGGATTATTGAAATGTATCACTGTGCCATCATCTTTAATCATATTTACCTCTTCGATACCTGGAATTGTATTTACTGATAACTTTTTGAGAGATGACTGTAGTTTTTTGTCATCTGTGGCTGCAGTTGCATGTACAACCTTCTTCTTGCGCCTTGGGGTTCCCTTGCCGCCTATGCGGACTTGTGATTGCAATTTCTTCAGTTTTTCGGTGTTCATTCTGAGATTTTAACACGCGTCACCTGTTAAAGGAAACACGATTCACTTTTTAGTGATGTTTATATGTGAATTTTATTCTTGATCACTAAAGGTTTCCATGTAACTTGATCGTACGCACGTGTTTTGAACACCGGTTAGCTACAAAGAGGAAAATGGTGGATTTGCGACAAGATATTTTTGATTTCCGACGTCATTACGGTTGGTAAAACTGCAGCACAACCGTTTCATTGCACGTAATAAAAATTAATATACTATTATTTTTATTATAAAGATATTAAAATTTTGAAAGAATAAACGTAATTTATTTGGAAATTCGATATTTTAATAAATAAGGTATAATAAACTTACAATAAGATTGAAATTATAAATTAAATAACTGACAATTGTTAATTTCACCATTCTTATATGAAAAGGTCGTTTTTAGCAAATATATTAATCCTTTGTCTTCTATCTCTATATTCTAGCAGCATTTTTTAGGGACATTATGATATAATTAATTTTTGTTATTACTTTTTATTAACATGATGTATAAAATGAAACGTGTGGTTATATAAATAGTTTGATCAGTGCTTACTAGATTGGGCTTAAAACAATTTATTACGCCATTGGAAATATTACCGCTACAAAAATATAGATGGCGCAACATGTTTAATTTTTCTTTCGAATTTAAGAAAAAACAATGAAAATACATACCTACTCAAAGGAAAATACAACATGATATAACAGCTGTACCATGAAGCTGTACTAATACTTCATGGTAGGTACTGGTTGTCCACTTTTACTGTCGGGTAGCAAAATCAATTGCTTGATTCTATGACCATAAAATGTAACAATGTTCATATTATACGCTTTTTTTTAACACAGATTACAATTTATTTATATTATACATTAAATGGCTACATAGGCAATATTATGCAGTCAATAAGATTGGAATCTAATGACATTTTCCTTACTGTCCTTTATAATTTTCGAAATTAAAATAGAAGCATAGTATAATAATTACGTAATAGATTTAATTTAACGTTATTCATTAAATTACAAAAAAATTGCACAAAATAATGCAGTAACCACTTATTGTTTGGTCAATCATTTGCTTTTTAAAAACTGCTTTTAAAAACGAAAATAACATGTTTACCGATAAAATTAATAAGGAATAACAAATATTACATCAATATGTTAACTTTTCTCTGTTAATTCTTTTCGTCAAATCACTCTTATATCGCGCGCGACATACTTATCACACTTTATATATCCTAAGCGGAGTGGTGAAAAAAAAAACTAGGTATCGCCTATTGACGCCAAAGCTTTTTTTTTACATCATAAGATATTAAATAAGCAGATGTACCTGTAGATAAAGACAACCATCGCCTATAGAAACCAAAGATGTTAATGGTGCGCTGCTATCCTTATGGCGAGGTCTTTATGCCACATGCATGTTTACAGGCTACCTTACCCTTCAAATCGGAACACGACCACAGAACATGTACTACTAACGCAGAACACGACAGTGACAAGCGCTGACGCTATTGCGACAAGAATAAAAAGGCGGTGGTACCAGACTTGGGCGAAACAATGCAGATTTTTACCACCTTAACTACGATGGTAGTGATTAGTTAAAACAAGGTTATGATCACTTGTACTTTAAACTTTTTTTAAAATTTTTGACAATTAATTATACAGGCATATAATTTTAAATTTTTGACAATTTAATTTTTACAATTTAATTTTTGACATACCTATAATTTTAAATTTTTGACAATTAGTTTAAAATTATATGTCTATATTTGTAGTGAAATTAAAGTACAAGTGAGCATCACCTTGTTTTAACTAATAACAATGGAATTGTTCTCACCTCTGGGCCGGAGCTCCTCAGTACCAGCTTCTTCCTCTTGATCGCATTCAACGTAGAGCGGTTCGAATCGTCGACGACCAGGCTATTTCTAATCGGCTTGACTCTTTGGCGTTACGCAGAGATGTAGGCTCGCTCTGCATCTTTTACCGTATTTATCATGGGGAGTGTTCCGACGAGTTGTTCGGACTAATGCCTGCCGCTAAATTCCACCATCGGACATCGCGTCAAAATTTAAAGTTCCATCCTCACCACCTCGATGTCTGGAAATCCACAACCGTGCGCTTTTGTCGACACCTTTTGCCTCGCATTACTCCTTTGTGGAATCTATTACCCCTCGGGGTGTTTCCGAATGGATACGACTTAGGGATCTTCAAGAAACGAGCTTATTCATTCTTAAAAGGCCGGCAACGCAGCTGCAATACCTCCGGTATTGTGGATGTCCATGGGCGGCGGTGATCACTTACCATCAGGTGCACCATCTGCTCGTTTGCCCCCTCTACTATAAAAAAAAAAAGAATTCCACCAAGTGCCGACAATTGAAAGCATTGACTATAGAACCATTGAAAGTGTAAAATCTACGATGGTAGTGCCTAGCATAGCCTTTCGTTCGCTTTTTACGGACTCCCTGTCAGAACAGAATGCTGTAGGTATACCTAGTCTATTCTTCAAAATTAGCACGGACCCACACGGGGTAAAAAGATAATAATGTAGCTATAATGTATTAGGGGTCATCCATAAATTACGTCACACGAATTTCATGATTTTTTAACCCGTCCCTCGTCCTTCTCACATCTGGTCATATTTGTGAGATCCCCCTTCCTCCTTAGTGTGTTGTCACATATTTTATAATTTTACATTGGAAAAATGATCTCCTTCGATTATTTTTTATCCATACATGTGTTATATTTTGAAAAATGTGATGTCACAAAATTTGGGACCACTCTCTACTCCTTGTTACACAATGTCACACTTCTTCGACCCCCTTCCTCCCCCTTAACGTGTGACATAATTTATGGATGGCCCCTAATGCCCCAAATGTGTTAAGATATTAGTAATTTTATATCAAGTTTATTATATTACTTTAACACAGTAAGGCCGCTTTTGTGGTCTAGGGTCCGGTGTCGGTGTTGACCGCATAAGGTCCTGGCTTCGATTCCCGGGTCGGGCAATTAAAAAAGTGTTTTTTCAGTTTTCTGATAAAAACAACGTTGCCGGGATTGGAAAGTGCCTGGTTGGCGATATTCTTACTACCTATCACATTGTGGGACTATCTTCGGTGAATCGTGAGTGTACTAATTGTATTTCTGCCTACCCCTAGGGGGATACGGGCGTGAAAATACTTTTTTATACCAAGTTTGGAGAAACTCCACGTGTTAGTCCCGGGCTCCTTTGAATAATATGCTACCTGCTGTTCTGCCAGGCAGGTCGTAAAAGGCGACCGATTGGCTTTACGAGTCACTAACATCGTGACTATTAGGTAGTAGAGTTCTGCATTGTCTCGCCCGGGTCAGGTACCACCGCCTTACCTATTCCTGCCGCAATAGCATTAGTACTTGTCACTGTCGTGTTCCAGTTTGGAGGGTAAGGTAGCCGGTAAACTTATGCATGTGGCTTTAGACCTCGCCACAAGATAGCAACGCACCATTAACACCTTTGGTGTCTATAGTAGAGGTGCGCAGAATGTGTCACTGAATTGAAAAGATATGAACATATCTTTTGATCACTGCGAAGTATATACTCTTTTAGTTCAGTAGTTCATCTAGTCCAATGGCTTGAGTCGCTATCATTTCTCAGTACATTGATTTTCCTTCGTTTATTGATCGAACTAAGTAGTGTGTAATGAATCTTATGATTTGGGGATAAGTGCGAGTGAGATAGTTAACCGGTATCAAGACAGTCAAGTTCAGCCGGGCCGAGATTGTGTCTGCTATGTCATTCCCATCGGCGTGTGATCGGCAATCTTCGACTCTCGTAATCGTTTTGTTCGCGGTGAACTACGCGAACTAGAGATATAGATAAATTATTGAAACTGAACTAGTGAAGGATGAACTAAACGCAACTGAAGTAGTCCATTTGAAGGATTCATTCGCGAACTACACACGACTAGTCTATAGGTGATGGTTGTCTCTATCCATCAGGAGACCCATCTGCTTGTTTGCTATCTTATAATATATATTAAAAAAAGAAACGACCAAGCTACGTATTTTGACTAAGGTGTAGAGTTTGTGAAATTAAGGCTTGTAGAGTTAGGGCATGTAGAGTTAGAAGCTTGGTCCTACATGATCAGATAACTTCTTGACAGTGCAACCTATAATATAGTCTCATCGTTTCAACATTTTCCATGAAAATGTTTTTGGTAGGATGTTTATTGAAGCTACTATAAAGGCATTGGCTCATAACACAAACTTTCTTTAAGATTTTTTACGGCTAATAGGTATTTGAATCCGAAATCAGCCAACTCTCAATTAGTCCCGACTTCCCATTGTTAAAAAAAAATCCAAGTTAATTATTAATATGTCGGTTCCGGGAGAATTCAGAGTTTTAGCGAATGCTATCATGTTTGACCAACTCCTGGATTCGAGATATGTTAGTAAAACACCATATTATCAGGATTTATATTCTGTAAAGAATATGAATGCTTACAAAACAATCGACAAAAGCATATCTCCTGATGGAAAGAGATTAAGACCGCCCCGTTGGTCGAGTGGTTAGCGACCCTGACTACGCAATCGAAGGGCTCGGGTTTGATCCCCGACGGGGACAAGTATTTGTGTGATGAGCATAAATGTTTGTATTTTCGGGTTTGGGTGTTTATTAAATATATTCCAGTATTTATGTATGTATTTCTATGTATTAGTATCGTTGACTAGCACCCATTACACAGGCAAATAATTTGCTTACTTTGGGGTTAGATCAGTAAGTGTAATTTGTCCCCTGAATATTTGTTTATTTATTTATCAGATTTTTACTCTCTAAAGACTATAAATGCTTACGAAATAATCGACAAAGCATATCTCTTATGGAAAGAGCTATTGCCTAAAGACACCCAAGGCATTAATGGTTACTATCCTTGTGACGGGATAAGACAGGCATAAGTTCATCGGCAACTTTATCCTTAAACCAGATTATGCACCTAATCTGGGTGAAACGTGGGGAAACCCTACCACCTAATAGCTGTGGTGGTAGTGACATGATTAGCCTTTTACAAACTGTTTGACAGAATATCAGAAGGTTTATTCTCCAAAAAGGTCTCTGTTAGTGCATTATAGACTTATTTTTAAATATTAGCGATAATATTAATTTTAATGAGAATACCATCTATTGCACACGTCAGTTTAATTTGGAACCATGACAAAGAAATTACAGCATATACAATTTTGTACAATACATTTCTGAGAGCTCTCAGAAACCAAAATAAACACATCGTAACATCGAGTTATCGGGCGATAAATATTTATCTGCATTTACTAAATGTACTCCAATATCGGTGGGTATAAAGCTGTCAACGCGAGATCTCTTCGCGCCATCTTGTTCAATTTGACAGCTATTAATAATTCCTGAACGCGTCGATAAGTTTCCAAACTATTATTGAATGTTTCGCTAAAATGTTTCCGAACGCAGTTCGCGCGCACTTAGTGAAAGTGTTGACATACGTATGCTTGTGTACGTAACTGTTCTACTAAAAAAGTTTTATTTTTTAATTTGTTTGTTTAATGTCATATAGTCTAGTGATATGAGTACCTATTAAGCTTAAACCATTGATTAGGATTCAATCCTCGGGTACAAGCACTGAAACACGTCACCGCCAAGCACCGATATTATGGCGGTAGGAATAGATAAAGCGGTAGTATCAAACCTGTTGACGAGAGACGTTGCCGATCTTCGTATGTAAAATCTGCGTTATATATATATTTTTCTAATTTTCACGCTGCGCAATGCAAACAAGTGCTTAAACCCTTCAAAACTGCGGTTATCATTTGAACCAGTCGCGCGGTATGTGGCGCACAGCGTTTCTATTTATAGAAACATTAAAACTATAACGAATGGGATAACATAAAACCAGAGCTTTGTTGAGTTTTGTTCAGGGTCCTGCAAATATAATAATGGAGTTGACCCTTGAACGATAGGGAGAGGAAATCTATAAAATATATCTGTGTTAAAATGTCTGTTATATCATTATCCCTCTATCCCCGGCTAGTCCATTTTTATCTGCCTAAACGAGGAGTTTATTTGGGCAGGTAAAAAATGACAAGTGATTGCTTTTACTTTTACACTTTTAAAATAATATTATATTAACAAGTAAGTTTTAATAGCCTTTAGTAATCTCCACGTTTCATATTCACAAAAGCAAAGAATAATACTTTCTACGAGAGCTCAAAAGACTATGCTCACTCTAACATCAAGTTATATTTTATTCTCCTTTCATAATGCACTCCCAGAGTTAAGGGGTTTATTACACTTTTTCCTACTTAGTATTTTCTGTTCAGTATACAAACATTTAGTCTGAATAAACTTAGCCAAAATTGTACACCACTTTCGTACATGACAGTACCCAATGACTAATAAACTAATGCATTTAAATTTGGAATATGTTAACCGTTTATTGATTTTTTATAGTCATATTTTAGTACTGTTACGTTTATTTGGCGTTCTTGTAAGTAATATTGAAAGCATATTATTAGTTTGATGTGCTGACTGTTGAGGCCTGAAGATAAAGTTGAGAACGGTAGGAAAATTATCATTACATTGATAGTGTTTGACTTTGGAATGCTTAATGACGTTGTATAAGACAAGTCGCATGAGTAAACAACCAGTATCCTATAATAGTATAAAAGAACATTATAAAAACCGAAACTCATTACCTATATTCAAGTGGATTGGTAATAGACTGCACATATACTGTGGTACATACTGAAGGAAGGTATGAGTGCCGATTCTGGCACCACATAGTATAAAAAGTGCTTCATTTTTGACTTAATTATTCAATTAAAATGTTTTATAGTACTGACACCCGCGCATAGATATCGACTTTCATTATTTACATTACAAACACAAAGATACAGGGATTTGCCGGACTCGTAACTAGATTTCTCAGCATTCACGTCATACATTTTGTCAGAAGGGACCAAATATTAAAAAAAAGGACAGACAATAATTAGACCAGATGATTTTGTTTTATATCGTAAGATAGCAAACAAGCTGATGAAGCATCAAGAGAACAACAGGTCTCTTGATGGAAAGATTCAACAATCGCCTATAGATGTTAATGCTACATGTATAAGTTTACCGGCTTCTTTACCTTCCAAATCAGAACACGACAGTGACAAGCACTGACGCTATTGCAGCAGGAATAGGTAAGGCGTTGATACCAGACTCCGGCTTGCCTAGCAGAACGCCAGTTGGCCTTTTCTTCAAAGAAGGTCGGATCAACAAAGGAAGCAAATCTTGGGGATTAAATGGAATTTTTGATTATTATCCATATTCATGGGCGTACAGAGGGGGGGCAGGGAGGGGCAGCTGACCCCCTGGAATCCATTTACCTCTGTACTAGCTATCTACTGTTGTAGATATTAAGATAAAAATAGTCTTAAAATGTTACGGTTGCCCCTCCCCCCCCCTCCTCTGGCCCAGAACCTGGGTACGCCCATGTCCATATTAAGTAGTTATATTCTGAATGTGTATATTTTTTACCTAAATTTAGCCTACAAAGGTTAGATTTATGTGTAAAAATAATACAAAAGACTAAAAATATATAAGACTTATTATCATTTTTTATCGTGTTTCAAAGTGTTATTAAATGCATTTACATAACCAATTAAAACTATTAGTTACAAGGGATATTAATGTTCACTTCGTCACCTCATTAAATACAAAAAAGCAAGATGCACTCTGCCACTCATCGGTTCTTTTTTTAAATTTGTATTCCGCGCCCTAATTAATCAGAACCATTTTGGTTGCACTCTGTCATTAACACAATTTTGGGGAAACGCTATCATTCTGTCAAGATAAAAAAATAGATTAAAATAGATTCCACGTAGAACGAGATGTAACAGGATATTGGCGTGACTAATATTTTAGGGAAGAGTGTTATTTTTTCTGGCAACAAAACAGTTGTTTTTTTATTATGCGTGTGGCTTAGATCCACCTTTGATCGAGCCAGCTGGTGGGTAGTATTTAGATACAACATTTAACCTTGTCTTGTCGACCAATGATGAGACGATTAGATTTAGACTGAGGAACTTTCAAATAAATAAACCCTTTTATTTTTTAAAGGTATTTACGTAGTACAGTTAGATGAGAGTGCTGGCGTACCTACATATTTAAGTGAGGTTTATTTAGTAATTAAAAAGTTGCAAATAAGCACATACATATTCTATGGAAAGAGACAATCACTACCCAATTAATAATGGTGCGTTTCCATTATTATATTCCATCCATTAGTGTGGCAAACATTTAATATCATATGCATAAAATAACGGCTGTGTTTGGAAAAAGCGGAAGACTAGGCACAAGGTCTGGTGAGTACGGCGGATGACGGAGAACTTCCAACTCCAGCTCTTGTAGCCTGGAGACCGTCTGCTGTGCAGTATGAGGTCGCGCGTTGTTGTGCAAGAGCAGTAGAGCTTGAGTTGGAAGTTCTCCATCATCGCCGTACTCACCATACCTTACGCCTACAGATTTTTACTTTTTCCAGAATTTGGATTTTTTGGGCTGGAAAAAAATTCAATACCCGAGAGGGAATACAAAATTCCTTTGAAGAATTTGTTGCCTCCCGTCCAGCTGATTTCTTTAAGATGGGCATCCCGCATCAGTAAGCTACCGATGCATTGGCAAAGATGCATTGATTTCATGGATGATTACTTTTATTAATAGAAATAAAAAAATATAGAAAAAACGGCAATTTCATAGGTAAAATCTATTATATTTATAAGAAAGGAAGAAAGAAAGAAAGAAAATATTTATTTGTTCTTGCAATTCTTGAGTGTTACAAGTTGTTAAAAATTAATAAAGTTATCAACATATTCTACCATTCATTATATGGTGTGCAAATATTTAAAAATTAATATATCTATATATAATTGCTTGCAGCGGATATGGCAATATTTCGGACACGTCGCTCATAAGAGCCGAAAGAAGTTTATGGTAGTTGGCCAGTTCGACGGGAAAAATACTCGTGGTTCCTTATTAGGTGGTCAGACACAATTAAGATGCTCATAGGTCTGCCAGTAACCAAAGCCATCAAGACCGTAGCACCGAAGGACAGATCCACGTGGAGGAATTTCAAGCGAAACTCCACGACCACATCAGGATCTTCAGTAATGAAGATGCCGACTAAGAAAAAGAAAAAATTAGTTATTAGACATGTTTTATTTTTATTAGACGTCTGAAAAATAAAACGGCTACTCAAAAAGCGACAGATGAACAAAACCGTCACATTCTTGACATGAAGTATCATGTTACAGCTAAATAACATAATCTCCATTTACAGTGTAAAGATTAGCTAACGACATAATTTATTAAGCGTTAAATCTCCGAGTTTGAAATGACATCATAAGTTATAGGGAGATTAGAAGGATTATTTCTAAACGACCACCCAGATTCCTGCGAAAACTGACAGTTGTCAAATTTGGCGGCTCTTTTTGTATTTTAGAATTAGACCGCAAATTATAAAGTTAAACTTACAGGCATTCTATTCGCAGAATTTGTCTAATAATTTTAAGAATAACGACTTACAGATTTTTATAGGCATTTTTTCACACGTTATTAGTTCTAATTTATTATTTGTTCGTGAATCATGACATTATTGTACGAAATATTTAATGGGTGGTAGAGTTCTCTAACGTCTCCTGGGTTTGTACCACCGCCTCACCTTTTCCTCCTGTAACAATTTCAGTGCCCGTATTGCGTATTTCTGTGGTAAATGTATGCATCTGATATTTATTTAACTTTATTGTACACCTTAAATAAGTTTGTATAAAAGGCGGAAGTTTGTATAAATGTCTAGGTACTGGCATTCTCCACTAGTCAACCTTTAGGCCAAAAGAAAATAAGTAAACTTATATTATGTTATATAAGGACATAGCTCTTATCAAATTTAAATATATACTACGTATACTATACATATTATAACGTATTTAAATAGCACTATATTAATATATACAGGCATTCTATTTTTATTGTATATCTTTGACAGGCAGCTGTATACCTTTGGTGCTATGGAAATTGTTGTTTCTTTTCATTATGATTTTATTGCTTGTAATGTTATCCAATATAAAAAACAAAGTAACCGTGGAACTTTCACATGCAATTAAGAATAATTTCTTTGCATTTTGACAGATAGTGGAAAAAGTATATGAGTCATATAAGAATTAAAAAAGTATGTACCTACCAAGGAAATTATATTCTACCCGGAATGCTTACACGTACTTCAAAATCGTTCCGAAGAGTGCCACGACATGAGTGGAGTGTGTCTCTTTCTACTAAATAAAGCGCCAATCGCCATATATAAGTGTGGCCATGCGTAGTTTGCAAATTACTACTAAGTAATTCTACTAATTTGAGAAACAGTTTTTACATTGCATAAGTAATTACGTAATAATTAAAATAAGCACATTTTAGAACTCACTATGTTAATTACAATACATTTAATAGTAATTTATTTATCGACGTGTATGAATAAAAAGGAATTAACGATTACCGAATATATAAAAATCTACCATTTAGATAGTTTTGTTTACACTGGCAATTGCAAGAAAGGGACTACATCCACTCTTGTCGTTGTCTTGCTCAGAACGTTTTTCCCCTCTGTTAAGTAAGAAACAAATGTCAACTTTATTTGTTACGAAATAAAGTACATTTTTATTTTTCAAATATTGCTTCTTAGTAATTCCAGTTATCGTATATAAGTTCCTTGGTACCTACTTATTAATAATATAACACTGACAATACCTACATTCACTTACATCGAGCACTATACATAATCACTTTTTATTAATAATTTTTGATTTAACATTTATTAGGTTTAGGTAAGGGGGCGTCCATAAATTACGTGAGGTGGTTTTTTAAATTTTCTGTGTTTTGCGTGATATTTGCCGAGACCCCCCTCTCTCCAACGTAAGATTAGATGAGTTTGACCAGACCCCCTCTCCCCCTTAAACATCTCACGTAATTTGTGGACGCCCCCTAAATAATTAAAACCCGGATAAAAGATTTGTCAGTGAACAGATTTAAAAATGTAAAACTAAAAAAGGCTATCACATAATTTCAGATTATTTGGAGGATAAAAAAAACTTGAAAATGATTTTTCATACCTACAACTAATAAGAATCATAATTCATTAAACATTTAAACAATATTGAGTTGAAAAAACTTACTTACAGATAAAAACCCGCGGAGTTTCTTCTGCCGGATTTTCTCATTGTGAGGCCGCGTACCGGTCTGCTAGTAAAACTCTTGACCCGTCAAAAGTGCCTGTGAAGATTAATTCAAATACTTTTTTTAAAATTTTTATTTATGATTTTGTATGCTAGATACTTACACACGCCCAATTGCCGTAACCCATTTTCATTGCATTAGGTATCATCGTCAAAAGCAGTCAGTCAGTTACATTTTAATCAAAAAACAATAAATAGTCCCGTTTGGACCTCTGCTGACTGCCTCGTGGTCTAGGAGTAGCCTATTTAGCTCAAACCATGAGGTCCCAGGTTCGATTCCCGGGTCGGGCAAAAGTGTTATTGCGGTTTTTTCGAGGTATTCTCAAAAATCTAAAATCTCATTAGTAGCTCGGAGTCTGGCGAAGTGGTGTATTACCACTCTCGTGACTCGGATGAGCACGTAAGGCTGTCGGTCCCGATTATCGCTAGAAATAATCGATAATCGTTAACATGTCGGTAAATGCGGCGATGAGGATAACCATTTGTCTCGCCAACTGACAAACCGGTGAGTTGCGGTGAACTGGAAAGTCTATAAATGCTCGGTTTAATCTGCCTACCTCGCGAAGAAACCGGGCGTGATGATTCTTTTTTTTATCCGAGCATTCTTTACTGATACCTAATAGGTCATCTGAAGTTCTGCCAGGCAGCTGTAGGTAAGAGGCGAATGATTGGTATGCAAGTCACTACCACCGTAGCTACTAGGTGGTAGAGTTCTGCATTGTTTCGTCCGGCTCTGGTCTGGTCACCGCCTTACCTATTTTTACCGCAATAGCGTCAGTTGTCACTCTTGTGTTCCGACTTTCGAGGGTAAGGTAGTCGGTGGACTAAAACTAATTTTAATTTAAACAAAATTGAATTCTGCTAAGATGACATAAAGTTAAATGTCAATTGACGTTATTTCTGATTGATAGGTATAAGTTCAATTAGAATTTTATTAAATTAATTGTTTAAAAGACGATTAAAAATTTCGAGTCTGGCAATTCTAGCTTTAGTACCCAAAATCCATTATACACCAACGCATAAAATAAATCTAAAGCGAATAAAATAAAGGCAAATAGTTACAAAACAAATTTCAATCTCGCCGTCCCAAAAATACTCGAGCGCAATTTACTAAAACAATCTTGCTAACCTTTTTTTATACCAACCAGAAAATGGAGGCCGCCATCCAATTTTGCTTCTCGTATTTTGTTTAAGCACAAAATGTCACGCGGAAACGGTTTGTAATTTTTTAGGGTTACGATGTGCAAAGTGTGAAACCATGCTCCAGGCTTTCTATTAGAACTTAGGCGTAACATATTTTGTTTGTTTGTTGTCCTGTGTTAAAATTAAAAGTAATGATAAAATTAAAAGTTCTTTTTTAGGCTAAAGTGAGGAAAGGTAGGTGTTAAAATGTATGAGACATAACATCCCTATCTTGCAGACCATTACTAGCCTTTTGCATCTTATCTAACATTTCAGATGTACATAATAATGTATCTATCTTTAGCTGCTCCCCAAGACTTCATTCGCAAAACCCTCACAAACATTACTTTCTTTTACTCTATTGGGTAAAAAAGTAGCTTTATATTGGTAAAAGATTTTCTAAAATTCGTTCAGTAGCTTTTGAGTTCAACTATGGCAAACAAACAATCAAGTCTTATTTGTTTATAATATTAATATCACTAAGAGTCATCTGCTTATTTCCTAACTTACATGTACAGAACTAGCAGTTATTGATGACTTCGTACGCGTGACCTACAATAATTACTTCCCTTTGCTCAGTCACCTAATAAAGTCTATATATAGTCTATATCAGTCCTGGATGACGTAGCTTTCTAAAAGTGAAAGAATTTTTAAAATCAGTCAAGTGATTTTCGAGTTAAGGCGAGGCATCGCGACAAACGGGATAAAACTGGTTTGTTTAATCACGTTTTTTTGTATTGATTGTTAAATAACAATTTTACAAAAATTACACGATATACCTGAAAATATTACCTAAGGAATGTGCTAACTTGTTACTTGATAGAATGTACTTTACTCGATCATATAAAATTCCGAAAACTGGCTAAAAAATCTCTAAAACAAATAATGTGTTAATCATATTTCTAATCTTCCACATGATTTTTATATAGTGATATTTAGTTGTAAATACAAAAAAGAATGTGCTAAATTTTGGTTTTCAGGTGATATCCTATATTTATTTATCCGAAAATTAACACGTTTCTCAGCGGTTTCAGAACATACCACGCCACCCATTTTCTATAGAATAGACGCACGTCGAAATACCTCACCTTAAATCGTAACGAATAAACGAACAAGAAATTTGTAAGATGCGTGTCGGGCCCCGAAATTGTCAATCACAATAATGCAGACTAAGAAGAGAGATTTTATCGTTTTATACTATGAATGATTATATGATTAAATATAAATTTAATCAATTTAACGTATTATTTATGACGGATATGTAAGCAATACAGGTTCACAGCATATAAAAACTTCTCAAATTACATTTTATAAGTTGGTCGACTATTACTCATAAAGAATTTACTAATAGAGCCTACTTAGCCGTGATAGTTTTCTTTTTAAATTAATTATATTTACGGCTATTATGAATTTTTTCCGGAGAAATAATCGTTTAACTAGGGGGGAGGGCACTTGAGCCTAACAAAAATTAGCACTTTAAAGCTTTATATTTTCAAAATCGATAACGAATCCTTTAATTGAAAAGTTGTTTTCACAAACCTATAATATTTTTTAAAAACCTATCCAACAATAACCCCACAGTATGGGGTACACGAGAAAAAAAATTACATGTAGAGGATCTACCCTAAAAAATATTTTCATGATTTTTTATTACCGCTTTGTTGCCATGACTAATATGTCTATTCCTGCCAAATTACAGCTTTCTAGTACTAAGAATTTCTGCGCTAAACTGCGGACGGACAAAAGGACGAACGGACATAGCGAAACTATAAGAGTTCCTAGTTTAGAAAGAAAGAAAATATTTATTTGCAAGAATATGGGTGTTACAAGTTGTTAAAAATTAATTAAGTTACCAACATATTCTACCATTATATGGTGTGCAAATATTTAAAAAACTATCATTGGATTACTTCGGAAAATCAAATCTTTCCTCTTTATAATATAAGTTTAGAAGTTTAGATATCTATTATTTGCTATGATAACAGGACAAAAAAATAACGTTTATATTTTTATAGCAAATAAAAGGATTACAGAACCCTTCCCTTTGTACATACACACACTTAACGGGTTGTTTTTCTTAAGGTACGATCTTTTGGGGGCCATTTTCTTTCGGGAATCGTTGAAAATAATACCGAATATTGTTTCCAAACAGTTTTAGTGCGGTCCGAATTACTTTTTGTGTTTTTCTTTTTCAATTTGTTTTATGTATACAATTTGCTGTATTGGTTTTTATTTCACTCTATTATATACATGAGGCAAAGGTGTTTGCTTTATACAGTCTTTGTTGGCTTGTTATTGTATTACAAAAAGGTTATATGCTGAGTATGTAAGAAATAAAAAAAAACATATTGTCCTTTTCAGGCTCTTATGACGGTCCCGTCCACCTATGAAGAATACATCCTGCCAAACAATTTGTAAAAGGCGAGCGATCGGCTGAACTTGTTACTACCATAGTGATTATTATGTGGTAGAGTTCTGTAATGTCTCGCCCGGGTAGATACCTTTCCTATTCCTACCGCAATAGCGCTAGTGTTTTAGGTTTAGTGTTTTAGGAGGATAAGTTAGCCGGTAAACTTAAGCATGATAAGCATGAGGCATTAACACTCCGTTAACATATATTTGTATATGTATGTATATGCATATGTTTATGTATGTATGTGTATCTACCTATATATGTATATGAATATTTAAATATGTATGTATGTGTATGATGATAATAATAAAATATATAAAGTTCAATGGCACCTTCACACCTTCATTCTGTTGGCCCAAAGGTTGACAGGTGGATAATGCCAATAGGCATTAAGTTCGCCTTTTGTACGAAAATGTATGTTTTTGGTGTACAATAAAGTTAAAAAATAAATAAATAAATAACAGTGCACCATTAACAACAATGCTGTCTTTAAACAATGGCTGCATCTTTCCATCACGAAAGCTTATTTGTTTCTCATGGTGGCTGTACACACTCGTCTGACGTCTAGACACACGAGATAGGCTGAGTAAGAGTATATATGTCGTAGCCAGATTGCAGAATTGACCACACCATGAAATGCCCGATAATGTCATGAAATGGTGGTATTTCATGATGTGGGCAACTGAGATTGAATAGATCGTTAAATCGCTAACGTTTAATGATTTTTTAGTCCACGATTGGCCATATCGTGTAAATTGGATGTCCATAAGGCATTTCACAAAAACTCAGTATATATTAGTAACTTGTTTATTGTTTTTGAGAACGACAAAGATATTTTATAAAAACTAGGAACGCTTGGAAATATTAAAAGTCTTTTCAACATAGTTTTCAGCCCATTACTAAATAACACACAACAAGGGGAGCCGCCATGTTGGCACATAAACCATAAGCTTCCAGCGCCTCTATCGGGAGATAATGTAACTATTTTACGATGCTATCAATTAAGTTTGATAATTTCATGAAGTAATCGCGCGTTTAGTTAACCATATCGATAAACGATTTCTTATCACTGATCTGATCAAGGAACATCATGATGTGGCCAATGGACAGTGAATATTCTCGAGCATTTCATGATGTGGGCAATTCTACGATCGGGCCACGACATATACATGGAGTCCTCGCCGCGTCTCGCGGTCCGTCCATGGTGTGAGTCTCGTTTTGAACCACTACTCGTGACGGACAAGTATCTATAGCCGCCATTATACTTAATATAAAATTGTATCATCTATGAAAAACTACATCATTTCCGCAGTCTTGATCTGGGCCTGGGCTTTGGAAGAATAGATGAACTGCCTTATTAGACATCTCGTTAACGGCAAAAAGCTCATATATGTCACTAACATCCAAGAGTTCAGAAATTTCTGCTGCATTGGCGTCGTGTTCTGGTTTGGAGGGTAAGGTAACTGGTAAACTTATGCATTTGAAATTCCATCCCAAAAGGATAGTAATGAAATGAAAATATTTATTTGTTGAAAATGTTGAACAAGAAGAATATGGGTGTTACCAGTTATTAAAATTGTACAAAGATACCAGCATATTCTACCATGATATGGCGTGCAAATATTTGAAAACGATTTCTGTTGTGAGTCAATTTTTTTAGAATTACTAGCGGATTAGAATGCGGCCACACGCCGCTGAGGAGATCCGGCGGAGAGAGAAGAAAAATCTGGCTTGGCTGGCTTTTCTTTTTTCTCTATTCTAAGTAATTACTTAAACGTAGTTATTTATTAGAATTTCACAAAATTATTTCATTTTTCAAAATTTATAGGAAATACGAGGAGCAGTTAATCGCAGTATTATAAGTTACAAATATATCATAAATTTAATCATTCAATTTGTATTTATCAACATCTAATTTAATCAATAAAAAATTCTTTAACATCACAATGTGTTTATTTTATCTAAAAGCAAGTCAAATAATTTTTTGGAAAATTTATTTAAGGGTAATGATTTAAAACTATCAGGAATATGGTTATATTATATACTTATTGACATACAAATACCCAAAGCACTATTCATATGTCTAGATGGAAAGAGACAACTAATACGCCCATCGCGATGGTCATCTCTTTCCTTTCTGATTGTTTGCTATGCAATGCAATCTGATTGTTTGCTATGCTGTGTAAATTATAAAAATTTTGACGAATTGAATAAAATTTTGAAGAAAAAATGAAACTTGTAATTACAAAAATATTTTTGTAATATGAAATCATTCTTGTACATTAGTAATAAGAACATAAAATAGAGAAAAAAAGACACGCCCGCTGAATTTCTTCCGCCTGATGTTCTCAGTGTGTGACCGCGTTCCAAAAAATCGGTACATAGTTATCAATGTAATAATAAATAAAATTAATTTTTAAATATTTGCACACCATATAATGGTAGAATACGTTGGTAACTTAATTAATTTTTAACATGTAACACCCATATTTTTGCAAATAAATATTTTATTTCTTTCCTTCTTTCTTTCTTTCTTTCTACGATGTGAAAAAAACAAAAGCTACATTTTAACCTAGTAAAGCAAAAGAATGTAATGTGTTTATGTCACACGAAGTCGCGGGAAACAACTAGCTACTACATAAAAATGTATTGTTTTATTTATGTACAAAAGTTATAAGTATAAAGGATTTTATCGTTTTTCCTTCTCTAGTCTGTTTTCGTTTTATGGTAGCCGACATATTGAATAGAATTGGCAAAGGTATCTTCCACATTGGGCTAATTCTACACCATTAATGTTTTAAATTCGAAAGTTTAGAAAGATGTATAGATGTTTATTGGTACGAGTAGTTTTGTATACAATGAAATGAGAATTTGCTTATTCAAACCATCCAGCAGACACTTGACGGGTCAACAACTTTATAGCTTTTGATTTAATTAAGTTTTCATATCAATCATCTTGTGGGGACCGGGTATAGAATGCGCTGACGCCTTAGATAATGGAAACTCTTGTCAAACGCTGACACAGACCCTATAAACGAAGGCATTGTGAGACGTCAGGCATCTATCTCTATATCTATCATCTATATCTATCTATATCTATGTCTATCTATATCTATCTATATCTATATCTATCTATATCTATATCTACATCTATATCTATCATCTCACGAGGTACACCAGACTATATAAGTCTGGTGTACCTCGTGAGGGCGCGCGAACTTGTAATTTTTGTGTATGACGCAGTACGGAATATGTGCTACTTATAAACTTTATAATTTAACCACTAGCTACAACAACCGAACCTCGAAGGTAAAGTGAAAATACGCCACAAAGCCCTACACCTAACAAAAATATAACCTGGCGGTGAAATTTTATACATATAAATATTTAAATAAGGGTATCATCACGCCAGTTTTCTTGCTGAATGTGTAGAGTGAGTGGTTTATCGGTTGGTGATATGATGGTGATTGCCACTAAGATCAGTCCGCTTAAAATAAACATTTTATTTTTTATATCATAACATAGAAACGGGCCCGTGTTGGTCCGGGCTCCTTTGAAGAATAGGCTAACTGCTGTTCTGCCAGGCAAATCGTAGGAGGTGACCGATTGATTATGTATGTAACTACCATCGTGACTAGGTGTTTGAGTTCCGCAACATCTCGCTCGGGTATTTGGTACCACCGCCTTGCCTATTCCTGCCGCAGTAGCTTCAATGCTTGTCATTGTTATGTTCCGGTTTGGAGAGTAAGATAGCCAGTAGACTGATGCATAAGATATTGCCATCCCACCACATGGATAGCTACGCACTTTAAACATCTTTGATGTCCATAAACGACAGTTATCTCTTTTTATTAGGAGAAACATCTGCTTGTTCGTTCAAAGTTGACAAACACACAGTTCACATACTCGAGTGTTAGAGGGCCAAAACTAAGGGCCGAGTTGGAGAAATAACTTTAATGTGCAGATAGTGTATGGCCGCGTTTCCGATCCGGTAGTAGTTTTTAAAGAAATATGTTGACTTGTCAAAATAACTTGTAAAAAGTTTTATTGAATAAAGTATTTCTGATTTCTTATTTCTGATAGAGGGTGTTAAAGAAATTTCGCGCCATAGCTTAAAGGAAGGTTCAGTTTCTATAAAGAAATCCAAAAAAAAAATACTGAAAACAGTACCCACAATATGTTAAAATAGCACACCCACCCATGTAGTACCCACAATATGTTAAAATAGCAATCGCTTAGAATTAAAATTGCTACTGAAAACGGCTCGCGACAAATAGAGCAAGATGTGTGCCCCTAAACGCTATGACTGTGGCTACGACGATATGTACATTACAATTCGGTTTCTTAAAACTTTTTTAAAAGTATTTATTTTTTATCTGTAGAAATCTGTAGTGTCTAGTTTTTTCTTCAACTCGGTCCACTGTTTTGCCTTGACTTGAGAAAGCCAAGAATTTTAATGAGTCGAAATACTGGTACTGCCACTTGCTCTCCCACTTATTAAGATATTGCCCAAAGCTGAGGTTCAGCCTAACAGGAGACTCCTTTCAGCTCAGCGAGCTTTAAGCTCACTAAAATTAAATTCTGGCTGTGCAGTGTGAACTTTGTTCGCAAAAAAAGTCTGTTTTCGTAGTAACGGTCACTTGGAATAACTACTTAAATAATTTCGAAAGAAAAAAATGATTTTTTCAACGTTAAGGAATTTGCACCCATCGAAGCGGGCGGGAGTTAGCTAGTTTTTATAATAAAGATAATAAAGATAATGGACCTAAGTGGAACAAATCAGAGGACGAATCGCTTTAGGATTTATTACGGCGCGGCAGAATTGCTTTTCGTCCAATAAACTGTGATTGGAAGTGTCGCGTTACCGCACAAGCCGGTGTCGCCTTACCGAAACACTTGTTTATACTAACTATAATATACTATTTATATTGGGTTTATTACCGTGTTGGCAGAGGCCCATTTTGGATGGATAATTTGCTATTACGCTTAATAGTTCGTAAAAGGTGTAAGAGTGACTAAACGTGTCGCTACTATCGTGATTACTAGGTGGTAGAGTTTGGATGACAAACTCAGAAGGCCACGTCACGCCCTATTTGATCCCGATGATCCCATCACAACCTACACTTCACAACTCACACGCACACGCCAAAGTTGTCACCGACAGCGACTCGGACCTCATTTCAGCTCACCAATACTCGAGACTCCATTCAGGAGCCATTAACGAGTCGAAATCCTGATGCCACTTACTCTCCACCAATCATCAAGATACTGCCCTAAACCAAGGTTCGGTCTCACAGGAGACACCCTTAGGGCGGGCTCTTAGCCCACTTAAACTCTGGCTGAGCACTCTGCTCGCCCAAAACATCCAGTTTCGCAGTAACGGTCATTGGACCAACTGCCTAAGTTCATTTCGAAAAAAAGTAGCAGAGTTACGCAATATCTCGGGTATATGGTACACTTCCTACCTATAGGTACTTATTCCTGTCTCGAAAAATCTCAAACAGTTGTCCTCCCTGTTCATCCGCTTAGCGAAGCTCTTTGGCACAGACAAATACATCACCCACCACTTTTTTTTTATATCATAAGATAGCAAACAAGCAGATGAGTCTCCTGATGGAAAGAGTCAACCATCACTTATAGACACCAAAGATGTTAATGGTGCGTTGCTATCTGGTGGCGAGGTCTAAAGCCACATGCTTAAGTTTACCGGCTACCTTACCCTCCAAACCGGAACACGACAGCGACAAATACTAACGCTATTACGGCAGGAATAGGTAAAGCGATGGTACCTGACCCGGGCGAGACAATTCAGAACTCCACCACCTAGTAGCTACGATGATAGTGACTCGCATAGCCAATCGGTCGCCTTTTACGACCTGCCTGGCAGAACGGCAGTTGGTCTAATCTTCAAAGGAGCCCGGAACCAACACGGGTAAAACTTTTTTATATCATAAGACAGTAAACAAACAAATGGCTCTCCTGAAGGAAACTCTAGACACCAAAGATGACAACGATGCGTTGCCATCCTTGCGGCGGGGTTTTAATGCCACATGCATAAGCTTACCTACCCGGTCACTTTGATCTCCAAACATGAATACGACAGTGGCAAGCACTGACGATATTGCGACAGGAACAGGTAAGGTCGTAGTACCAAACCCGGGTGAGACAATGCAGAACTCTACCATTTAGGAACCACGATGGCAGTAACTCATATAGCCTATTCGCTTCTTATGAACTGCCTGGCAGAGCGGCAGATGGTCTAGTCTTCAAAAGGGGCCCGGACTAACAAGGAGTGGAAAAAAAGTAATGGTATTTTTATATTTGAGTTATTTTAGTTATTCGAACGCAGATTGTCGAATTTTATTTATTTATTTACTAGCTGGAGCGTGCAGCTCGCTGCGTTACAAAAGTTTTTAGTGAATCCCGCGGGATCACCTAATTTTTCCGGGATAAAAAGTTGCCTATATGCTATTCCAAGCCATCATCTTTCGCATTTATAATACCTTCACATTTATAATATTAATATAACATGGATTAATATAGATATGGATTAATATAGATTTAAAGTTAATTGGAGCATTACAATCCCTAACGAGGCTAATAAAAACATAACTGACGGTAGTTTAAAATAAACAGATAGCTGGCATTTATCACTATTATCAAACCACGGCCAATTAAACGGAGACACGTTGAAACAATCCAAATTCAACCTTGACACCACTGCTTAAAAATTAAAATTGATTACAGAGAAAATACTGCGAAAATTTTCGAAATACCCTCCTTTATATAGGAAAAGAAACTTTAAATGAGGGTAGTATGAATGAAAATTGTTTGTTGTAAAGCTTACCCGCTCATAATCTAATTTCCCGACATCAAACACAGTCGGATGGATACATCTATCTCTGTCTGTTATTCGGGATCTTGTGTATATCTGTCTCACTCTTGAATGTGGCTCTATTGATTTTCTCTCGGATAAGGGAGTAGGGGGAAATTTGCATAATACAATTTGATATAATAACAAGAGATAATGTATCTCATTTGGGGACGATTGTTAGACTTTTGCGCAAATCTAATCTTATTAATAATAGCGTAATTATTATAATTATCATACCGTATCTAATATTAATGATTTTCCGTATTATTTTGGGCTCCTTTAAAGATCAACTGCCGTTCTGCCAGGCAGGTCCTAAAAGACAGGTCGTAAAAGGCGGCGCTATACGTATCACTTTCATCGTGACAGCTAGGTGGTAGAGTTCCGCAACGTCTAGCTCGGGTATATGATATCACCACGTTATAGGTGAGAATGCATAAGTTTACTGGCTACCTTACCCTCCAAACCGGAACACGCCAATGAAAAGCTCTCACGCTATTGCGGCTGGAATAAGTAAGGCGGTGGTACCAGACCCGCGCGAGATATGAGAACTTTACCACACAGCAGCCACGATGGTAATGACTAGCATAGCCAATCACCTTTTACGAACTACCTGGCAAAACAGCAGTTGGCCTATTTTTCAAAGGAGCCCGTGACTTACACGGGGAAAAGCAAACAAGCAAATTGCTCTATTGACGGAAAGAGACAACTATCACCTATAGACACCAAAGTTGTTAATGGTGCGTTAAGCTTTCATGTAGCGAAATGGTAATGCATAAGTTGCTATCTTTTACCTTTTACGGCCTGCCTGGCAAAACAGCAGTTGGCCTATTTTTCGAAGGAGCCCGCGACCAACACGGGGAAAATCAAAAAAGCATATTGCTCTATTGACGGAAAGAGACATCTATCACCTATAGACACCAAAGTTGTTAATGGTGCGTTAAGCTTTCATGTAGTGGAGTGGTAATGTATAAGCAGTTGGCCTATTCTTCAAAGGAGCCCGTGACCAACATGGGGAAAAGCAAACAAGTAGTAGTATCTACTGGTAATAGTTGTCTCTTTCCTCTCTTGACGGAAAGAGACAACTATCACCTATAGACACCAAAGTTGTTAATGATGCGTTAAGCTTTCATGTCGCGGGCTGGTAATGTATAGTTGCTATCTTTTACCTTTTACGACCTGCCTAGTAAAACAGCAGTTGGCCTATTCTTCAAAGGAGCCCGTGACCAACATGGGGAAAAACAAGCAAGTAGTAGTATCTACTGGTGATAGTTGTCTCTTTCCTCTCTTGACGGAAAGAGACAACTATCACTTATAGCCACCAAAATTGTTAATGGTGCGTTAAGCTTTCATGTCGCGGGATGGTAATGCATAAGTTGCTATCTTTGTGGCGGAGTCTCAGTGACACATGCATAAATTTACCGGCCTCCTTTCCTCCAAACTGGAATACTACAGAGATAAGCGTTGACGATATTGCGCACAGACCACATGAATAGTAATAGACACGCCATTGGGAAGGAAACATGTCACCGCGCATGTGAGCAAACGCTCCTATTACTCTCAAAATTATCATACATTTGTACATGTGTTATATCGTGAAAAAATAGAAGTTAAACTATGTTGTCAGTACAACATTTTATAGTGCCGAACGAGATGACAAGGTTTAAGAATTACCCTTTGAAGTGATTTTACTTCATCGGTAAGCATTATAACTCTGTATTTCTGTATTTTTTTAATTGCGTGCTACACTGACAAACTAAAAAATTGTCTTGAAATGCGTACCCATTTAATCCGTGCTATTGCGGCAGGAATAGGTATCAGACACGCAGGCGTAACACCTAAAATTTTCGATTCACTAGCGATCAGTGATGACTGATAAACGTCAGTACAACATTTTATAGTGCCGAACGAGATGACAAGGTTTAAGAATTACCCTTTGAAGTGATTTTACTTCATCGGTAAGCATTATAACTCTGTATTTCTGTATTTTTTTAATTGCGTGCTACACTGACAAACTAAAAAATTGTCTTGAAATGCGTACCCATTTAATCCGTGCTATTGCGGCAGGAATAGGTATCAGACACGCAGGCGTAACACCTAAAATTTTCGATTCACTAGCGATCAGTGATGACTGATAAACGTCAGTACAACATTTTATAGTGCCGAACGAGATGACAAGGTTTAAAAATTACCCTTTGAAGTGATTTTACTTCATCGGTAAGCATTATAACTCTGTATTTCTGTATTTTTTTAATTGCAAGCTACACTGACAAACTGAAAAATTGTCTTGAAATGCGTACCCATTTAATCCGTGCTATTGCGGCAGGAATAGGTATCAGACACTCAGGCGTAACACCTAAAATTTTCGATTCACTAGCGATCAATGATGACTGATAAACGTAACAAAAAACATTAAAAACGTCGCCAATTACTTGCCGAACTCTGGAGCACATTTTGCGATAAATAATCGAGCGGTAACGACTGCTACTAATATACAAGGCTGTTATGTGTCTTGCAATAACTAAACAATTACGATAATTGCTCATTGCGAGATACGTGTTACATGGGCACACTAAAAGTTTTGCACTTCTAGCTAATCGGAACTATTTGAATTTCGAAAGCTATATTTTTAAAACGTTGCAACATTCTTAGTAATAAAAAAAAACAATTGGCGGGAAATGATTTTTCAATTGTTTTTTTATCACACATCAAATTTTTACGTACGCAACGAAAATGGAATTAAGTCGAAAAGATTTTAGAGCGATGACTTTTTATGATTTTAAAAGTTCTCTTTCTCCGCAAGACAGTGTCGCTCGTCTTCAAAATGCTTTTGGGAGAGAAGCACCTTGTTTGAGCACCATGAGGCGATGGTTTGCTGAATTTGAGAGAGGTCAAGTTTCTTTACATGACGAATTTCGTGAAGGGCGGCCTTCAACTGCCGTCAACGAAAATAATATGGCTACTGTTAAGCGGTTAATTGAAGCAAACCCCCGGATTACCTATGAGACAATTCGAGGACTATTGGGGATTGGTATGAGCCAAATTCAGAAAATTGTACACGAAGAATTGAAAGTTCGGAAACTTTGTTGTCGTTGGATCCCTTATGAACTGACAGCGGAGCAGAAGCGGCCTCGCGTGGAATGGTGCTCACAGATGCTACTGAAGTACGACCACGGACATTCTAATGCTGTTTATGACATTGTCACAGGTCACGAAACGTGGATTTATTGTTTAGAACCCGAAAAAAAACAGCAATCTTGTGAATGGGTATTTGAAAATAAGAACAGGCCAACAAAATTGAGACAGGCGAGAAACGTTGGTAAAAATATAATGTGATTTCTGTATTTTCCCCAAAATCAAAGATTTGATGAGAGATTTTACTTTTACTAACTCCGAAGAGGCAGTGATAACTTTCAATCAGCCTACGTGCTGATTGAACGTTATCAATAAACATGCCTTCAGATCTATGGTGGTCCTGTTTTAAAAAATGGTTCGATCGCATGGAAAAATGTTTAAAATATAAAGGAGATTATTTTAAAAGGCAATAAACACAATATTTTGGTTATAACATGGTGTTTTTTTAAGTTACGCAAAACTTATAGTATGACCTACGTAACTCCGCCGGGCGAGATAACTCTACCACTTAGTAGCCACGATGGTAGTGAAACATATAGTACCTCCCTGTACTAGAATGTATGTATATTTATACTAATCTATATTATAAATATTATAAATTCCAAATTTTGGATATTTCGATGGATGGATGGATGTTTTGTTTACTCAATCACGCAAAAACTACTGAACGGATTTAAATAAAATTTAGCACACAGGTAGATAATAAATTGAAATAGCGCATTGGCTATTTTTTATTTCGGTAAAATTAGGTGATCCCGCGGGATTGGCCGAAAACTTTTACAACGCAGGGGCTGCACGCTGCAGCTAGTGTTCTTATAATGCTTACATGTTTTGTGGTAGCATATTCTTAATAATAGGTTAATTGTGATAAATTAGTATCTAGCGTTTAGTTTTATTGATTGCTCTGAATTAATTTATTATGCAATACCCATGAAGTATTATGTATAGGTGGAGCTAGCACTCGTGTCAATCAATTGAAACAAATATTTACGTTATATCTCTGTCTGTGAGGTCTCCCCATCTCTTTTTATACAGCTGTATTAGAAAAAGAGGGTAAGACCTCAGAAGATGACAGCAGTATGTAAAATTGTGTTTCAAGTAGGTATTAGAAGTGCTGCCTCCAGATATAATACAACTTCATGGCAATACCCGAGCTTTTTCTCTCAGTAACACGACAGGTAAACTGTGAGAAAATCCTAAATAGCATAAGTTACGCCTTTCTGTTATTTTTGTGCAATTAAATGAAATATATAAAAATAAGTCCACACATGTAAAATTATCGTTTACTCAAACTTCCGCGTATCGATAAACTTCAACCAATCAAAACTCAACCCCATAACTTGTTACGTAGTTAACTTAAGTGCCGTCAGGGGACAACTTACAAATCTCCGTGGCCCCCTATACAATATTCAGTAATGGGGACTCCGCCCTCGTGATATACTACGCCATTATTAACGTGGCGAATCTTCTGACAGTTTATCACGGTTTTTATGCATTAGACAACTGTTTAGTGTAATTTTTATAGCTTTTATAGGGGTATATTTACAAAAGTATTTAAAATATTAGATGTAGTTATTTACATGTGGTATTGTTTTGTGGACCAAGCGCACTGTCAGCGCGTCCACCAAACGAAGGTTGCTAAACAAACTATGAAGCCAGTTTTGGTCCGGAAGAATAGAAAATTGCCGTCCTGCCAGGCAGGCCGTAATTTTCATTTTTTTTTAAATTTATTATTATTATTTATTTATTACATTAAGTACTGCCAACAAGACACATTATTACATTCGAAATGACAGCCATTACAAAGCAAAACAAATATTACAATTACAGGCAATAACTACTCTCTTAGAATTTGGTAATTAAACACATTCCTTAAGTAGTATTACAATATATAATATATAAATGAAAATGAAACATGAAATATCTATATTATCTATAATTTAACACTAGAAATATTAAGATACAAAAGAAAAAATGAAAAATTATGACATATTACACAAAAACAATTATTATCTAAACTAAAAACAAATTCCATGAAAAACGCTGAATATCCAAATTATAATAACTATATTATTTAAAAAAATATAATAACTATAAATATGAATAAAAAAAACATAACACAAAATTAGAAAACATGGCAAAAATTCAATTATTGAAAATGCTTACATAAAAAAATGATTACATAATATCGTAACAGACTTGTGAGGTGATGGTGGTAAGTAATAGCTTCTTTTCGAAGGTTTTCTTTAATATATTATAAGATAGCAAACAAGTAGGTTAGTCTCCCGATGGAGTTAACCATCGCCTATAAACACGAAAGGTGTTAATAGTGCGTTGATATCTTGCGGCGAAGTTTTTTGTAACATGCATAAGTTTACCGGCAACCTTACCCTCCAAACCAGAAGACGACAGTGACAAGCACTGACACTATTGCGACAGGAATAGCCTAATAGGTAAGACCCGGGCGAGACAAAAGTGCTAATTGTATCGGCAAAGATGTCTAGATTATATTTTTTTAGACATGTAGTTGTAACTATTAATGATTCTATTAAGTGGTGAGTATTTGCCTAAATTTGATTTTGAGGTCGTCGAATTAAAAAGTTGTAGTTTGCTTAAACGAGTTATTAGTCGGTAAATGTCGTGTACGTTTGAGAATCTTATTGTAAAAGCGTATACACTGCCCCATAAATGAGTAATTTATTCTGTGAAGAGGTGGATTTGAATGGAGAGAGCATTCCGGGGTGCATGGCGCATGCACAATATTTAAAAGTACAAATTAATCGTCAACTAATAAAAATAAAAGGACAGTCTTGTTAATCGTAACTAATTCATGATTTGTAACATTGTTTTAGGATGATAAAATGAATCTTACAAGTTAATCCCCTAAATCGTGTTAACCACTGCAGAAACCACTGGAACCGTTAGCTCTTGACAAGTTAATCGCAGCAGTCCAGAGATTTTGGTCACAAAAACTAACTAACGTATTGATTCACGCCTTTCCGCTGGAGAATTTGTGTGGGACGTAGAAGTATTGTGCTAATTTTGTTGTTTGTGAGTCTGCACAAACTACAGACCATTGTTATATTATAATGACAAAACGCATGTTAATTTTTTTTATATTATAAGTAGCAAACAAGCAGTAGACTTTCCTGATTGAAAGAGAAATCGTCGCCTATAGACACAAAAGATGCTATCCTCGTTGCGAGATCTTAATGCCATATGTATAAGTCTACCAGCTTCCCTACGCTCCAAACTGGAACACGACAATAACAAGCATTGATGCTATTGCAGCAGGAATAGTTAAGGCGGTTGTATCAAATACGGAGGCGAGACTTTGGAAATAACAACGTTTCGTTGCTTCACGTAGTAATATTATAAGATACTAGCTGACCCGGCAAACGTTATTCTGCCTTTTTTACTGCTCTTTTTTCTATATTTTCTCTGCTCTTTTTTTCTATATTATAAACCTCGCCACAAGATAGCAACGCATCATTAACATCTTTGGTGTCTATAGGCGATGGCTGCCTCTTACTACCAGGAGACCCATCTGCTTGTTTGCTATCTTATGATATGAAAAAACAGAAGGAAATTATTACTGAAAAAAGAATAAATAGGTACTGAAACTATTCATCATACAAATTCTTGCCTCCATTAGGAATCGAACCTTAGCACCATTGATTTCGTACTTATTTTTGACTAGCTGTTGCCAGCGACTTCGTCCGTGCGGACTTCGTTTACTTCGCACAGCACCTGGCCGCTACGTGATAGCCTGATAATATGTAGCCTATATGTTGACAGGACCTGTTAGTAATATTCATGCAAAATTTGAAGTAAATCCATGCAGTCCTTTTTG